>CM075675.1:93613717-94863717 GCA_037962975.1 Clitoria ternatea | reverse complement strand
ACCACTTATGCAGGTAATTCAAAAACTCAAATATGTTTTGTCACGGTATATATTTAATTTGTATAAACAACTTTGTAAGAGTTTATTGAACTTTAAAACATGTTATGACTCAAGGTAACTTACCTAAATTTTTGTTTACCAAAAGAATACTATATACGGTGTATTTTTAATCTTATTAAAAGCACACATCTTTATAATCTATCATGATTTGAAACATATTTGAGGTGAACTAAAATTTCATTTCTGTAGTATTTTTTTTCTCCTTCAAGTTGTATCAGTTATCAAATCAATCTTCACATACAGGTCTTTATAGGTACCGGGTTGGTGACATACTCCGTGTAGCAGGATTCAAAAACAAGGCTCCTCAATTCAACTTTGTATGCAGAAAGAACGTGGTGCTGAGCATTGATTCTGATAAAACCGATGAAGTTGAGCTACAAAATGCAGTGAAGAGTGCATGTGACCATCTTGTGCAATATGGTGCATCACTAACAGAATATACAAGTTGTGCAGACACATCCACAATCCCTGGCCACTACGTTCTGTACTGGGAGATTAGCATGAATGGACAGAACAAAATCCCTTCTTCTTCTTCTTCTTCTTCTTCCATTTTTGAGGAGTGTTGCCTTGCAGTTGAAGAATCTCTCAACAGTGTGTATCGCCAAGGAAGGGTATCAGAGTCTATTGGACCCTTGGAAATCAAGATAGTTGAGAATGGGACATTTGATAAGCTCATGGACTTTGCTCTGAACCAGGGTGCATCCATAAACCAATACAAGACACCTCGCTGTGTGAAATATACACCCATTATAGAGCTTCTAAACTCCAAAGTTGTTGCCAATTATTTCAGTCCAAAATGCCCAAATTGGGTACCTGGTCACAAGAAGTGGTGCACCCTAAACTAAAAATTAGTCCATATTGTTTGAGCTATTCTAGTATGGCTCGAAAAAGAAAAAAGAACTAGTTTCAATTGTGACTGTGAGATTAACTCCAGTGTAGTCTTTTAAATTTTAATAATACACTAAAAAAGATATTATTCCCAAGTCTAAATTAAGCAAACTAGTTTCTATCTGACTAGTTATATACACGGTTCCATTTACTTCTCAAATAAAGGGAAAAAAATCTAACATAAATCACATCTTTATAACGACTTTTAAGTATTATAAATATTATACGCACTAGTGCAAAAATTGGATATAACAACGGGATATATTCACGGGTTGTAGTCGATCAGTGATAAAAACATACGCGGTGGCATTTTTGAAATTATAAGGTGAATGATATAATCAAAGAAAACTATATATCCACGGTTAACATCATAACCGTCATCGTACACGTCAATATATATTCACGGTTGAGAAGTCAACTGTGGAAATATAGTACCTGAAATATATATTCATGGTATGATCAGGGTTATGATGTTAACCGTGGATATATATTGATGTCTATAATGACGGTTGTATTTTCAACCGTGGATATATACTTCAGGTTTTAGGGTTTAATTACTAGGTACTATATGTCCACGGTTGTATATATAACTGTGATTATAGATTTAATATTTATCCATGGTTGGGGTCGTAACCGTGGATAAATAGTTAACATTTATCCACAATTCTTTGTTCAACCGTGAATATATTACACATATATTCACGGTTTCAAGGGGAACCGTGAATATACATCCTTTCTGAAACTTCAAAAGCCGCGCCTTTCAGCCTTTTTTCACTTTCTCTTCTTTCGCGCTGGTTATTGTCGTCTTCTTCCTCGTCCTTTTCTTTGTTGGTCATAGGCTTCTCCGTTCCCTTCCTTCTTCTTTCGTGTGCCCTTCTTCTTCTTCATTCACCATTGTCTGGTAAGTGTTCCGTTGCCCTTCTTCTTTCGTTCGCTTTTTAGCCCTGCTTCTTTGTTATGCTTTATCACCATTGTCTGGAAAGCTTGTCTCTCTGTTTGTGTGTAGTCGAACATGAACGAATATAGGTCTCTGAGTTTGTGTTTTCATTGTTGAAGTTGAACTCTATCTCTGCTTATTTGACATTGCCTGTGACATTGCCTCTGTTTTAATTGTTGTGGTAATATTTTTTTTTCAATCTATTTAATGAAAAATTGTAAAAAGGGAGCAGCAAGATATCTGATTAGACATGTGTTTTATTTTTTTTCAATCTCATTGTGTTTTCATTGCCTGTGACATATTACCTGTGACATTGCCTGTGACATATTACCTGTGACATTGCCTGTGACATTACCTGTGACAATTAAAGCAAGCTTGCTGGTTCTGTGTATTCCTATTAATTAATAATTTTTACAAATTTTGGATGTTACATATAATACAATTTCCTTCAAACTTACTCAATGGTCTTTATGGAAACCAAGTAAAGGATGAATAGAATAAGAAGTTTTAGGCTATCAAATTAGAAATAAATCACCTTAGTGTATAGGGAAACAAACTATTGAATAATGTATGTATCCCTTTCAGATTTTAAAAAATATGGCGAGTTCAGTCCTACATAAAAAAATAAATAAATACTATTGGATCAGAATTAAACATTAGAAAAACCCTTCATAAAACACATATAGATGTAGTTATACGCGTTTGAAGTATGAATATCTACAAATTATGTAAACGGGAAAGCTTAACATGATCCATAATTCATATCTCATAATCCATGATCCATAATTCATAATCCATAATCCATAAATCCATACTTCATCATTGTTAGATATGAACATAACGCATTCCTAGGTTCAAGTTAGATATTTTTAAATGGAAAATTTTCACTTCATCATTGTTAACCATTCCCTTTAAAACATGTTACATTTATGAATTTTGTTCTGTTGAAGTTTAGTTTAAAATTTTGATATTTCATTATTAGATTGTTGAGTTGAGTTATAATGAAAAGTTACATTTCACTTATATAATGTTATTACTGTTGTTGGTTGCTCGTATATAATGTTATTTCTGTCTATTGTATGTATGTGGTTTTCAATCTTGCAAACTCGTAGGCTCATACTAGTTAACTAGTTAACTAGTATGAAAGTTGTTGTGCATATGAGTGAACCGTAGTTCCCCATTTGAGATTCGACACAAATGGTCATTAAATTAATTAATTTCATCGTTTGTGTTGAATCTTGAATTGTCCGTTTGGACAGTTTGGGATGAACAATTATTTTTTATACGTCATTTTTAGTATGTACAAGTTTGGAGTTATTTTAAAATTTGATAAACTTTCGGTAACTTGCATTTTGTGTTGTTCTCTGGGTGCATATTTGGTTGTGGTTGAATTTGATTTGACCACTCTCATTTTGTGTACTTAGAGACCAATGCGAAATGCTGCCAAAATTTCATCAAATTTTAAAATAACTCCTAACATGTATATTAGAATAACGTATAAAAACAATTGTCATCCTGAATGGGTATAGGACCACCACCTTGTGGAAAAAGTGAGGTTGATCATAGCACCTTGTAAACAGTTGGCATGGATCGGAGTTGGATAACTGCATCACGCCTAAGTCTAGAGTACGACGAGGGAGTTGAATCATTTATAGAATTCGTAGCGAGGAATGCAGTGGAGGTGAATGGAAAGTATTTTTGCCCTTGTGTGAGATGCTTGAACCTGCGTCGGGTAGACTTGGAAGAGGTGCGAGAGCATCTACTGTGTGACGATTTTCTGCGTAGTTATACGCGTTGGATATGGCATGGTGAAGATGTGGTGGTGCCAAGTAACAACTCTCAAACTGAAAATCGAAGCTCGATGCATGACACCGATGTCGACATGGATGACCGACTCGAGGATATGATCCGTGATGTGGGGGTAGAAGGTTTTAAGAAAGCTAATGTATATACGACTCTGTGTGAGGACTCTGAGCAGCCGTTGTATCCAAACTGCGTCAATTTCATGAGGTTATCAGCAGTTTTGCGATTGTTTAATTTGAAGGCCATAAACGGGTGGACGGATAAAAGTTTCACTGACTTACTGAAGTTGTTGAAAGAAATGCTCCCAGCTGGAAACACCTTGCCGAATCGTAACTATGAGGCCAAAAAGGTGTTGTGTCCTATGGGTTTGGAGTATGAGAAAATACATGCATTCCCAAATGATTGTGTATTATTCCGGGGTGAGTTAGAAATGTTGCATCGATGTCCTAGGTGTGGGGTGTCACGGTATAAGAAGAAATGGAAGGATTCTGATGAGGTATGCACTAAAGGGTCTTCTGCAAAGGTGTTGTGGTATCTACCTATAGTTCCAAGACTAAAGCGTCTATTTGCCAATGCAGATGATGCAAAACTTATGAGATGGCATGCTGATGAGAGGGTTGTTGATGGACTACTTAGGCATCCGGCCGATGGATCGCAATGGAAGAAAATGGATACGATTTTTCCGGAATTTGCCCATGAACCAAGAAATGTTAGGCTTGCACTAGCCACAGACGGCATGAACCCGTTTGGGAACCTGAGCACAAACCATAGTTTGTGGCCTGTTTTGTTGTTTGTTTACAACTTGCCGCCATGGTTGTGCATGAAGCGAAAATATGTGATGTTATCAATGATGATTTCTGGTCCACGACAACCGGGGAACGACATTGATGTATATTTAACTCCATTAGTTGAAGACCTCAAAAGGTTGTGGGAAGACGGGGTTGAAGTGTTTGATGGGTTTACCGGGCAATCATTCAAATTGCGTGCCATGCTATTTTGCACGATCAATGACTTTCCAGCGTATGGTAACATATCCGGGTACAGCGTGAAGGGTCATAAAGCTTGTCCAGTATGTGAGGAGGGGACTAGTTCTGTGCGGTTGCATCATGGTAGGAAAAATGTTTATCTTCGACATCGAAGGTTTCTTAAAGCGAATCATCCGTTTCGAAGGTTGAAGAAGTTGCTTAACGGTGCCCAAGATTTTGAAATGGCTCCTCCACCACTATCTGGTCGCCAGGCATATGAAAAGGTGAAAGACGTCAACGTGCAATTTGGTAAGTGTGAAAAATAGCACCCGACACAAAACAACTGGAAGAAAAGGTCAGTGTTTTTTGACCTGTCATATTGAAGGGAGCTTGCCCATGGAAGAAAATGGATACGATTTTTTCAGAATTTTCCCATGAACCAAGAAATGTTAGGCTTGCACTAGCCACAGACGGCATGAACCCGTTTGGGAACCTGAGCACAAACCATAGTTTGTGGCCTGTTTTGTTGTTTGTTTACAACTTGCCGCCATAGTTGTGCATGAAGCGAAAATATGTGATGTTATCAATGATGATTTCTGGTCCACGACAACCGGGGAACGACATTGATGTATATTTAACTCCATTGGTTGAAGACCTCAAAAGGTTGTGGGAAGACGGGGTTGAAGTGTTTGATGGGTTTACCGGGCAATCATTCAAATTGCGTGCCATGCTATTTTGCACGATCAATGACTTTCCAGCGTATGGTAACATATCCGGGTACAGCGTGAAGGGTCATAAAGCTTGTCCAGTATGTGAGGAGGGGACTAGTTCTGTGCGGTTGCATCATGGTAGGAAAAATGTTTATCTTCGACATCGAAGGTTTCTTAAAGCGAATCATCCGTTTCGGAGGTTGAAGAAGTCGTTTAACGATGCCCAAGATTTTGAAATGGCTCCTCCACCACTATCTGGTCGCCAGGCATATGAAAAGGTGAAAGACGTCAACGTGCAATTTGGTAAGTGTGAAAAACAGCACCCGACACAAAACAACTGGAAGAAAAGGTCAGTGTTTTTTGACCTGCCATATTGGAGGGAGCTTGATGTAAGACACTGTATTGATGTAATGCATGTGGAGAAGAATGTGTGCGACAGTTTAGTTGGTACACTCTTAAACATACCCGGGAAGACTAAGGATGGCCTAAACTCGCGTATGGACTTAGAGTTGATGGGTATACGTCAGGATTTGCATCCACAATCAAAGGGCAAAAGAACATATTTGCCTCCAGCATGTCATACGTTATCCAAAAAAGAAAAGAAAAGTCTGTGTGAATTGTTACGAAGTGTGAAAGTTTCGTCTGGTTATGGCTCCAACATCAACTCTTGTGTTTCCATGAAAGATTTGAAGTTACCTGGGTTGAAGTCTCACGATTGTCACATGTTGATGCAGCAGTTTCTGCCTATCGTCATTCGTGACATTCTTCCTAAAAATGTGAGAAATGTCATAACAAGGTTGTGTATGTTTTTCAATGCCATATGTTGCAAGGTAATCGTGCCCGGTGAATTGGATGTGTTGGAACAGGAAGTATCACTTATATTATGTCAGCTTGAAATGTATTTCCCGCCCTCTTTTTTTGACATAATGGTCCACTTAATCATCCATTTGGTGAGGGAGGTCCGTTGGTGTGGTCCAGTGTTCTTACGGTGGATGTATCCCGTTGAGCGATATATGAAGATATTGAAAGGGTATATGAAGAACCAACGTCGTCTCGAAGCTTCAATTGTGGAAAGATATATTATAGAGGAAGCAATTGAGTTTTGCACTGAATACATGTCACATGCTGCAAGCATTGGTATTCCAACGACTCGTCATGAAGGGAGATTGGGTGGGAAAGGAACGATTGGAAAAAAAAATGAAGAGCATGCCACGTGCTGATGTCCTTCAGGCACACTTGTATATTTTAAACAACACGGATGACGTGCAACCGTATCTAGCCACACACAAGGAGCTAGTCAAGAAAACCAACCCTAAAATGACTGAAAAGTGGTTGTTGAATGAACACAACAAGAGTTTCATGCAGTGGTTCCAAAAGACCATCCTGAAGATGCATCTGTATCCTCGACATTACATCGTCTAGCACAGGGCCCGAACTTTGATGTCCTCACCTTTTGTGGGTATGACATAAACAACTATTCGTTTTATACAAGGACACAGGATGAAAAGAGTACAAATCAAAACAGTGGAGTAATGGTTATGGCTCAGTCAATGCATTTCTCAACTTCAAAGGACAACAACCCTGTGATGGCCGAGTCATGCTACTTTGGTGTGATTGAAGATATATGGGAAGTTGTTTACGGTCCCTTCACCGTTCCTGTGTTTAAATGCAAATGGGTTGACAATAAGAACGGTGTCAAAACTAATGATTTAGGAGTTACGTTGGTGGACCTCAACAAGATAGGGCATAAGGACAAACCATTCATAATGGCAACGCAGGTGAAGCAAGTTTTTTATGTTGCTGACCCAGCTGACAAACGGTGGTCAATTGTTATCCAAGGTAGACACATTGGAGACCCCAATCTTGATATTGTGGAAATTCCATCAACTACAACACGTATTCCAACATCTATCGTGGAACATGACATGGATGATGTAGTTGCCAGTCGTCATGACCACCATGAAGGCTTGTGAGAAAATATTTCATCTTAATAGGGTATTAATCTTGTTAGTGATTCATTGAATTACATGTTATATTAGTTATTCGTTGTTTTAAATGTTATATTAAATATTTGACAGTTTTGTTTCCTTGTTTGGACAGATACTCATGGCTGACCAGGATGGACGATCCAGGTCTGACTCACAGGCTAGTGGTTCCTCTGCTCGGAAGAGCAGAGGTGTTACCCAGATGCCAGACGTTGCACTTAGGCGTCACCGGGGAGAGAGGCTACTTGTTGACATGGATGTCAACACCGGTAGATTTAGTGGACCGAATGCCACGAAGTTTAGCAGTTATTTGGGGGTTGTGGCTCGGTCGAAGGTGTCCATCATTATCCCCGACTGGGATAATGTTGAGGAGGTGGTGAAGAACCAACTATGGAGTGATGTTCTGGTAACTTAGATATAATTTGCAGCAGTTTTATTTTAGTGTATTATTTCATGTAACTCTTAATAAGGACTCCTTTATGGACTAACTCCTTTCATGTAGGATTCTTTTGACATACCATCTTCTGACATAGCAAGGAGGAAGGTCCTCGGTATTATGGCTGAGCGATAGAGGTCGTTCAAATCCATACTCACCACGAGGTATATTGAACTTTAAATTCTTAATCAACGCTTCACCAAATAGTACCAATCCTTAGTTTAAATGTACCTAAATTGTAGGTATGTATTCGAAGACGACCAAGGAAAGTTCCCTGGAGAGAAATATCCATTCATCGATCAGGAGACCTGGGATGCTTTTGTTGCATCTAGACATTCTGCCGAGTTTCAGGTACATTGGTTTTTAGATGATTAAATTATGTATAATGTAAACGGCTAACTCTAAATATTTTTTTTTCTTGTTGTAGGAGACCAGAAAGAAAGCCCAGGAGACTAGGAAGCTAAATGACTGCCCACACACACTGTCATGTGGGGGTTACCGTAGGTTGGAGGAGCGGCTGGCACAGGAGAGGTTGAGTCAGTGTCAGACTGACACTGGTATTGTGGATCCCTCTTCCCCACCTACACGCCACGACAAATAGAAGCGGGCTAGGATCAAGAAGAGTGGGGAATACACTTCCTCACAAGCTCAGGAGGTTGCCTCACGGATAGTAAGTATTCCCCTTTGTATCAGTGTCTATTTTTTGGTTTACGTAAAGGAAGTGAATACTAACTTGTTTGGTTTCAGGATTCCTTGGTTGAGCAATCAACCCAAGGGTCTTTCGTAGCCCATGGACGGGAGGATATTTTGACTACCGCCATCGGCAGGCCAAAGCACCCAGGAAGAGTGCGTGCTGTTGGTCGAGGTGTAGGTAAGTGGTAAATAACTCTATGCTTTCATTTTGTTATCTGTTAAACAATTATGGGCTAATCATTCACATTTCACAGGCCTCCGTTGCTATTACGGTGCTCCCGACCCTGCCCCCTCCCTTGAGAAAATGGTGGAGCAGAAGGTGGCTGTTGGGAAGGCTGAGTACCAGGAGGAGATATCTAGGCTCCACCAGGAGATAGCCCGATTCAGGAAGGAGATGAAGGCCTCACTCAGCCACCACCAGGAGACTACTACACCAGCTAGCGACCTACAGGTTAGATTCTTTATTTAATTTCCTCGATTTTATTGTTTGTAATCACTTTATTTCATTGTTGAATAACTTCTGCTTGATGTGTAAATATGTAGATACGGAAGGTTAGCACTAAGGGGTCGTGCGCTGCGGCTGACCCTGACGATGATGGGGTCGAGCCACCAGACACTCGTCAATGTGACCTGTTCGTTGACGGGTCGGAGGAGCCAGTTTCCACTGGTATGGTGTACAACTTAGGCCCTGTGGTTCACCATCAGACATTACCTGATAGTATGTCCAGGGTCTCTGTTGTGCTCGTCCTCGAGGAGGATGCCGCTGTGCCAGTGGCAACTCCGGAGGTGAAGACCGTCGGTCAGGCGGTGGGCCACTTTCTGATGTGGCCCAACAGACTTCTGGTGGTTGCCCCTGGACAGGTAAAAACCCTAAACACTAACTAATTTGGTTATATTGTCAATTATGGTACAAAATGTGATGGTTGTCAATTGTTCAACAGGAACAGACATTGAAAAAGCCAGACCCGGCCAAGGATCCCATCCGGATGCTATGGCGCATCGGGTATGAGCAAGGAGAGGACACTGTTCAGGTCCCATGGCAGCCACTAGTGTTCGGCCGTCTAAGTGATTTTCCAGTTTACGTTACACATTCTGACATGTGTGACATTATTTCGGGGACGTCGATGCTGAACGCCTCCATCATTCAGTTGTGGGAGCTGTAAGTATATCACTTTTTGTCCAATTTTTTCATTATACAAGTTATTTGTCGCTAACCATGTCTTAACTTGTTTAGGTTTCTGGCAAAACTCTGTGTGGACTTGGGTTTCCAAGGAACTTATGGTTTCTTAGAGCCCTCTCTCATACAGAAGCCAGGAAACACCCCGCGGGACACCCAGGCATACATCCAGAATTGGATGTTTGAGTCTGGGAAGCCTGTATACATGGGCCCCTATCATAAAGGGTAATATTTTATTCCATAATTATTGTCATGAATTTTTGCATTTTGAAGTCTCACTTATCACTGGTAATTGCAGGGCTCACTGGACGCTTATGGTGATCTGTCCGAAGGACTATCTTGCTCTGTATTTTGATACTTTGCATCGGACAGTTCCACAAGACCTAAAAGATATAGTAGACCGATAAGTTAATCCCTAAAAAATAAGTACAAATTCGATTACATCATTTTTAGAACTATACGATTCTAACTTATCTTGTGTTTTGTTTGACGTAGGGCGGTGGTTGGATACAATCTACTGATTAGAAATAAGTCCAACGGAAGAAAAGTTGCATGGGTGCACCCAAAAGTAAGTTAATCGTATTCATTCAAATCTTCAATACATATTTTTTAAGTTGCGAATTCACTTATTCTATACTATATGTCCATTGTAGTCTTACAGGCAGAAGGGTACCTACGAGTGTGGCTATTTCGTCATGCACACTATGCTGACCATTGTCCAACAACATTTAGTAGATGGATGGACAGATGTAAGTCTCATCATTTGGACTGCTTTTCTACCAATTTCATCAATTTCATGTAATAAATAAAGCTTTTGTTCTAATTGTTTTGTGCATTGTTTGCAGTACTTTAAGGACCGGTCATATTTCCCAAAGGCACTTGTAGATGATGTTAGAAAGCAATGGGCCTCACACTTCATTGAAGTTAGGCGAAGCTAGATATAGGATCTTTATTCTTTTATATATGTATCTAGTAGGATTTAGGTTTACTTTTATTAGATTACATTCAACTTAATTGTATATACTTTCATTTTTTAGGTTGTTATGAATTGATATAGAAATAAATTGTTATATACATACCATTCTTTTTATATAGTGTTGTTGTGGCATACTGTATACTGTACTGGTTGTCTGAATGCAGGTTTGGGAAACGATAAAACAGAAACCATATTAAAAAAAAACCTCAGTATTTATTCACGGTTATGGTAACAACCGTGAATATAGACTATATTTATCCACGGTTACTACTATAACCGTGAATATAGATTCTATTTATCCACGGTTGTCCATCATAACCGTGAATATAAGTACTAAAAGGTTTCAGTTACAAACTACTTATATTCACGGTTATGATGGACAACCGTGGATATAGATACATTTTATCCATGGTTAGTAGCATAACCGTGAATATAAGTAGTTTGTAACTGAAACCTTTTAGTACTTATATTCACGGTTATGATGGACAACCGTGGATAAATAGAATCTATATTCACGGTTGTACTGGACAACCGTGAATATAGATACTCTTTATCCACGGTTATTAGCATAACGGTGAATATAAGTAGTTTGTAACTGAAACCTTTTAGTTCTTATATTCACGGTTGTGCTCGATAACCGTGAATATAAATAGTAAATTATATTTACGGTTGTTCTTAACCGTGGTTAGATGTGATTTAAGGCCATTTTTAACCTTGATTATATCCATTTTTTCCACTAGTGAAGCGATATACCATCACTGAAATATCTTCTCTAATGAAAACTCCTAAGCGTAATTAGAGATAAATGATATGAGATAAAAACTATAAAACTATCTAAACTTATGAACTAGTTAAAAAAATTATTTTGTACAAAATAATGATACACACACCTATAAGTTTTGGGAGTATAAACACCTTTAAAATTATTTTCGTTAATTTCTCAACACTTTTCTTTAAATAGGGTCCATTTGATTTTACATTAAAAATCAATAATTGAGATGGAGTGTTATGACTTATTTTTAATTTGTTTAATTAATTTTTTATATGAAACTTATTACAAGTTATTTATCACCGAACTTACAATGATGGAGAAATATTTTTCTTATAAGATATACCAGTTTTAGGGTTTAAACTCAATAGTAATAGTTGAGCTAGATGTACCTGTTGGATGTTCAATTTTGCGGCAAATGACTTCATTTATCTATTATTATTGCCATTATTCTCTTCCTTTTTTTTTCCCTCTCGTTTCCCATTAACATAAAAAAAATGAAATTCGTAAAAAAGGTTACCTGTGTAGCAAGCAGCAGAACAGAAAAACAACAGAGTGAGCTAGAGATTATGATCAGAATATGTGTATTCTGTTCATCATCACTTGAAAGTTAAAACGATCCAAAATTGTGCACCTGAAAAACTACAAATGACTATTTAGCAAATGCAAATATTCAAGCAGTAAAAAGCTCATCCATCTTAAAAGCTCTAGAAATCCCATGAACGACATATTTCTCTGAACTAAACATGTCAGGTTCCACAATTTGCACACCATCGATGACCATCCCCGGCATGAAACCCAGAACACCATCAACTTCAAGATCGTCGTCAGGCATCAGCGTCTTCAACAGAGTCCTCGCAGGCAGAGAAACGAGTTCTTGGTAACTAAACCTCTGAGGCAGAATGTGAAGCCTCACAGCTCTATCAAGCAACGCGGAAGGGTACCCAAGTAAATTCACCTCACGAGGGGCGAAAATCGTGGCGGAACCCAAACCCCACGGATCTTTCCGAATCCCATCGAGAACCGAATGCAACGCAATCGAAAACGACACATACCCTTTCGAACCCAGCAACTGAACCACGCGGTTCCAATCAACAGCGCCATTCCTCGAATCATTAAACGACGTCGAATCAGAAGAAGAGTGGAAACGACAAGTGGGTGAACGAATGAAATCCCAATCCTGACGCAAGGGAGAAAACGGTGCGAGAACACCATGAATGGTGAGTTGTTCGTCAACGAAAAGATCAGGGTGTGAAATCAACACGTGATTGATTTCGAGGGATTTGTGGAGAGGGTCAATGTTGGTGAGCACTAGATTCTTTTGAGGGAACAAGGTTGTGAGGCAAGTTCCTGGGGACATGCTAAGGAGGTCGTGGAAGGTGGTTTTGGAGGGGGTGGTGTGGTAGAGGAGGAGGTGGAGAGGGAGGGTGGTGGTGTTTTTGATGGCGAAGAGGGTGGAGTTTTGTGGGGGTTGGTGGAGGTGGAGAAGGTCGGCGAAGAGTGTGAAATCGGCTTGTCGGAGAGCGTTGGAGGCGTTGATGGAGAGGTGGTGGGTTATGGGTGGTTGTGGGTTTGTGTTGTTGTCGTTGGAAGTGTAATGGAGCGCCGAGGAAATGGCTGTGATTGCGAGGGTTATTGAGGCGACGAAGTAGAATGGGAACCAACGCCAATGGGTTGAATTGGCCATTGATGGAAGAAGAATCACAAGAAGAAGAAAGAATTGTGCTGTGTTTCTTTTGGAGGGAGAAGTGGTTAATTTGTTTGAAACCGTTAATGGTGAATTGAAAAGTATTACAATACGGCCCATTTTAATAATTAAAGTAATTTTTTTCTCCACCTTTTTTTCCATCTACCACTTTTATAAACTTTTGAAGTATCATATTATAAAATCTAGATTAAATATTTACATATCTAAATATTCAAGTCAAGGGAGAAAAAGCCTTAAACAGAGTTTATCCTTAATAATAGTTGAATAAATCACTATTTTTATTTCTTATTTTTACTTTTGTTTCAATTCTTATTTGTTTTTGTGTGTGAAATTAAATTGGTACTTTAACTATGATATCTATTTTAAGTCAGTCTTTTTTTAAAATTAAAAAACAAACAAACAAATAGGCTAGCGTCATATAACAAGAAATTTATAAGTCTAGAGTTACCCAGCCCAAAGCATCAAGGTGCATTTGATCCCTAATATGAAGGAGAATCAAAATATACAATTTCCTTGACAAAAAAAATATATACAATTCCAAAATCTTGTTGGCAAACATTATTTGTCAAAAGATCAGCTACACAATTTGTCTCTCTAAATATATGGCCTAAAAATGTACTCTAAAAAAATATTTGCCAAAAAATCAATTACACAATTTGCCTATATGTATATAATTGTATTTTTTACTTTCTGTAATTTCTATTTTTGTTTTGAACAGTTAAATAAGATCAGACAGAATAAGAAAATAGTTATGGGAAATAGGAATAACTCATGGAATAATAAACAAGTTTGAAATAATGATAACTAAGAAACCTCAATTAAATATTTTAAAAAGTCTTTACAATTGGGATTTAAAACCTTGAATTTTGTTGATCCCGGCATAATTAACTAGTGACACACAACTCATAAGCACCTGTCAGCACTTTTAAAACAGATTTTATATACTAAACGGTCTTTTCATGTCTTCTTTTAATTTCTCTCTGCATAGGTTCTTATATTTTTCTTTGTAAAACAACTGATGCACTCCTACTTTATAGGTATTGGAGTAGAAAAAGGAAAGGAAAAAAAATAGAGAGCAAAACTTTAATACCTCCGGTTTTAGTGGAGTTTTTTTTTTAATTTTAATATGAATAAGATTATACATGTAATTAAATATTTATTATCAGCGCTTGATGGATTACCAGTTAAGAAACCGCGAGCAATCTTAATCAGCTATTTCAGCAAAAGTTAATCCGAACTGCTTAATTAATAATTACTCACTTATTCACTTTTAAATGCAAAGAAAGTACTAAACTTTTATTTGAACATAAAACATAATAGATCTCGACGCACCTGTGACCTGTTTTAGTTATTGTGCAAGTCATATTCGTCTGGAATTTAAAAATATCTCATCTATTCACCTAGTTTAGTGATTCATGTAAACATGAAATTAACAATAAACCAAACACACAGTTTCTCTTTCGCGGAAAATAAGAATCAAAGCAAACAGAGAACAAGAATGGAACAACAAAATAATTACAGAAATTTCAATCTGAGTTTGATATTCATTGCCCATTGTAATGTAACAACATAGATATTGGTTGATACAATTTTATCAATCATGTTTCAACTTGCCATATACTTTCTATTCCCTAGACTAATCCTAGAAGGAAAGAAGAAGAAAAAAACTAATACAAAAGGACCAAAAAACTGAGAACTAAGTAAACTTGGTCAATGAGCACTACTTCTTTTCCTTGTAACTCGAATGTAGCAAAAGACAGCAGCAAAAGTGGCAGTAACAAGACCTCCTATGATGACACCACCACCAGCCACTGATTTGTCTGTGGAATGATGTTTTCCTAGCCTTCTAAAATTAGGAGCCTCAGCTTCTTTTTTTAACTCTTCCTCTTCCTCCGATGATGGAGCTATAAACTCACCAATTGGCTTATTTGCAATTTTGTCACTCTTCTCATAACTTAGCACAACTCCTCTCTCCATAGGACTCAATGGAGCCTCAGACTCTAGGGCCATGACTTTAAGCACCAAGATTTGAGTAGCTACAACAAAAATCAGACTAAACTTGTTCATTCTGAACCAAGTGTGTTAAGTAATAATGCAACTACAATTAACTTGTGGTGGCTTAGGAAATGGAAAAGGAGAGGGGGCTATGGGGTTTGGACATAGAATAGAAAGGTAAAGTGCAAATGCAAAGCTAAGAATATGAGTAATGCACACGGGGTGGAGGGGTTTTAAAACAGAGGAGAATGAAGGGTCAAGATCTTCTGTGGGAGACTTGTGGTAGGAAACTCTGGTGGAGGTTCATATGACATATGGCATGGGTCCCAGAGATAATAAATTGTGCTATGAAATAGAAAAAGAGGAGTTTGGTTTGAGGATTAAAAAGGGGTTGCTCTGCCTGCCTCTTAATTCAAGTTCAGCTTAGTATTGGTCCATGACATTGATATCTAAGGTTGCAGCCTCATGGATGCACTAAATTCAGTTAATGCTTCATAACTTGACAGTTTTCAACCGGACCATTAGAACTTATAGAAGCCATTTTTATTTGCATCCTCTTCTATCTTCATTTATATTTTCAGTTTAACTTTAATTCATTGTTCCTTTCGTGGTCCTAAAATATTTCAAACCACTCTACTTAAAAACAGCTGCTACTCCATGATAGCCTGAAGCCTTGAACGTAGATAAAACACAAGAGTATCTACAAAAGACTTACTGCTCATATTAGAGTGTATTATGAAAGTAATGACGTGTAAATAATGCATACATAAAGTATTCGAATTTATAGATATTATGTTGGTGACATACTAAGATCAAGTTGGAATATTAGTTTGGGAGGTAAGAGATTCCCCTAATGTGTGTGAAAGGTTTAACCGACTAAGATAACCAACTATTATAACATTTTGAGTATTGAGAAGAATTAAGCATTTGGCCCAATTTTTTTTTTTAAAAAAATGCAGATTAGGCCTTATAGACTGCACCAAATTGGTTCCCATCCTATACATTTTCTTAAAATCAAAATTTATAGTTCGCTATAATGTTAATTTCTTTCACATCATTAACAATATCATATATTTTTAAGAAATTTCTCTAACAAGTAACAACATACCATCTATTTAGATAATTAAATTAAATTATTTTTAAGTCACATTTCAATAATTAGTTACTAAGTTAAATATATTTTTTATCGTTGAGTTATGATTTGTTCGATGTCAAAGAGATCAAACCAGATATGTAGTCAAAAGGATATAGACAATATACAGACAATAATTGGTTAGGGGTCGATTCTCCAAATATATATATATATATATATATATATATATATATATATATATATATATATATGCAAAAATGACAAACGAGACAAGGTGGGGGTGTGCCTCGTAGCACACCTCCGAAGTCTAAGTCAATAAAATATCGAAGTAAAAAAAGGACGATATCATTGTAGTAAGCAATTACTAGGGGGAAAGGTACCTTTGTCATCTATATGACTGCATTTATAGTAGGATAATATACAAACGCGATGATAAGTGTCACGTATTCTTTCAAAGTTTGTCGGTGACATGACATCATCAACAAATATATGTTTACAACAAGGTTTCATTTCGATGCCTCGGGCATGTCATCCACCTGGCTAACGAGTCTAGTTTTGCCTGAAAGGTAGTGTACAATCCTAGGACAAGATGGGCCTCAACAATATGTTTGTATCATGTGTTCATCGATTTAAGTTATTGCTTGAGCAATGACTTAAACTGTCCCTTAGTGATGTTGTCTATGGACGGTATGTTATACACCTTTTGTTCTTCCTTAAATTTGAGAACGCATAGGTTTTGAATGATCATTTATTATGAAAAAACACTTTTTCGTCATGTGTTGATTTGTCATTGGTGAGTTTTAAAAAAAGACCATTACATCGTTTCACACGTTATTCGGTACAAATTTAAAAGCAATCGTCCCTAAGCAATGATTACCTCAAGTCTTTTATGATTTTCCCCTAGTCTTGGTTCCCTATAAATAAACACGCCATTTTCACACTTCTTACATACATTTTATTCTATAGCTGACATTGGTCAATAATGCTCAGACACCCATTTGTTTATTTAGGTGTTTTGTTTCCTCCTTTGAGGTCTTCCTTCTGTTGTTCTCAAGGTATCATTTCTACCTTTTTTTTATTATTGTGGTTATAATTAGTGACATATGGGATTACAATGACAACAATAGTTCTTGGAAATGTTCCTTGGGCCATTGTCGTTATGACCATTCGAGGGATCCTAATGGAAAGCCAAGATTCAACAAAATGGTGGATGACACTATATGTCTTCTACCATATTGTTCTTTAAAAGTTTCTTCAATTTTAGAGATATACCCTATAGTAAGGATAAGATACCGACTAACCGCATGAACACGGTGCTCAAGAGTCTCAATATAAAGTATCTCGGTTGTAGTTTGAGCTCATCGTTAAAGGAATCAATGAGCTCTTAAGCTAGAGCATATTGTCCTAAAAAAATTTGTCTACGTAAAACAACACAATTCCTTTTGTCTTCCCTTCTTTATCTATCAAAGTCAAAATTCATTTGAAATTGAGCAATCCCTTAGAACCGTACATGAGATTTTACACCTCATATGCCTCCTTAAAAGTCTTAAATAAATCTAAAGACTGGTCCCCAATTATTTATCCTCTTGATATATTCTTAAGAGAAATAAAATTCTATTTTATCAGACCGTTCTGAATTAGACCAATTGAATTCTGTCTGTTATATTGTAATTTCTAATAAAGAAATATATTCTATATAATACATATATATATGATAGAAAAATACATTTTTTAAAATAAAAGATATAAAAGATACTTCAGAATTTATCTCATCCTTCAAAAATCCAAATTTGATTTGTTAAGTAATAATTGAATTCTTTAATAAAATACTCTTTTACAATTATTAAGAACTCTCTATTGTTATTGTTTTCGATTGATATAACTAGGAAAAATGATATACTAAATACTATATTTTTCTCTGCATTGAATTATAATTGAATTGTTATTAGTTACAGGATCAATGTCTTTTCATTCTTTATATGAATGAAAACGTATTTTTGAATTATACTAGAATTTAAGGAAATCAATATATATATATATATATATATATATATATGTATAGAATCCATAATAGTTTTACTAATAACTCAAAAGACTTTAGATAAACTATTGTTCAATTATTTCAGTATAATTTCTCAATTTAACAAAAAGTGAATCGTGCTTTGTAGAATTTGAACCATCACGCTCTGTAGGATTTGAACCTACGACATCGTGTTTTGGAGACCCGCGTTCTACCAAACTGAACTAAGAGCATTTTATTTTCATAAATCATTTTATTTTACACGATAAAAATATATTTTACATACACATACTATATATTAATTAATATATAATATATTTAGTATGTATATGTACTTTGAATTAGTCTCAATTGGTCTCTTGTTACTGATCATATGATAAGTAATATCATATTTTAAGTAATAATTAGGGATAGGGATGAGTTCCACCAGCACCACTTCTTCGCATACCAATTCTAGTTTTACCGCCAGAAGCTTAACCAACACTAGTATCAAGGTGTTTCATGTTGCTGGTGATATAGATTCTGACAAGTGGCTAGCCAAAGATAAGGGGTTCTCTATTCCTAAAAAGCTGAAGGATTGTGTGTCTCGATATGTTTATATACGTGATAAGGCATATCCTTCCATGACTCTTATCGACGTGGGCAAAACCTAGAAATTCCTAATTCAAGGTTTTTTTCCCCTACTGAAGGTAAAAGAATTTATGTGGGAAAGGAGTAAGAATAGGGGAAGATCAAATTGGATATATACTTTTACCTTATTGAAGATTGGTGTTCACCTTTCTTTTACTGATTTCTAAGTTAGAGTTCTCAACTATTTGCTTCTAGCCGTATCCTGGTTGCATCCAAATGCTTGGGTTTTTGTGAAGAGTTTTAAGTCCCTAGTATATATTTACAAGTTTACGCCGACATTGGCCTTGTTTTGTTAAACATTTTTCACATGTTGAGGAGGTCAAAGGTAGGAGGCAACAAGGGGCGGTAGTTCTTAAGGATCAATGACGATATTTAAGGCTTACGTTGAATCTCTTAGAATTAAAGAGAAGAGATTTAAACCTTTCTATTTTGTGGTTAATGTTGTCAAACTAAAGCATAAATTTTGGTTAAATATGGATGACTTAAAGTGATTTCTTCTACATTGAACCTCAAAGTATTTCAATTTTGAGTCTAGTGCTTATAATTTAGAAGGCTGGGTTATGAGTCTTACTTGGTTCGGGGGTTCTTGACGTCGGCAGTCGAGGTTCACTTGTTGAGGAAACAAAGAAAATTGTTTTCCTATAAAAAAAAAGCATCCTAGATGTTGAGGAAACAACTTTGACTGCTTATCTCAGTTTGTATTCCTTTAATGATATCACTTTTTTGAATTCTAGTTTACTCTATTTTAACTTTGTTTCTTTCTTCTTTTAGAATCCATGGCTACTTCAGAGGATATGTTGCTTGTGATGATGGTGGAAAAGGAAAATCAAAAACATCTTAATCATGATGATATCTCTATAAATAATGTTATGCTTGTATCACCCAAACTGATAGTCAATTTGACATTCCTAAAGGTCATGAGACCAGCCAAGAGTAGGGAGAAAAACATGTTAAAAAAGAAGATGAGGAAAAACAAGGCCCAAAAAGGGCAGAAAGAAAAAGGAAAATGGGGGATATTACCGATGCGCCAACCAATACTACTGTTAAGGGCTCTAATGTTGTCGGTGTTACCCTGGGGTCAATACTAAAATCTAACAAGCGGTATCATACTGAGCTTTGCAACTTAATGGAATGGGTTAGGCTTAACAAGAAAGCAAAGTCAATGTTTCTGTTGTGCAAAAATTTGCCCCAAGCCAAACTTCGAGAAGCCACACGTGTTGTTATTCGGAATGCCCAGTTAAACTTAGGTATCATGATGGAATTTCACGATGTTGTTTTGGCTTAAGAGTATATTCATAAGGACACCGCCTCTCTATAGGAAAAATTGAGCTTTCTTAAAAGTTGAATAGAATCCTTACTGATAGGAATGTTTTCTTGAGATCTCAAGTTAATAGGAGTCATCAGGCCCTGGAAGCTATAAGGACAATGTACTGCTTCTTGTCTAAGCAATAATCTTCGAGTGACAAGCTTGTCACTCTTCCACATGAAAGAGGTATAGGAATTTCATCCTCTTAAGGCTGAACTAGAGAAGATGGAAACTAAGAATGAGGCTTAATGTAAATTTTCTAGTCTTGCAAGGGACGTTTTCTCCCCTATTGTGTTCTAATTTCAATTCTAGAATCTCGGTGTTGAGCTACACTTAGGAGCCATCGATATCTTTCACTGATTTATGGATGGTAAATTGTTCAAGCATGTCGGTGGTGGTAAGTTTGTTAAGGCTATAAAATATATCTATAATATATTTTATATATGTTAAAGAGCTTATATAGCTTTGACTTCATTAGAACAAAAATCAACGTGTTTGTTTTAAATGTACATGTTTAAATTTTTTTTGTATTATTTTGAGTTCCAACCTTATGGATAGAAAAATCTCATTAGGAGAACACTTCTTGGCTTGTATAAAATTATGACAAAAAAGTATTCGCTAGGAGAGTATATGTAGAACTATCTCTAGTAGAAGATACTTTTTTTAAACTAAAAGACATCATTACAATAAAAATATATATAGAAGAAAGAAAAAGAAAATTCATCCACTTTAATTTAAATTCCAACATCTTGTAAATATAACTTATATAACTTTTATATGTGTGTGTTCCCCCCGAATCGGGAGGAGGCCCTGCGGGGCCCCTATCTTCCTCTCTTTTAGGAAAAATATCTTTAATATTCTAATTCCTCCTAATTTTAGGCATTTATTGTCATCTCATAGTGATTGGGCCGAAGTCAAGGCATCATCTTCTATTGTATAAATAAAGCCTCGAAGCCCGTTTCTTCGCTAAGTGACATTGTTGACTAATAAACCTTATTTTCCTAGAGTAACTCTCTAGGGTTTGGTATTTACACGCTCAAAGTGAACATTTTGGCACCCATCGTGGGGTCTGGTAAAATGGTTTCCATATCACAGAGAGAAGGACTGGCTCTAAAGAAAAAGAAGATGGTGACAACACTTAACAAACCCGGCCATAGTGACAATTAGTTGGAAAAGGTTTTGGCCCTTGTGAAAATGTTGCAGCACACAGTGCAAGAATTGAGATAGGAAATTGAAGACTTAAGAAACCACCAATCCAAGAAGAGGGAAGCCTTCAGTTATCAGAACACTTAGGCCACAAAGCTAAAGGAAAACAAACCTGAACCTCAGTCCCCTACGCTACTCACTCATTCTCAGAGGAAATAATGGCAACCTTAACACCATTGCACTACAAACCCCCTACGATGGAAAAGTATGATGAGAGTGACGATCCAGAAAAATATCTCACTAAGTTTACAACCAACCTGCTCATTTCAGGGGCATCCAATGCCTTACTATGTAGAACCTTCCCCCACAACCCTCACTAAATCCGTTCTCCTTTGGTTTTCACACAACCTCCGAGGAGTGTGTATGTTTTACAGAACTAATAGAAAAATCCCTCACCTAGTTTGCCTCTATCTAATCGATTTAACAGACCTCACACAGTTTCATCAATCTAAAGCAAGGCCGAAGAGAGACACTCAAACAATTCATGGCCTGTTTCAACAAATAACCATCAAAATTTGAGACCTAATCTTAGAAGTAGCACTTCATCAATCCAAACAGGAGTAAGCCAAGGTAAATTTTGACTCCTCAGCTAAGAAACCTCCTCTTAAAATGGATGATTTCAAGTAGAGGGCGGTACGATGTATGAACATAGAGGTTCTAACAAAGCCCATCCAAACATCAATAACACAAGTACGATTCAGCTCAGCAATTTTGATAATTGTTCTTACATTAAGTCCCAAAATCTCAACTGATAAGGTAATGGCAAATTATTCTTACATTAAGTCCTAAAACCCCGATCGAGGGGGTAACGACAAATTATTCTTACGTTAAGTCCTAAAACCTTGAGCGAAGGGATAACGACAAATTATTCTTATGTTAAGTCCTAAAACCTTGAGCAAGGGGGTAACAATAATTACTTTTATGTTTAAAGTCTTAAGATCTCGAGTGAGGGAATGGCCACAATTACTCTTACGTCTAAGCCTTAAGATCCCAAGTGAGGAAAAACTTTCTTAGAAAGTTGTCTTTCATTTCATTCCCAAGAAAAAGGTTAGATAAACAAAAAAGAAGAAGTACAAGTCAAAAACTAAAAACTAGCTAGAAGAAGGGATGAAAGAGTCATCTTGAGGAGCTTCAGCTTCATTAAAAAGAGGGGAAACTAGAGGGTAGATAGTAGTATCTTCTCCATCAGACTCGGGAAGATCCACAACCTTCCCATCCACCACCACCTTGAAAGGATCTGATCCATCCCAAGAAATGGCAAGAAGAGGATTCAGGGTCGAGACTTACGCATAACAAAGATCAAATCCTGACACAAACTTCTCTACTACATGTCCCTTCAATATTTTGACTTTCTCCTCCCATTCTGAGCACTTCTAACGAGCCCTAGATTCAGATTCCAAGGTATTTTTCCATACAGACTCCAAAGCATCATGCGCCTCCTTTAGAAACACATCAACTTTCATAGCCTTCTTCATAAATTCCCTACGAGCCTCCTTGGAACTCGCCAATTTCACTTCAACAACTTTCAATGGTGCCTTAGCCTTCTCCAACACCACCTCCTTTGCTTACAGACGTTCTTCTAACCCATCCATCTTTTTATGGGGCCTTTAGCCTCCTGAACTTTGCCTGTCAATGCATTCTTTTTGTTGGTCAGGGCGATAATAGTCTTTTCCTAGGGACTGATATACCAATCTAAGTAGCGCCCCGTCGGCGCCGCCCGAAGAAAATACATCTCCATGGCCCGACAGACGACCACAAGGTTGGAACCTATATACTTCAGTTTGTCCTCCTCAAATGTCAAAGCCCAGTCGATGAATTAAGGAATGGGAAATTGACCATCCCACAAAGAGGAAGCAGGATTCCTAGTAGGAGGGCGTTGAAGCATTAAACGTTCCCATTCTCTATAGGCAGTTTCGTAATCAGATTTGAGGGGAGCTACCAAGCGCTCGGCGGACATTCACTTCAGGTGATTAGAGGAATGTCGGGAGATTCAGAAGTCTCCGCCACCTAGATTATAGGAGACCCAAAGGCACTCCCTCCAAACCTTCCTGTGAGGATCCTTGTTGAAGTCGTTGCCTCTTAATAGCCCGAGCTGTGACCTCAAGGCCAGAAAAAGACATAGGAGGGTAAAGAGAAGCTGTAGAAACGGAGGCGGTGGATGCGGCTATAGGAATAACAATCAGAGTTGGAATAGGGGTCGTGAAAACCTCTCCCCTAGCTGACCCTTCTTTTTGATAGGCCTTCTTCAAATCCCAAACGAACATCTTGCAAATGGCCATATCACCTGAAGAAAGCAAGCAAAACTTAGTACCGAAAACAATAGTTAAGACAAAAAGCCTAGATAAAGCTATGTTTACCTATCCAGGAGTCCAAAGCACCCGAGTTGGTGGACCAGAAGATTAACGCCTAGGAACTAAAGTAGTGTCTCATGTCTTTCACAAAGAACTTCACGTCATCGCGCTTGACACAAGACAGATCATCCCAATTTATCCAGTATTGAACAGGTGTTTAAGTCCAATACAACGGAAAAGAAGGATGCCCATCGGGTTAATGAAGAAGGTCTTCCCCTATCACATCTGGACTCACCCGAATTTTGAAAAATAACCCTTTGAAATTCTTACAGGATTGGTCGAACGCCTCTATCAAACGACGACCAGTGACACTACTCAAAGAAACCCACCCCACGCCCACTTTAAAAATCTTAGCTTGGAAAAAATAAAAGAACATAGGAACCAAGGGAGCACACCCAAAATAGTCACAAAGGACTTCAAAGGCCATTTCAAAAGCCCACCCATCAATATTGAATAATGGAAGAGACAAATGAAGAAGGGAGAAGAAAGTTTCATATACGTAGGTATAATCCAACTCCCTTGGGTTTGTCCTGGCATGACAAACCCTCTCCTTTGATGAACAACCTAAGCACTTCACATTGAAGGCTAACACAACACCATTGAAGGTCCCCTCTTGCCATAATCTAGCAACAAAGTCCTTATCCCGAATGAAGGACGAGAAAGATAAGACTTCTTCCCTAACCCATGAAAAAGCATTTGAAGAAGAAGCTATTTTTTTCAAAAAAGCAAAAGAATGGACAACAAAATAAAAGCTACTGAAACCATAACCCAACAAGACAAAGAAAACGAGGAAGAAGAATTAACCTCTAGAAAAGAATACAATCCAAGGATGAAGAAAAGATGACCTGAGAGATGAACCAAGCAGGAACAGAAACCTGGGGATAGAAGTGGAGAGTATAACAAAGAGATCCGAAAGAAATTGCAGTGAAAAAGGTAAAAAAGATGAAGGGGATTTAGGCTATATATACACAAAAGGAAGATAACCCATAGACGAGAGATCTAATAGTTGGGAACATTATCACCCATTCCACGACCACAATGCAACGATGGCCTCTTAAAATACAATTACCTTCAACACGTGGCGAACAAACCACTTACATTTGAAATGACGCCTATAAACCCAATGGACACATTTTAGAGTCTGAGGATACAAAATGCCTTATTATTACACCACCTCGAGAAATGAAACGACAGTTACCCACTACTAGGCACGTGTCCTCTCTTCAACCCTCCTCGAAAAATGTTACGAATGCCCTTCGACCCTTGATCCGTTTGGAATTTCTCACTCAAAATTGAGCTGTTCAGAAATCCTCAGCTGGAATCTAGTCGTTTAGAAGTTATCACTCAGAATCGAGCCGCTCAGAATGTCTCCACTCGATATCAATTCACCCAAAAGCATATTTACTTGGCCCAATCTTTATCAAGAGCTCGTGATTAGGTTGAAGTCAAGGCCCTCCTCTCTTTTAGAAAAAAATATCTTTAATATTCTCATCCCCTTGCTCTTAGGCGTTTATTGTTATCTCATAGTGATTAGGTTGAAGTCAAGGCCCCCTTCTAGTGTATAAATAAAGCCTCGAAACCCCCTTCTACGCTAAGTTACATTTTTTGAGTAATAAATCATATTTTCCTAGAGTAACTCTTTAGGATTTTATATTTACACTCTGAATATATATATAATACTATGAATGACATTTTTTCAATTTGAGAGACTCTATGAAGATTTAAACTTTTTTTATGACGATCCGGATTTAAACATGGTTACAAATACCTTTACTTGAAAGAAGTTAAATTCATGTTATATTACCAAAGTGTGCATTCATGTTAAACGCAAGTATGCTTACTAAATCCTAAACTCTAATATATATATGTATGCAAGAATGGTTATTTTATACGTACGTATACGTGTCCATCACTTTGACCCCCAAAATTAATGCAGTATTAGGTTTATGCAAGCTTCTTGTAGTACATGTGAAGTTGTTTGCCATTTGCTTAGATTAAAATGATAGATTGGTTACTAATTTTCCAAAAGAAACACAATTACGTATAGATAGGATTTAAGCCTATGAGGAGGATTCAACCAAAAATACTACCATATTAGATAACTGGGTCTCATGACTTGAGTACACATTAAGTTTTATTAGTTATTGAACATGAGACTTTTATTATTATCATTTAGGCCAAAGTCTACAATGGCTTTCACTTTATCAATACTGACTTAATGATAATATTTTCTTATTAGTGGCTCCATTCATTTTTCAATACCAATAGATAGTTCTTACTGTATCTCTTAATAAAAATGTGAATTGATAAACCTTAAATACATAAAAAGAATTTAACTCAAAATATTAGCTCTGAGAATCTTACAATTTAAGTATTATATTAAATTCTGTTGGTGATATTCCTATTACGTATAGTAACATCAAATTCCGGATTTGGAATAGTTATATCCATAGAATCTGTCTTGTGGGGTATGAAATAGATGGAAGAACACAGTTGGCAGAAATGTAGCTGGAAATTAGAAGATGGCAGGTCATATGAATTGATTTCCTATCACTGTCATCATAAATAAAATCGAATTCTAGCTTTTGGGCGTAGCTAATTAAGTATCCGAGGACCCTAGTCGCGGATCTGTGATCATCATAGCAAGTTAGTTAGTGAAGGAACTAGTTAGAGTCACTTGGCGGTTTCCCAACTCATACACATTGTATTTTTCCTTTCAATATCCACGTAAATTCCATCACATCTTTTCTATTATTATTACACACTTTCAGCTGGCTTTTACAAGAATATACAAAATATTGGAAGAATAAATATTTCATGAATTTTTCTAACGTGTATAAATTCACTTATAAATCAATACAAAATTTTTATTTTAAATTCATCATAATTACACACCCTGATTCACTTTTAATTTCTTTTTCCGTAAAGACAAATTCATATTAAATATATTACTCATGAGATACCAAAATATTTAATAATATTAATATAAATAACTATTTTTATTTATCGTGTGAAATTAATCACTTTTTCTTATCATTACAATGGGCGGAGAGTTACTTTTCCCATTTACATATTCAAAGAGAATGAAATGGTTCAAGACAAGATTAAGTACCACTTCTTACTAATATCCTTTTATCAATAAAAATAAAGAAAAAAATTAAAAGAGTGAAATTTAGTACTACATTAATATTTTACTTTCTATTTAACTGTACTGGAAAAAAAAAAGATAGAGTGAGAAATCTAATAATTGTGTCATAATTAAGTATTTTCACACGATAAAGAATTTCATTTAATGCTTCTTTCTTCTCATGTTTTAAAATATTTTTTCACCTTTATATACTTAATGTTTAATTGATGATCTCATGTGCTAGAGTAAAATAATTAAACAACATAACAATATAAATTATAAAAGAAACATTAAATATTATCTTAGATATCTGACTAGCAAATACTATGTGGACAAATAAATAAATCAAGGGAGTACGCATGGTGGCTTGTAGACACCTCAATTGATAGGAACAACTGACCTATAATTTTTAAGCTATTCTGCACCTTGAAAGATAATCAAACTCTCAATAATTGGTTAAGGGATATGAATCCTTTTTGCTTAATCACACTCGTGAGTTTATTTCTTTTTGTTTAAAATTCTAAATAGACAATTAAATATGAACAAAATTTTTCTTCGCTTTAAACAGTTAAATAGAAACGGTAGTAAATAAAACATGAATTAAAAATTTTATCCAATAATTATTATAAAAGAATAAGTCAGGAAACTGAACTCCTAAAACTTAAATTAAAGTTAGACAATGAATAGAATATTTTTTCATAAATTTAAATTAAAAATGCAATCTAGTAAATCAATGATAATACTCTTACCACAAGCTCATTGATAAAATAGAAGAAAAAAACTCTAATCCAAATTTTATTTCAGCTCAAGAGACATGACACATCCAGGCTGAATCCAAAACCTCTGTGGGGGTGGCCGTGTTCATGAACCACTGAACATGACTAGGTTACTGGGGTTTTGAAATTGGATTCTCATTGGCTAAATGGATCGCTGATCGTAATATCATGTGGTTTTTTCCTCTTTTTGGTTTGGGCAATGCTGATCATTTAAAAGCAGTTTCCATCTTCGACCAAAAAAAAAAAACCAGTTCCCATCATACAAGCACAACAAAGTAAAACAAAGGAAATCCCAACCTCTTTGGGAGTATGGACTATTTAGTTTGTTTATTTGGTTTTTAAATGAGTTGTCCAACTAATGGAGTGTTTAGTTTACAGTTGGGAAAACAGAGTTGAGTTAAAATGAAAAATTTAAAGGTTAATATTAATTTTTTACGCCGTTCAAAACAATCAAAACTCCGTTGACCCGTAAGATCAAATTTTGGCTTCCAATTAACGGAGGTTTCTCCGTTGAAAAACCTTTCCCAAATGTCCTCTAAGATTCCCGAGCTAAGATTAATCAAAAATAAACTTTTAATATCTCAAACTACGTTCATTAGTCAATCATCATTTACTAGTTACTACATTGAACAACATTGACAGCAAGAAGAAACTCATCTATTGGCCTTAACCGTACATCGGTTAAATATTTAATCAACCTCATTTAATGCTTGTTTGAAAACAATGCAAAATCAATTCCACTGAAAGCAAAACGTTCACATACTATTTTAGTTGTTAGCGGTTGCGTTAATCCAACTCGAAAACAAAAATAAATAAATTTAAGCTCAAAATTAGACTTTATCCATCAAAAAGGTCGAAAGCAAATTTGTGAGGTTTTAACAGGAAATCCAATCTCCTGTTCTCATAGTCTCATCTTTTTTTTTTCTTCCTTTCAATTTAAGAAACTTGATTATAGATTAAGATTGGCATATTTGCACCCAAGTCGGTTTAGAACAAAAGGAAATCCAAATAACATGAATACCACTATAACTATTTACAAGCTACAAACTCATCGTGATTCCCTATGTATACTATTCCAACTGCCAAGAGTTACCATCACTCATCTATAATCCTATAAATAGAAACAGAAATTTAAATTTGAAATGTAAGTTATTCAAATTATAGATAAAACATTTACACATTCAGCGGTGTGATATTAGATTATTAGTTTAGCAGGTCAAGTAACACAAGATTATGCAGAGTAAAATAGAGACAATAACATGATGGCTAGAGTGGGTGGAAGAGTGCCATCTAACATCACAAAAGGAAGTATAATTCACATCTGATGAGTTAAAAATAAACCTTGCACATTAGGCCAAAACAAGAAGAAATGGCCACTTCCCAACCATGTTCTGTTCATTTCAGTTTTACAACAGCTAATCTCCAGGATCAAGTGTCAAGATACATTAAACCTAGGCTAACCATTAACAGGTACATGAACTGAGAATTCTAGCCATGTACATCATGCAGAAGAAGGAAGGGACGAATTTATCCCCGATTCACCTTCCCCATTCTCATGCTTTACACCTAAGGACAAGGAAATTGGCTCCATATCAACATCCTCTTCTGCACCTGCCCCAGAGTTACTGGATGAAATCATGCACTCGGTATTTGCAGAGACTACCATTGAGGAACCAGAGTGATTGGCAACATGAGAATCTTTTGAAGATTCCTCACAGAAACTGGAAACAGAAACATTGGGAAAGTTGAGGCGGGCACAGGAACCATACATTGCCCTTGCTGCTTCATCGTATGCAAGAGCGGCTCCAATAGCAGTAGGAAAAGTACCAAGCCAGAGCCTATTCCCTCTATTTGGCTCTCGGATTTCAGCAACCCATTTTCCCCAAGTCCTCTGCCTCACACCTCTGTAGTTACACCGCGAGTTCTCTGGCCCTCCTTTACCTTTCATACACCCCTTCTTCGATCCCTTGGCGGGAACTTTCCGAACCGGCTTATCCACATCGTTGCAGGAATCAAGCTGAGCATTATATTCTTTCCACCTCGCCAGTATCTTAGCCAGGGACTTAGATCCATCCCCTTTACTATGGGCTTTGGCTAACATGTAGGTGCAATTCAATTTGCACTACGTAAGGAACAGCAAAAATCTACAATGTTAATATTATAATTTTATAAGGGGTTTGCTAACCTATATAACCTTATACAGGATAAAAAATCAAAAGGAAAAAGTTTTCTTTGAAAATTAACATTAATATGTCCCATGATTTCCAATGGAAATCCTATATAATTTTCAATAAAAACTTCCCTTTTTTATCCTGCACACGTTAGATAAACTTTGATTATAATACAACAACACTTCATCAAACACCTGCCATGGAAACATGTCCTCAAGTTCATATATTTAATCAATTCCAAATATCACTCCCTATAACCCAAATTCAGAATTTACCTACAATGAGAGTGAGACACTAACACAGAAACCCATAGTTGTGTTAATCATTCCACGGCCTCTTACAAAAATGTTAATAATTAATCCCTCTCCTCTAAAAACACTTCTACTAATCCAAAATCTATCTTCAACACTACAAACACCAAGAAAACTTTAAAAAGCAACATCTGATGCAAATGCAAGCCAGTAAGTATAGATTTGAGTATATTGCAATTGGGTCATAACTGGAACGTTCCCTGGCATCATTACAAATGGAAATGACAAAAGAATTTTAAAAAAAAATCAAAGGGGTGAGTTCAAAGAGAGAGAGAGAACCAACACAAAAAAGGTAAAAACAAAAAAAAGGTTAATTGAAAAAAAAAAATGCAGAGGGAGCAGGGAAAGAAGAAACTAACCAGAGAGGAAGAGGTGGGAGAAAGTTGAAAGCTTTAGCGTGTTGGGTGCATATCAGGAAGTTGGGTGCATGATGGATGACGAAGGAAACAGAGAAGAGAAGAACTCTTCCAAGAAACACCGACAACTAATTAGGGTTCACTAGCCGCCTGTTCATCATTTCCGAGACTATGCTACCAAACAAACAAAATAATAATCATAATAATTGTTGCCCAAATAATCAAGAAAATAATCGAAATTATTTTTATATTGTGCTTGTTACATTGTGCTTATTATAAGTAACATAAATAAACAAATCCAAGTAAAATAGAGTCGTGTTACATCAAGTGCATGAGATAATGGGTAGAAAATTGTGCTACTTGTACCAATTTTATCAAATTGAACTTGAATAAAGTCTAAGTAAAAATATAACACAAAAAATTTGTTAGTTAATGTGCTTAAGAAATTAAGAATAAAATGTATTATTATTATTTAAAATTACATTAGGATGATTAGGAATTATGGTGGTTTTTCGGGGGGGAAATTATTATTGATTATTCAACCATGGGCTGGCCTTCTAAAAATAAAAAATGGAAATTGTTAACATTATCAACTAAGAAAAAAAAAGAGTGTTTTTGTAGGGCTTTTTTTGGTAAGGAATATAAATTGATTTAAATTAAAAATAAAGGTTTTTAAACAATATAATTATTTAATTTAATTATTTATTTATTTTTAAATAAATTATAATAAACAGCCTTCAAGTGTTTTTATGAAAAATCACAGAAAGTTTTATAGGTGAAAACTCTCTTCAAATCAAAATTTTATCTAAAGAAACACATAATCATTTATTAATTATTTGACAAATCTAAATATGGATATTTGGCCTGTAAAATCTATCAAACCAAAAAAAAAAAGATATCGGCCTGTTAAAACAATTAGCAATTTTCGTAGCTATTATTACCTTAAGGATAATTTTAAGGAATCAATGGGTAAAATATTTCTGTTGAATATCATGATAAAACATTATAAAAACAATCATGATAAAAAACATACATTTATAACATTAAATGTGGCAATTTTTTAATTAAAATTTTCAGTTTCATGTCTTTAATATTTTTCTTGGGATAATAGTTAATAAAACTATAATGATAACTAATTTACAAGGAATGTATCATCCGTCCATCGTGCAACTATAAGCAAATTAGGGTGAAAATAATAATAATAATAATAATAATAATAATAATAATAATAATAATAATAATAATAATAATAATAATAACAAATTTATGAGGATGTATCCACCTAGCTACAATTGTTGCAACGTTAAGCAAATTAGGATGGGAAAAACAAAGCTATGTCTCAAATATGAAAAGGAAAATAAACAGTTTAAAATTTTGAACTAAAAAAAAGTTTTAAAACATTTTTTTAAAAATTGTATCTTAGGGTTTGGTTTTATTTAAAATCTTAAACTTTTTTGTGGTTGATTGCTTTATTTTTCAAAGGATATAACTTCCCGTGATCAAATTACAAAATGAACAGCCCCCCAATATTGTTTCTTTTTGGCAAACAATACAAGTGTAAACATAATATTAATAAAATAAAGCGATCTAATTAGTAGTGGTACCATATTTGTTAGGTGAGGGCACTAATAAGTAATGAGAGATGGAGCCAAGCATAAATAATTTGTTGAGATTAAGATGATGGTTTAACGCGATGATCGGTTTTTCGTTAGGGTTAATTAAACTGAGGTTTAATAAACTCAAAAAAAAATTATAGTTAAATATAACTTTAACTATTTTGAACGATATAAATTATTAATATTAAACTTTAAATTTTTTATTTTCATAATTGTATGTGTGACTGGCAACCAAACACAGAATAAGGTGAATCCAGATATGTTGTGTTGGACAGGTGGACATGAGGTACAGGGCAAGCTTAAGGGCATACGTTAGTGTTGAATGTGTAAGCCAAAAGCCCACATTTACAGAGATGGTTTTTCCTTCTATTCTGAACATTCCGTTTAGAATGTGGGTTGAAGAAGGATAACTCATAAGGGCCCATTCCACTCCCAACAGGCAACCACAAAAAAAATGACAATACAACTTTGCTGCCACTACACGACCTAAAACTATTAATATTCATTAAAAGTGTTAGTAACATTTCGCTATACTTGTATACATTTTAGTTGGGTAAAATACAATTTGAAAAAATTGCTTGAGTAAAAGTTTTTTTTTAAGTACATATAATATAATTTGTGTTTGGATGTGTTAGTGTAAAAATTAGTTCAGAAATAATTGATTAATGACATAACTTCTATAAATTTGATTAAATAAAATGGAATTTTCATGATAAATTACAAAAATAGACAGTATGTAGAAACGTTTTATTGCTTTAATCTTATCAAATGTAATTTATTTGATAATTAACATCTAAATAAAATTAAATAATAATGTTACTTATATATATATATATATATATATATATATATCACCTAAATATGAAAATGTGTACAAATATGTTAGGTTTCTTTTTGATGAAAAACATTTTAGTTTAATAATAATCATGATATTAATAAATAAATAAAAATTAAAAAACTCATAAAAAATTTACATGTTATAAACTCAACAAGATTATATTTTCTTTTTCTTGTGAGGTTTCCTAGTTTCCAACAAGTTAAATAAAAAAAAAACTTCTCTTCCATTCTCCTAATCAAGTTTCCTAATATTTAGTAAGTTCTGTTATTGATGAAATTTTAACTTTTAACTTTATGGTTATAAGTTCAATATTTAACTAATTTGACCAACATTTCTTGGCCGACAATTTATTACTCTATTCATTTCTATTTTACTCTCCACCTAGAAACAAAAACTTTGTTTCTATTATCTGTCCATTTAGATTTTTAAGGTAGTATTAATTGATATATCTAAAAATACTCTTATTAGTCCACTAAACATTAGTGCAATAAATTCTTATTCGTGTAAAGATTCTTGTAAAAAATAAATGTTGAAGTCAAATGGTCATTGAGAGAGTATTAATGAAGAGCAAAATAGTAAAGTAATTAGTTGTTCCATAAAAATTAACAAAAATGATTAAATTCCTTAATATGTATTTTTTCTCTCTGAACAATTAATTAGAAATGAAAGAAATATTATAAAAGATAAAAAATGGGACCTAGATTATTTACCATCAGCCTCCTTAAGCATTGAACACTGAACCATCGTTGCACTAAAATTGTCTGCTCTTATTTCATCTCAATATAACTCACCAAACACACTTCCTACCAAAGCACCATATCGCTAAAGGAGAACCCTTTCGGCTTATTACCTTCAAAGCCATTGATAAGCCCAAGCGGCCCAAAAGAGATAGGAATCAACCTCTTTGGATGAAAGACTACATTGCTTAAATCTAATCCTTTCCTTTATTTCATAATAGTCCCAATTTGGTTTGGCCCATTGAGTTTGTGTTTTCAGCTTTGCCTATTTAAATTACTTGTATTCATATTTTTATACCATAAGAAAATATATCAAACAGATCTTATTCCCCCATATGTTTTTCTCTTTGTAACTAAATTATGTTTATTGATAAAGAGAATCTTTTTTTCCCTATCAATTGGTGCTTTAATTTTTGCCTCTATGCCTCCCAAAACCTCCATGGAAGATGCTCCCCTTTTCATTACTGAGAAGATCCAGTCACTACAATACTTTTATAATGCCCAGTACAAGAGGTTTGTGGTCATCATGGATGCTCGCTCTGAGGTCGTTTCTGGGGTGCTAGCTACCGTCCTTAACGATTTGGCCATCCTTTCCACCTTTAGCCAACCTCATACTATGCCTTCTACCTTTCACGTCACTCAAGAAGGTATTGTTATTCCCACGACTCTTCCTTTTGTTGATGGTCCTTTCACTTACTCCACCCGTACCACTACCCATAGTATCTCTATCTCCCAACCCCTTTTTACCCAACCTCTGTTTACCTAAACTCAGCCTCTCTTACATGACCACGGTTCCCAAATCCCACATCCTGCTTCACCTATTCATCCCCCATAAACCTCAACTCCCCCCTTTTAATGGTCCAAACCCATTAGACTGGTTATTTCAAGTTGATCAGATTTTCTCCCTTCATCAGGTCCCCCAACCAACGTTTAGAACTCATTTCTTTTTATATGAAAAGTAATGCCCTTAGTTGGTTTAAGTGGATGCACAATAATCATCAACTTTCAACTTGTGAAGCCTTCGTCCATGCACTAGAGGTTCGTTTTAGGCTTTTATCTTATGAAAATCATCAGACTGCCTTCTTCAAACTTAAATAGACCTCTACAGTTCTGTCCTACTAACAAACCTTTAAACGCCTTTGCAATCAAATTGTTGGCCTCACACATAAAATTATCCTTAATTGTTTTATTTCTAGTTTAAAACCAAAAATTCAGAGTGAACTAAGTATCCCCAAACCTTACTTTATATCTCATGCTATCAGCTTAGCTAAACTAGTTGAGAGCAAATACCTTGACTCACCAAACCCTCCAAACTTTTCACGCCCCTTTAAAACCCCCTATACACCTTCTCCCTCATCTCACTTAAAAACCCCCAAGCTTCCATTTCCCTCAACTCTGCAGGCCTCTTACCCACCCCAAAAACCTAACTCCTAGTAAAACGTCTCACACAAGCCCAAATGCAACAGCGTCGTGCCCAAGGACTATGCTATAATAATGATTCTAAATACACTTATGGCCATTGTTGTTAACCTAAGCTTTTTTGTTATTATTAGATAATGATTGCTCAAATAACCTAGATATTATAGGCACATCTCATTCCAATAAAACTGATCAACCTGACCTGTCTAGTGTCCATTTCCAGCTATCTCATTTAGCCCTCACTGGTTCTGGGTGTGACGACTCGCGTCATTTTTCCCATTTTTCACAATAAATTTTTCGCTTTTAATAAAAATCCACCCGGTCTCAATATAAAATAATAATTACTTTTATTAAATATATTCAAAATAAAAAAATAAAAAAATCATACTTAAAATAGTAATAACCGACTGAAATCGTTTGAAACTGAAACCATTAATAAAATAGAGTTGTTCAGAAACAGCGAAAGAAGGAAAACAGAATCAGGGGTCAATCGCCTGAGCGAGCCCCTGATTCGCTTAAGTGAGTGTCGACTCGCTTGAGCGAATGCCACACGGCGAACCAAACTCACGAGTCGGGTTTCACTCGGAAAAGGACCACTCGGTTATGTGTCACTCGGTAACAGCTTACAATTTCATCACTCGGAAAACTCTTAGCTTTCATTCACTCAGAAACTGTTTCTCTAGGGTATACCTCACCCGGAATACATTCTTAAGCTTCACTCAATATAGTTCACTCATATCTTCACTCGGAGTCTCAACCATAGCTCACTCGGAGACACTCTAACCTTTCCACTCGGAAATGGGTTTCTCGGTTATTCTTCACTCAGAAATAAGGGATATTTACTTGAACGAAAATAGGCACTAATTCAATCGACCCTTGCTCGGATAAGAAGGAATCCACTCGGCTATCTTCAGTCGGTAATCGACTCTGCTACAGCAATGCAAATTCACTCATAAAATAAACACCAATCATTTAACATCAAGAATTTATACTCACTTTACACAGCATACCGATTCGAATTTATTTCATCATACAGGCAACACATTGTAGCATCAAACACTCGGGAAACTCAATATATACATATATTACACAATTCATTCAAATTCACTCGGGGCCTTGGCATCAATCCTCCGCTTGGCGCACCTCCATGGCTCCGACCTCTTCCCTGTCACTGGTTACTAAAAATATAAACCACAGCAAGGGTGAGTGTTTAGCATCATAATTAATCTAGAACGGAATTTAAATAAAATATGTGTACAAACTCCGTCCGATTCCTTTCTCCTCAATTTACACCTTTCACTCGGTAATTAACTTACACTCGGCAATATACTTATACTCGGCAATTATAGCAATCAACACTCGGTAATCATAGCAAACCACATTCAACAAATTTAGCCATTCACACTCAGCAAATATAACCAATCACACGACAAATACAACAATTCATACTCAGCAAATATAACAATTTTCCACTCGGAAAATATAATAATCACTCGGCAAATACATCAATCATACTCATTCAGCAATTAAAACCAATTGCACTCAGCAGAATTATCAAATCATCATTTATCACCACTGACTCAGTCAAAATTGACACAGTATCCGGATACTCAAAGGATCGACCTTCAGCTGGGGGTCCTACTTGACACCCCGTGAACCCTGCTTGGTTCACCGAGTCCTGCTTGACTCCCCCTCAACCACTGGGTCATAGACCTCTAGGTAGCTCAACTGGGTCCTGCTTGACCACTGAAGCTAAAAACGAGGGTAACATATACCGTCGGTCGTCTCATACCACAATCACATTCACATATCACAAGTGGCCATTAATAACATCACTCGGGTGACCTACTTGTCAAACCCGACTCATTAATAACATCACTCGGGTGACCTGCTTGTCAAACCCAACTCCACATTGCCACAAAATACCGATTGTCACAGCATCATTTTAATTTCAATCGGATTTACACATACACACACGATCCTCAACCGATCGGTGTCCACATACATGCATATACATACATTTTCACAGCCTCATTTCATCACAGCATCTAATAATTGAATCTCACTCGGAATATTCCACACTCAGAATATGTCACACACACGATCAGAAACTGATTGGTGTTCCCATTCATCCATATACATTCATAACAAATATTCACACGATCCTAAACCGATCGGTGTGCACATAAATACATGCATACACATTCACAACTTTCACTCAGCACCATCTCTATTATCACAGCATTAAACATTTATACATACATACAGTTTTCACTCGGCATCAAGTCTCACTCGGTTCAAAGTCATTCCAATGACTCGGACAGTAAGTCCTATTCCAATTAATTATAATCCGAACACCCCCCTTACCTCTGTTCTACGCCTCAACAGTTTCTGAGTTCACTGCTCCTCCTCCGTTCCAGCAGCTACTTCTTTAAACGTTCCACCAGCGTTTGTTCCACCACCTACGGGTTTGGAACGTGAAGTTCATTAACATCACACCATCATCCACACGGTCAAGGGCCATTTACAGGCTTGCTACCAGGAGGAGTGGGATCGAAACAGTACCCTCCTCCTTACACACGACCATTCGGTCCAGAAAAGAAAGGAAAGAGGTTTAAACGGTTCAAAGGACTTACCTCTGTCACAACTTGTAAAATGAACCTTCCTTCAAAGCTTATAGCTCTCAATCAATGGAGGAAGAAGAAGAAAAGGTAGCAGAAGTTCTTCACGTGAAAGAGAGTGAATGATTGTGCAAATGATTGAAGAAAGAGAAGGAATCCATTATTTAAACTCATGGCAACCGGTTACCTTCTCAACCGGTCACTTCCAACCGGTAACCTCTTCAACCGGTCATCTCTCCATTTAATTTCTTTAAAGATTTAATTTAACTTCTCTTCTTCTAATCATACCCTTTATAATTAACCAATAATTCATAAAAATATCAAATAAATTCCTAAAAACAATTTTTAATATTTCCACTTCACAAAATTTTCTACAATTATCCGGGATGTTACACTGGGTCTCCTAAAACCTTTAAGATTTCAAGGTACTATTAATAGTCACATTATTACAATCCTGGTTGACACAGGAAGTTCCCATAATGTGTTACAACCTCGTCTGGCCCAATTTCTTTCCCTTCCCATTACCACTATTCCTCAGTTTCCTATTATGGTTGGTAATGACGCTTATATACATCGTAATGGTTTCTTTCCTAACACACCCTTAAGCATTCAGGGCCATACTTTTGAGGTCTTATTTTATCTGTTGCCTATCAAGGGGACTGGTTGTGTCTTAGGAATCAATGGCTTAGTTCCTTAGGCCCTATCACCTTATATTTTTTCGTGGCCTGTATGACATTCTCTATGGATACTACCCCAATCACGCTCATTAGTGATTTTACTAGCCCCCAACCTGCCACTTTTCATCAACTATTACGCCTAAACCATACTCATTCCATAGCCCACATTTTCACCTTGCTTACCACTGACCATAGTCCACCTGACCTTACCCCTGACCACCCAATTGTCTTTTCTTCTCACCTTCCTACACCCATCCTAAACCTTTTGGATCAATTCTCTTTGGTTTTCTCTAAACCTCAAAGCCTTCCTCATTTTCGTGATCATGTTCATCACATTCCTATACTTCCTAACACACCTCAGTTACCATTAAACTTACAGATACCCTCATACCTAAAAGGATGTCATGACTACCCTCATTTCTAACCTACTTAAGGATGGTTTCATTAAGTCTATCACTAGCCTTTTTTTGTCACCTATTCTGTTGGTACGAAAAAAGACGAATCATGATGACTATGTGTGGACTATCACGCCTTAAATGTTGTAACAATCAAGGATAAATTCCTTATTCCCATGATTGATAAGCTCAATGGTGCCTCAATTTTTTCCAAAATAGACCTACGATATGGGTTTAATCAAATTCGAGTCGCTCTTGAAGACACCCACAAGACTGTCTTTCACGCGTTTGACAGACACTATGAATTCTTGGTTATGCCTTTTGGGCTCACTAAGCCCCCCTTATCCTTCCAAGAAGCTATGACTCACTTATTACGACCTTATTTCCATCAAATTGTGTTGGTGTTCTTTGATGATATATTAATTTATAGCACTAACCTTACCAATCATGTTCATTTAAGATTGATTTTACTGTTACTGTTAGAGCATTCCTATTTCAAAAAACTATCTAAATATGTTTTTGCTACACCTAAGGTGGGAGTATTTGGGACATCTCATCATTGCCTAAGGTGTTCAACCAGATCCTACTAAAATTTCAACTATCATGGATTGGCCTAAGCCATGCACACTCACGGCTTTCAGGGGTTTTTTGGGCCTCACCAGGTTCTATAGGTTATTTGTTTGCCACTACGCCACTCTTGCTGCTCCACTCACTGATCTTCTCAAATTAAACAGTTTTACATGGTCACCAGAGGCCTCTTTGGCCTTTGCAAAGCTAAAAGAACAAATGTTCAAACTGTCTACTTTATCACTTCCTAATTTCTCTATTACATTTGACGTGAAACTGACACGTTAGTCGTGGCTCTTGGTATTGTTCTCGCTCAACAGGGTTTTCCATTACCCTTTAGCAAAAAGTTATTTTCTTGCCCGCAATAACTTTCTACTAACTTTAGGGAAATATTGGTAGTTACTGAAGCAGTGAAGAAGTAGTGTCAATACCTTATTGGCAATAACTTCAGGATTATTACAGACTAAAAAAGTTTAAGGGAATTAATGGTTTAGAATATAAACACGGTAAAACAACAAAAAATGGGCTTGTAAATTGCAAGGATTTACTTACATTATAGTGTATTGCCCAGGGAGGGAGAATCGTGTAGTCGATGCCCGGTCTAGAAGCTTTACGGATTCTGAACCAGATCCCCTTTCTCAGGATACACTCCTCTACCAAATTCTTTCCTCACATGTACCAACTATCATCTCTGATATCCAGAAATACTTCCTATTTGTTGCAAGCACCTAACTCACCAAACAATTATTACAATCATCATGCAAGTTTCAATTCAAATAGGGTTTACTCTATTATGGGGACCAAATCTTTTATGCTTGACTATTCTAGTTGGCATTCTCAGTTGCTCACTGAGTACCATGCTTCTTCTCTTCCAGGTCACTCTGATGTCAAACCCACCACAACCCGCTTGGCTTCCTCTTTCTCTTGGCCTCCCCTTTTGCCAGATGTTAAATAAATTGTTAAAATCTATTTTCCTTTCCAATAGAACAAGTATCTACCATAAAAAAAATATGATTTACTACAACCTTTACCTATCTCTACTCAAGTTTGGGAGGATATAAGTATGGATTTCATAACAGACTTACCTTCCTCACATGGCCATACAGTTATCTGGGTAGTGGTTGACCGCCTCGCTAAGGTTGCATACTTTGTCGCCCTGCCTACTTCCTTCATTGCACCCATGCTGGCTGAAAGGTTCATGACAGAGATCCACTGGCTCCACGAGATGCCCAAATCCATCGTCTCTGACCATGTCAAAATTTTCCTTAGTGCCTTCTGGTCTTCACTTTTAAAACTACAAGGCACAAAAGTAAGTTTTTGTTCAGCATACCATCCTGAAATTGATGGCCAAACAGAAGTGCTCAATTAGAGTTTAGAAGCGCACCTTCATTGTTTTTTGAGCAATTACCCAAGCTCATGGTTCAGGTTCCTACACCTCTTAGAGTATTGATACAATACCATTGTTCATTCCTCCATTGGCATGACTCTGTTCCAAGCTCTTTACGGGCGACCACCTCTGGCCATCCCAGACTTCAAACCAGGAAGCACACATCTAAGCGATCTAGAGTCATCTCTATAGAGAGGACAACAAATCTTATCAGCACTTAAGAAAATTCCCATCTGAGCAAGGCAAAGAATAAGTACTCAAGCCAACAAACACCAGAAAGATCTTACCTTTAGGCTCGACGATTAGGTCTTTTTGCACCTCCGCCTCTACCGAAAACAATCAGTTGCTCGGCAGACTTAATAGAAACTTGCAAAACGTTTCTTTAGCCCATTCCAGGTTCGTCGTCATGTGGGATCTGTAGCATATGACTTGGCCCTCCCAGAATCTTACCGCATCCATAATGTTTTTCATGTCTCCATGTTGTGACCATGTTATGGTGATCCCACCCAACACTTTACCCTTTTACCATCTCTCTTGCTCCCTGAAGACGAAGCCCCACCACCTCAGGAATCATATGTTCAGAACCCCACCCCTGTGCATCCCTTCATATCCCACAGAGCACTTACTAGAGGAAACTTTTTCTCTCCTTCTTTTTCAAACTCACCCTTTGTTTTATTCCCTATTCTTTTTCTCCTTAATAATTCCTAAGGAAATGGTTCTGCTTTCTAACACCCTTCACGTGCAGAAATCGTATGGACCCCTTATGTTTTTGAAAATCTCTCATTTCCAGAAGGCTCTTTGGATCAGTACCTTGAGGGCAAGGTGATTTTTGATGGCCCTAAAATTAATAGGCCTGAAAGAGATAGGAACCAACCTGTTTGGATGAAAGACTACATTGCTTAAATATGATCTTTTCCTTTATTTTAGAATAGGCTCAATTGTTTTGGCCCATTAAGTTTATGTTTTTTTGCTTTGCTTATTTAAATTACTTGTATTTATATTGTTAGACCATCAAAAAATATATCAAAGAGATCTTATCCTCTCATTTTTCTCTTTATAACTAAATTCTTTTTATTAATAAGGAGAATCTTTTTTTTTTTCTTACCAGCCATCCCCCGAATCATCTTAGTTGTAAAACGATAAAATAACAAAATCATATTGATGTTTAATCTACTAAAAAATTAACCAACAAAATATTGAAATAAAAGTTTTTTATCTCAACCATAACAGAATATTATATGCGATATATAAACATTTATATTTTTATAAGTAATTTTCTAGGCATATATCCCCCAATCTACCATCCTTGACGGTTATTATTAAAATATTTGACATTCATATCTTTTAAGATTTGATAAATTTACATATTATGAGGATATAGAAATAGAAAGTGTTTGATAAAAAAAAAATAAAACATGATGTTATATAAATGGAGAGAGAGTAGTGGAGGATAAAAGAAAGAGTATGTTATGATGTGTTATGTAACATGATGATTGGTAGAATTACAAATGCGCTCCTGTGTAGTTGATTTTTATTTTTCCGAAGCTCATCAAATAATTTATACGGGGCCCTCAATTAAATGATTTGACTTTAAAAAAGGTGATTGAGGAGGCCCATAACCATTCATTCCAAATGGATATATAATACCCACACTCGAGTGCCCTCAAGTGAATTGTTATTTTTACACTAATGGCAATTACCAACATAGGTTTCACATGTTTGTTTGTTGATAAGCTGGACCTATAGGTAATGTAATAATTATGATGGCACCTACCTACCATAGACTATGATCAATATTAATTCGTCGATTGTTCTAATTAACTCTATCTATTATAAGATCATTTTTTATTCTTGTTGTTGACTAAAGTAATAATAATAATAAGGGAAGTCAACATTTTCCCCATACTTCCTGGATTGATCTCAATTATCATCCACACAAACATCTCTATCTCAATTTCATCTCTATGTAGGGCTATAATATTTTAATCCTCTTGGTCCCCATTCACTTAATTTTTCAAAAAAGAATGCATGCAGCCACAAGAATTAACAAATTGGATTGCACTAGAAATCAAGTACTAATTAACAAGGAAATAAAAGAATTCACATAAAGCTATGGCAAATATATTACATGGTGAAACATGGAGGACATGTTCATAGAATATATTTGTCTATCTCAGTTGTGACGGTGATGGACACACTCAGCGGGAGTAACAGGGAACCTAGCAGTGTCAGTGCAATAGTCATAAACCATATGGTTGGCCCTAACCCACATAAGCTGGTGGCTTTGGTGCAAGTTGAGTTCCGACAATGTGGGCTCATCCCACCAATACTTCTTATCCTCACTGCTGCTACATTTCTTAGCGTTATCTGCTGATGATGTTACTGGCACTGGGATCTCACACCCATTGATTTCAAATCCCTTGTATGTTGCAATGAAGGGTGCATGGCTCCAATCTGTCTTCACTCGTCCACCCTGTGTCGCCCAATCATCTGCATTCCATATTGAGCTGTATACTCCCATTGCTTGGTCTCTTGGGAACGGAATTCCCTTGTGTTCCAGATTTGTGTGCACTCTTATTGGCGTCTCATCCACTAGGAATCTGAACATATCCACACATGCAATGTTATAATAACGTCCGTTAACAAGTGTTATGTTATTTATATGACACATTTTTATAATGTACAATATTGATGAACCATGTGATTTTTCTATTGGTAATGAAGTGACCCAGAAACAAGGGGATGGATATAGACATGTCATTCTTACTGTTGCAAAGGCATTTGAGTAAATTTAATTACCGAGATTCCTTTTTCTTTTGGCTTTTACCGTGGGGTTTGGTTTTACGTGACCCAACGGGGGACACAATGACAATTGACACCAAACATATGATAGCACAAGGACAACTGACAAAAGCATGCAATTTCGTGTTCTTTTGTTGACAGCTTTACAGGTTCGTGTAATTTGTTTAAGAGTCTGTGTTCACTGATTTTACTTACTTTTATGGTAATAACGGGTGTTTAATAACTGGTTCATGTAGTATTTAGGATTGTGACTAATTTTGATGAATTAACAGGGATTATAGCATAGTAGGTACTCACACAACTTGGCGCTGGTTCCAGAAGATAGAGTAGTTGTGGAAGTCCTTGGTGGGGTCATACCAGAGGTTGAGTCTCTGCTCCCTGTTACCGACCCCATTCACATACACATTGGTTTGGACCGAGTAAGGTTCCCCAGTGGTGTTGCCCAAAAACTCAAAATCAAATTCATTGTGAGTTGGGCCCTCTGATGACATCTGCGCATAAATTGATCATATTAAGATCTTGATCATTTAAGATACCCATCAATTATTAGTCTAGAGTAACTCCCTATAGTCATAGTCACAGATAAAGGTAAAGTTCAATGTGAGGTAGAACTTTTAATAAATTGCATAGGATTATTAGGTTGATCAATGTCAAAATTAAGAGATCCAATTACAATCATGAAAATATTGGTTCGTCGATTTAAGATGGGGACATAGTCAATAAATGCAGGAATCAATTCGATGTGTGCATGCACGGGTTAATATGAACTAGTAGGTAAGCTGAAACTAATGGCTCTGTACTGTACTAGTCAACTCATGGATTCTAATATATCCGCTAATTTAATCTATTCATGGATGCAAATTTGTCTGCATTCCAGATACCTCAAATCATTGAGCTCATATGCAAACTACATTTGCCACAGCAAAAGAACATCATAAGTAATTTTTGTAACAAAAAAAGAGAGAATGGATTTCCACTTACATAGTAAGTAGTAACAGTTCCAGCAGAGTCACCCTCCACAAGCTTAAGCTGGATAGTCACTTTACCAAACATATACTTACTCTTGGACACAAATCCAGCACCTACAATGTTTCAAAAAAATGCCAAACATTTAGCTCTAAACAACACAAAGATACAACCTTTTGCAAGAATATTAATGGTTTACCAAGAACCAGAACCAACAAAAAAAAAAAAAAAATTGATGTTCCAAAATAGTCTTAATAATGGGATCCAGTTTTAGAAAGCTCAAACAATGAGATTACTAAAAAGGGGTTGAGAGGGTACGATATTTAAGCCAAAGAAATCATTAAACGGTTAATTACCAGAATAATTATCAAGTTTAAGTTTGAGGAGTTCTCCTTCATGGATGAAATGGTCGGTAGCCCAAATGGGCTGAAAGAGTTCATCAAACTTGGCAGAGGCAGCCAAGCCCACAAACAAAAAACCCAAAAAGAAAGCCAAAATGATAGACATTGTTAGCAAGTAGGGTAGGGTATATGAGAATGCAAAGAGAGGAAGAGAAAATAACAAAAGAAAGAACAGAGGAATTTTATGCAGAAGTGGGCACTGAGCAGAGAGTGAAGTGAAGGTTCTACTCTGAAGTGTGAGGGGGAAGGGGATTATTTATAGCCCAGTGGAGTCCACGTAATAAAGATACTGCCACGTCACGTGCCACGTAAGGGATACAAATTCCGAGAAATGGACAAAACATAAATTGATGTGAGATGAAAATTAAAAACAATGTAGCCGTTACCGTGGGCAGTGGTAGCTGGCAAAAGCTGTTCACGGGGAGTGGGCACCACTTGTTGTAAAAAGAATGATGGCAGATCCTCTCCAATAGAATCTCGCCACGTGGACGAACACAGCTGGCCCTTTTAATTCAACAGTTGTCATCGGCTGTATCAACTTTTAAAATCTCCTCTCACCCCCATGCCCTTCTTCTACAAATTCTCCTCACAGTAAAAACATTCAAAAAATATTAACCATTCCTAAATATACAAAAGTAAAAATATTATAAACAATTATTAATTTATTATATAACTTAATGAGTGATGAGTGATTTGATGACAGTGTAAACAACCCTCATAATAATGATGTATTTTGAATAAATTATATTTTTAAATGAAAATATAAATTTTAACGTTATTATAACTATGATTAGAACTTGTGTAGAGGAAAAAAATTAATTTTAAAGTTTAAATAAACAGGTCTCATCATCATTTAAAGATAGGTATATAAAACAATTAGTGCAAGTAAACTTTTGTAATAAGAACACCATCTTTCTATTAAAATTTGCCTTTTACTTTTAAACATTAAAGATTGAATGACTCAGTTTTCATAATTACAGAATCTTTAAAAATGTTAGGATAACCCTACTGATGTATCAATTCTTACCATTTTTAATTTAAGAAACTCTACCATATTAGTAAATAAATAGGTATTAAAAGCACAATGAGTGAATTTGAGTAAAAATAAAAGGTAAGAAATGAAGTCAAAATAAAGCTTAAAAGATAAATGATTAATTTAGATATAGAATAAGTTTTTAAATGAGGGTGAGTAAATATTAATAAATTTTTTAATTTGTTAAGGTTTTACCCGTGTTAGATAAATATTTGTTTTCGTTTTTGAGTGGGGTATCTACTTTGTGTTTTGGTTTTTGCTTTTGCAGAGAGCATTTCCAGCTGGATAGTACAAATCGCAATTATACAAAGGGACCAATTCCTTTTTCTTTTTTTATATTCATTCATCAATTATCCCACCAATATTCCCCCTTCGAGTTTTAAATATGGATAATACTAACAAGTGCTTTTTAAGGCAACTAGTTAATATCATTAAAACTAACATATTTTAATTTTAAATAATCATCTCACAATTAATAGAGATTTGTGCATTGGGTTACTAGTGAATGTTTAGCAATGCAGCACTAAAATCATGGAGATTTGTAAACAAAAATTGAAAGAGATATTGGTGAGAAGATGGGCATGTGGTGCTGACAGATTTTACCAAACCCTACTATTTCCATCAATTTAATCTTCAGCCCCAACAACTTCTAATAAAAAAATATGGAACCACATCTTTCAGTCTTTCTTTTCCCCCTCTGGCAATGAATAAGAGTGGTTTTCACTGGAGATTTTTTAATTAAAGTTGGTTACTAAATAAAACTATATTATATTATGGGTTGTGCTTTAACTGTAAAATTAGTATATTTGTAACGAGTACTTCGAAACTTTTCTGGCTTCGTCTTGGCCGTATTATACAATTATTGTACGGTTCGTAGTTTGGTCCCCTTTTTACATCACCAAGAGGTAGATAAAGACGGGGTCACGCAAATCCAGAAAGTATAATAATACTACAATAGTAGTCCTTCTTTTTTTTTGGGTTTTGTATACTTTAAAAATAACCTTAGAAAAGTGGGTATAGGTTTAAGGATTAGGAAAGTAAGGTTTATATTTTACTTTAATCACTTATATGTGTAAAAATTTAGGTTGGTTAGCTTATAATTTATTATTTTATAGTTTATAGATTTGAAATGTTTATTGCAATAGAATTGTTTAATAAAATTAGTTTAGATTATGTTAAATAATTTTAAAAGATATGAAATATTTTAATTACATGATAGATAAAAGTTGTTATTAAAAAAGTAAAAATGATGACTAAGTAATTAATAAAAGAGTTTATAACTTTTAAAAATCCAGTTTGCTTTTAAAAAATTATAAGCTCTTCAAAAAACTATAAGCTCGTTAGGTCAAAGAGACACTTAATTCCAAAATTTATCATATACTTTCTTCATATAATAGATAACTCATAAGTATTAAAAAAATTACTTCATTTAGATGAAATCATAAATTTGGATCTAATTTGTTAGGAATTTTTCAAAATACTCCTTAAGACTATTAGGATTTATTATTATTTTATATTCTCCACTTATTCTTTCTAATTAAACTTTTTTCATTTATAATTTAATTATTATAAAAGAAATAAATAATCAAATTGATGTATCTCATTTGTTGTTATAATAATTTTGAGAAAAGTTATACATTAAAAAAATGTTAAAAAAAATAATTAATAACAAATATTTAAAAAGCATCTTATATTAAGAAATAAAGAAATTTCTAAATAATAAAGGTTGAAAGTAATATATTGAAAGGTTATTAGAACATAGAGAGGCACATGTGGAGAAGGATATTTGGATTCAAAATGGGTCATAGTGTGACTCACTCTTTTTTTTTTCTATAAAAGTTTAGATAATAAGCTGAGTTCCAAAATTCATTAATAACATGATATGCCTAAGCTAGATAAAATGTGACTCCCTCTTATTAGATACATAAACTAATCACTTAAATGTAGAGATGGTAATGAACTTAAAAATCATAGTTATCAATTCATATTTGTCTTAATTTTAACATAAACCTATTTTGATTTAGTTTAAAGGAAACTCAACTTCAACATAATTTTGAAGTTGATTTATTATAAAAATTAATTAATTTTAATTAGGATAATTAATAATAATAATAAACTAATATATTTTTGTTAAAATATGATATAACTCTTAAACTTATTATTATTTTTTGATTTCTATGACTATTTTTAAATATTACTTTGATTTTAGAATGTATTAAATATATATCCTTTTATTAAAATATATATTATGTTATTAAAATCAATAAAAATTGATAAATACACTAATAAAAAGTGAAATTTACAGATTTTTCCAAATCTAAGAAGGGACCACAAAAATAAATTTGAATTATATAATTCCAAACACATTTTTTTCAAATACACACTTAAATTCACCCCAACTTTCATAAAATAAGGCTGTGATGACCACTCAAATCATTTCAACTGCTTCAGGTATACTGAAGGAATCCAAATGAATTTAGTAGAGAATGACTCTCCTTCCTTTAAGAATGTCTCACCCTGCTGCTCTCTTTCCTTTCATTTCCCATTTTCCATGACCAACCAAATAGGGGAAAATAATTCTTTACTACTATCCACCTCTTTTTCTGTTCCTTCAATTCCCGTGAACCCGAAAACGTAAATTTTTCGAAATCAAGATGTTAAGTTATATCTACTGCTACAATTTAACCTGTTATAATTCAAAATTACGTTAAATCAAAAAATTACGTAATTCGCGTAACTTTTGAAAATATTTCGTAGATATACAGGCTTAATTTTGAGGAGAAAATATTATATAGTTTAAAACCATCACTATTTTATTTTGATACGTGTTTGACAAAAAAATAAATATTAATAAAGATATAAAAAGCATATAATATTATATTTATTGATAATATCACTTGATACTTTGTGATTATTTAGTACCAATAATAATTCAAGACCATATGGAAAACTTGATTTATCGTGGGTCTTCCTGGCTTCAAAACGAGAGAAACTACTCAATTAGTCGTGGTTGAAATTTTAGTGGTATTATGAACTTGAGTTTATGCAGATTGATTTCCAAATATTCCTGTAAATATCACGCAATTACTTATAATAATTATTTAATAAAATAGATGGGATGCGTTAAATCAAAGAACAAGGTATCAAGAGGCCTAAATCAGTTAAATTAATTATATGTGAGTTATTGAAAACATTAATTCTATAATATGTTAAATTTGTACCGAGTGAAAAAAGGGCAACATGCATGCAGTTTTGAAATATAAACTGCAGAGGATCGGAATCATGGTCGGGTGTTAGAAACAGTATAGTGGTGCATGAATGTAGTGCAACAACTAATAAGAGCACGTGCCATGTGACACTGGTATTTCGTACAACACTTTTGAATTCAGTAATTTTAGCGATATCATATGATATTTGTATAGCACATGATTCTTACGTTTGCAATTGGATCATGTTATGGAATTTCTCTACCCTCTTTCCTAATGGAATTCAATATTCAGAAGTGGCAGACAATTCAACAACCTCAGATTTTTAGCCCTTGTAGAGCTTGTTTGGTTGTTCACCCTGAGTTCCGTTCCGTCGCGTTCAAGGAGGTTTTCTTCGTCGCCGCATTTCCATTCATCGATCCCTCTTGTTTGGCACGCGACCCCTCTTCCGTTCTGTGGAGGCTAACGCCGTTCGGTTGGCCACAACGCACGTTGGGCAGAAGGAGCCAGGACCTCCCTCCCTTCAACGGCGTTGGGTGAAAGTCCGGAATACCCCTCCAACGGTTTAAGATGCGGAAAGACGTGAGCCACGACCTCCTCCTCCTCCGATTTGAACCTACGACGGGTGGCCTCCGATCTGACGAAGGGGGAAGCTTTGACACCCGATCTGAAGTATGACACCGCCCTTCTCTTTGCTTCTTCCATTGCTTGGTTTTGAGGCCTGTTTGGTGGTGGCTGAGTTTGTGGGGGTCGGTTTTGGGGTCGCCGTGGGTTTGTGGTTGGCGTCGGATTGTGGGGGAAGGGGGTTGTTTGGGGACGTTGGTCATGGAGGACGTTGGCCGTGGGGGGTTGTTTGGGGTGGGCTTGGGTTTGGGGTTGGGACGGGTTGTGGGGATGGGGTGGTGGGGTGGAGGTTGCAGGTGGTGGTGATGGTGGAGGTTGGCTGGTGGTGATGGTGCTTGGGATGGATGGTGATGATGCATTCTTGGTGATGGATGGCTGTGATAGGTGTGGTGCATGGGTGAGGAGCTGCGGTCTGGTGTATGCTAGCATTCCCTTTTTTTATTCTGATTTTTTTTATAATTTAGTTTTTTTATCATTATATGAGAACACTATTTTTTTTAAAAAAAATATAATAATAAGAGACAACCTTCCCACTTCTCCTGGCTCCCCACTATAGTGTCCACTACAAGCATGATTGAAAGAAAATGTAGAAACGCGTTGTAAAGTAACCAAATAATTCAATGAATTTGGGGTTTAAAATCCCATTCAGAGGGACAACCAAGGAGGGATTCTCTTCAGAAACAAAAAATCAAAGAACCACAAAACACAGGACCACCAACAGCAAAATAACGAGAAGAGAAAGAGGAAGAATGGGGTCACTGCTCCAGTCATCTTCTTCGTAGAACAGGCGACCCCAAGCCGCCGCACCTCCACCACCGCGCGAAGCCACCAGGTTCGAACCTCCCTCCACCCGACGCCTCCTCCGCGAGCAAGCCTCCACCGTCGCGAGCCCCTCCGCCGACGTCGACCCCGACCCCCTCGCGCCGCCCAGAACCGCCACGCGACCGCCGGTCTTCTCCCTCCACCGTCGCGAGCCCTCCACCGGCACTCTTTCTCTCTCTCTTGGTCCTCTATCTCTCCTTTCTCTCCCTCCCTCCCTCTCTCTAACCTTCACTCCCTCTCTCTCTCTTCCTCCAATATAGCCGCCCCCCCTGACTCCTCTCTCCCTCTCTTAGTTTCCTTTTTTTTCTTTTATTTCCTAGGGTTTCTAGTGGGCCTCAAATAGTGAGGCCCATTCCTATTTCCCCCTTCCCTTCCATTTTTTTTTGTTTTGTTTGTTTTGTTTTCTGACCTTGGGCCCTTAAGGCCTATTTCATTATTATTATTTCCCAAATATTAAAAATAGTTTTTTTAAATAAATAAATAATTTGAATATCTTTTAAAAATACACAAATAAATTTTAGGTCATACTAGAAGTGAAGAATCTTAAATTTTTTAAAACAGTTTTGCTTAAAAAATATTAAATATATATTTATTTTCTCTTAGATCTAGATAGCCTTTAGAATGAATAAAGGATCCTTTTAAAAGGAAGAAAATAAAATGTTAGAGTTAAATATCTCTTTGTGATGAATCCCAAAATAGGAATTTTTAAAAAAATCTAAATATCTTTCCTAAAACAACAATAAAGGGTTTCTTTAATTTGTGATGAGCTTTAAAAATAAAACAGATCATAATCTAAATATTTTTTTATAAAGTAAAAATCAAATCAAATCAAATCAAATCAAAATATCTTTTCTAAAATAAGGGCACAATCAGTTTCTAATAAGCTTAAAAAAAATAGATTCTATAAAAACGTATCTTTTACGAGAAGTAAATAGTCTTTATTCCAAGATCTTATAAGCAATGTCGTGTGAAATTACTTTTGCCTATATTCGAGATATAAGACTTCGAAGGTTTATGCACGTGCGATGTACTTCGCCTTGTACTTTTCCTTCCTCATTTTTCTACTAATTAATTAAAAATAATTTATATAATTTTAAAATGGTATTTTCTCAAGTTAATTTTTTAAAGAACTACGTAACCCTGATTTCTCAAAAGCTTGAGAATACGTAGGAGCGGGAGTCAATTCCTGTCGGGCCCATTTTCTTTTGTTTAATTTATGTGTTTCTGTTATTATCTCAATTTATTTTATCTGTTTAATATTTTATTGTAATTTGTTTAAAACGAGGTTAATTTAGACGCAACGTCTTGTTAACCTTGTGTTTTTAGTATTTTATTTAAAAATGATAATCTATTTAAAATGGGGTTAATTTAGACGTGACGTTTTGTTAATCTCACGTTTTTAACATTTCATTTAAAATAGTAATTTTTTTAAAATGAGGTTAATTTAGACACGACGTCTTGTTAATCTTATATTTTTAATATTTTATTTAAAATAGTAATTTCTTTAAAATGAGGTTAATTTAGACGCGACGTCTTGTTAATCTCATACTTTTAATATTTTATTTAAAATGGTATTTCCTTTAAAATGAGGTTAATTTACGTGATGTCTTGTTAATCTCGTGTTTCTAATATTTTATTTAAAATAGTATTTCCTTAAAAATGAGGTTAATTTGGATGAGACGTCCTGTTAATCTTCAGTTTTGTTAATCAACTTCATTCCACTTCATCTTATTTAATTTTATTTTAATCTTCAAATCGTTTATGTATAAATTAAAGTTAATTTGGACGGGACGTCCTGTTAATCTTTCTTACTGTCACTGTTTGGTCAAATTTCTTACTATCACTATTTGGTCTGTTTTGGCTGTTTGTGTCTGCTTTATCGTTTTATGTGTTTCTTTTTCTAAAAGAAGATCAAAAAATAATTTCTAGGCTACTTATAATGCGCGCTAACAGTTTGAGGTAACCGTTTTATGACGGACAGTTGTGAGGTACTAATACCTTCCTCACCTGTAATTCGACTCCCGAACTTAGAATTTCACTTTCATAACGAGTGCTTTAATGAAAGGTTTTCCCGGTATTTTATCTTTAAAAATATTGGTGGCGACTCCCTGTTTTCTTTCGAATAGATTTCGAAACTCGTTTTATTTTTTTGAGGGTCGGCCGTGCCGCCGTGATCCCGGTCGCGACAGATGGCGACTCCGCTAGGGACTTTAGAGAGTCAAGCCGATCAAGTTGATAGCGCATGTTTTAAATATCCTGTTAATTATTTAACTTTTTCCTTTATTTTATTTTCTGTCAATGTTTGTATGTGGTTTCTGCCTATTTATATTTTGTCATTTATGTTCTGTTAACGTCTGTATGTTGTTGAACCCTAGGGTAGACGACTTTGTTTTGTTGTTCTGTGTTTGTTCTCCGTGAAGGGTTGGTAAGGTAAAGGTATTGGACGCCCCTTCACACATTACATTGACAATTTACACACACTTTTGAGTGGGACCCTGTACCTGGGCCCAAATAAAACTTAAGATTAGGGGAGGTTGGTAGCGGTGTCATTTGGGATGTACTTCCTGTCTGGCTATCGTGAGAACCTCAACTAGAGTTTGACTTATTCATGATGCCCACACCTAGTAGACTTCCTACTGTTGTGGTCAACATCATGAGTAGGATCTTGGCTCTAGTGACCTTTAGACAGTAGTGTAAGCCACCTATTATGAGGTACCACTGTTAGATAAACCCTAGAACCGATAAGAGGCCTTCAGAAAAACCCATTTTAGGCCACAAGGGGCAGACTTCTCCTCTATCTTTCCTCTTTCTCACTCTCCCTTTTAATCCAAATTATTGGACCATTTACCCGTTCAAAGGATTGCTTCTTTCCATAAACGAAATTTTTTAAAACTAGTGATCCTCTGTTGGGCAAATAGTCCTTTCATTTTTCACATTTCTTTAAAGTCTTTGGGTCCTGGGTTATGGATTTTCTGTATCGTAAAAAAAATAGAAAAAAGAGAAAAAAATAAGAAAAAACAAAACATCCAAAAGTAAGAAAAGAGAGTAAAAAAAACAAAAACAAAAAAAACATAAAAAAAAAGAAAAAGGAGAAGAGTCGATGACGATCGGAAGGTCTGTAACCCACATGGCTCTCGATTTGTCACGGGTTTTGTCAATCGTTACTTCCTAAGTATAAAAATGTCTCTGAAAAGTTTCTAAGGGGGGGTAGCGATTTACGAAACACTCCTTTACCGATGACTAATTTCACTTTCTTTCTTTTCTCGTAGGAAGCTATTCGGAGCTAGGCGAATACCTTCGAGTGAAATATGTGAATTAACATGGGGTCAGGTAGTTGTGGTACAAGTTTAACCAAGTTGAGGAAGCTACTGCATGTTAAGGCAAAAAAGGTCGACACAACTAGTTTACAGGCACTGGGTAAGAAGTTGAATCTGACTCAAAAGATGGCTATCGCCAGGAAATACGGAAAGATTTTGAAGTTGTTGGAAGTCGAGGTACAAGTTGAGGCAGTCACCGCGTTGACTCAGTTTTATGACCCACCTCTTCGTTGTTTCACATTTCGGGATTTCCAGCTAGCTCCGTCTATTGAGGAATTTGAGCTGATTCTAGGGATGCCTCTAGAAGGACAAACGTCTTATTGTCATCTAGAGCATCGAGCAAATATCGCTTCTGTTGCTCGTGTCTTAAAAATTGGCCCAGAGGTGTTGAAGGGGGCACAATTAAGCAGAAATCAGACCCCGGGGTTCGCTCGGGAATACCTTGAGAAACACATGCACCTCCTAGCTGAAAAAGAAGATTGGGATACCTTCATGGACACTTTGGCTCTTCCTATTTATGGTGTCGTGTTATTCCCAAACATAGACAATTATGTGGACTACGAGGCTATTGACGTCTTCCTAGCTCGAAAGCTCAAATTGGAGAACCCCATCACTGCTATTTTGGAAAATGTCTATTGCACTATGGACTGCCATACACAATGAGGGAAAAGGATCATCTGTTGTTTGCCAGCTTTGTATGTGTGGCTTACGTCACATGTCTTTAACCAAGTGGGTAAAGTTGAATGCCCTATTTCTGATCTGAAGTTTTACCAGTTAGCGACAAAGAATGGGCGAGAGTGGGCCAATCATCTGGTGGGACTCACAGTTGAAAAAGTAAGGTGGTATCTGCAATGGTTGAAGGTTGACGCCATAATTCACCACTGTGGAAGCCACCCAAATGTTCCCCTCATGGGCACTCAAGGGTGCATCAATTACAACCCTATCATCACCAAGCGCCAATTAGCCTACCCACTACTTGGGCCACCTGACGAGGAGTCGCTCACTCCCTTTGTTTTCTACTATGTAAAAGGAGACTACACCTCTGCCGTCCAGAATATAGCGGAGGCTTGGAAGAAAGTACACAAGAAAGGAAAAGAATTAGACGCCCGAAGCAATACTGTAAAAGAAGAATACCATCAGTGGATCCTAAATAGGGTATCCATAGTCAAGCTGTCGTTCAGGAGTCCCTCCTATCTCCCAACAAGCGCGCCTGTTCCCCCACCCATCTTTGAAGATGAAGCAACAAAAGCTATGAGAGCCAGGATAGAGGAACTGACCTAAAAAACAAAAAGTTAGAAGAAGAATTGCTGAAGTCTCAACAAGAATGTGCCCTGCAGAAAAGGGAGAACTTAGAAAGGAAGCGAGCCATCGAGGAGGAAGGAAGAAGCGAAAAACTGAAAGGGACCATATGAGAAAACAAGAGCAATGTCTTCGAGCGGCCAACTCACAACTAAAGATGAAAAACTGCCAGAGGGACACCATTCTGGCTGACAAGCAGCTTCTGAGGGATATGTTGGAAAAGGCCAAGAAAAATCAGTGAAACGCCCTGGTGCAAAAAGAATTACTGCAGTCACAAATTCACAGGGTGGAGCGTCAACTCAACGAGCTGATAGAGGCTTGCCAATATGAAATAAACGGCGAGCGTCAACTCAACGAGGTGATAGAGGCTTGCCAATATGAAATAAACGGTGAGCGTCAACATGCCATGGAAATAGAGCAAGACTGTCGTGAGGCTATACGCACCTTGGAGGCCAAAACAGCCAGCAGGACGAGGTCATTCATTCATGGATGAATCGCTTCGCCAACCTGGCATATTTGGCCAACGGGACTCTGGAAGACCTTCCACTGCTACTCAAGCAGGCCGAGGAGATGGTTAATCCCCTTACTACCCCAAAGGACATTGTAACCTTCTTGAACTATTGTAGGGAAAGGCTTTGTAAGATGAGGGCCATGATTGCCCGAGCTAGGAATGGCTGATTTATTTTCTGGTGATGTAACAAGCTTAGCAGTTATGTATTTTTACGGTATCTCGAAATGAAAGGATCTTTTGTCTCCAACTATCTCGTGTTAATTCCCATTTATCGCGTACTTAGTACTTTTGAACGTGACGTTCTGAGGAACAGTCGAAGGATAGTCGACAAGTTCTGAATTTCTTCTCGCATAATTTTGGTTTACACTCTCTTTATCGCCTTGTTTTATTTACTAAACATGTTCTGCTTTTTAACGAATTTTTGTTTTCTTTCTAAAAGACATCACGGGTAGGCATCCTTACCAGACCCGACTCCAAAGGAAACTCATGGCTGAGGTAGAAGTTGTGGACGGAGACTTTAGAACTGAGTTCGATCAGCTGAAAGAGCGGGTAGCAGAGTTAACTAGACTTTTGGAGAAGAGACCCACAGAAGGAGGCTCCTCTACAGGTGTTGAGGACGCCCAACAGCAGCCTACTACGCCGCCACATCCTCCTGGTTTTGGCCTAGCAAGGACCTAACTCCCTAACCCAAGGACACCTCCTCTCACCATTAATGTCGAAAGACCTAACACTGCCATTGAGTCCCAGCCACCTTATGGCCAGTCCTATGCACAACAGCATACATTTGTCGGTCTTGACGGCAACCCAATACTTTTTCCACCCTATAGCCTACCACCGGGATACTATCCCCTGCTCGCTAACGAACAAGACGCCCACGACCAGCAAGGGGCAAATCCTCACGCTTCACACCCCGCCCAGCCAAGTATGCCACAACTCCGTGACCCGCAAGCCTATCAGGCCAAAAACACACAAGCCCAGATGGCCCAGCTGACTTATAATGCATAACCCCAGACGGCCCAACCGACTTACAATGCACAAGCTCCAAACACACAGGCCCAGATGACCCAGCCGACTTACGCTGTACAAGCTATGGCCCAACCCCAGGGTCCCTCGCTAAATACAGGCCCAATGAACCAGCTTCACGCATCAGCTCCGTTCAATCAGCCACATGGCTATCCGTATGGGTACACGACCCCCTATGCGGCCAACCCCCAAGATGCAACCCGTATGATAAACCTGGTCGCCGGTCATAGCACGGTCTCAGCTCCCCAAAAGGGAAAGATAGAAATCTTGGAGGAACGTTTGAGAATGATGGAAGGCGCTGGAGGTTTTGGACTGATAGATGCTTCTGAGTTATGTCTGGTCACGGATGTTGTTCTCCTGCCCAAATTCAAAATGCCAGACTTTGACAAGTATCGGGGAATGACTTGTCCAAAGAACCATCTCATGATGTACTGCCGAAAGATGGCATCCTACTCTTCTAACGACCAATTATTGATCCACTGCTTCCAAGATAGCCTAGTCGGGGCCGCCCTTACCTGGTACGCATATCTTGAGCGGAACCATATTCGTTGTTGAAAGGACTTGGCGGACGCCTTCATTAGACAATACAAATATAATATGGATATGGCACCCAACAGAGTTCAATTACAGAACATGGTGAAGAAAGATAATGAAACATTCAAGGAGTATACCCAACGTTGGTGAGAGACAGCTGCACAAGTGGACCCCCCAATGTCAGAAAAAGAGATAGTCACGATGTTCATTGACACGCTCCCATCACCCTTCTATAGCAAGATGATTGGTAGTGTTTCATCTAACTTCTCTGACATTGTGACTATCAGGGAAAGGGTAGAAAGCGGGATACGAACAGGAAAGATCACCCGAGGCCCATTTGGGGCAAGCACGACAAGAAATCCGGCACCTAGCGATGGTAGAGGAAGAAACAGGGAAGCTAATTCCATCTCTTATGATCAGAGGTCGGCTCCCCCAAGACCGTTCGTCCCTACCATGATTCAAGTGTCCAATCCTTATGTGGCCGCTGCCACTCATGGCCCGACAGCTTATACTCCCCACTTCCGTCCGCCCATGGTAAGAGCGCCAATGCCGCAACCCATGCCATACCATCACCTGCAACAAGTGATTCGACCACCCAATCCCAATCAGAATGCAAGGAGACCCAACAATGAGCGTACCCCTGTGTAGTTTGATCCTATCCCAACAACATATACCAAACTTTTGCCACTTCTCGTTCAAAAGGGTCTGGTGGCTCCGTGCCCCTCGAGGCCGATGCAACCTCCTTACCCAAGGGGGTATGATCCTAACGCTCATTGTGATTATCACGCTGGGGCATCAGGGCATTCCACAGAAAATTGCGTGGCCTTAAAATACAAAGTGAGAGATCTGATCAAAGCCGACTGGCTTAATTTTCGAGAAGGAAGTCCTAAGGTGGCCACAAATCCTCTACCCAATCATGGAGGTTCAAGAGTTAACGCCGTGGAAAAGGATGAGGAGTACATCAGGGATGTTGTTGATGTAAAGACACCATTAAAACAATTTATTCCCACTTGCTCAAGCAAGGTTTAGTGAAGGAGCCTTGGACTGAGGAGCATGATAAGGATCAGACTACCGAACGCCAAAACTTCTGTGAACTTCTTCAAGGGCTCATGGATAGTAACTTTGTGCAAGTCTGTAAGAACTGCGAAGACAGGGTGAATATGATTCAAGAACAGTCAGGGGTGCCGGTTCCTAAACCTTTAACAATTTTCTACAACAAAAGCCATTCAGCGGCTCCCATTTTTGTGCGACCAACTGTTACTATTCAAACACCTACCCCATTTTCATTTAAGGATTCACGGGCTGTCCCGTGGAAATACGATGTGGATGTAGTCGCTGCAGACTCAACAGTGAGTAACCCGTCGTCATCGTCGGTCATAAACATTGCCGGGGTAGGGGGTGTAACCTGGAGCGGGAGAGTATATGCCCCTCTAGAGCCGAGGAAAGATCAAACTGCCAAAAAGGCTAAAGTAGGTAGAGAAGGCACTAGTGGCAAAGAAAAAGGGGCGGTAACTAATGAAGAAGCCCAAGAGTTCCTAAATTTTATTCGCCAAAGCGAATATCAAGTACTAAACCAATTGAACCATACTCCAGCTAAAATATCTCTATTGTCGTTGTTGATAAATTCTGAGCCACATAGGAAGACACTAATGAAGGTGCTAAATGAGGCTCATGTCAGCCATGACCTCCCCGTTGATAAGTTTCAGGGGATAGTAGGGCACATCGTTGTAAATAACTATCTGACTTTCACCGACGATGAGGTACCACCGGAAGGAGTAGGGCACAACAAGGCCCTCCATATCTCCGTGAAATGCCGAGATCATATTCTAGCAAAAGTCCTAATTGATAACGGGTCATCCCTTAATGTAATTCAAAAATCAACGTTGACCAAGTTGTCATTTGACGGGACATATATGAAGCCAAGTGCCACAATTGTGCGGGTCTTCGATGGTATGCAGAGGAAGGTCATGGGCGAGATTGAACTGCCCATTCAAGTTAGACCATGCACGTTCTAGGTCCTCTTCCAGGTTATGGATATCATGCCTGCTTACAGTTGTCTGTTGGGTCGGCCATGGATCCATTCAGCTGGAGTGGTCCCATCTACCCTGCACCAAAAACTGAAGTTCATAATAGACAACAAGCTGATAATCGTATCTGGTGAGGAAGATTTCTTGGTCAGCAAACCCATTACGACCCCTTACGTCGAGGCAGCGGAAGAGGCCCTTGAGACCTCGTTCCAGGCATTAGAAATTGCAAACGCCACATACGTGGGAGAAGGGACCACGATGGTTAGAGCCTGCATGCCAACTGCGTCCCTGGTGATGGCGAAAATGATGCTGCGCGAAGGATATAAGCCTGGGAAGGGTTTAGGGTGTGCTTTAGACGGAGAGGTAGAACCTATGCGCCTTGTTGAGAATAGAAATGGTTTTGGCTTGGGGTACCGGCCCACGACCGCCGATAGGAGGAGGGTGGAAGAAGAAAAGAGGGAAAGAAGGATTGCCCGTATTGCTGGCAGGGAGCCTCACACCACAAGAGTCTCCATCTGTGATCTCTATGAGATCTTCCAGAGTGCCGAATTGATACCTCTAGGCCTAGTAGCCGTTGTTGAAGATGGTCTTTGTGATAGTGTTGATTTCATGATTGTTTGCCCGCCTGGCCTAGAGCTTCACAACTGGGAGGCCGTCGAACTCCCTACGACTTTAAATGATTCACCAAAGTAATTTGTTATTGCTTTAATGTCTTGTTTATCCCTCTGCTATGCCTAAGGCTTTGGGACTTTTCCATGTAATAAGGGTGAAGAACTTGTTTTATCATTCAATCAATAAATGTGTATCGAAATTCAAAAAAAACTCTTCTCATCCCTTTATCCTTGCTTTGATTCATTTTCTTTACTTGCTTGTTCCTCTTTTTCTTTCTCTTCTTTATTTTTGTCATAACGCACTAAATTACAGATCGAAAAATGACCTTCTTGAGACTAATGAAATCATAATCACGCTTCACGATTTTGATCACCCAATTGACTATGCCGACGAAGAAGGTGGAGAAGACTATGAGCCACCGCCCAAGTTAACAAGGCTATTGGAACAAGAGGACAGAGAAATTCATCCTTATTTAGAGATAGTTGAGATTATTAATTTGGGGAATGAGGAGGATAAGAAAGAAGTCAAGATTGGTACCTCCTTGAGTAAGGAACGGAGGCAAGAATTGATTAAGCTGCTAATGAAGTTCCGTGACATCTTCGCTTGGTCTTACCAAGACATGCCCGGCCTTGATATTAGCATTGTTGAGCATAAATTACCATTGAAGCCAGACTGTCCCTCGATAAAGCAAAAACTGCGCCGGATGAAGCCCGAAATGCTCTTGAAAATCAAAGAAAAAGTTAAGAAGCAGTTTGATGATGCATGATTTATCCTTAATTCCTCAATTTAAATGTGTATAATTTGCCATCACTTAGTGTGTAATATACTGCACTTTAACACATTTTCATCATTTGAGCTTTATTTAATATTTAATTTTAAAATGAATTAAGGATAAATTTTTAATAAAAGTTGGTTTTCTCTTGTTTTGTAGTGTGTGATTAAGCCTGTAATTAAAAAAATAATTACCACAGGTCAAACGAAAGAAGCCACGACTCAAGAAATGGTCAAAAATGTGAGAAAAGCACCAGAATAGGTCTGGGAATCGATTCACCAATGTGGGAATCGATTCCCACACAAAAGAACAGCAAGGAATCGATTCAAGCACCCTGGGAATCAATTCATACAGCTAGGAATCGATTCCCCACCCCTGTGAATCGATTCATATACATTTTTAAGGCCTGGGAATCGATTCAAACAAGCATGAATCGATTCATGTGCTTGGGAATCGATTCCTATGTGTAAAATTGCCCAAAAATTGCCTAGATGAATCGATTCAGGCACAGATTCATCAGTGGAAACATCAGATAACGCATTATCAAAGTGGAAACAACACTGAAGCATGATCATGGAGCACTTAGAATGATAATGGAGCACCATGGAATTGTAAATTCAAGAGTGCATCTCCCATTATGAATTAATTATGGCATTAGTTTTGCTTTCTGAGCTCCTATAAATAGGAAGCAAGGCAAGGGGCAAAACCATTCATTCTTCATCAGAAGACATCAATTCCTCCTTCATACGTTCTTCCTCTTCTCTTCTCCGTTGGAATTTTTCCAGTAAGTTCTTCATTTCCGGGTTAGTTTCATTATTTGTAGTTGTAATTATGGAGGGCTAAAACCCCTAGATTGATTTTCTTGGAGAATGTTGTAATGTAATTTTGAGGTCATTAATTTTAATATAGTATGCTTTTATTATTGTTATTTCTTCATAATCTTTCTCTACTTATTTAATTCCATTTTGTTTAATTAAATTTGTATGCTTAATCGGTTTAATTATTCAAATGGAATAAAATAAGGTTTTAAATTAGAATGGATTAAAGAAATATGCATGCTTAATGAATATTTTCATAATCACTTTTAATAATTATGGTTTGCTTAATTCCATAATTTGAGAATAGATTATGTATATAGGCGATGTTCTTATGTATGCTCAATAATTCCTAGATTTTACGATCTTGACTCCTTTTGCTTAATTAGGATGCTTGATTAAAATATTCATTTTTAAATGAAAGTAAAGGAATTGTGAATTGAAAAAGACGCTTAGTTGATCAATTCAATTTGAGCTAAGAAATTAACATTAATAAGTATACAAATTATTTTTAGTGAACCAAGGATAAATTTATTTACAATACTCCAAGAAAATCAATCGCTTGTTATTTATTGTTTTAAATCCTTTATTTACCTTGTTTTAATTTTAATTGTGACAACAAAAATCAATCAAACCCCCCCCCCAATTGTATGTTAGTTGAACTTATGTTTGTAAAAATTTTTAGTTGTTGAGTTTTTATTTTTAATTGTTAAAAATTAGTTTAAGACTTGATTTTTCCTAAATTTTTGTGTTGATCCTTGAGAGAACGACCTAGGTTGACACCCTAGTACTACGTTAATTAATTTCAATGTACTAATTTGACGGAATCACGACTGCAAAAATATTCACGTCAAATTTTGGCGCCGCAGCCGGGGATCAACGATCTTTAGGAAAAACTCTTGTTTTAAATTAATTTTTTTTATTAAAAAAAAATTTTTTTTTAAAAATTTTCTTTTGTTTGTTTGTTTGTTTATTTTATTTCTTTTGCATGATTTAGGATTCTTATGATTTATTGCTCATCATGATCAAATATCTTGTTGTATGCTATGTATGACTAGAAGAACTTTTGAGCATTTATATTCATTTGATCCTGAAATTGAAAGAACTTTTCATAGGTTAATTAGAGAAGCTAGATTTAATAATAACTTTGTTGATATTGATAGTGATAGTATTTTTTTTTGAATCTGTTGAAAGTACTGCTAGTTTTTCTGATATGGCTGAACCTCGTGAAAGAACTCTTAGAGAACTAGCTGCTCCTGAATTCACTTACGAAAGTTTGTGTATTCAATATCCTGATGAGGATGTCCCTTTTATTCTTAAGACCGGACTTATACATCTGTTGCCTAAGTTTCATGGTCTTGCGGGTGAAGATCCGCACAAACACCTCAAAGAATTCCACATTGTGTGCTCCACAATGAAACCCCAAAACGTTCAAGAAGACCATGTCTATCTTAAAGCGTTTCCTCATTCTTTAGAGGGTGTAACGTCCCGTGTAATTTTCCGAATAAATTTTTCGCATTTTCGAAAGATCATTTTAAAATTGTAAATTTAATTCAGAGTTTATATAACAATTAATAACAGCGGAAAAATTACCATACATACTAGTCGTGATTAATTAAATTCAAGAAAATATTTGAGTAGCGGAAACGATTATGAAGGTAATAGTACATGACATATTATATTTATTACAACCCATAAATTCAAAGTTCAGGTAATAAAACAATTAGACATCCATCATGGCATCATTCTGCATTCTGCGTGTCATTCACTGTAAAAATTAGTGTAAGAGTGAGACAGAATATAGAATAAATATAAAATAGATAAAATTGCTCGAACACAATCAACAATTCATAATGATATGATGAGTATACCAAACAAATCCATTAATAGATATTTAATTAGTCAAATGATGTCATGCTGGATCCATTTGGTCTTGGTGGGAATACTGCAGTAAAAGTCTCATCGAGACACAAATAGGGCTTTAGCATATACCATGAATCCCTATACTTCATGGCGCTTAAGTACCGAAGTACACAATATCATAAGTAGGACTTCTGCATAAACCATGAATCCCTACACTCCATGGCACACAACATAATAGGGCTTAACTCATCATAGAGTAACCCCCCACCAGGGTAGACAATCATGGAACCCCTAAATTCCATGGTGCGTCCGAATGCTTATGATGCATGAATGCCTTTAATTCTTTTAACATTTAACATACCATGATATCCACATTTCCAAAACCTCTTGGATAATACAAGTCCTCAAGGGACACAATAGACATAATAATTCATAAAATCATGGATTTACTGTTTCAACCACACATGTCAATAACCACAAGGCATTCATGTACATATAAATTAATTATGTCATTCATAATTATTCACCATCATAATATACTAACTGTGTGATACTCAACAGCATTTATAATAATTCATAATCACTCAAGAATTCAATAATAAATCATTACTCATAGAGAAAACATCCTTTTTATCCTTAATAACCATCATAAGTAAATTTCAGCATTTCCAAACAGCGACATACATTAGTAAAACAGTCATAACATGAGCAAAACAACTCCTTTTTAGGTGATTCCACTTTCTGTAGTTTAATAACATAATTGTCTACAACTTTCATGAAGAACACAGTTTCAAATTCTGAACAGAAATATTACTTATTCACGAAATACCACACTGCCCCAAGGTGAGTTTTTCAAAACGTACTTATGTTAGTAAATTCAGTGTTTCTAGAGTTACAAAAATGATTTATGCATGAAACCAGTTCTAAATTAATCTTAGCATAAATATCTACAATTTTCATGAAGATCATAAATTCAAATTCTAAGTAGAAATACCATTTATCCATAAAATACAACACTGCCTCCAGGTGAGTTTTCAAAACGTACATATATTAGTATTTTCAACGTTTTTAGAGCTACACAAATGATTTTAACATGAAACCAGTTCTAAAATACTCTTAACATAGTTATCTACAACTTTCATGAAGACACCAACAACTAATTCATACCACAAAATTCCCAGTATTGAAAACAAGATTCGGATTTCCAAAATTCCAAAATTTCAGAATTTCAGCTTGCACATACATCAGTATTTTGAACATAACTTGAGCTACAAAAATTATTTTGATGTGAAACCACTTTCTAAAATTCCACAACTTAATTATCTACAACTTTCATGAAGACATCCAAGGCTGATTATGCACGTACAGTTCCCAGTAAATCAATATATACACAAAACCAAGGATAAATCTTCCATACGAATATGCTGTAGTATTTTGGGTATAACTTTTGCTATACATATCCAAATCAGTTAAATCAGGTATCAAAATTCACATAACAAAAAGATCTACAACTTTGATGAAGAAATCAGAGTCAAATTCATACGTTTTCAGCTTCATAATTAAGCAACAAGATACGAAATTAAAACTGGAATCCTAGAACAGTATACAACTCTACCCATTTCACAAATATTCACAACCCTGTCCCCTCTTACTTGATTGAAGACTTTTAGCTGATTGGAAAAGAGGTCTCCTGGCTGTCCTGGTTCTATTCGAAGGTCTTGAGGAAGAAGAAAAATGGTCTACTGTAATGCTGTTTTCTCTTAAGAGTTTCTGAAGAGATATGGTTCTGTTTTAAAAAGCAAGGCAGTGGGGAACAAGCCCTTTGTGAGTGGGTTTGTTAGTGCTGTTAGTGGAGATAATGGAGGATTAATAATAGAAGGTGGCTATCTTAGTGCTCATCTCTAGCCGTCCTACGTACTAGTGCGATTAGTGGGATTAAAAGATATTATAAATAATGCCTAAAAGACAAGAAAAGGGTCAAAAAGTTACTTCTGCACTTCAAAACCGACCAGAATTCCATTTCCAGGTCCGGTTGAGCATTCAGTCTTGTACATCGGCTCAAAATCATCCGGTGTGTACATCCGTTCTAAGGAAAGCTGAGTTAACCATCCTTGAAGCCGTCTGGTGTTCATTAATGATAATCCGAACTAAATTCATCCGGTCTCACCTGAACTGAAGTCAGCTGTGTGAGAGCAGTGTGGAGGGTGTGAGGGCGGTATGGAGTGAGGGCGGTATTGAATGTGGAGGGCGGTGTTGAATGAATCTTAAGAGATGTCCATGTTCTAAAAGATGTTCACGTTACTCCGCTAAGGCATTTGACCCCGTCAATGCTTATGACTCCGCCAGACGTGTGACCCCGTCTAAATTTTCTACTCCGCCAAGGCATTTGAATTCGTCAATGCTTATGACTCCGCCAAAACGTATGATCCCGCCTAAATTTACTACTCCGTCAAAGCATTTGACCCCGTCCAGGCTTATTACTCCGTCAAAACGTGTGACTCCGCCTAATCTTATTACTCTGCCAAGGCATGAGACTCCGTCTATGCTTATTACTCTGTTAAAACGTGTGACCCTGTTTAAGCTCATTACTCCGACAGGGTACGTGACTCCGCCTAAGCTTTACTCCGTAAAGATACGTGACTCCGCCTAAGTTTTACTCCGCCAATAAAGAACAGTTCGAACATCATCCAACTAATCAGTAAGCAAGTAACAACGTCTAATAGCCAACAATTCGGAAAACTATACCGCCCAGCAACTAGCAAGACGTCACTCAGTCTTGTGGACAATTAGTAAGCTTTCCACTTAGGAAAACCGTACCCTTTTATTGTTATCTTCTTTTCTTGGACGGACTCAATTCCGGTCTTTGAATATCGGTTCAAAGTCATCCGTCCTATAGCTCATTTGGTAAAATGTTGATCCGGTGTGCAACATAAAAGACAATCCTATCCACACCGGTTGTCCGGTGTGATGTGGCATTTACTGTCATCCGTTCTTCCCCTTTGGAACCTTGAGGTCGTCCTAGCCTTGGAGGTCAGAACGGATCGGAATGTTTCTTCCAATTTCACTCAATTTACTCCTTTATCTTCATTCTTTCACTCGGAAATTGGATCTTATCAAAATAGATCTATGTAATTTCTATAATTATACCCAAAATGAAATTTTTGGAGTATTATAAACCATTCATAAAGTGTTTTTATTCATTAATAAACACTTATAAGTCTCCCATGCTTTATAAATTACAAAATAGAGCTATTATTAAAAGCAGGATGTTACAGAGGGTGTTGCTAAGGATTGGTTGTACTACCTTGCTCCAAGATCAATCACAAGTTGGAATGACTTAAAGAAAATGTTCTTAGAAAAATTCTTTCCTGCCTCTAGAACAACTGCAATCCGTAAAGACATATCTGGCATTAGGCAACTCTCTGGAGAAAGTCTTTATGAATATTGGGAGAGATTTAAAAAACTTTGTGCAAGTTGCCCTCACCACCAAATTTCTGAACAACTTATTCTTCAGTACTTCTATGAAGGTTTACACCACGTTGATCGCAACATGATTGATGCGGCAAGTGGAGGAGCTTTAGGAGATATGACTGCTGCTGAAGCAAGAAATCTGATTGAGAAGATGGCATCTAACTCTCAACAATTTGGTATGAGAAATGATTCTTTCAAAGCCATGTTTGATTCCAATTCTAGTTTATCTGGAATTAAATTGGAGAGCAAACTTGATGCTCTCACCACTCTAGTCACACAATTGGCAGTAAATCAAAAATCCATGACTGCTAAAGTATGTGGCATCTGCTCTTCACAAGAGCACCCCACTGATTGTTGTCCTTCTCTACAAGAAAAGGATAATAATAGTCCCCAAGCCTATGCAGCTAACATCTACCATGATAGACCTCCACCACCACAAAACCATGACCTTTCCACCAACAGATACAATCCAGGTTGGAGGAACCATCCAAACTTGAGATGGGGGAACCAACAACAAAATCCCCAACCTCCATTTCAAAATAATGCACCAACCTTCCAAAGAACTGCACCTCAACCATCCACAAATGGCCCTTCTTTGGAGGATCTGGTGAAACAAATGGCTACACAGAACTTGGAGTATCAACAGAGGAATGATGCTACCATCCAGAGTCTAAGCAACCAAATTGGGCAATTGGCTTCATCATTAAGCCAGTTACAATCTCAAAACTATGACAAATTACCATCTCAACCAGCTACAAATCCAAGAAATGTGAGTGCAATTCAGTTAAGATCAGGTAAGAACCTTGAAGTACCCATACCTAAGGAACCTGAAAAACAAACAGATGTGCCCACAACAGTTGAGAATGATGTGCCCTCTTCAAGCACAAGCAAATCTGAGAAGCAACCATCCTAAATTCCACCTCATATCCCTCTTCCTTTCCCACCAAAAGCAATTCCAAGTAAGAAGATGGAAGAAGTGGACAAAGAAATTTTGGATACTTTCAGGAAAGTGGAAGTGAATATACCTCTTCTCGATGCAATCAAGCAAATTCCCAAGTATGCCAAATTTCTGAAGGAGTTGTGTACTCACAAGAGGAGACTCAAAGGTAATGAAAGGATAAGTATGAGAAGAAATGTATCTGCACTGCTTGGTAAGGAAAATATCCCTGAAAAATGCAAGGATCCAGGTATGTTTTCTATACCTTGTATCATAGGCAATAATAAATTTAAAAATTGCATGTTAGATTTAGGAGCTTCAATAAATGTTATGCCTATGTCTGTTTTTAAATCTTTGTCTCTTGGAAATTTACAACCTACTGGTGTAGTAATTCAGCTAGCCAATAGGAGCACTGCTTATCCTGCTGGAGTTATAGAGGATGTTTTGGTTCAGGTAGAACAACTTGTTTTCCCTGCTGACTTTTTCGTACTTGATATGGAAGAAGGTATGCCTCAAATTCCTGTTCCTATCATTTTGGGAAGACCATTTTTAAAAACAGCTCGAACCAAAATAGATGTTCATTCTGGAACTCTCTCTATGGAATTTGGTGATACAAGAGTTCAATTTAATATTCTTGATGCCATGAAATACCCATCTGAAAATCATTCTGTTTTCCAAATTGACATTATTGATGAACTGGTTTTTGAACATTTTTCTAATATTGATTTGGAATACATAGATGATTCAAACAAATGTTTTACATGCAATGATTCTGGAAGTTGTGATATTTGTGCTGAAATTGATAGATACATAATTTCTGATTCAGAGTCTTTAGATATACCTGTTAACCATAAGGAGCTGAATGCAGGATTTCAAGAAAATTCTAACATAATTTTTGAAGTGCAAACAGCAGAATCAAAATCTACTTTGTTAGTTCCATCTGTTTTGCAGGCACCCAAGTTAGAATTGAAACCCCTACCTGAGAACCTAAAGTATGTATACTTAGGGGATGATGAACAGCTCCCGGTGATAATTTCCACTTCTCTTGATGAAAATCAAGAAGAAAAATTGTTACAGGTATTGAAAAAACATAAAAAGGCTATAGGATGGACATTGGCAGACATTCCTGGAATTAGTCCATCCATGTGCATGCATAGAATATTTCTGGAGGAAAATACTAAAGCAGTAAGACAGCCCCAGAGGAGACTCAACCCTGTAATCCTTGATGTGGTTAAGAAGGAAATCACCAAGCTTCTACAAGCAGGAATCATTTATCCTATCTCTGATAGCCAATGGGTGAGTCCAATTCAAGTGGTTCCTAAGAAAACAGGGATCACAGTTATGAAAAATGAAAAGGATGAATTGATCCCAACTAGAGTGCAGAATAGTTGGCGAGTCTGTATTGACTACAGGAGACTTAACCAGGCAACAAAGAAGGACCATTTCCCTTTACCCTTCATTGACCAAATGCTTGAGCGTCTCGCAGGTAAGTCTCATTACTGTTTTCTTGATGGATTCTCTGGATATTTTCAGATTCACATTGCACCTGAGGATCAAGATAAGACCACATTCACCTGTCCCTTTGGCACATTTGCTTATAGGAGAATGCCATTTGGCCTATGCAATGCTCCCGGAACTTTTCAAAGATGCATGATAAGTATTTTTCATGATTTCATTGAAAATTGCATAGAGGTGTTTATGGATGATTTTACTGTCTATGGATCTTCATTTAATGCATGCCTTGATAGTCTTGATAAAGTTTTAAACAGATGTATTGAAACTAACCTTGTTTTGAACTATGAAAAATGTCATTTTATGGTAAAACAAGGAATAGTTTTAGGGCATGTAATCTCTGAAAAAGGAATTGAGGTAGATCCTGCCAAGGTAGAAGTTATATCACATTTGCCTTACCCCTCTTGTGTTCGAGAGGTTCGTTCTTTTCTTGGCCATGCAGGATTCTACAGAAGATTCATAAAAGATTTCAGCAAGAAGGCTAGGCCACTATCCAGTCTGCTTCAAAAGGATGTGGCATTTGAATTTGATGAAAAGTGTAAGGAGGCTTTTAATTGCCTCAAGCAAGCATTGACCACTACCCCAATAATCCAAGCACCTGTTTGGACAGCTCCATTTGAGTTGATGTGTGATGCCTCTAATTATGCATTGGGAGCCGTCCTTGGTCAAAAGATTGACAAGCAGCCTAGGGTCATCTACTATGCATCTAAAACTTTAGATGCTGCTCAGGTAAATTACACTACCACTGAGAAAGAGCTCTTGGCCATTGTTTTTGCATTAGATAAGTTTAGATCTTACCTACTCGGTTCTCGAGTATTTGTCTTTACTGACCATGCAGCTCTGAAGTACTTGTTGAAGAAAGGTGAGTCCAAGCCAAGATTGATTCGTTGGATGCTTTTGCTCCAAGAGTTTGACTTGGAAATTCGTGATAGAAGTGGAACACAAAATCTTGTGGCAGACCATTTAAGCAGAATTGAGAATGCTCCTGATTCGGCACCTATTCGGGACCATTTTCCCGATGAACACCTCATGAGTATTTCTAACTCTTTTGATTCACCTTGGTTTGCTAACATTGTATATTATCTTGTTGCTTCTGTTTTTCCACCATGTGCATCCAGAAACCAAATTTCAAAATTAAAAAGTGATGCAAAGTATTATATTTGGGATGACCCGTATTTGTGGAAATTGTGTAATGATCAGGTGATTCGAAGATGCATTCCCGATCGTGAAATAGAATCAGTTCTTCGATTCTGCCATGCTTCACCAGTTGGTGGACATTTTAGTCTACAAAGAACAGCAAGAAAAGTGTTGGATTCAGGTTTGTATTGGCCCACAATTTTTAAGGATGCATGGAGAGTTTGTAACACCTGTGAGAAATGCCAAAGATCTAGTAATGCTACCACATGGAGACAACAGATGCCTCAGCAACCAATGTTGTTTTGTGAAGTATTTGATGTTTGGGGCATTGATTTTATGGGTCCATTTCCTCCATCCTTTGGTTTTACTTACATTTTATTGGCTGTTGATTATGTTTCTAAATGGGTGGAAGCTAAAGCCACCAGAACTAATGATGCTCGAGTTGTTGTGGATTTTGTTAGATCTCAAATACTTTGCAGGTTTGGCATCCCGAGAGCAATCATTAGTGATCAGGGAACACATTTCTGCAACAGGACCATGCAAGCTATGCTCAGGAAGTATGGGGTTGTTCATAGAGTCTCTACTCCATATCACCCCCAAACCAATGGACAAGCAGAAGTCTCTAACAGAGAAATCAAAAGAATCCTGGAGAAGATAGTACAGCCTAACAAAAAGGATTGGAGTAGGAAATTGGATGATGCTCTTTGGGCACATAGAACAGCTTTTAAGGCACCTATAGGAATGTCTCCCTATAGAATTGTTTTTGGTAAAGCATGTCATCTTCCAGTGGAGATTGAGCATCGTGCTTATTGGGCTGTAAAAGCTTGTAACTTAGCACTTGATCAAGCAGGTGAGGAAAGAAAATTACAACTGAATGAGCTTGATGAGATCCGTTTGGCAGCTTATGAGAACTCAAGGTTCTATAAGGAGAAAACAAAGAAATTCCATGATAGCTCAATAGCTAGAAAGGATTTTACTGCTGGACAGAAAGTGCTACTGTTTAATTCCCGGTTGAAACTGATGGCCGGAAAATTGCGCTCCAAATGGGAATGACCTTTCATTGTTACAAATGTATTTCCCCATGGAGCTGTGGAAATAAAAAGTGAAAACTCCAACAAAAGCTTCAAGGTTAATGGACAACGTTTGAAGCCATTTCATGAAAATCCTTCACTTGTGGATGTTACAATGGAGGAACATGCTTTGGGGGAACCACTTCTTGATCCCCCTTGAGGGAGTTTTTCTTACCCATCTCTTTACTTTTTCATTATATTGTCTATTTTGTATGCTCTGTCTTACATTGAGGACAATGTATGATTTAAGTGTGGGGGTGGGATCATTCGTGTGTGTGTTATTGTTTGATTAAATTTTGTGTGATATTAAAAAAAAATTATTAAAAATAAAAGATTTTGTGTGTGTTTTTGTTTTAAAAAGGCATGTTTTATTGGAATTTTAAGATATGCATGAGTAACAAGTAAATTCTTTCATGTCTGATATGAGCTTAATGATATGTTATAATTTGAACTCAAGCAATTTTGGTATGATGAGAATGACATGATCATTGATAGATGATCATATATGATAGAATTATACCTTGTGAGATTTTTGAGTCTTAAAATTTGATGGATCACTTTAAACCATCTTAATCCTTTCATGTGTGATTAATTCCTGAAAGCTTACATCTTAATTTTTGTCTTGTTTCTTGATGATACTTGAAACTCATATGAATGTATTTTGATACAGGCATTTTGTTCAATTGAGCCACTAAGCCAGATAAGCCTACCATGAATAAATTATCTCTTGCTAGCCATTTTGAGCCTATTTAACTGTTTCCTTGTTGCAGCTCAAATAAGCCATGGATGAAGAACCAAAAATATACCTACCTTAAGAAATATATTGAAGCTTTGGAATCAAGTCAAAACAGGCATTCAAATAAGTGTGGGGGTGTGCAAAAAGGAATTGCAACTCTTGTTCCAAGTGTTATGCAATCTCATAAAAAAAAAAATTTTACCAAATACCATACAATAAAAGTTTTACCCTTACTGTTTGCCAGTAAAAATTAATTGCTTCATTATTATTTTGGTATATATATATAAATATATATATTTCATCCATTTTAACCCTGGCCACATTACAACCCTGTGAAAGCCCTGTTGATCTATACATGCATTTGTGTTGATTGTGGAATTGAGAAACTTGCCAAATTTTTAGACTGTTTGATTTTCAGGAATTGTTTTGAGTGTATACACAAACCTTAAACACTTGAGAGTTGAGAGTATGTCTTGTGAGGTTCTATCACTTATGATCTTCTTTTCAGTTTAATTTAATTTTCACATGCCTAACTGTTTGAATGATCTTTATATATATCTTAATGCTCTGCATCTTGCATGTTAAATAACTCTTGTTTTTCTGTATATTCCTAAGATTTCATGCCAACTCTGTGTTGTCGTTTTTAACTTAATGTTTTCAAATAAATTGTGATACTTGTTTTTATTTTGATTTTGCCCGGGAGTGCAAAAGAATAAGTGTGGGAGTATTTGATGATGCATGATTTATCCTTAATTCCTCAATTTAAATGTGTATAATTTGCTATCACTTAGTGTGTAATATACTGCACTTTAACACATTTTCATCATTTGAGCTTTATTTAATATTTAATTTTAAAATGAATTAAGGATAAATTTTTAATAAAAGTTGGTTTTCTCTTGTTTTGTAGTGTGTGATTAAGCCTGTAATTAAAAAAATAATTACCACAGGTCAAACGAAAGAAGCCACGACTCAAGAAATGGTCAAAAATGCGAGAAAAGCACCAGAACAGGTCTGGGAATCGATTCACCAATGTGGGAATCGATTCCCACACAAAAGAACAGCAAGGAATCGATTCAAGCACCCTGGGAATCGATTCATACAGCTAGGAATCGATTCCCCACCCCTGTGAATCGATTCATATACATTTTTAAGGCTTGGGAATCGATTCAAACAAGCATGAATCGATTCATGTGCTTGGGAATCGATTCCTATGTGTAAAATTGCCCAAAAATTGCCTAGATGAATCGATTCAGGCATAGATTCATCAGTGGAAACATCAGATAACGCATTATCAAAGTGGAAACAACACTGAAGCATGATCATGGAGCACTTAGAATGATAATGGAGCACCATGGAATTGTAAATTCAAGAGTGCATCTCCCATTATGAATTAATTATGGCATTAGTTTTGCTTTCTGAGCTCCTATAAATAGGAAGCAAGGCAAGGGGAAAAACCATTCATTCTTCATCAGAAGACATCAATTCCTCCTTCATACGTTCTTCCTCTTCTCTTCTCCGTTGGAATTTTTCCAGCAAGTTCTTCATTTCCGGGTTAGTTTCATTGTTTGTAGTTGTAATTATGGAGGGCTAAAACCCCTAGATTGATTTTCTTGGAGAATGTTGTAATGTAATTTTGAGGTCATTAATTTTAATATAGTATGCTTTTATTATTGTTATTTCTTCATAATCTTTCTCTACTTATTTAATTCCATTTTGTTTAATTAAATTTGTATGCTTAATCGGTTTAATTATTCAAATAGAATAAAATAAGGTTTTAAATTAGAATGGATTAAAGAAATATGCATGCTTAATGAATATTTTCATAATCACTTTTAATAATTATGGTTTGCTTAATTCCATAATTTGAGAATAGATTATGTATATAGGCGATGTTCTTATGTATGCTCAATAATTCCTAGATTTTACGATCTTGACTCCTTTTGCTTAATTAGGATGCTTGATTAAAATATTCATTTTTAAATGAAAGTAAAGGAATTATGAATTGAAAAAGACGCTTAGTTGATCAATTCAATTTGAGCTAAGAAATTAACATTAATAAGTATACAAATTATTTTTAGTGAACCAAGGATAAATTTATTTACAATACTCCAAGAAAATCAATCGCTTGTTATTTATTGTTTTAAATCCTTTATTTACCTTGTTTTAATTTTAATTGTGACAACAAAAATCAATCAACCCCCCCCCCCCAATTGTATGTTAGTTGAACTTATGTTTGTAAAAATTTTTAGTTGTTGAGTTTTTATTTTTAATTGTTAAAAATTAGTTTAAGACTTGATTTTTCCTAAATTTTTGTGTTGATCCTTGAGAGAACGACCTAGGTTGACACCCTAGTACTACGTTAATTAATTTTAATGTACTAATTTGACGGAATCACGACTGCAAAAATATTCACGTCACAGTTTGATGCTGGATTTTTAGCAGTGGTAAGGTACGAATGTGCGTAGACTATCGGGACTTAAATAGGGCTAGTCCCAAAGACAATTTTCCTCTGCCACAGATTGATGTCTTGGTTGATAACACAGCCCAACATACCATCTTCTCATTCATGGATGGTTTCTCTGGTTATAACCAGATTAAGACGGCACACGAAGACATGGAGAAGCCCATATTTATCACCTTATGGGGCACCTTCTGTTACAAAGTGATGTCCTTCGATTTGAAAAACGCTGGGGCAACCTACCAAAGGGAAATGGTGACCCTCTTCCATGACATGATGCACAAGGAGATAGAGGTTTATGTGGACGATATCATTTCCAAATCTAGAACCGATGAAGAGCATATTGTTGATCTGAGAAAGCTTTTTGAAAGGTTAAAGAAGTATAAGCTCGGGTTGAACCCGACCAAATGTACCTTTGGCCCAAGATCAGGTAAACTATTAGGGTTCATTGTAAGCAAGAGAGGAATAGAAGTAGATCCTGACAAGGTCAAAGCGATTCTCGAAATGCCTCCTCCCTGTACAGAAAAAGAAGTCAGAGGATTCTTGGGAAGGTTGAACTACATTGCTCGGTTTATCTCACAACTGACAGCAACTTGTGAACCGATCTTTAAGTTGCTCCTAAGAACCAACCGACACAATGGAATGAAGATTGTCAAATGGCTTTTAAGAAGATAAAGCAGTATTTGCGGGAGCCACCGATCTTAGTACCAACGACTCCTGGAAGGCCACTAATCTTGTATCTGACAGTGTTGGATGAATCTATGGGTTGTGTATTGGGGCAACATGATGAGACTGGAAAGACGAAACATGCTATTTACTACTTAAGCAAGAAGTTCACTAATTGTGATATGAGGTATTCTGCTTTAGAGTGAACTTATTGCGCATTAGCATGGGCCGCTAAGCGCCTAAGGCAGTACATGTTGAGTCACACCACCTGGCTAGTTTCTAAGATGGACCCTGTCAAGTATATTTTTGAAAAGCCTACTTTGACCGGAAGGATCGCTCATTGGCAAGTACTATTAACTGAGTACGACATAACATATGTCACTCAAAAGGCCATAGGAGGAAGTGCCCTGGCAAACTACTTAGCGCACCAGCCTGTCAGCGACTACCAACCGATACTATTTGACTTCCCAGATGAGGATATCCCGGCATTGTTTAATGAAGAAAGCGGCAGTAAAGACAAATGGATCTTAAGGTTCTGTGGGGCTTCTAATGCACTGGGGCATGGAATCGGAGCCATTTTGATTTCACCAGATAAAGAGTTCATCCCTATCTGCGCCAGGCTGTGTTTCACTTGCACCAACAACATCGCTGAGTATGACACATTTCTTTGGGGATCCAAGCAGCGCTAGATGTGAAAGTGAGGTCGTTGGAAGTCTACGGGGACTCTGCTTTGGTTATCCACCAATTAAAAGGCGAATGGGAAACTAGGGATAGCAAGTTGGTTCCCTATCACACCCACATCAAGGAAATGATCAAGGATTTTGATGAGATTTCTTTTCATCATGTTCTTTGGGATGACAATCAGATGGCTGATGCTTTGGCCACTCTCACTTCAATGTTCAGAGTGAGTAATGACTATGACATGCCTCTTATCGAGATAGAGAAGCATCGTGAACCCGCGTACTGCCAAGTGGTTGAAGAGGAGTCAGATGGAAAGCCTTGGTACCACGATATTAAGAGGTATATCCAGAGTCAAGAATACCCCGACGGTGATACGGAGAACGACAAGAGAACCCTACGACGGCTCGCCATGGGTTTCTTCTTAAACAGTGATGTGCTTTATAAGAGAAACTATGACTCTGTCCTTCTTCGGTGCGTTGACACTGCTGAATCAAACAAAATCATGAGGGATGTTCACGAGGAATCTTTTGGAACCCATACTAATGGGCACGCCATGTCAAGAAAAATCTTGAGGGCCAGTTATTACTGGATAACCATGGAAACGGACTGCTTTGCTTATGTTCGAAAGTGTCACAAATGTCAAATATACGCTGATCATATTCATGCTCCCCCGTCATCTCTGAATGTCTTATCAGCACCGTGGCCCTTTTCGATGTGGGGCATGGATGTCATCGGTCCCATCGAGCCAAAATCCTCAAACGGTCATCATTTTATCTTGGTCGCCATCGATTATTTCACAAAGTGGGTAGAGGCTGCTTCATATGCCAATGTGATAAGAAATGTTGTGGTTAAATTCGTTAAGCGAGAACTGATATGCCGATACGGCTTTCCAAGTCAGATCATCACTGACAATGGGACGAATTTGAACAATAAAATGATGAAGGAACTCTGTGAGAGCTTCAAAATTCACCATCATAATTCCTCCCCCTATCACCCTATAATGAATGGGGCAGTCGAGGCAACCAATAAAAACATCAAGAAGATAGTACAAAAGATAGTGGTAACCTACAGAGATTGGAGTGAGATGCTCCCTTTTGCTTTGCATGGGTATCGTACCTCAGTCCGAACCTCAACTGGGGCAACCCCATTCTCCTTGGTTTATGGTATGGAAGCAGTCTTGCATTTTGAAGTAGAGATCCCTTCCCTTCGGGTAATAATGGAGACAAAATTAGAAGAAGCTGAGTGGGTCCGGACTCGACATGACTAACTAAATCTGATCGATGGTAAAAGACTGACTGCCCTCTGTCATGGTCAGTTGTATCAGAGGCACATGAAATGAGCATTCGAAAAGAAGGTGCGACATCGATAGTTCCAAGAAGGAGGCAAATGGACTCCTAACTATGAGGGGCCGTATGTCGTGAAGAGAGCCTTCTCTGGAGGAGCCCTGATTCTAACTAGCATGGACGGTGAGGACTTGCCAATGCCTATAAATGTAGATGCGGTGAAAAAGTACTATGCCTAAGGAGGGAATGTCAAGAATCAGAGAAAGCAAAAAGAGAAGAAAAGAAAGAAAAAGTAAAAATAATGCTCGCTAGGCTGAAAACCCGAAAGGGCAGCCTAGACAAAAGTTAGAGCGACCCGGTGAGTCGAAAACCCGAAAGGGCGGCTCAGGTAAAAGTTAGGGTCAAGTTTCTGGTAATACGACTAAGACCTCTGACTCGAGAAGTGCAAGTCTGAGCTGGGGCACGTGAATCATCGTCGAACTTACCTTCTCCAAAGCAAGGTCTAAGGGTGAACACGAAGTCGCGTTGGGGAATTAAGATTCTCACTAGTCTCAGGGATTCACTGGAGGATCCATGAACCTTCCCTGCTTCACCTGTCCTTGACTTGTTCTATGTGACTTCATTCATTTCATTTACTTTCCCCGTTGCCCATTCTCTATACTTGTTTGACATACATGAATAAAATTCATCTTTTTCGATACGTGTTATGAATTTCATTGATCTGATAAAACATTGTGTTTTTAATAAAATAAATGAAAGAATGGTGAACATTTAAAGTCGTGAGGGACAAGATGCTCCTACTACTTGACCTCATCTTGGGAGATCATTAGAAAGACTCAGCCATGCACGCGCTTCAAAGCTATGGTTGCCTCGTTCATTCTCCTCTGTCCATGAGTTATCCTAAGGGTCACGGTTTCACAGGATCTACCCGGTTTTTGAAATTATCTATGCACTACTTACCCTTTTTTCTGCAGATTGTTGTAACAAATAGTTATGTCAAATCTTAACTCCTTGAAAACACTTTCCTAATCAGGCTTAGAAGGACTCATTCTTCCCCAATTGAAATGCATTCCAAAATAGCCAAGAGCATCCCGCAAAACTCTCCCCAAGCAAAATCACCAAATCCTCTTCCCGGTGAAACCATGATAGCTACTAGACAAGGGCCAGCCATACCTTCCTCCCACAGTGGAACTATACCCCAGGAACGGACTCCAATTGGCCTTTCTTCCCCAATAAGTTCATCATCACCAAACTAGCACCCATCATACTCTCAAACTGGGGCATCTCCCCAGATTTCTTTCTCTTTCAGTCGAGGGACAGTACCCCAAATTTTCAAAACCGCTTAAACTGGGGCATCACCCCAGGTTCTTTCACTTTTAGTCAAGGGGTAGTACCCCGAATTTCCAAACAACTCAAACTGGGGCATCACCCCAGGTCTCTTCCACTTTCAGTCAAGGGGCAGTACCCCAGATTTCTAAAACTGCTCAAACTGGGGCATCACCCCAAGTTTTTTTAGTCAAAGGACAGTACCCCGAATTTTCACACAACTCAAACTGGGGCATCTCCCTAGATGTCTACTCTTTTCCGTCAAGGGGCGGTGCCTCAAATTTCCAAGCTACTCAGACCGAGGCATCTTCCCAGATTCCTACTTCCTGTTAACCGAGGGTCAACCCCACCTTTTAGTTTCCTATCAACCGAGGGGTCAACCCCAACCTTTTACTTTCCTGTCAATCGGGGGGTCAACCCCACCTTTTACTTTTCTGTCAATCATTTTACTTTCCTGTTAACCGAGGGTCAACTCCACATTTTTCTGTCAACCGAGGGGTCAACCCCAACCTTTTACTTTTCTGTCAATCGAGGGTCAACCCCACCTTTTACTTTTCTATCAATCGAAGGGTCAACCCCACCTTTTACCTTCTTGTCAACCGAGGGGTCAACCCCAACCTTTTACTTTTCTATCAATCGAAGGGTCAACCCCACCTTTTACTTTTCTGTCAATCGAATGGTCAACTCTACCTTTTTACTTTCCTGTCAACCGAGGGTCAACCCCACCTTTTACTTTCTTGTCAACCGAGGGTCAACCCCACCTTTTACTTTCTTGTCAATCGAAGGGTCAACCCCACCTTTTTACTTTCCTGTCAACCGAGGGTCAACCCCACCTTTTACTTTCCGTCAGAGGGTCAACCCCACCTTTTACTTTCTTGTCAATCGAAGGGTTAACCCTACTATTTTACTTTTCTATCAACCGAGGGTCAACCCCACCTTTTACTTTTCTGTCAATCGAAGGGTCAACCCCATCTTTTACATTCTTGTCAACCCCAACCTTTTACTTTTCTATCAATCGAAGGGCCAACCCCACCTTTTTACTTTCTTGTCAACCGAGGGTCAACCCCACCTTTTACTTTCTTGTCAACCGAGGGTCAACCCCACCTTTTACTTTCTTGTCAATCGAAGGGTCAACCCCACATTTTTACTTTCCTGTCAACCTCACCTTTTACTTTCTTGTTAACCGAGGGTCAACCCCACCTTTTACTTTCTTGTCAATCGAAGGGTCAACCCCACCATTTTACTTTTCTGTCAACCGAGGGTCAACCCCACCTTTTACTTTTCTATCAATCGAAGGGTCAACCCCACCTTTTACTTTCCTGTCAGCCGAGGGTCAACCCCACATTTACTTTTCTGTCAACCAAAAGCAGCAACACCCCCAATTATTTTACTATTCTGTCTGTCGAGGGTCAACCCCACATTTTACTTTTCTGTCAACCGAAGGGTCTACCCCTCCTTTTATTTCCAATCAACTGAGGGGTGATACCCCAATCCGTTCATTCCCAGTTAACCAGGGCATCACCCCCAATCCTTTTACTTCCTAACGAACCAGGGGCATCCCTCCAAGTCATTTATTTTCTGTCAAATAGCTTCAGGTACACCGCCCTAGGCTATTCCATTTCTCAATTTATTCCAGGGGCATCCCCCAAGTCATTTATTTTCAGTCAAAGTCTCAGGTACACCACCCTAGGCTATTCCATTTCTCAATTTATTCCAGGTGCATCCCCAAGTCATTTATTTTCTGTCAAATAGCTTTAGCTACACCGCTCCAGGCTATTCCTTGTGAGCTAGGGACATCCCCCCAAGTCACTTATTTTCAGTCAAAGCCTCAAGAACCCACTCTTAGGCTATCTCATTTCTTGATTTGAGCCTGGGGCATCCCCTAGGCATCTGATTTCTATCAAGTAAGCTTTAGGGCAAAGCTCTAACTTCAGTTGCCAAAGTTGATACCTTGTTTATCTTCTCCAGTTGCCGAAGCTTTTAAGTCTTTCTTATTGCCAAAGTTGGCATTGTTTGATTCTCCTGTTTGTCAAAGCTGTCATATTTTTGAGGTTGTTGTTGTCAAGACGGTGTTCACGTCTTTACTTTCTTTTCGCGATATGAATGAATCATTCATATTTTCACGAAAAGAAAGTAAAGAGGGGCAGCTGTGAAGACTATTTTTTTAAAAAAATATAATAATAAGAAACAACCTTCCCACTTCTCCTGGCTCCCCATACAATGTCCACTACAAGCATGATTGAAAGAAAATGCAGAAACATGTTGTAGAGTAACCAAATAATTCAATGAATTTGGGGTTTAAAATCCTATTCAGAGGGACAACCAAAGAGGGATCCTCTTCAGAAACAAAAAATCAAAGAACCAGAAAACACAGGACCACCAACAACAAAATAACGAGAAGAGAAAGAGGAAGAAAGGGGTCACTGCTCCGGTCATCTTCTTCGTAGAACAGGCGACCCCAAGCCGCCGCACCTCCACCACCACGCGAAGCCACCAGGTCCGAACCTCCCTCCACCCGACGACTCCTCCGCGAGCAAGCCTCCACCCTCGCGAGCCCCTCCGCCGACGTCAACCCCGGCCCCCTCGCGCCGCCAAGAACCGCCACGCGACCGCCAGTCTTCTCCCTCCACCGTCGCGAGCCCTCCACCGACGCTCTCTCTCTCTCTTGGTCCTCCATCTCTCCTTTCTTTCCCTCCCTCTCTCTCTCTAACCTTCACTCCCTCTCTCTCTCTTGCTCCAATATAGCCGCCCCCTGACTCCTCTCTCCCTCTCTTAGTTTCCTTTTCTTTCTTTTATTTCCTAGGGTTTCTAGTGGGCCTCAAATAGTGAGGCCCATTCCTATTACCCCCTCCCTTTCCATTTTTTTTGTTTTGTTTTCTGACATTGGGCCCTTAAGGCCCATTTCATTATTATTATTTCTGAAATATTAAAAATAGTTTTTTTAAATAAATAAATAATTTGAATATCTTTTAAAAATACACAAATAAATTTTAGGTCATACTAGAAGTGAAGAATCTTAAATTTTTTAAAGCAGTTTTGCTTAAAAAATATTAAATATATATTTATTTTCTCTTAGATCTAGATAGCCTTTAGAATGAATAAAGGATCCTTTTAAAAGGAAGAAAATAAAATGTTAGAGTTAAATATCTCTTTGTGATGAATCCCAAAATAGGAATTTTAAAAAAAAATCTAAATATCTTTCCTAAAACAACAATAAAGGGTTTCTTTAATTTGTGATGAGCTTTAAAAATAAAACAGATCATAATCTAAATATTTTTTTATAAAGTAAAAATCAAATCAAATCAAACCAAAATATCTTTTCTAAAATAAAGGTACAATCAGTTTCTAATAAGCTTAAAAAAATAGATTCTATAAAAACATATCTTTTACGAGAAGTAAATAGTCTTTATTCCAAGATCTTATAAGCAATATCGTGTGAAATTACTTTTGCCTATATTCGCGATATAAGACTTCAAAGGTTTATGCATGTGCGATGTACTTCGCCTTGTACTTTTCCTTCCTCATTTTTCTACTAATTAATTAAAAATAATTTATATAATTTTAAAATGGTATTTTCTCAAGTTAATTTTTCAAAGAACTACGTAACCCTGATTTCTCAAAAGCTTGAGAATACGTATGAGCGGGAGTCAATTCCTGTCGGGCCTACTTTCTGTTGTTTAATTTATGTGTTTCTGTTATTATCTCAATTTATTTTATCTGTTTAATATTTTATTGTAATTTGTTTAAAACGAGGTTAATTTAGATGCGACGTCTTGTTAACCTCGTGTTTTTAGTATTTTATTTAAAAATGATAATCTATTTAAAACGGGGTTAATTTAGACGCGACGTCTTGTTAATCTCACGTTTTTAACATTTCATTTAAAATAGTAATTTCTTTGAAATGAGGTTAATTTAGACGCGACGTCTTGTTAATCTCATATTTTTAATATTTTATTTAAAATAGTAATTTCTTTAAAATGAGGTTAATTTAGACGCGACGTCTTGTTAATCTCATACTTTTAATATTTTATTTAAAATGGTATTTCCTTTAAAATGAGGTTAATTTAGACGTGATGTTTTGTTAATCCCGTGTTTCTAATATTTTATTTAAAATAGTATTTCCTTAAAAATAAGGTTAATTTGAACGAGACGTCCTGTTAATCTTCAGTTTTGTTAATCAACTTCATTCTACTCCATCTTATTTAATTTTATTTTAATCTTTGAATCGTTTATGTATAAATTAAGGTTAATTTATACGGGACGTCCTGTTAATCTTTCTTACTGTCACTGTTTGGTCAAATTTCTTACTGTCACTGTTTGGTCTGTTTTGTCTGTTTGTGTCTGCTTTATCATTTTGTGTGTTTCTTTTTCTAAAAGAAGTTCAAAAAATAATTTCTAGGCTACTTATAATGTGCGCTATCAGTTTGAGGTAACCGTTTTATGACGGACAATTGTGAGGTTCTAATACCTTCCTCACTTGTAATTCGACTCCCGAACTTAGAATTTCACTTTCATAACCAGTGCTTTAACGAAAGGTTTTCCCGGTATTTTATCCTTAAAAATATTGGTGGCGACTCCTTGTTTTCTTTCGAAAGGATTTCGAAACTCGTTTTATTTTTTTGAGGGTCGTCCGTGCCGCCGTGATCCCGGTCGCGACATTATATAAATCAATTTTTTGTATATATAATTCAGTTTTATCATTCTGAATTTGTATATAATTTAGTTTTTATATAGTTTATTTTTTTATCATTCTGAATTTGTATATAATTTAGTTTGTATTTGTAAAATTATTAGTTTATGTATAATTATAGTTTAGTGGTTTATAATATGTTTACATTCATTTTAATTATAACACGTACACGTAATGAACGACGCATAACAAGCAGCAAGACGTGAGAAATCGATAAAGTTTTACGAACCTGTGATAAATGACGATACATTACGTAATTAGGGATTAGTAGGACGGACAATTAGTCATAACCAAATTAAGTTTGCAATATGTGTTTATAACATTTTTATAAAAAAAAAGTCAAGCATTTAATATAATTTTTTGTTAGTATATGTTGTTAAAGATTTTTTTATTTGTATGTGTTGTTAATAATTATTTTAATTTGTATATGTTGTTAATTAAGTTTTTTAGCTTTAATATATAAAAAATAATAAAAGGCTGTAATTTATTTGTTTTACTCTAATAAAAACAATAGAATATATTTATAATTTATAATATATAAAAATAATATTAATATAAACAAATATATACACAAATAATATATATTCCAATTCATACCCTTTTTAGTAATTTTACCTTCAACTACCATTTCTCAAACTCAATTCTACTACAAACCAAACAAAATCACTACAACTCAATTCACTTTAACTCAACTGTCAAACAAACAAAACTCTATTTATAAAACCTCAGTTTTCTAAACCCCATTTACACAATGTCCACTTTCTTGTTTTAATATGTCAATAATCAAATAAAAATTTTTAGCACGACACTTCAACTAGGAATTATGGTACTTTTGACATCGGGTATATATATATATAAATTACAAATCAAAGAAAAAAAAACACAGATAGACACTCAACATGAGATGACCCAGGATATTTAGATATCGTTAATGTCTACAACACAAGATACAAGGAAATCATATATACACATATATTTTAAATATTTTATATAATATTTTAAGTTTAAATTCTTATAAGGATTAAAAATAAATATTTTTTTAATGATATATATATATATATATATATATATATATATATATATATATGTTTATTCATCTATTTGAAAGTATCAATTTAAATGTATAATTCTTTACGTGATTACTTGTCTGCATTTGATAAGATATAAGTGAGCAGGTATGATGCTTAATAAATTTCAGTTATGGTGTTAGCATTTCTCAAATGTGTAGTGAGAGATACCCTTGAAGTTCCTAAGTCGTCCTAAAGCCGAAGAATTTCTCCAGAGCAAGAGAAGAGCCTGGGATATGGCTTCATCATGGAAATGGTTTCCTTTGAGAGGCCATCCCCAATGAGAAAAGTTGCATGCACCAAGGCCATGTATGATCCTGAAGAAATCACCCCATTATCTAAATATTCCCTAAAAGATGGCATGTATCCACTGTTGAACCATTTGGCTTCTTCTAGAAATGCTTCAAATATGTTTATCCACTGCACCAATTAAGCATTTAAAACCTTTTGCTATGATATTTATTTTCTTACATCCTTGAATTTAAAAGGATATTGAAAGTTTGAAACACTTACAGTTCTTTTCAAGTAAACAACGACGGTTTTCCCTTGTTCTTTCTGAATTCTGTATGCAATTTCATTGGTGGTGTTATACAATGCCATGTAGCATACCTTCATGTATTCAGGTAAATCCTCCATTGCATCAAGATCCCACCTGAAAACAACAGTGGTTTAACGTTTTGATTATTAATTTCAAATTAATTTGGCCACTTGAGTTTAATTCACTTTAATTCTAGAAGCAAACCTTTTGATTGCCTCGGTAAAAAGAACTAGTTCATCTAATGAACCATATGTGTCAAAAATATCGTCCATAACTAGCAAAATGCAGATAGTTTTTGTAAGTTCAATTCGGCAATTTGAATAATGTGGTTCTGGAAAAATCCCCACAGTCCATAAGAAGCACTCTGTTGGTCTATCTCTGGCGAAACCAAGTCTTTCTACAAGTCCCAATTCTTTCCACCACCTGATTAAATAAAATAAACTATCAAATGCAACACATTGAAAACATATTTGCTTTTCAGATAGCAGTAATAGACTTAAAATGGTAGGAACCAAAATAGGACAAACATAATTTGGAAAATCATGTAACAATTGACAAAATATTTGGACATACGTGTACACCCTTTACTTTAATCCAATTTTGACTCACACCAACTCAATTAATAATTATTATGGTTATCAAGTGGAGCACAAAGTTACCTTGAGATCTCTGCTAATTCTCTTTGGTGTAAGGATTGAATCATGTGAGAGTCTAACTTTGCCAATTCCAGAAGAGCTGGAATTTGGTTGGTGGCTTGGCTATACTCTTCCATGTAGTTTCTGGCTTCTAGCCTGCTCATTCTTAGGTGCCTTGGGAGAGTTAAGGCTCTGGCAACTTGCTTTCCTAATTCAGGGCATAGGTGTGGGAGTGACTGATGCAAATGAGCCCTTGAGAATTTCATGGCCTGCTGTAATATTTCTTCACCTTCTGCTCCTAAATATGATGCCTCATATAAACTTAACATACCCAGAATGTCTCTGCTCATTGATTCCTTAAAATTCCCATTCTTGTCCAAAAATTTCTTGAAAACATCTACAGCCAATTTAAAAAAATCAAATCAGCAAGTTTGCACATAATCACCAACTGCACATTCTTGAAAGTTAGAAATAAAATGTTCAGAATTAAACTCTGTTGTGTTTTAAACATGCAAAAGTTTGAAAAATCTAAGTAACGGTCAATCGTAGTTTATTTTGTACCTCAGTTTTTTTTTTCTTTAATAAGATTTGAAAAGGGATTAAGTCCATCCTAACATATTATATATTCTTGAATTATCACATCATTTATCATTTATGATGCCACCAATTATCATATGATATATAATAAAATTCATTTGTTATATTAAGATGGAGGTTAAAAATATGACTAATACATATTTATAAAACTTGGGTAGTCATTAACTTATGAATTAGCTTTTGAGTTAAATTAGACACATTATTTTTTTAATATGATAGAAGAGTTTGACCTATCTTAAATGTTAGATCACCTATAAATGTCGAGTCTTAAGTGTAAGAGTGTTATGTTAAAATAAGTTTCACATTAATTTCATTTTTTAATAATCTAAAACTATCCTATATGATACTTGTAGTTTTGTGAAACAATTTTTTTTTAACATAATGTTTGATTAAATTATTGAAATTGGAATAAATGTACCAGAAGAAGTAGAGCAGCCATAATGTCTTAGAAGGCGGAATTGAAGGGATGTGGCAAAGAGGTGTTGAGCAGTGTTCCAACGTTGTACCCTGGCAAGTTGTACATTGATCTCTTCTTCAAGATGGTGCCCAATTCCTAGCCATTGGATTGTGTCAATCATCTTCATTGTTCTCAGTGGATCACTTGAGTTTAGCAAAGCCTCTTGGCTGCTTCTTTTAACTTGCTCCAAACTTTTCCTCCTAGGATCAATTTGACAAGGTACCTACTAACACCAACAAATGAAAAATGCTGAAAATTATAACACATCAAAACATAAATGGCCATAGATGGATGGTTCAATTATTATGAACACTTCAAAAGAATAGTAAATATTTGAATCCAATTCTAAAATCATTTACTCATGATAAATTGATTTAATTATTATACACTCTCCATTTAGCACGTTGAGTAACTCCAACACACCAAATCAAACCTTAAACCCTTGAGCAGCAACACCAACATAAAAAAAATGGATGTAAATACATTAAAATTTCAACATATACAAATCAATAGTTATGGGTTAATGGTTAAGTTTAACTAATTGGCTTGAGAGCATGGTTTAAAGAATAAAAATAGATTTTTTTTAGTTAAAAATTGTGTTGTGATCGCTTAAAAATGAAAATAGGTAAGATATTAATAATATTTTTAAATGAAATTTTGATTTTTGATTTTTTAATTAGTACCTCAGGGAGGTACTGATTAGCATTTCTCACAATTATTAATCATAGTTAAGCACCAAATCAGTAAAAAAAACAATCACTGGCTGTTCAGGACACAAAAAAGGAACAATGGGCCAGAATGTGTAAAAGGTGAAAAATAGCCTACCCACCAACCCAACAATAGGCATGGATATTTTGGGTTGACTATAAAACACTTTAAAGAGATGAAAGTGAACCAAGGCCGGCCCAACAATTGGGCAACTAAAGCCCTTAACTTTAGGCCCAAAATACGCCCTTAACAATTATTCATTAATACATTAATAGAAAAAACAAGAATAATTAAAATATATTGTTCAAACAGTAATTTTAATTTAATTTTTAAAACGATAATAATATCTTGGGTCTTTTTATTTATTTATAGTTGATACTATATTTTGTACTTATCATTACATTTAACTAGAGAAAAATTTATGCAAGATCAATAACGTTCCAATAAATATTAAATATTTTAAATCTATTAGCAAATGAGAAAAAATATCAAATTAAATTTATTATGACACCATAATAAATAATTTAACACCTTAATAGGTTTAAAAAATAAATTTTAAAGACTAAAAGAGTATTTAAATTAATTTAAAAACCTCATTTTCAAAAATGTCTTAGACCCTAGTCTAGGTGAACAATGAGCAGGACAAGAAAAACACAGACACTTGCTTAGCCATCTCCCAACAAATAGCAATGAAAAATGATATGTGATATTTGGTTTAGGGGGGAAAACCTATAGTGGACCTAAGATAACTACTCAAATTCCTTGTCATGAGATAAAAGTGAATTATACGTTGTATTAGTTGATTATTGGGGTATTTGTTTAAATGCTGGGTGAGTCAAACCTCGGATGTAAAAAAAATTATACGGTCAAATAAAATTTTGATTTTTTTAAACAATATGAAAAATCAATATTAACTTTTATATTTTTTATTTTCATAATTTGGTTTCCCAATTGCATAATCATAAGGAATGATTCAGATAAATTAGTGAGAGAAATTTTTATGTAAGAATTCCATTTGATGGTACTTGGTGGGGAATGGCGAAAATAAAATCTGGCACATAATTCCCAAGTTTTGAAGGAAATTTTGTAGATTGTAAACCTGGCAAGTTCCATGCTTGAGACATTAATAATTGTGAGGTTCTCTAGTTGCATACCTTCACCCCTACACTTATATGCCCTTATGAACACAACCGCAACCCCGGTGCCATTAATTATAGTCCGTTTTGACCTCTTTATGACGGCTATTGCTTATAATACAAACTTTCTTTCACAACTTCTTCCCTTAATAGTGTGATCATGGGATTGAGTTTTATTTTAATGCATGATAAGCATGCTTAATTTAATCCTAACAACCAATTAAAAATTAGTTTATGTAACTTTTTTTAGGTGAATTTCATAAACGTTTCCAACCAAAATTAATGACTATATAGAACATACATTGTATCAATAAAGTTTATTCTACACATATTATATATAATGAGATTCAAACATTTAATGGTATTTTAAAGGCTTCAATTTATTTAATCAAAAGAAAAAAAAGACCAAGTTAGACCTTTTATATATATATATATATATATATGTGTGTAGAACTTAAAATTTGATTAATAGTTTAAGATAACTATTTAAATTTCTCATCACTATACTAGACTGTTTTTAGTGTATTGTTTTGTTGAATAAGTTTGATTAAACAATTTTATTACATTTAAATTTAACTATTTATCTCAAACTCACTCACTGAATTTTTATTATTTATTTCCAAGTTCGATAAGTAATCAATAGACACAACATGACCAAACACAACCAACTCAAGCAATAAACATAGTTAACGTACATCCTACCCTTAGGGGTGTGCAAAAGATGCAGTTTTTGAGCCTAATCATATTTAAACTCAATTCAAATAAAAAAAAATTAGATTCCATCAAATTGGATTTAAAGGCATATTTTATATTTAGATTTGGATAAAATCCAGTTTTTAAAAAATTAGATTTGATAAAATCTATATTTTAAATTAAATAGGATAACATATACCAGAGAAATAATGGTGAAACCTAATTCCAATATTTTTTTATATTTACTTATAGTTTTTATGTTTTTATCATCACTGTAACATCCTGCTTAGGATTTAATGAATAAGTAAATTAAATGGTTAATTACTTAGAATAATGAGGAAGTTACCTAATTGCCATTTTATTAGACATTTGCAAATTTGACAAATTCATAACCCATTCACGCATGTTGCTCGGTAGGAAAGGAAATTGGAAATTAAACTCACATTTCTCTCTCAGTTCACGCATGCAGTAGCAAATTGGGTGTCTCTCTTTCTTTTCTCCTTTTATGGGCATCACTTCTAGTTCACCATTCTTCTTCCAATCCCTTCAATTGAAGCTTGATTCTTGGTGTCTTCTTCTTCCTCCTTCCTCTCGGAAACCATGGTTATGGACGGAGGAGCTTGAATCTCTTCAATTTAAAGTAAATAATAAAACCCATTTTTTATTTCTTGGTTGAACCCTCAAATTCATCTTCAAATCCTTTCAAATTTGTGAAACTAAGTGTTATTCGGAGCTATTGGAGGGTCTTGCTAGTTGTGGGCAACTTGGAGCCATTGGGGTTTGGAGTTTTTACATTTCAAGTAAGCATTTCATAATATTTTGTTGGTTTGGTTCCATTTTGTGAATTGTGGTTTAATCCCTTCGTTCCTATGGTTAGATGATGATTCGCAATTGTTTCGGAGTTATTCAGAGCTTTAGAATTTGTTCGGAATTATGTTTGGAGTCGTTTGCTTGAATCGGTAAGTCGTTAATTGATTAAATTAATTATTGATAGGTTATCTTAACTTTGGAATATGATTTTAATAACGTAAAGGTTATTAAAAATTTTAATACTTATGTTTTAGGAATTTTCGAGACTTGTGGTTAGTGATCGATTAGCGTTGGATAGCTCGGAGAGCTTCTAGATTATTTATTTCTAAGTAGGGGTAGCTATTACATTTTAAATGCACAGTTTATGGACGGGTTGTAACATCCTAAAATTTAGAATTTTAGAAAATAATTCATTAAGGATCAGTGGAGAAATTCCGAGTGAATTATGTTTGAGATAAGACCTTCCGAGTGAAGAAAGATATGATTCCGAGTAAAACATGTTTGAGATAAGATGTTTCCGAGTGAAGCATGAACGAGAACCACTTCCGAGTGAAGTACACATGTATCCGAGTGAAGCATGATTGAGAATCATTTCTGAGTTAAGAAAAATTCTGTGTCCGAATGAGACGCTTTTGAGCGAGGCAAATCCGAGTGAAACGTCTCCGAGTGAAACGTTTCCGAATGGATCATTTCCGAGAGAAGTACTTCCGAATGAAGAAAAGCTTTGATTTCGAATGAGTACTTCTCGGGCTGAGATATTTTGATAGTAACCGAGTGGAGTATCTCCGAGTTGTGTGACTTTCCGAGTGAGGTGTCTCTGAGTGCGACACTTCCGAGTGGAATGGCACCGAGTGAGACGTTCCAAGTGGGATAACGTCGAGACATTTCTGATTTCCGTGTGGTATGGCACCAATTGAGATATACCGAGTAAGTCTTTTCCAGGGGAAGTACTTCTGGACAGAGAGTATGTTCCGAGTGAATTGTTCCCGGGAAAGTAGATATCCGAGTGGTGAATCCCTTCATTCAATTCATGCTCGGGACCATATTCAGAGTTTCCGAGAGCTTGTGCTCGGATTCATCTTTGAGATAGTCTTCGACCCCGAGTAATCCTTTCGAGTGGAAAGATTTCCGAGAGAGGATTGTCTTGAAACTCCGAGTGATCTTTCGGTTGTAAGACTTCCGAGTGACGCAAGTGGAAACTTTGACTCGGGAAGAGATATATCCGAATGAAATATGTCTGAATGAGGTATTTCCGGGTGAGAGATTTATAAGTGGATCATTTCCAAGGAAGGAAAGCTGACTGTGTTTTATGTAGAAACCTTTCCGGGCGAATTTCCTCCGAGTGAAGTAATTTTGAGCGGAAAGAGGCTCTAATGAATCTTCTCGGAAAGATGTGCCCAGAATACCGAAACCGAGTCGGAATTGATAATTACTTCAATTATTGAGGCTTTCCACGTCATTGTTCTAGCAGATTCTCTTTCTTGATTTTTCAAAGTATGGGACCCTCTCTATTGTCCTATTCTCCTTTCTTTATTACCTTGTTTTGTCCTTGTCTCTTAATATACATGTATCAGTGCTTAATTCATTTCGTTCACGTTTTTTCATGAACGATTTCTATCAAATCCTATCATTAGATTAGCTGGGAATTTCGAGAGTGTCAACATCACCTTTAATCCTTTTCTTTTCCAATCTTTACTGGAAATTATCAATAAAAGAGGTGACCAATCTTCATTTCTTCTCTTGAACGTGAAAGTTTGTAAGAGCTTTAAGAAAAGAAGCTTTGGACTGGTTCAGAGCTGAAATTCCAGTTGGAATTTGTGAGTTGTGATTGGATATCACTTGAAAAGCTGCTGGAATTCTTTATTTCCAGGTAGGGGGAGTGTTACATTTTAAATGTATGGTTTATGAATGGATTCAGGATAATATTAAATCCTGAATATATATATATATATATATATATATATATATATATATATATATATATATTATGTGTGATATATCTGTCATATTTCCATTTATATGATATTGAATTTATATAAGAAATGATTTGTATATGTGATGTGTGATTATTCCTATGCATGAGATGTAGTAGGAAATATGATATTGATATGTGATTGATGATGATGATGATATGAATGATATTCATGAAGTTTTCATGATATATATATGCATGTGATGCATATTGATAAAACATGAGATGCTTATGTGATGATTATGATAATGATTGATCATTATTTGGCATAGCATGTGCATTCAAACGCACACAGGACTGCAGGGGGCCTGTGATGCCGGCCCAGATGGGAGGACGGCCTGATGATAAGGCACAGACCCTGTGGTGGTTTCTTCGGATTCCACAGACGCATTTGAGTTGAACTTAAGGCCGGCCCGTAACACCGAGTTGTGTTACCGCTGTCACTGAGAGTGACTGGTGTTACATTATGGGCGCACACGGTTTGGTACCTGTAAAACGGCCGAATCAGCTGGGAGCTGAGATATTATGTTGTGTAAATCTCATCATTAGAGTTGGATCCGCATGCATATGATTGCATTGATATATGTTATTGAGAATAACATGATGATTTATGATGAGATTGTGTGATATGAGTTTGATTTATATGTAGTTATGAATTGGATATTTAATCCGATTCAATAACTATCATTTGACATGTTTATGCTCACCCCTACTATTGTTATTTTTACCGTGGATGTAGGACGCAGCGATGATGTTTGAGGTCACTCAGCCTGCTTGGAGCATTATGTATATATATGTATAATACATGATGCACATAGTTGTTGTAGTAGCCTTGGCCAGCTCCTGTACATACCGAGTTGTAAAATATATGTATTTATGAATGAGCCGGTTGATGTAATGTCGACTGCATTATTATATTAATTTGAAAATTTTGTTTTTTTGTTTTAAAATTTAAAATATTTGCGAAAAATTTATTTGAAATTTAAGGACGTTATACGGGTTGAGGTACCTTGACATGTATGAGTTATATAGTTATGAATTATGATGAATTGATGAGTTTAATTATAAGAAAATTATGAGAACACCCCATTAATAAAAGTCCTTGACAAATCTAAAGGGAATTGGATATAAATCTGAGGGCAATGACAGGGACTAGGAGGTGCACTGTGCCTAGGGATAGTGAGGGAGGCAGAAGCGTTGTGTGGGTAAGATCAGAGAAGAGGTTAGGTTTTGGGCTATAAGTGATACTTAACAACATCAAAGACGCGAACGAGGTGTAGATGGAAAGCTAAAATTTTGGGCGATGGGTTTAGGGTTATTGTTAACATTTAAAATTTTAAACTACAAACAATATTTTATAAAGTTGTCACATGTCAACTACGCGATATTGTTGAGGTGACACAAACGTTAGTCACCTCATCAGTTAACAGTAAAATCTAACGGATCTTTGTTTTTAGGAAACCCTTAATTTTATAAAGAATGAAATTGGACATTTTTTTAAAGAGGCTTTTTTCTAAGCCCTAAATTTTAAGAGGGTTGAGTATGTATTTTACCTATTAATATTTTAATTCATAAATTCAAATTCAAATTTGTTATCAACTTTTATAATTAGATTTATATTCATTTAACAAACTTAATGAAGTGTTTTAGATTATATATATATATATATATATATATATATATATTATAATTAACTTTATATCAATTTTAATATGAACCTTTTAATTTTGAAATTTTTTATAACATTATATAAAAATTTATATATTTTTATGCATCCCAAATATCAACCACAATTATACATTAGTAATTTAATTTGATTGACTTAAATTACCATGAAAATTTTTAAATTCAAGTCTACATCTACATAATAAACATTTTACCAATTCAAATTAACTTATTTGTTAATTTAATTATTCTCGTTAGATGCATAGAACGTGACATACAGATCATCACTATCAAAAGTATCCATGTAACGGGTTGGATAGCTAGTAAACGTAAAAAACGATAGTAATTTAAATAAGAAAACAAACCATATAATAAGTTAAAAAGGGTACTCAGGATTTATAAGCAACTGGTCGATATGTCCGAGTGGTTAAGGAGACAGACTCGAAATCTGTTGGGCTTTGCCTGCGCAGGTTCGAATCCTGCTGTCGACGCTTTGTTAATGTGTATTTTTATTTTCTCATTTCAGCTTCAAATGTGTTACCAAATAATCTTTTTATAAAGACTGAAGATTTTTTTTTTCTATAAAAACTGTGAAAGTTTTTATAATAAGAATCTAAATTCTGATTATAATTATTTTTATATATATAAATAATCCAATAGATTATAATCTATTTTATTAAAAAACACTAAAACATATATATATATATATATATATATATATATATATATATATATCAATACTTTTTTCAAAAACCAGGAAAATAGTTACTTAAATAAACCAATAATTAAAGTAAATTGATAAAGTTTCTTTTCTCTAATAACCCAGAAACATCAGTTTCAAAAAGAAAAGAAAAGAAACCAGAAATATCAGTAAAATAATAATTTTCTCTAGTGCTAAGACTGAGAAAGTGAGAAGCCTCTTCTATTGTTAATATAACCTAACCAGCATAACTGAGAAAGTGTGTAACGCAGAAGCACAAGCAAATTAGTTATAACCCAGAAACATCAGCAAATTAATTCATCGATTATGACATTTTACGCATTCATTCACATTGTTCACTTCTTCATTTTCTTTCTTTCTTTTAGTCACATTTTTTTCTAACTTTTATTATTATTATTATAATTTTCAGTTTCTTTAGTATTACGATGTTATTATTATATTTTATTATATATTTTTATGCTATATCTGTATATACACTAAACAAAACATGTCATCTTATCTTCTTGTTATTCTGATAAGCATCATATATTAATAAAGCCTTAGTATTTAATTAGTGAAACGTTGTATAAAATTGGTTGGATAAAATAGATTTTGGTAAAACATATCCTTATAAATATCTACTTATTAAACATACATTTTGGGAGAGATCAATGCTCAATTATTTCCAAGTAGAATTGCTTCCAACAAATATACGCGTGGTTAATACTAAAAGAGTAGACAGCATAAACCAGTCATTAAAGTTGATGTGTCATGCAAAACCATTGATGAAAAATGATAAAATTTTAATTTAGAAAAAGGTTGTGAACAGTTTGCAAAATGCAGCGTAAAGGGTGCTCATATCAGAGAACGATTAATTTAAAATGTTTTTGAATCAACCTTTTTTTCAGATACATCGTGGATTATTCAAATATTTTCTTGCCCGAGATTGCAACAATGGTGAGCTAGAGATGGTTTGCTAGATATATATAAAAATCAAACATGCGCATATACATCATTGTCTGTAAAACATTAAACATTCAAACTCTTACGATGTAATGCCTTTTTGTATAATCAAAGTTGCTATCCTTCATACCTTTCCCCCAAAGCACGCCATCACAAGTTGCTGTTTCTTTCCCAAATTTAAATTTTTTTTAGGCAAAGGTGTTTTCCTTAACTATTTTCTGAGCAGTAAACGTAAATATTAAAGGTGAGTGTACCAAGCAGCAGGATATTTTATATTGTTCACATAATTTATAAATCAAACCCTGATCATATGTTTAAGGGACAATATGTTAAACCATTGTACTAACCATATTTATTTTCTTATGGATATCATTTTGTATTAATATAATACCAGGGATATCTTTAAAAAGATAGATTATGATTTTTAGTTTTTATTTTGTCACACCATTTCAAAAGTAATTTATTAAAGTCGTGGATGTGAATTACTTTATGTTAAGATGATAATAAACGACAGTGAGTGATAAAAGCATGAATCCGACCTTAGCTCAGTTGGTAGAGCGGAGGACTGTAGTGGGATCACCCCAGTTATCCTTAGGTCGCTGGTTCGAATCCGGCAGGTCGGAATTTTTTGTCCTTTTTTCCCTTTGAAACACCAAATTTTATTGTCTGGAAGAAACGCACAAAAAAGATTCACGAGGTCCCATATATGGACCCCTATCCTGCAATGTAATGGGTTGATCATGCCACAATCCATGAGTTATCATTATCACCTTCTACGCGGAAAGATAATCATTTGGCACTAGCCTGTACATCTTCACATTGAACATGACTACTCATAGAATCAAACCTTTGGGTGGTCCTTTTATTCATGTCTTAGGATACGTAGCAAGAAATATTAGAAACTACCTCAAAAACATAATTCAAACGTAGTGGTATTTGAATGTTAGTCATTGTCTTACCTTGCATATGCTTATGCCTATGTTTTGGTATAAAAAGGATTGCTAACTAATCTCAAAAAAATCATTATTCAATTGGGCTATAATAATAAGAGAGATCTAGATTTTCAAGTTTTGATACAACCTCTTACACTTTTACCCAAAGCTGTGAGCAGAAACAAATTAAAGCTGCATAAAAGAGAAAGCATAGGTAAAAGACAAGTTTGTCTCATACAAGGACAGTGAGACAGTGTGCACATATTTTTCCTTTTTGCCTTTCATGTGATCGAATGCATAAAGCACCATTACAAAGTTGCCACAAATAATTCTCAAAATGCAGCCGTTTTCTCTATTTGTCTTGAGCATATATCACTCACAAAGTGATGAAAATTCCTCTGCCTCTCTTTGGACCACTGAATTAAGCAAGAGCGTTACAATTAACCCATTCTTCCAATGGTAGGTCCAAGTCCAACAAAGCTTGCCTCTCATGAAGCATTATGTTCAAGACATACTTGATCCATACCAATATGATCCCTCATTTCACAAGAAGGGACCCAAGCTGTCACAAACACACAGCTGTTTCCTTTCCATGTGAGAACCAACATCCCTTCTTCTCTTTTCATCCCCCACCCACTAGCATGCTCATCCAACAACCCTTTAACTTCCCTCACTGTTTCATCACAAAATTGTACACTCAAGTACCCCGCGTTCCTCATTCTTTGAGACATCTTCATCCCACACTCCAACCTCTCTATCCTTTGATGCCCTTCAAAGCTTATGATGTTCTCAATTTTCTGTCCTATGTCGGATTCAAACTCTGTCCTCTGACAACTATCTTTAGGCAAAAAAGTCTCTAATGCATCGAAGGGTATCCAAAGATGGTTGAAACATGCTGTTATTCTTGATGTTAAACTTGATGCGCTAAGATCACAATCCTCATCAACCAATAACACAATCCGAGGGTTAAGACCTTTGATTAGATTCAGAAAAGCATCCCTAAGGGAAAGACTATTCCGGCTTCCTTTTCTATCATCAGACAAATAACGTAGCCAATTTTGGCAATTTATAACCAAAGCTTCATCATCCCTAAGGTTTAGCATGGTAGGATTTAGGAGACTTAACATTGACTCAAAATGAAAGCTACTTGATTCATTAGTCAACTCAGAAGGTGTTAACGATCCTGAATTTCCTATAACATTGAATTCAAAAGGGACATCCTTGAACTTTGCAAAATTCCCTAAACGTAGGCCAACTTCATGTATTGAAATATTGACCAAAGGAGGGACCTGTGGCCTACTAGATGGTACAGTGATTCTAAGTGAAGGGGGTCCTTCGGGGGTTTTAGCTAAAGCATCTATAAAAGTAGGCCACTGCATACAATGTGTTATGCTGAAATCTAGAATATGCACCTTTTGGTACCCCATTATTGCTTTATAGATTTCATTATTTGATGCACAAAAACCAAACCTGTGCCAAGGGATCAGATCGACATACCCTGCAAGCTCTGTCACACTCATCAACCTCCTCTGGATGGTGTTGCTTCCTTTGAAACTCATGGCAGCAGGGCAAATTCTCGAGGCCCTAGAGATTAGCGCCCTGAGGAACCATGAGGTGAGCCTCTGGTTAGTGTCACCAACAGGGGAAGCAACGTTGTTGAGCACCCACATGACTTGTTGTGCCAAGGTGATGTCGTTGCACTCCAAGGCACTTGCACAGTGCAGCAAAAGCTTCTCAATACAAGCTCCATCAAGGCTTCCAAGACACCCTTTGAGGGCTCCTGAGAGAGGGTGGTTATCGTGGGGTGGGTTGAAGAGAGTAGGGTGGTTTTGGAAGGAAATGGACGTGCCCTTTAGCTCAGCTTTCATGTGTGTGGACGTGACTTGCATGGGGGGTGTAAAGTGGAGCAAAATGGGAAACGGTGGAGAAGAAGTAGTACGTAGTGAGTGGAAAACAAGGTGTAGGGTTTTTGGTGTGTCCTGAATTAATTAAGGTGTTGTAATAACTGGTGGAATGTTATTGTGGAGAGGAAGAGTGAAGGGGAGGTTCTGATAGCTACTTACTTTGTGTGAATCTTGGAGAACATATTTATATACAAAGGAAAGGGCATGGCCTGCTCAAGGGATACATCAAGATAAAGCGTATATGCAGCCAAATCTTATTTGTGTCCAATTTTGAACCTTGAGTTTTTAGCATATTAGTGGCATCATTGGTGAATTATCGAGGACATCAGTGGCAAAACTCACTTAAAGATGGTCAAAGTTCATTCATAGAAGAATTTTCAGCTACGTCTCTTCTCCATAGAAAATTTTTTACGTGACAATGAGATTATTAAATTTAAATTTATTAAATGTTAAACAGTAGTAATGCTGCACAACACGTTTGTATGATAAAAATTAAGATCATGTAAACCTAATTAATTTGGCGGCTTGTTGAATTGTTTTTAATTGGGATTATTTGTTTTGTAGTAATGAATAATACTAAATTAAAAGAGAGGGCGATGAATAGGTTAAAAGGGGTGTACTAGCCGGCCCACTCTTGTCGAATTCGTTTTCATGGAATATCTATTTTAAAGAAGATACCAAATGTGTTTACTGAATGTCTCCTTGCCTTAATTCCCTTCCTCTTGCATAATGCACATAATTAATATATTCTCTATTCAATGCTGCCCATAACTAAAGACAAACCAAAACTCTTCTTACATTCCCCTCTCTGTGTGAAGGTTATTTTAGGGTTATCTTTCTAAATGGTATTACAGAGACAAAATATAAGAGACTTATTATAGATTCTTGTTTAAATTTAATATGATTTTGACATGTTTCACAACTTTTTTGTCAAAAGCTCATGCAAATTATAGTTTATAAGCAGATTTTTTAATACTATTTTTTGATAATGTGTACAGATTATGATATAAGCTAAAAAATTATTTTCAATTCAATTTTTATTTTTTTATTTTATCCATATTAATGAATTAATTTAAATTCATATGAACTGCTATAAATAATTGCATACTTTGTTATAATTTTAATACAAAATAATTGACCATTTTAAACATTTAAAACAAAATAATCATTTTAAAAACATTTTTCATTAAACACATTTAAATATTACAATAATCAATGAAATAATGTCTAAAATCAATCAACATCAAACTTTCTCAAACTAGTAGAAGGCCTTTCTTTTGGTGTCAACCATTCTATGCATTAAGAAAATGGGCCATAAGCCCAGAAAACCAAACATATTAACGATAAACTGGGCCGAAGGTACTAATTGACTGAAGACGAAAGGGCCGAAGATAGAAGTCTCAAATTTTGGTTAACTACCTAGAACTTTCACTCCTAAGTCATAAGGAAAATAAATAATATTTCACCACAAAAATAAATAAATAATATTATATATTTGAATATTCATTAATTATATGATGCTTATAACAATGTCATTGAGAAAATTATTTATAATGTGTGTTTTGATCACATACCAACATTCAATAAAAAAATATGAAATTTAACAAAATCTTCATATTTTCAGTTTAATAACAATAAAATTTGAAAGAGTTTGTGAAAGTATATTCTTTTTTATTCTCTTTTATTTTCAAATTCTCATCTTATTTTGAAATACTAAATAAATAAAGTATTTTTGCAGAAAAAATATTTTTATACTTTGATAACCATTATTAAAATAAATATCCTCTTGTAAAATTGAAATATCTCATAATGTTTTTACTCGAAATTATATAAATATATGATTTGTAGACTTATGTCATATAATGTACAAATATAATATTTTAAAATTAAATACTGTAGGTAATATATTTTAAAATAATCAAAACGATTTAATAAACTCAAGTGCAGATTCATCCACAAAATTGACTATCTAATTAATTATAAAAAATTATTAAATTGGACATTTAATTTATAGTGAAGCAAATATAATTTTATTTTTTTATGTATTTGATTTATTTCTAGTTCTTTAAATATCGTGTTCATCAACATGGCACCTAAATTTTATTTCTAAAAATAGTAAATTTAGGTAGAATATATAATCCGAACATTTAAAACCCATTAGTAACATTTTCCATTTTGTGTGTTCATTGGTTAGAGAAGTATGTAAGAATATCTTATTTAGGAAACTAACCCACATTGAAAATTTGGGAGGAATAGGAGAAAGTGTATCTCATTCTGGTTTCATCTTCCGATGACAACAACCGCCACACTCAGGTGATGTTTGGCGTGGCTGAAGACAATGATGACAACAACAACCTTAATAAGAAACCCAAAGTTATAACATCCTTAATTTTTAAATAAATTTCAATAAATCAAATAAAATTTTGTAAATAATTCAAATTTTTAAAACAGAATTTGAATTAAACAATTACAAAATCAATTTTTATAAAAGCCGACCGGCTCTTTTAAGTTTACAATAAATAAATAAACACTCGGTATTCTCAGGAGTCGGCCAAGGCTTCTACCAAAATACACTCCAAGCAGCTGAGTGGCTTCATATATCATGGTTGGGCCCTTCATTCACTGTAAAAAAATAACAACAGTAGGGGTGAGTATAAACATATCAAATAACAGTTATTGAATTGGATTAAAAGTCTAATTAATAACTATATTCATGAACAAAACCGATCACATAATATCATCACAAATCATTCATTAAACAAAACCGAGACATATACTTATACTCATCATAACAGCATGTTATTCTCAATAGCACATAAATCAGTGCATACACATGCTCAATCAAATGGATCCATTATTAAGTCTTTTAGATTTGTGTTGCAACACTGGCTCCCCGAGCCATAACTCAGCTCTCAACTGAACCGGCCGTTTTACTGGTACCAAACCGTTTACACCCTTATGTGACACCATCACTCTCAGTGATAACGGTGAGTGCCACGGGCTAAAACCCCGAGCCCCGCTCAAGAGGTTGCCTTGAGTCCCACCCAAGGTCTTTTGTGGAAACCACATCATATTTCATATTCAACCATCACACATGTATCTCATGCATATACATAAATATCATGAAAAGCTCATGAATCATCAATCACATATCAACACCATCTCATATCATTCCACTCGTTAATACAATAGGCACAGTACATGATAACTTCATGCATATAATTCATATCATCATCAATCTCATATGAACTCAATATCATTAATATGAATGGAAAATAAATAATATAAAATAGTTTATTTAATGGGGGTCTCAATAACATTTCACACATATATCATACATATCATAACAACAACATCCCAAATCCATTCATAAACCATTTATTTGAGATGTAACGCTCCCTTACCTGGAATAAGGAGTTCCAGCAACTATAACCAAGTCACTGTCCACTAATTTCGACTGGAATTGCAATTCTGCACCAATCCCAAGCTTTCTTCATAAAGAGAAGAAATGAAGAATTAACTTTCTTCTTGTTCGTTGGTTTCCAGTAAAGTTTGGAAAGAAAGGATTATTGATGATGATTTCCACTTTAAAAGTTCTTAAATTAATCCATCAATGGAAGTATTTATATATCTTGCATGCAGAAGAGACGTGAATGAATTGAAGTATTCTGACACACGTCTCTTTAATGATAATGAAGGGAATAAGATATTTAATGAAAAAGGACAACTCATCAAGAAAGGTCCCACTCTTAGAAAATATCTGAATAGATCTTGCTAGAACGTAGAAGAACAGGATGACGTGGAAAGCATCCATAGTAAAATATTTATTAATTTCCGACTCGATTTTTACGTATTCCGACTCGGTTTCCTCATTCTGGCATCTCCTTCCGAGAGAACTTATCAGAGTCTCTTTCCACCCAGAATTCCGTCATTCGGAGGAAATTCACTCGGTAAGGTTTCATTCCATGAAACACAGCTTTTCTTCCTCGGAATGACCCATTCACAATTGTCTTATTCGGAAATACATCAGTCAGACTTATCTCACTCGGTTACACCTTTTCCCGAGTCAAAGTCTCTCTTGCATCATTCGGAAGTCTTTCTGCTAGAAGATCACTCAGAAAACATAATCGGAGTTGAAGTCTCTGTCCATAAGTACTCTTTCTGGAAGGACTCACTCGGAAGTGTCACAGAGATACTTCACTCGGAAAGTCGCTCCACTCGGGAGTTCACCAATCAAAAATATCTTTCCGAGAAGTACCTCCATTTCTCTTGGAAACAACCCTTTCGGAATCATTTTACTTGGAGATGTTTCCGTTTCACTCGGATTTACTTCACTCGAATGTGTCTGAATCGGACACAGTGTTACTTTGTTAAAAAATGATTCTCTTAATGATGTTTCACTCAGAAACATCTTAAATTCACTTGGAATTAGTCTTCTGTCTTATCTCACTCGGAGTCAGATTCATTTAACTCGGAATCTGATTCATTTCACTCGGAAAATTTTGTTTTTGACATTTTTCACTCGGAATTTCATTCAGAAATTCTTCTTTAATCTTTTTTAAATTATTTTTCTAAAAAATCATAAAAATTGGGATGTTACAAAAGTCATAAGGTTCTCTTTCACCTATTAAGAGTAACAAGCTGTCCCATGAGCCTTGTCGTTTTTGCATGAGAATCTTTGTAAAGCAAGGTTCCACTGGCAATGGAGTTGGTTAATAGAGGGATTAAGAGGCAACCTACTAATTATGTATTTTGGGAGAAGAAATAGTGGAGCATATTGTTAGTAGGGAATTTTGTTATATTTTTATATTGAAAATCGCTAGATTTAGTGATCAATACTTGTATTTTGTTTATTTTCCATTATTATATATGTAAATATTGATTAGCGATAAAACCTATCAACCGACAAGCTTTTCTTTTATATCTGTAGAAAAATGGTTGCAAGGCTGAATTGGAGATCAAATGAGGAATCCAAATTATCGATAATTCCCTTGAGCAAAATGGGATTCACTCACATAAATTTAGAAATCTACTAGCACCCAGGATTAACAACTTCACTTAAATAAATTCTTTTCACTCAAGTGTATTCATCAGAATCTGTTTGGACACAACTTCAATTAGAAGCCATGTAAAGGTTTTTATGGTACATTTGGTTGTAAGGAAGATAAAAAAACATCATGGAACGACATCACAATATCATGGGGAGGCTTGAAGATAAAAAAATCTCTTATGGTTTCCTCCCTCTTGTCTTGTTTTTGTTAATCTTTTAGTAAATTTCATGAAAATGATTGAAGCCCTTTAGATTTAGATGCAACACTTTTTCTGATTTTGAAGTTTTGAATACTCTTGTATGTTAGTATCTTCTTTTTATACTTAACGCTTGTTTTGAACAAAAGAATATCACATAATTTTGCGCGTTGGATTGTCATTAGGAAATGCTCTGTGAAGTGAGAAACAAAACAAGTTACCTAATGGGTTGCGTGCCTAGGAATAGAATGAAACAAGTTACCTAAATGTTCTCCAATATAAGGACTTTCAATAAAAAGTCGAAAGATTGATATATGTGGAAAGAACTTAGGATCTATTTGTTAAGGGATTGAGTTTAATGATATTTATGCAACCTTCACTTGATTTAATCGTGTATACTTACAAAGTAGGATTAAATATGTGTAAGAATGAGGACATTGAAAATCTAATTCCAACACTATTATTAATATTTATTTTTGTTTTTATATTTTTATTGTTATAACAATGTCCTCCACCGAAAATAATTATTTGTGTATATTTGTGTATATTTGTGAACATATTATACATATTTAATTATGATTCTATAAGTATATATTGTCCACTTATCATACAAGTCTATATGGATACGATAACTCTTACTTATTAAAACTACAATGAACTTGATACACCTATTTATGTGTTCGGTAGAGGGGACAACGCAACCAATATCAGTATTGGGGTTGCTCTCACACATGTTATAATGGTCTAGCGAAGATCCAGTATTATATCTCTTAATCTAGTGGGAACAGAGAGTCTTGTAGTTAGTCCGTCCAACTAGGAATGTCAAAATAGGTCGAGCCTGACGGACTGGCCTGCCAATTTTCCTAAAACGAGGCGGGCTGAGTTAACTAAATTTATTCTGCAGTGGGTTCAAAATTGGCCTGTCTCACCCCATATTTTTACGGGTTTTTGGTATGGCGGGGCGGGTTGACCCGATGGGTTATGTAATATTTTATTTTAAAAATAATGATATAATATTAATAATATCTTATAAAAAAAATTTAATTACCTATTTTGGAGAATGTACTTTACTAATTTGATTACTTATTTTTATTCCTGGTGTTAGTGATAGTTTGATACTTTTATTACCTATTTTGGAGAATATATTTTACTAGTTTGATTCTTGATGTTGGTGGTAGTTTAATAACTTTAATCACCTATTTTGGAAAAAAAAACTTGACTAGTTAAATTATTGATGTTGGTTTGATTATTTATTTGGATAAATATTGAACTTTTTATTATCGAATATTAATGGAAACTTTTTATTTATTAATATTTATTATCGTTAATTTATTATGATGAATGAAATTATTTCAATTTAGCATATTACTTTCATTAGTGTTTGAGTTAGAATTATTAATATAATCATATCCAATTTTTTTATTTTTGTGGTATACTACTTTGTTTTTAAATTTAATTAACTTTTTCTTATTAAAAACAATAAGTTAATTGATTTTTATTAATTTTTATTATCTTATATTTTTAAGCGGATCAACCATTAACCAACCTCCTATTAAAAACTTTTTTAAAATACTAAAAATAATTTTAATTTTTTAAAGGTTGACAGGTTAACCCAACCTGCCCGCCCCGCTCGGTCCCGCCCTACCATCAAAACGAGGCGAGTCAAAAATTTCAACCCACCTTCGGTAGGGGGCCAAACGCACCCTACCCTGTATTTTAGCAAGTTAATGGCGAGGCGAGGTAGGGCGGGGTGGTTAACACGCATTGACATCCTTACGTCCAACTAACAAATTGGTGTATCACGTTGAAAGGTGAAAAAGGGCATTACAAAGACACTTTAACGCTTAAGTTAGTGATTAGGTGAATCAAGATTGAAGCTCGAGCGAAGGTTGGTGAACGTGCTTTAATGATGAGTAAACGAGTGATATATTTATATATTTGAGTGATGAGAATGTCTTACATGATGTGTGTCGGTACGAAGTTTGTAAAAAACAGAGAAAGCAGTCATAGTCATAGATGTTCCTGACACCCTCTACAAGTTGGTGGCCGGTGTGGCCCTAACGATTCTATTAGGCTTTCCCTGACTCTGGTCCTTAGGGACTCCAACAAAGGATGTGCTGGAAATTTTGTTTATTTCAAAAGTTTCTTGTCCCACATTGCTTGGACAACATTTCTCTTAAGGCTTTATATATAGAAAGAGAACTTATGGTGGTAAACAAGATAGAAAGGAAGTGGGCTCGCGCGCAAGTGGGTTTGGGCCGAAATATTTGTTCGTGTGCAAATCTGATGATTTGCCCCCCCTGCGCGCACGATGATATACGTCGTTCCTTTTTATTTTTAAATTCTTTTTCTTTAAATTTGAATTTTAAATTTTAAAAGCCTATCAGAGAAAGCCATTTATTGGGGCGTTTAATTTTAAGAACGTTACGATTTGTTTTTAAAGGGAATATCTTACCTGGTTATCTGATTAATTTCCGGTTAATGAGTATGATTAGTATTTGAATTTTGTAACGTCTCATTAACACGGAATTAATCGGTTATGTTTATGATATTAAAAACAAATCGTACACGTTATGTTTATAATATCTTTCTTTCTGGTTTACACACAATTACGCTTAACCTTTTGCTAGTTCTGCTCCTGTTCTATTCAGACGGACTGTTGTATCCTGGGGGGTCACGCGCTACGCGAACAAACCCTTAAGCCCAGTGTGCTTCTCACACGCCTCAGTCTTACATTTTCTCCTACAATCTTAAGGGTTTGAGATGGCTGAAGCTGTGAATGACAATGGGAACAACGCCAACATTGTTCCCCCACCATTGCCTCCTGCCCCGGTCACCTTTGCTAAACCTTTTCCTGACGTCTCCAAAATCGAAGTCTTCGGAGGCCAAAGCTACCGCCGTTGGCAGGAACGAGTCTTCTCTGTTCTCGACATACACGGGGTCGGGTTTGCCATCACTGATGACAAGCCAACCGATCCTAACGCTCTTGAATTATGGGTCAATGCTAACAAGGTATGCTGTCATACTATTCTTAGTACATTATCTAACGAGCTTTTTGATGTCTACTGTTCTTACAAGGAAGCAAAGGCCATTTGGGAGTCCATTAAAGTAAAATACACCGCTGAGGATGCTGGGAAACAAAATTTCCTGGTTGGAAACTTTTATCGCTAGGAAATGACTGATAACAAGGACATAAATGTCCAAATTAACGAATACCATAAGCTGCTGGAGGACCTCAAGTCTGAAAATATTACTATACAGGATGAATTAGTTGCAGGTTTTTTGATTGAAAAATTACCTGAGTCGTGGAAGGATTACAAACAACAACTCAAGCACAAACTGAGTAAGCTCTCTGTTTCAGAATTGATTACCCACATAATCATTGAGGACACCAACCGTAAAGAAGAAAAGGCAGCGAGAGGTAGAGCACTGGCTGCAAGAGCAAATATGGTGCAGGCCAGGAACAAAAATAAGAGGTATGATAACAAAAAGTCCTTTGATCATTTTCCTGCTAGACAACTTAATTCTGCTAATCCCACTGCCTTCAAAAAGAAGGGTTTTTGCTTTGTGTGTGGTAAGCCAGGTCACCATGCTCCGGCATGTAGATACAGGAAGAGAAACGATATTCCTCCTAAGCCAAGAGTTAATTTGGCTGAAGGAGATGACAATGATGTTATTGTTGCGGTTGTTTCTCAAGCCTTAATTGTGGCCAATGTGAGTAAATGGGTGGTAGACTCTGGGGCTACCAAGCATATATGTGCGAACCGTGATTTGTTTACCTCCTACAAAGTTGTGGGGGAAGGAGAAGAATTTGTGTATCTCAGTGATTCTCGAAAGGCTGATGTCCTTGGTAAAGGGAAAGTTTTTCTCAAACTCACATCTGGAAAGACCTTGGCACTTAATGATGTGCTTCATGTACCTTGTATTAGAGCAAATTTAATTTCTGTTGCTCTTTTGGGAAAAGTAGGAATTAAGGTTTCTTTTGAGTCTAATAAGATTATCATGACCAAAAATGATGTTTTTGTTGGAAAAGGGTATTGTGATCATGGACTCTTTGTTTTGAACATTTCTACTGATAATAATAATGCTTCATCTTCTGCGTATATTGTTGATTCGTATGATTTGTGGCATGCTAGACTAGGACATGTTAGTTTTAAATATTTGAAAAAATTGCGTGATGATGGTATGATCTCCGGTTTTCAAAATGCGAATTTAAACAAATGTGATATATGTGTTGAATCAAAAATTACGAAAAAATCATGTTTTCCTGTGAACCGTGAGTCTGAGTTACTTTCGTTAATTCATTCCGATTTAGGTGATTTAAAACAAGCTGTAACTAGAGGTGGTAAAAAATATTATGTGACTTTTATTGATATTTTTCAAGATACACTAAGATTTATTTAATTAAAAATAAAGATGAAGCTTTTGATATGTTTTTAATTTATAAAACCGAAGTAGAAAATCAATTAAATAAAAAAATTAAAAGGGTAAGGTCTGATAGAGGAGGTGAATATATTCTTTTTAATGATTTTTGTGAAAAAGAAGGGATAATACATGAAATAACTCCACCATATTCACCTGAGTCTAATGGTGTAGCTGAAAGAAAAAATAGGACTCTAAAAGAAATGATGAATGCTTTGCTTGTCTCTTCATCTGCACCCAATAATCTTTGGGGAGAAACTATATTGTCTGCATGTCATATACAAAATAGGATTCCTTATAAACATTCTGGTAAAACACCTTATGAATTATGGAAAGGTTATAAGCCTAACTTAGATTATCTAAAAGTGTAGGGGTGTTTAGCTAAAGTAATGTTGCCTGATCCTAAAAAGAGAAAGATAGGATCTAAGACTTGTGATTGTATGTTTATTGGTTATGCTCAAAATAGCGCTGCCTATCGGTTTTTAGTTGTGAAAAGCGATATTATTGCATGCAATTCTATCATTGAGACTAAAAATATTGAGTTTTTTGAGCATATATTTCCTATGTATATTGATCGTGTTTCTTGTGAACCTGTTGTTGATATTGAAAATATTTCTAGTTCACAAATGAATGAACCTATTAATATTTCTAGTGAACCTTTGTGTGATGCCTCTGAAAAACCATATGAAAATTTAAGAAGAAGTAAGAGACAAAGAAAAGAAACATCTTTTGGAAATGATTTTTATACCTATCTGGTTAACAATGAACCATTAAATTTTAATGAAGCAATTTCTTCTTCTGATGCTGTATTTTGGAAAGAAGCGATTAAAATTGAATTAGACTCTATTTTAAAAAATAAAACCTGGACTTTAGTAGATTTACCTCCGGGAGCCAAACCTATTGGCTGTAAATGGATTTTTAAAAGAAAATATTTTCCTGATGGATCAGTTGATAAATATAAAGCCCGTTTAGTAGCTAAAGGTTTTACTCAAAAACAAAATATTGATTATTTTGATACTTTTGCTCCCGTAACCAGGATTGCTTCTATAAGAGTTTTAATCGCTTTAGCATCCATTTATAAACTTGTTATTCATCAAATGGATGTAAAAACTGCTTTTTTAAATGGTGATTTAGAAGAAGAAATTTATATGGTTCAACCAGAAGGTTGTGTGGTTTCTGGTCAAGAAACTAAGGTTTGTAAACTTCTTAAATCTTTATATGGATTAAAACAAGCACCGAAACAGTGGCATGAAAAATTTGATAGTGTATTAACTAGAAATGGGTTCTCTTATTCAGAAGTTGACAAGTGTGTATATACAAAAGTAGAAAATAGTGAATGTGTGATTGTATGCTTATACGTGGATGACATGCTTATTTTTGGTACAAATGATGATATAGTAATTAATACAAAACAATTTCTTGCTAACAATTTCGATATGAAAGACATGGGTGAGGCAAGTGTTATCTTGGGTGTTAAAATCATAAGGAAGGATAATAATATAATGCTCTCTCAAGAACAGTATATTGAGAAACTTCTTTGGAAGTTTGAATATTTTGAGTCAAAACCAGTGAGTACTCCTTATGATGGCAACACTCAATTAAAGAAAAATAGAGGAGAACCTGTGTCTCAATCCAAATATGCTCAAATTATTGGGAGCCTATTACATTTAATGAATTATTCGAGACCTGACATAGCATATGCTGTGGGCAGATTGAGTAGATATACTCATAATCCTAATAATGAGCATTGGGTTGCTTTAGCAAGATTAATGAAATATTTGAAAGGTACCATAAATTATGGTATATTATATAATGGATATCCCGCAGTATTAGAAGGATACTGTGATGCCAATTGGATCTCGGATTCAGATGAGACAAAATCCACTAGTGGTTATGTGTTTACACTAGGTGGTGGTGCTGTTACTTGGAGATCAGTCAAACAAAATATTATTGCAAGATCTACTATGGAGTCAGAGTTTATTGCTCTAGAATTGGCTGGTAGTGAGGCTGAGTGGTTAAGAAACTTCTTAGCAGATATTCCATTAGGAATAAAACCAACACCTTCAATATCTATGCATTGTGACAGTCAATCGGCGATAGCCATTGCTAAAAATAAATCTTACAATGGTAAGAACAGACACATCCGTTTGAGACACGATGTGGTAAAGCAGCTGCTAAATAATGGAATAATATCCATAGAGTATGTGAAGTCAGAAGTGAATTTGGCCGATCCTCTGACGAAACCTTTGGGAAGAAAGGTTGTTTATGAAACATCGAGGGGAATGAGACTTGAGCCTACAATAAAATTAACAATGATGGGAACTCAACCTTTGTGATTGGAGATCCCATGAAGAAGGTTCATATGGGTAATAACAAGTCGTTGTTAATCCTCTAGCACTATTTCTTCCTCCATTCCTATGATGTGTGAAGTGCTAGGCTACAAAGAACGAGAGGTTAATTATTAAATTTTAATGATTTTCATATCCCTTATGGGTGGTGTATAAAATGTAGGATACACTTGATGAAGTCACCTATATGAGTGTCAAGTGAGGCCGCTTGCATGAGATTTAGGCAAATCTCTAAAGCACTCATGAATTACCAGGCACGCGCACGGCCTATTCGCGTAAAACAGCGAAAACAGCTAAAAGAGTCGAGAAGTGAAATGTGATGGGTAAACCGCTATCTTACATTAAAGTGATTTTGGTTCATAGAAGCTTTGCTTCACCAAAATTACTGTAAGTTAAGTTTATCTGTCTAGGGTCTGATTCATAGTCCTGAAGACACCAGATCTGATGCATTTGCACCATGATGTAAACCGGATATATATATATATATTTTTTTAAAAAAAATAAAAATAAAAATAAAAATAAAAGAAACTTTTGAAATATGTGGGGGATTGTTGGAAATTTTGTTTATGTCAAAAGTTTCTTGTCCCACATTGCTTGGACAACATTTCTCTTAAGGCTTTATATATAGAAAGAGAACTTATGGTGGTAAACAAGATAGAAAGGAAGTGGGCTCGCGCGCAAGTGGGTTTGGGCCGAAATATTTGTTCGTGTGCAAATCTGATGATTTTCCCCCCCTGCGCGCACGATGATATACGCCGTTCCTTTTTATTTTTAAATTCTTTTTCTTTAAATTTGAATTTTAAATTTTAAAAGCCTATCAGAGAAAGCCATTTATTGGGGCGTTTAATTTTAAGAACGTTACAATTTGTTTTTAAAGGGAATATCTTACCTGGTTATCTGATTAATTTCCGGTTAATGAGTATGATTAGTATTTGAATTTTATAACGTCTCATTAACACGGAATTAATCGGTTATGTTTATGATATTAAAAACAAATCGTACACGTTATGTTTATAATATCTTTCTTTCTGGTTTACACACAATTACGCTTAACCTTTTGCTAGTTCTGCTCCTGTTCTATTCAGACGGACTGTTGTATCCTGGGGGGTCACGCGCTACGCGAACAAACCCTTAAGCCCAGTGTGCTTCTCACACGCCTCAGTCTTACATTTTCTCCTACAGGATGAGCACCATGTTGGGTCGATGTCATGAGACGCTTGCGAGAGGCACCTATGCTTCGCGGACACCATTCTAGTGTACATACTCTCTAGCCCAATATGAGGCCCAAATCACTTGCCATGGTTATACCACCTATCCTCATAAGTGAGCCAACACATTTTGAATTTGGAGTAAGTGTTTAAAATGGATTAGGTTTAGTTTGGTATTACTTAAGGTCAGACACTTGCATTATTAGTACTTTGTAAACTTGCTAGTAGATGGCTAGGGTGCAAAGTGTGTCTACATGTAATTTGGGTTGTAATTTTATGGTTTACATGACTTTCAAGAAATGTTATGGTGTTTAAAGGTGGTATTTTTGTGACCAATTTTCCTTTTGAAATACTTCAATTAAGAATATAAGTGTTAATAGGGCACAAAGGGTATGCATGGTATGTTATTTGTACATATATTCATAAGTATGAGACTAGATAGCGAATACCCATAGGTAGGGGAGCGGATACGCATGAGTATGTATTAATGTTTAATATTTTAATAATAATAATAACAATAATCACAATGTAAAGAAAATATCATATAGTATATTAAATACAATATTATTTTAGTTATGGTATAATATATAAATTAGTATGATATACAATTACAACATCATACACTAAAAATATTACCATGCAATAATATTTAAAAATTCATCACACTATAAAATAATAAAATGTTTTAATGTTTAAATTTATATGTATTTAACACAAATTAATATTAATAATTACACAGGTACGCACGCGACAAATAATGTAATACACATACCCATTTGTTTAATGAATATACATGTACCTATAACAGGTATACTCATGTATTGTGGGTCTTTTTGGCCCCCTAACTTGAGATTGGTTATACTTTTGTAGTAATTTAGTTAGATGTTATTTCATGTTGAATAGGTACTTTTGTCTTGTATAAATAATCATTAACGAAGTAGTAATGTTGTAAGTGATACCTATACGTTGAAATCATGATTGAACTTGCTTTTGTTAGATGAATGTGTATCCACATGTCTAAAGAAGATTCTACAAATTATATGTAGTGGCTACACCTATTTTTCACCTCGTGTTTTTAGCTTCCATCGTTCTAAGTTTTTCCACATAGTATAGTTTTTCAAAATAAGTAATAATATTTTTTATTTTTTTATAAAATTATGTCTATACTTTATAGGATATCTATTTATAATACACACAATTAAGTTCCTATGTAAAGGCAAATATGACATGTGTCACTCTTTTATGCAATAACTTTCATCATATTAAATGCATAACTTTCTATTTATATAATCTATATGTGATAAAAAAAATAATTTTAAAAAACAAACACATAATACTTAAATCTATCATATTTAAATGCATAATTAAACATTCTACCATTGAACTAATTGTAATTAGTACAAAAAAAATATGAAATGTAACACCCTAGATTTTTAGGACAAATGTCTTAAAACCTAAGCTCGGTTGTTTGTGTGATTGCTATATATTTTGTGAGATACAGACCTCATCTAGGTTGGTATCAAGGATTTTTGTGAATAATGAGATTGTGTGTTGAATTTATGTGAGTTAGAGGCGAATGAAGACCCTGAGAAAAAAAAGAGTTTTAGAGTTGGGCCTATTGGCCAAAATTTATGATTTAAATAATTCTCAGATTTATCAAAATTCCAAAATCTGTTTGTGGTATTGTTCGTTTCGGGTGCAGAAAATTATGCATATATTTTGTTGTTTCCAGCGTAACTTTGTTTCCCGTTGTCAAAATCAAACAGTTCTTGTCCCAAATTTTTCTTAACAAAATTCTCTATAACTCTTGTGAAGATATCTTAGCCAAGTTCTGGACCCATTGGTCTCAATTTGCAAAATGATCCACTGACCCGTAGCCACATAATCCACCTAAACACCTTTTCAATTTTTTAGGTGTAACTTTTTCTTTAGTTATTGGAATCGGGTGATTCTTGTCTTGAAATTCGCGTGACAAAGTTCCCTACAATTCTTATGAAGACCACAAAGGCTGATTCTGGACACACACTTCCCAGTTTTTATTTTAAAATATTGATCCTGGAATTCACATAGAATCTAAACTCATTTTCATATTTTTGCCATAACTTTTTCTACAGATGTCAAAAATTGAGTGATCTTTGACTCGTTAGAAAAATGAGGAAAATATTTATGACTTTTATGTTCATCATTTTACCCGATTTACATCAGAACTCATTCTTATTTTTGTATCAAAAGAATGACGGAAATCTGCCACTAAACCAGGCTTTGTCACTTTGCTGCATTTCTCTATAAACCCCATAGTCATGTCAACCATTTCTCCACCTTACATCACCTCTCATCTGCAGTTCCCACACTAATTCTGAACCCATTTCCGAGGCCATCACATGCAATCATTGTAACATCCTAAAAATAAGATTTATTATTAAAACATGGTTTAAAGAGAGATTTGAAGGAAAATGGGAGATTAATTTGAACAATTACCAAAATGATGAATATGTACCAATAAAACATCCTAACTTAATAAAGACATACCCAAAAAATTTCAAGAAAATTTTTCGCGATTAAATCCAAATTTGGAATATGAATTCAAAAACACTTAATTTAATTATCAAATTATGGTAGTAATAAGCTCATGACACAATTCAACATTAAAACATAAGAAAAATTCATTTTTAGTCTTAAAAATAATGGGACATGTCACAAATATCACCTATTAGTCCCAATTTGAAAATCATAAAAAGTTGGGTTCAAAACCCTCTTAAACTTGAATTTTACCGCGTAGTGGTTCCGGTATTTCATGCCTCATGAGAGTTAGAAAACTACAATTAAGGTGAGACTAATTTTCATACCTCCGTAACATAATTATCTACAACTTTCATGAGGAAGTCAGAGGCCAAAAATGTTATTAAGATACCCAAACGGGCCAAAAACAGCAAGAAAAATAGAGCAGTTGGAAAACAGCATAACAGTGGCCATAACAGGGCTTTGAATCGATTCAAGCACGTATGAATCGATTCAAGCACTTCTAGAGAGCCTTGAATCGATTCAAAACTCATGTGAATCAATTCAAACACATCCAGGGACCCTTGAATCGATTCAAGACTATTCTGAATCGATTCAAGACAGCAATTATGCAGATTTTGCTCAATTTTTCAACTTCTAAACACCCTAACTCTTTCATATCAACTCCAAACTCTACCAAATTTTAACACCAACTTATATACATCATTTATGATGTGTGGCCACTGGCCGCACTCAAAAATTCCCAAAAATGAGGGACTTATGCGTATAAATGCATTTTACCCATTTTAAGTCATTTTAATGCAATTCAAGGGTCATTTCTCAATGGAATTGACCCATTCCAATTTCTACAAGTCAAAAATCATGCATAGATGCTATTCAAACTATTATATGTCATTCAATCCTCATAATTTGCTATTTGACTATCTCAGTTGTTGAATTATGCATGAAAAACCATATAAATATCACAATTTCATGGCTAAAACACATAGCCTTTGTTATTTCTCATACAACAACAATTCCTGGACATTTCATGCGTTAACATAGCATCATATACATGTCCACAATTCTTGGTCATCAACCACATATGCAAATGGTAAGACCATCTATGGTCTTCACTCTCCATAACCTCAAATATGCTCTATTATCCATCATAATTCATCACAAACCAAACCATATACCTAAAAATAGGTTCTAAGCTTCTAATCGAAGCTGTCAACTATCTATTCCATCTAGCAATTTCATATATGCTTACTTATACATACATAATCAAAATGGTATTCACAGGAGCTGGCCAAGGCTACTACAAAACAACTATGTGCATCATGTACCATATGTATATACATAATGCTCCATGCACGCTGAGTGATTTCTCATCATTCTCCACTGCGTCCTAAGTCCACTGAAAATATATCCACAAATAAGGGTGAGCATAATACATGTTAAATGACAGTTATTGAATCGGATCAAATGTCTAATTCATTAACACATATAAATTATAATCACATCATCAAATATACATATCATATCAATGCATTCACGTGCCTAATCAAATGCATCCATTATTAAGTTTTAATTTTTATGTTGCAACACTGGCTCTTAGCCATAACTCATCTCTCAGCTGATCCGGCCGTTTTACTGGTACCAAACTGGTTGCCCTCTCACGTGACACAATCACTCCCAGCGACAACGGTAGTGTCACGGGCTAAACCCCGAGCCCCGCTCAAGAGGTTTGCCTTGAGTCCCACCCAAGGTCTTTTTGTGGAATCCTCGAAACCACAATTATATTTCATGTTTATTCATCACACAAGCATCCCATGCTTATCAAATGCATCCCATGTATTCATATATCATGACAATTTCATGAACACAACTCATATATAGCATCTCATGCCATTCAAATCACAAATTCATTTCATGAATATCATTCACATATAAGTATAGCATCTTATGCATATACACATATCATTATCACATATCCTATTGCATCTCATGCATAGGAATCACAACCAATTCACTACATCACATACAATTCATATTCCATACCAATTTAATATCTCAATATCAATAGTTTATGAACAGAAAACATTATCACACAAATGTCACATATAGTATATATATTCGGGATTTCTCACTAATATAACAGTACTATCCTGAATCTGTTCATAAACCATGCATTTAAAATGTAAACGCTCCCCCTACCTGGAATAAATGATTCCAGAAGCTCCTCGAGCTATCGAATATAATCCGTTCGCCGTTCGTAAATTCCGAACCGAACTTCTAGCTCCGAAATCTTTCGAAGCTACCTAGTTTATTGAAATATTATTCATCAAACTTCAATTCTCTAGGATTAACCATCAAAAGCTATCTTTATTCTCTTTTCTCATGGAAAGCTCATGATTTCTAGAAACCTAAGCTCTTCCTCCATTTCAATGGATTCCAAGTTCTATAAAACTTAAAGAATTGAAAGATTTATGGATCAAATCATGTTTCCACATAAAAGTTCTTCATCTTACCTTGAATTAGAGAGTTCAAACTCTCTCTTTGATCCAAGCTACCTCTTGAAGAGAAGAAGTGAAGAAAGTGAATGATTTCCTCTTCAATTTAGTGATTTACACAAGAAATTGGAAAGAAATGGATTAGAGATGATGATTTAGGGTGGAAAGAAGAAGAAGATGAAGGAGAACAACACTCTCTCTTTTCTCACGAAAGTTTCAGAAGAATAGAGAAGAAATTCAACTTTAAAATAGTTTAGGGACGCGTCCGTCATTACGACAAATGTTGGGGACGTATCCGTTATTTTGGCAATTGTTCAAATTAATTTCCTATTTGCCTTTAAATCCCTCTTTAAACCTTATTTTAATAATAAATCCTATTTTTGGGATGTTACACCCAACATTTGCCATAATGATCGAGGCATCCCTAAGTGGTTTTAAAATTGAAATTCTTCTCTTTTCTTCTCAAAAAAACTTTTATGAGATAGAGAGAGTTGTCTTCTCCTTCGTTCTCTTCTTCATTTCATCCAAAATCACCATCTCTAATCCTTTTCTTTCCAATTTCTATTGCAAATTATCCAATTGAAGAGAAAATCAATCATCTTCTCCACTCATTCTCTTCAATTGGCAGCTTGGATTAAAGGGGGAGAGAAAGAGCTTGAATTCTCCAATTCAAGGTAGCTTCGGAAGGTTTCGGAGCTAGAAGTTGATTCGGAGCTTGCGAACAGCGAGCGGATTATATTTGATAGTTCGAGGAGCTTTTGGAATCGTTTATTCCAGGTAGGGGGAACATTTACATTTTAAATGCATAGTTTATGAATGGATTCAGGATAGTATTATTATATTTAATGAGAAATCCCGAATATATAATATGTGTGACATATTTGTGATATGATTGATATTAAGAAATTGAATTGGCATGAGCTATATATTGTATTTAAGAATTTGTTGTGATTCCTATGCATGAGATGTAATAGGATATGTAATGATGATATGAGTATATGCATGAGATGCAAATTGTATATAGCATGGGATGCTTGAATTGATGAACAAATGTGAAATATGATGTGATTTCGAGGATTTCATAAAAGACCTTGGGTGGGACTCAAGGCAAAACCTCTTGAGCAGGGCTCAGGGTTTAGCCCGTGACACTACCGTTGTCGCTGAGAGTGATTGTGTCACGTGAAAGGGTAAATGGTTTGGTACTAATAAAATGGCCGGATCAGCTGAGAGCTGAGTATATGGCTGAGAGCCAGTATTGCAACACAAATTAAAAACTTAATAATAGATCCATTTGAATGAGCATGTGTATTCATTGATGTATGTTGTTGAGAACAACATGATTATATGATCATTTGAGAACATATGAATGAATGAAATGTGATAAGACTATGTGGTATTAAATATGATTTATATGTGTTAGTAAATTGGATTTGTGACCCGATTCAATAATTGTCATTTAACATGTAGCATGCTCACCCCTATTTGTGGTTATGTTTTTCGTGGATATAGGAAGAAGTGAAGGCTTATGAAGTGTCACTCAGCATAAAGATAAAGTATTATGTACATATGTTTGTACATAGTATATATAGTAGTATATTTATGCCTTGGCCGACTCTTGGAAATGTTTTATGTTATGTATGAATGATTTGAGGATTTGATGATGGATAACTTCACTTTAAAGTTTGAAATCTGAATATGTGTATGAATTCATGTATATGTTCATGATATGATGTTTGAATTCCTAAAGTGATATGATGTATCTGCATGAAATGAAAAACTAGGAATTGAAAGAGTAAAATTGTGATCCGATGAGTTTTTGAACCGTCGGAAGGGATCAATGGATTCCCTATATCAAATATGACTTATTTAAATAGGATTTGGTGTGTTTGAATGGAATTAGAAGGGGTTGATGCATTCAAATTGCATATTTTGATCATATTGCATTTTTACGTATAAGTTGGTCATATGTCCAAATTTTGGCAAACGTACATCACCATTAGTCTCGGAATGGGGAAAATATAGTGCCCATGAAGTTTCATAGTATTCGGACTTGAAACGGGCAAATTACGTAAGTCGAAAGTTGGCCTAGAATATTTGAATTGCCATTTTGTATGAAATTCTGCAATTCCAGGTCATTACTACAGAACTCGCTCAAGTGAGTTAAGGCGGTTGGTCCACTGGCCGATTCTCGCTCAAGCGAAACTGGTTCGCTCAAGCGAGAATGGTGTTCTGCTCAAGCGAGAGTGGATCTCGCTCCAGCGAGACTTGTTTGTATCAGTGTTGTGGCCTCTGGCCCAATTTCGCTCAAGCGAGATTGATACTCGCTCAAGAAAAATCGTATGAGCATCAAAGAGATGCTCACTGGACAAATTTTGCTCAGGCGAGTATACCTCGCCCAAGCGAAAAAAGGGTGAGATTAATTCTGGAATAATTTCGCTTAAGCGAGGAGACACTCGCACAAGCGAATGAAAAATGGTTTTGGAAGGAATTTGCCTAGGCTAAATAGGGGGTTTTATACCTCATTTGAATTCTCTCAAGCGAGATTGAAGATTTCGCTCAAGCGAATGTATTTCGCTTCAGCGAAATAAGGGGGTCTGATGTAGATGTGGATTCGCCCAGGCGAGCTAAGTCTTGCCCAAGCGAATTAGGCCGATCTCGCTCCAGCGAGTGAATCTCGCTCAAGCGAGAATGAGTATACTTGCTTTTGAAAAGGAGCGAATTGGTTCGCCCAAGCGGTTCATACTGAATTCGCTCAAGCGAATGGCATCTCGCTCAAGCGAGATTTGCCCAGAATGCTATTTTCTTCATTCTTTTAATATGGTTTTATTATTTTTGTTATAAAATCATATTTTCTTTTATTTAATAATTTAAAATACGCTTTCCACTGATCCTTGTGATAATCTCCATTTTGATTATCTGAGATGCAATTTAATTAATTTTTATGCCTTCTCATATCGCCTTATATAGGATAGGTTTCTTTTAAATGGTCCAGGGGTAGTTATTAAATATTGTTCCGCGGCTTTTTCTACAATTTATTTAAATTGATAAACCGTGAAAATTTTATCTTCAATTATGTTATTCTAATTAATCAATTTTGATATTCATATTTTAGAATAATTATATTGAGGGTTAGGATGTTTTAATCATCACTCCCTACCATGTCAAGCCTCTCCCTTATCTTACATCACGGCCTCACCTTTATTTTCCAATGACACTCATGGCACCACCATGCTTATTCCTCATCACCACTTCCTCATTCCAGCCTTCACCCTCTTTCATTTCACTTCATCCATCCTATTAAACTCCACTTAATTTACTCTTCACTTTCTCGGCCACCCTCCCTTAACCACTATCTATTCTTTTTAAAATTTAACCCTCATCCCACACCTCACTCCTCCTTTTGCTTTTCTCTTTGCATTTAGACATCACCAATATTTCTCTTCTCTTACTTTATCATCATCTTCAACCATGACCACCAAAACACCACCAAACCACTGTACGACCATTACTCCACCACAAGGCCACCACGCATGCAAAACTTGGCTTTTGAGAACTCTTCCTTCTTCAACATCATCATCCACTTGAAGCCATCACGAACCCCTAAACAACACTATTTGGCCACCACAACACAATACCTTATGCTACCATTTACACTTTATTCACCATGCATGCAAAGGTTTATGCTTGAAGAGCTTCCCTCCATCTCTTCCTCTATAACCCGAGGCCACCATCACTATAAAGCCTTCCATTTTTCATCATTAAGCTCACGACCACCACCTAGGGGCCATGCATAACATGGTTTTGCTATAATCTTGGATTGCATGCAAAGTTTCTAAGGTAAAGCCTCGGTCTCTCCATTTTCTTTCTTATTGGTTGAGAGCACCCTATGTCCTTTCTCTTTTGATTTTTGATTTTCTACTACATGCATGGTGAATCCATAGCTTTCCACGTAGTCTAGAAACCATGGAATTCCTTGGTCATGGTTCATGTATGTCATGCATGTAAAAGATTAAAGTGAAAACCTTATTCTCTAATTTCTTTGTCTTGGCCAAATGGCCCCCTAGCCATTTTTCCTTGATTTTTATTCCTTGCCACATGTATGTTATGTTTGATGATTTGCATGTCGTTTTAGAAGCTCAAAAACCTCTCATTTTCCTTGTCTAAGCTCACGACCATGACCATTTTAGGGCCACCACCATTTGTTTTGAGTTTCAGATGTTTGGCACAAGTTTCAGAGCTACCATCAATGCCAAGGAATGAAAGAAAAAAGGAAGTTGAAACGCTACTTGGAGAGTCACGTAGGAAACCAAGGTAAAGGTGGGAATCGCCATAACCTTGAATGGAAAAATAGACATGCAAGGGTGTGAGAATTGGGTTCCCACTGCCAAATCGTGAGTTTACATACTGATCCGGTCTTAATACCGGTATCCGATCTGCAAGACATATTTCAACGTCTTTGTCAAGACATCTACGTGTAACCGGTGTCATCGGTATACATCCGGACTGTAATTTCATATCAGGCGTTCTCACTATACCGGTTGTTCAGGATAACACCATGACACCGGACAACACACACGTCACTGTGCTAAAGACACGGATCATTGCTACAGGGATCGATCAATAATTCCCTGCACTACGAGCCAAATTCTGCTCACGGGGATGGTCAACTTGTTCCCTAATCCTAGTCTATATTCTCCATGCTCAATATAAAATAGCCACTTGACCCAATCATGCTGGTAAGTGCGCAATAAAATAATGTTAATGGGAGTTAGTGGTTTCCCACTAATGAGTCCTCGTAAAATGAGCCAATCAGGTATATGAACTCATTTCATGAAGGAAGTGAGGGATCTTCGACTGATTTTGATGAACGATTACTCTCTGAAATACATTCCTTACTTGGAATATCCTCACTGACTTGAGCGTCAGAGAATCTTTGCAGGTGACACCACCATTCGCCCACTTCAACGCGTTAGGTCGGTGTGAAGGACCTCCAGGACGCCCAGTCCGCTCTCTTCGCTCAAGGACAACGGATACTTATACCGGATACTCATATATCTGGTCTCCTATACAGTATTTGCATACTATTTGTGATTGACTTGAGTCCGGATCTCTAGACCCCGGTTTAGGACAGATCATTGGCACGCCCAGTGGGACTCGTTAAAGTTATTCACACTTCTCGTTTAAGAAGTCTGGTCTCTTATTATGGAAGGCAATGGGAGAAACCAACCAGATGGGCACGTGGAAGACATCACTGCCCAGGAATAACCAGTGAACAGGCACTTAGCTCTCGAGTCGCCTGTGGAAAGTTCAAGAAGAATGGTGCAGGTTTCAGCACCAAATCTAAAGGATGAGATGATAAGAAAGTTGATGGAGGAACTGATGGAATTGAAACGTGAAAGAAAGAGCGTGGAGGAAAGAGCCATGTCTTTGATCAAAGGGACACATCACACAACCGAGGGAGAAAAATCCTCTACCCCCCAGTATTCAAATATCCCCACATTTGAAGGGAAGGAACAGATCCACGATTCTGATAAAAGAGTTGTTAAAGGGAAGAGGAGGCTGATGACAGCCTCTCCAGTAACTTATAAGCTCACAGTCCCTTTTTCAAGGAGACTTATGAGTGTACGCATCCCTAAGCACCTACAGACTACTCAACCTCTCTCTATAGAAAAATACAGTGGTGAAACTGATCCTACTAAGCATCTTGATGCTTATACACTCGAAGCCATGTACCTGGGGGCAGATGAAGATGTCATGTGCAGGATGTTCCCTCGGACTCTTGTTGATGATACCCTTAGCTGGTTCAGGAAGCTACCATCAGGTTCCATTGACTCATGGGAAGAAATGGCAACAGCGTTTGTAGACCACTTTGTCATTTCCAGTGATATTCCCAGAACATCTCATACCTTGGCTCAGATTAGGCAGGGGGAACATGAAACTCTCAAGGACTGTGTTTCCTAGACTGCGCCCCCACCCAACTACATCCCAACGGTTGGGGTCTTGTCCGGGCTCTGGAAGTTCTGGGGGAGCATTTCAACTTTTCCGCCACTGTGGCCAAGTTATTTTATTACTGCCAGGTGGTCCGCCGTGCTAACAAGAAGGGCGGCCTTGGGTTCATTACTCTCCGTAGTGACTCAAGGGTTGTAAATTTCAAGTCTTATACGGAATCCGCGAAAGTGGATGGACGCTCCTTCAAACACTACTATACGCGAGTCCGGATTCAACCAAATAAGCCGGTCTTCTGGCGAAACAAGGAGGGGTTCACCAAGTTTCCCCTTAGCTGGACGCACGAGCATTTTCTCCTTATGAGTCGTGCTTATTATACAGATGAGAGCGAAGTTTCCCCTCACTCCGTTGAGGTCTTGAGCGCCATGCAGACGGCCTCAAAGACCCTCAAAGGGTTTTCCAGCCGCCTCCTCTTGGCCGAGGATGATATCAGAAACACCTACCTCCGTAATATCCGCTCTTAATTTCTTTGTGTTGTATAGTTATTCCGCTCTGGTTATTTTTTTTTGTATGCTTATTCAACCTTTCTTGTTTTGCAGAACAAATCGAAAAAGCCTGCCCAGAGATGTTGTCGTTAAGGACCATGATGGCTGACGATGATTCCTCCTCTGAGGAGAACGAAATCCAGGCTAAGAGAAACGCCACCAAGACTCCACTCATCCCCTTGACCTCTGCTATAGGTGAAGAAGTTCCTCTGTTTGACGAGGAAGAAGCAGAACAACGACCTGAAGCCACTGGAGCGGGCGACGAGGAGGCCGTCCCAGAGAAGAAGAAAAAGAGGCACCTGGTCAAGAAGGCAGATCAGGAAAAGCCCTCCTCTGGTGACCCTGCAAAGAAGCGTCAGAGGACGGCCGAGGAAACTGGATTGAAGAAGGACAAGGGAAAGAAACCCGTTCCTGAATCCTCCACCCCTTCTTCACAGAATGCTTCAGAGCCGGACTCTGGGAATGGTCCTCCTCCGGTGTTTGAGCCTCCGCGTGACTCCTTCCTCTCTCCCTACTTGTGGTTTCAGGGGTCCATGCCTCCCACTCTTCCAAAGGCACGGTATTGCCTCCGCCCTTCCCTCGACGCTGCTAGGGTCCGAGGTGCTTGCAAGGCTGGGCGTTGGCAGCTTGATGAACTGTCCGGCTACTTGAGTCCCTGAGCGAGAAAGCTGATTATATGGATCAAGTTGAAAAACTTGAGACCGAACTCGCGGTGAAGGAGAAATGGGCGACCAAGCAAGCTGAAGTTCACAGGGGCGTGGAATCAGAATTGAAGAAAACTAAAGAAACGCTCCTGAGGAAAACTGAAGAGGCAAGCCAAGTTCATTTTGCGAACAAGGCCCTAGAGCGGGAAGTTGCCGACCTCCAGAATAAGAATAAGTCCATACCCCTCCTTGAAGAAGAATTACAACTGGAGAAGAAGAGATCGGCTAAGCTTGCTGACGATCTCAAAGTTATGGAGGACGGTCGCAACAAAGACCTTGGGGAGTGAGAGACCGTTCGGAAGGAGATGCAAGCCCAAATTGATGAACTCAAGAAGGGTGGTGCGAGTGCTGGGCCTTCAGAAGAGGATTACGCCAAGGTTCAAAGGAGATTAGCTGCTGCAAAGGCCAAGGCTGCCAAAGCCTTGGAGATATGCAAAAATATGGCGTATGAATCCTTCGGCCTGGCCCTTCGTCAAGTCTACTATCGTAACCCTGGAGTGAAGCTGAATTTGTACGGATTAGATCCGTTCTTCGAATTCCATGGGGGAAGACTTATCAAAGTTCATAAGGATGGCTCGCACCATGAACCCCATGCATCTTTGTATGCATTGCCTTCCCTTCCAGAAGGTCAGAGTATGGAACCCACGACGTCCACCGCTGCCTCTGGAGCCGAAGCACAAGAAGGTGCCCAAACTGGAGTGGAGGACAAAACGGAGAAGGCAGGAGTGCCCACTGCGGAAGATCAAGCGCCGGCCTCTTGATTTTATGCTTTCATTCATAGCCGTGTTCTGGGATCGGCTCCAGCTTTAAAACACTTTGTAACCTGCATATTTTCTTGTTTTTGAAAATAAAATTCACTATTGCTTTTCTTCAACTGTTTGCGTCGAATGTGTGATTGTTGAATAACTTAGTGTTATACAAAACACTTTATTGTTTTCAATGCTTTGCGAATCCGTTCTACGTGTTTACCTAGCTGCTTAGAGCGTACTTATCACACCGGATTAAGATAACAAATTGTAACGAATAATTGATAATTAAGTTAAAGCATGCCCTGTCCCCAAGTGTAAGTACATTGGGAAGGGAAAGTTTATCTCAAGGATTACTTTTTAACTTCTTAAAAAGATAGAAATGCTTATCTGTCCTCGAAGATGTAGAGCGGGTACGTTAGCGTTCAGCCGCTCCGGGGTGGATGTTCCACAACTGAGGACGGACATTGCCTTTGAATTTTAGTATAGCTTTGACAAGGGTAAGCTTTTACGCCTTTCTTTTGAGGTTCGGTTTGGTCCTACATCTCAAGTCTTCACACGGTGTTCGGTTCGATCCTACTAACCGTACTTGGATTTCGGTGCAATCCTACAATCCAAGCCTTCAACACGGGGTTCGGATCAGGGCTAATCCTGAACCTACTGCGCCCGTTACTCGGGGTTCAGCGCGGTTTTCTGTGTGAACCGGCCTACTGCGCCCAAGCCTTCGCATGGGGTTCGGTTTGTGGCCTTGAAAAAGGACCAGCCCTACAACCCATGTAGTCTTCGAATGGGGTTCGGTTTGTGGCCTTAAAAAAGGACCAGCCCTACAACCCATGTAGTCTTCGAATGGGGTTCGGTTTGTGGCCTTAAAAAAGGACCAGCCCTACAACCCATTCCCCCTCAAGGAGTTACATCGTCGAATCACACGATGTGTGATTGAGATCATCCGTCCTGAGGGGTCTTCATCAGTTCTTCGAGGAGTTATATCATCAACTACAGAATTGGTAGTTGAGTTCATCCGTCCTGAGGTGTTTGCATATTAAACTACGGCTATAAATCACAACACATGAGAAAAGTGAGAATGATAGGGCAGTTAAAATGTGTTCTCATTAAAATTGTAAGTACATTACATGAAAAGCGTAGTTGGGGTCATGCCTCGTTAAAACCTTCTTGAGAAAACCCAAATGGGAAAAACCTCAAGTAAGGAAAAAGAGTACACGCCGTCTTACCAACTAGCTGTAATAGACACGTAAGTTCTGAGTGTTCCATTTGTTGCGGATTGGAGTTCCATCAAGCTCTTCCAATCGGTATGACCCTTTTCCAGTCACTTCAGAAACTCTATAAGGACCTTCCCACGTTGGTGCTAACTTCCCTTGGTGGGCGAATTTATTCCCCACACTTGCCTTTCTCAGAACAAGGTCTCCGGTGTTGAAAGCTCTGTACTGGACACGTTTATTATACCGGAGTGCTGCCTTTGCTTTTATTGCCTGATCTCTGACGAAGGCCTTTTCCCTTAACTCTTGGAGGACGTCCAGCTCTGATGCCAAATTGGCGTTGTTATCTTCAGCTGAAAAATATTCCACACGAGCCGATCTTGTTTGCAACTCCACTGGAATCATCGCCTCAACCCCGTACGTCAGCCGGTATGGGGATTCGTTAGTTGAAGAATGAGGCGTAGTGCGGTATGCCCATAAAACATGACATAGCTGGTCAGTCCATCCTCCCTTCGCTTCTCCTAAACGCTTCTTCAACCCCTTCAGCACTTCTCGGTTGGCTACCTCTGCTTGCCCATTGGTTTGGGGGTGTTCAACAGATGAAAATATCTGGATTATCCCCAGTCCTTCAAGCAAATCTGTGAACTTTTTGTCTGTAAACTGGGTGCCGTTGTCAGTCACAATCCGCCCTGGCACCCCGAACCGAGCTATTATATTTTCATACACGAAACGTCTTGTTCGCGTAGAAGTGATATATACTACTGGTTCTGCCTCGATCCACTTGGTGAAGTAATCTACCCCCACGATCAAGTATTTGATACCTCCTGGCGCAGTGGGGAATGGACCCAAAATATCAAGGCCCCATTGGTAGAACGGCCAAGGCACAGCAGATGAAGATAGCTCTTGGGCCGGTGTATGGTAGAGATTGGAGAATTTTTGACAAGCGTCGCACTTCCTCACAAAATCTGCGGAATCCTGCTTTACCGTGGGCCACCAATATCCGGCCCTGAGGACTTTTCTCATTAAGCTTCGGCCTCCAGCATGGTGCCCACATTGCCCCTCGTGCACTTCCTCCAGAACCGCTTGAACCTCGTCCTCTCTCAAACACGAAAGATATGGGACAGAGAATCCCCTTTTGTAGAGAACACCATCGACCATAGTAAAATATGGCAGCTCCCTCTTCACTCGTCTCCTTTCCTTCTCATCGGTGGGGAGTTGACCATCAGCCAGATAGCGAATATAGGGTATGACCCAAGAATTCTCATATGGATAGCTCACCATGATAGCATTCAGAGAAGGGTACAGAGGTATGCTGGGCGATGTAGTGCTTTGAACCACCGTTGTTGTGCTGCCGGGCTGCTTTGTACTTGCCAATCTGGACAAGATGTCCGCTCTGGTGTTTTCTTCTCTGGGCACATGCTTGAACTCTAAAACTTCGAATCTTCCCTTCAACTCATTAACACAATTCAAGTACAATTAAAGTTGTGGTTCCTTTGCCTGGTACTCTCCCTGGATCTGCGAAATCACCAGTTGGGAATCACTGCAGAGTGTAACTGCTGATGCTCCGATGTCGATCGCCGCACGGAGACCGGCCAAGCATGCTTCATATTCAGCTTGGTTGTTGGAGGTTTTGAAATTGAATCGGAGGGAAATTTCTAGGTGCACACCATCATCACTTTCTACCACCACACCTGCTCCACAACCTTTGCTGTTCGACGATCCATCAACGTAAATGGTCCAATGCGCTCGAGGGGTGGCTGGGTCCGCTCCAGTCATTTCCACCACAAAATCGGCCAACACTTGCGCCTTGATAGCTCCTCGAGGCTCATATGAAATTTCAAATTCAGACAGCTCGATAGACCATTTTATCATCCTTCCAACGAGGTCTGGTTTGCTAAGCACTGAACGGAGAGGCAAATCCGTTCTCACCAGTACTGGGTGCGCGTGGAAATAGGGCCTCAACCGTCGTGACGCCCACACGACTGCTAGAGCAGCTTTCTCAATCTTCTGATATCTTCCTTCCGCTCCCTGAAACGTCTTACTAGTGAAATACACCGGCCTCTGCCCATCAGGGGTTTCTTTAACTAACGCCACACCTAAGGCTTCATCAGAGATTGCTAAATATAAGCTCAAAGTCTCACCAGGATCGGGCTTAACCAAAATTGGTGGACTCGAGAGAACGGCCTTGAGCTGCTGGAAGGCTTGTTCCTGCTCCTCTCCCCATTCAAAATTCTTGTGTTTCTTCAACGCCTTATACAAGGGGAGAGACCTGTGTGCCATCTTGGGCATGAAACGAGCTAGAGCGGCCACTTTCCCATTCAACGATTGAACCTCCCTTAGACTCTTAGGGCTCTGCATGTCCAGGATTGCTTGACATTTCCCAGGATTAGCCTCGATGCCTTGTTGGGTCAACATGAATCCCAAGAATTTCCCAGCTGGAACGGCAAAGGTGCATTTTAAAGGATTCAATCTCATGTTGTACTGCCGAAGTCTAGTGAAGACTTGGTGCAGATCTTCAATATGGTCTCCTCCAGCGGGCGTTTTGGCTATAATATCATCAATATAAACTTCGACCAGCCTTGTATGCATCCCTTCAAAGACTTTATTAATCATGCGCTGATAGGTAGCGCCGACGTTCGTCAATCCAAAAGGCATGACGGTGTAGCAAAAAACACCGTGGTCATTGATGAAGGCAGTTTTCTCCTGGTCTCCCTCCCACATCGGAGTCTGGTTATACCCCGAATAGGCATCCATGAAACTGAGGTATTGGTAACCAGATGAATCATCCACCATGCGATCGATGTTAGGCAGGGGATATGGATCTTTAGGGCAGCAACGGTTAAGATCCATATAATCTGTACACATTCTCCATTTGCCATTAGCCTTCTGTACCATGACCACATTAGAAAGCCAAGATGAATAGCGTATCTCCCTTATAAAACCTGCATTCAACAACTCCTCTGTCTGCTCACAAGCCGCCCTCTGCTTCTCCGGTCCCAACCTCTTCTTCTTCTGGGCCACCGGTCTTGTTTCGGGGTACACTGCAAGCTTATGGCAACAGAAATCAGGGTCCATTCCAGGCATGTCTGCTGCTGTCCATGCAAAAAGGTCTTTGAACTCCTGCAGAAGGGCTAATAAGCGCTGCTCCATAGCAAACTCCAGCTTATCATTGATGTGCGTGACCTTCTCTGGGGAATCTCCTAATACAACATCCCTGGAACCACCATCCGGTGTGGGCTTAGAGGGATTGAGTGGATCAATCTTCAATTCCGCTCTGGGGTCCAGGTCAATGAGACTGACAGACCCTGCCGCTATTCCTCCGTCGTTCAGCTTCCTCTTCTTATTGAACGCTTCCAACTTAACCATGTTGAGGCTCAGGTTATAACAATATCGAGCCATCTCCTGATCACCGCGGAGAGAGGACACACCGTTGTCCTTGTCAATGAATTTGATCAAGAGATGAGGAGTGGATACAATTGCTTCCATCGCATTCAGTGTAGGACGGCCTATGATACCGTTGTAAGGAGATTCCACGTCAATCACCAGAATTCTTGACTTGACCGTTCTCGCACCAGGCTCCCCTTCAAAAGAAATCAAAGTGTCAAGGTACCCCTTGGTGGGTTGCTTGGCTCCATTAAACGCTGTGAGTTCTTGTGTGTAGGGTTGTAAATCTGCATCATTGAAACCCATTCGTTTGAAACAATTATAAAAGATAACGTCACAAGAACTTCCCTGATCGACGAGGATCCTCTTGACATCCTTGTTGGCTATGACTGCCACGATAACTACCGCATCATCACTCCCTGGAATTGTTGGGCCGAAGTCATCATCAGTAAATGACACCGTCAGGGCTGTCATACCGTCCCTGAAAGGGCGGTTATCCCTCGGTTTGCCCTGGACGGACAGAATCATCCTGTGGTGATTCTTCCGTGCTGTAGGTACTGTGGTAGAAAGCAACATCGTCAGAGAGGTAACCTTCAGCACTTGACCCCTCATCAGAGCGGCTGGTAGCCCTCGAGTCAAGGGGAGCCTCAGAGCGACGTTGGGAAGAAGACGCTCGTGAGGAAGAGGCTTCAGCTTTCTCTGAGCGACGGGGCCCAGCCACAGGAGGATTCGCTGGAATCCTCCCACCACGGTGGCTAAGGGGGGCGCGAGAGCCAAAACTCCCCTTGTTTGAAGGACCAGCGTGGCCTGCTCTAGGGCGCATGATGGAAATAGAATGACAAAAATTGCAAGGAGTTGAAGGAAAGGGAGGTTACCTAAAGGAAGAAGATCTTTGAGATGTTTGAAGACGACAGAGAAATTCCAGAGAAATTTGAGCAGAGGTTCACTAGGCTTGGAAACAAGAGTGGGCTCCAAAATCTGCTAAGAGTCCCTTTTATAGGTAACGAAGAGACACAGCGTTTCGTCGAAGGTCACAAGGCTTGCATCAAAACGCAACTACTTCAAATTGAAACGACTCCGTCATTTTGTCACGTACGGGCGCGAAAATGATAACGTTTCAGTAAACATTTTGGCAAAATGGGCCCCCATTCAGTTTGGATCCAGGCCCAATAAGCCCAATCGATGGTTACACTCTTGGGCAATGATGGCTCGTGCGTAAAAAACGCATTTACTGTCTAATCATGCCATGCGCATTTAATGCATCTCAACCACTTTTCGAATACCAAGGGTTTTGATTCTCAAAGACTCTTGGGATTTCCACTACTTATTTATGCTGTTTGAATCCGTTGTACATAATGCAAGAAGAGCGGTCACCTGTCTATTAAAGCGGATGCCACAGAGCTCCCAGAGACCTTCCAGAATGTACTACCGGCATCCAGACTTCTCTAGACTTGTGTAGCTCATATGAGCAACTGAACAGTCCCTCATACAAGCTAGGGGACAAATGATCCGGTCTGGATACCGGCCCCCATTCTTGTGACGTCAGAATGACCTTATATAAGGAAAACCGGTGTCCTGGTTCAACATTACCACACCGGATATCCGATGTCTGGCCGTCCGTCCTCACCACACGATTGCCCCACTTATATATTCCATAACGGTCCTTTGTTCATTTTCACAGGACATTTGTATAACTGTTGGCTTTTCAGTCACAGCAAGATAAGAGCCCCTAATAACTTATCAGCGAAGACACTGTTTGTAGTAAAATACGTCACGTCAATGGCCTCAGAAAGCAAGTGGATGTGTCAGCAGATTATGCGGAAAAGGTGATTATCCTCTCCTCTTCCTAGAGGATCGTACTCTGATAATTGACCTACCCTCCTGACACATTCTGAAAGTTGAGCCACCCTGATTGACATAATATACACGCTATCAGAGCTAAGGGACCCACCTGCATCCAACGACTCATTTTCTCACGTACAACTATAAGTAGCATATTTCAATACACATGCATGGTATCGTTGTTCTATCTCACACTTTTACTATTACTTCGCTTGAGCATTCACTGAGTTCTTACACTCTTCTAACTTGAGCGTCGGAGAATCTTCGCAGGTGGCACCACCTTTCGCCCCCTTGCAACGCGAAACGTTGGTGTGAAGGATCTCCAGGACAACAAGACCGGCCTCTCCCACTGAGAGACCGGATTACAACATCGGATATACACTGTTCCGGTGTGCAAACCCTAAAAACACCTGCATTCTTATGGCTGGTCCCACACCGGATCCTAGACCCCGGTTCAGGACAGATCATTGGCACGCCCGGTGGGACTCGTTAAAGTTATTTCCACTTCTCGTTTAAGAAGTCTGGTCTCTTATTATGGAAGGCAATGGGAGAAACCAACCAGATGGACACGTAGAAGACATCACTGCCCAGGAACAACCAGTGAACAGGCACTTAGCTCTCGAGTCGCCTGTGGAAAGTTCAAGAAGAATGGTGCAGGTTTCAGCACCAAATCTAAAGGATGAGATGATAAGAAAGTTGATGGAGGAACTGATGGAATTGAAACGTGAAAGAAAGAGTGTGGAGGAAAGATCCATGTCTTTGATCAAAGGGACACATCACACAACCGAGGGAGAAAAATCCTCTACCCCCCAGTATTCAAATATCCCCACATTTGAAGAGAAGGAATAGATCCACGATTCTGATAAGAGAGTTGTTAAAGGGAAGAGGAGGCTGATGACAGCCTCTCCAGTAACTTATAAGCTCACAGTCCCTTTTTCAAGGAGACTTATGAGTGTACGTATCCCTAAGCACCTACAGACTACTCAACCTCTCTCTATAGAAAAATACAGTGGTGAAACTGATCCTACTAAGCATCTTGATGCTTATACACTCGAAGCCATGTACCTGGGGGCAGATGAAGATGTCATGTGCAGGATGTTCCCTCGGACTCTTGTTGATGATACCCTTAGCTGGTTCAGGAAGCTACCATCAGGTTCCATTGACTCATGGGAAGAAATGGCAACAGCGTTTGTGGACCACTTTGTCATTTCCAGTGATATTCCCAGAACATCTCATACCTTGGCTCAGATTAGGCAGGGGGAACATGAAACTCTCAAGGACTTCTTGAAGAGGTTTCACAAGGAAGCAGCTGCTGTTCCAAACTTGGCAGAAGCACTACAATTGCACATAGCAATAGAAGCTTTGCAACCAAGCTCTGCTTTTGCCCTGTCGTTGGCAAAGAATCCTCCAGTGAATTTCGAAGAATTCAGGAGGAAAGCATCCAAGTATGTGAGCATTGAAATACACTTGGAAGCAACAGTGGCGAGAGGGAAATCCCCAACGTTACAACGGAGTGATAAGAACAGATCCAGATCGGATCCCATGGAAAGACCGTGCCGTGGCGATGCCTTCGATAGCTCCGCTCCACAGCGTTAAGCAGAACGGATGCATGCATTCGACAATTATGCTCCGCTAAATTCTGAACGATCTCAAATTCTTAGGGAGATCGGATGGCCAACCCTTATTGCGTATGGGGCCAGGACTCCGCCCCAGCTTCGCAAACAGGGTGACCCTCGGAAATACTACGAATTCCATGAGCAAGAGGGCCATTCAACAGACGAATGTCAGGCTCTGATGAATACTATTGAGACCCTGATCCGAGAGGGTAAACTCAAACAATACCTTCTCAAAGAAAGGTCTACTGATCAACTGGACCAGATTGAGAAAAGGGGAGGAGATTACGAGGAAGACGATGGCGATCATCCCACTCCGATCAGAAGGTTTACTGCTTCTGAAAAACAAAAGGGAGTTGTGATTGGTGAGCCTGCACAGCAAAACACTATGCCCCGACAACAACATCAAGGCCGTTGAGAGGTCATTGATTAGGGATCAGGCCAGCAAAATTAATAGGGCCTTCTGTTGATACAGCTAGTCGGTAAGACGGTGTGCACTCCACTCCTTTTCCTTACTTAGGTTTTTCTCGATCGGGTTTTACCAAGAAGGTCTAATGAGTCATAACCCTGACTCATCTCTCTTTCTCTCTTTTGTAATTCATAATTAATGAAATACTCTAAATGATTCACCCATTGTCTTTATGATTTTATTCGATGCACAACACTGTTGTGACAAGATACTTTCAGGACGGATGATCCTAACAATGTATCCGTTGTTAGCGATGAACCTCTTCGAAGGTACAACTGGGTGAACCACCCCATTCGAAGGCCCAGATTGTAGGATTAAACCGAACTCTGGGTACGGTTAGTAAGTTTGGCTGAACACCGGTGAAGGCTCGGATTGTAGGATTGAACCGAACTCCGAGTACGACTAGTAGGTTTGGCCGAACGTCGGTGAAGACCTGAGTTGTAGGATTAAACCGAACCTTAGGAAATGGGTTGTAGGATTGAACCGAACCCCATTCTAAGAACGGTAAAAGGGTAGAACCCAACACCGTATTGAAGGCTTGGGCGCAGTAAGCTGGTTCTTCTTCAAGACCACGCTGAACCCCAAGTAACGGGCGCAGTAGGTTCAGGATTAGCCCTGATCTGAACCCCGTGTTGAAGGCTCGGATTGTAGGATTAAACCGAACTCTGAGTACGACTAGTAGGATTGACCGAACGTCGGTGAAGAATCGTCATTGGGTAAAACCAAAGACCGATTGAAGAACGGTTAGTAGGATTAAACCGAACGCCAAATATGACATGGATTGTAGGATCAAACCGAACTCCAAACACAACAAGTAAGTTATACTGAACTCCAAATTAATACTCTCTTTTGAAGTTCTTTATTTGGAAGTTTTATAGCTTTAAATTCTGAGTCATCAATTCTTCAATTGAAACCTGACTCATAAACTCTGACCCAAAAATAATTCATTCGGGTACGCCACAATCTTAGGCACATTCACCCGAAACCTTTCAGTCGGAAATATTTACATTCGAAATTATCAAATAGAGGAATTTCTATCCGAAGTCCTCACTCTTAAGAACTCACATGAAAGTATCACTCAGAGTTCGTTCAAAATACTGATCACCCAATAATACTGGGGGACATCATCAACAGTTTAACGAATATCTTGAGGAATGAACTCTTGACGAAACGTTCTCACAGTCATTCCCCCTCAAGATTTACATTACAAGTCGTTCTCATGACAATAACATGTTCACTTACAACGGCGATCCCTATTATGATATTTACAACCAAAAGTCCTGATCTTTAAGAAGCAATATACGCTTTTTACCAGGCTTTTATATCAAACTATCTATACTTGACAAAAGATACTCTATCTTTTCTGTCAAATCAAGTCTTTGGCTATCAAAATGCCTATGCATGAAAACGATAGTTATGCGTCTCTATCCGTTCCTCATCTTGCATGTAAAAATCCGGAATGAAGGTTCTACGTTCATACCCGATCTTCACTACTTAAGTCCAGAATGATTCAATACACATGCAATCCCTCTATTAAAGCTGTTTTCTACTAAACGTACTACGATCGATATAGCTCATATGAGCAAATCTACTAACTCCTGGTACGAACAATTCCCATCATTATTCTTATGATGGAAGCTTTTGAAAATTGAGAAGCATTCACACAATCCGTACTCCTACGATTGAAAAAATGTCTCCAGGACGAATTATCTCAATCACTTAATCTGTGATCTGACGATGTAACTCTTGGCGTTGTGTACTCTTCCAGAACGGATAATCTCAATCACTCATTATGTGATCTGACGATGTAACTCCTGACGTTGTGTACTTGTCCAGGACGGATGATCTCAATCACCTATTCTGTGATCTGACGATGTAACTCCTGGCGCCGTACACATCCCAAGGACGGATGATCTCAATCACCTATTATGTGATCTGACGATGTAACTCCTGACGTTGTGTACTTGTCCAGGACGCATGATCTCAATCACCTATTATGTGATCTGACGATGTAACTCCTGGCGCCGTACACATCCCAAGGACGGATGATCTCAATCACCTATTATGTGATCTGACGATGTAACTCCTGGTGCCGTACACATCCCCAAGACGGATGATCTCAATCACCTATAAAGTGATTCGATGATGTAACTCCTGATACAAACAATCCCCATCATCATTTTTATGATGGAAGATTTTGAAAGTTAATCCGCATTTTCGCTCTCAAGTGGTATTCTCCCAGGACGGATACTCTTTATCACTTATTCTGTGGTACAATGACGTAACTCCTGACATAGACAAACTCCCATCATCATCCTTATGATGGAAGGCTCAAACACCACTTTCTTACACCTTTGCAGTTCCCCAAACTTGGAACAATATTCTTACAATGGACGACATTGTTTTCTCCAGTGAGAATAACATGAATTAAGAACAGTCATCCGTCCTGTTACACTATTTTACTAAACAACGGATCGACCCCTCTTTTCCCCAAAAGAATTAAGGATCATGCCCTAAAGACAGGCACCTTCTTCTTAACACGCACTTGGGGACATGTATATATATTTATCCGTTCTAAATTCATTTGTTGTTTAATCTTCCGAGGCAATGATTTCAATTCGACCTCAAGGTTAATCATACAGAACGGATTAACAACGACTTAAATATACATGAAATGTTGAAGACAAATTTCTTAAATGAATTTTATTCATAAAGGACAAAATTACACAATTGTTCAAAACCGGAGTTGATCCCGGTACACAACTTTACATATAAATGAAAACAAGACTACGAGGGAGGAATCTGCTCTTCAGCTTTCTGTGCCTCCTCAACACCAGGCTCTTGTGTCCCTTCCTTTGGGACTTCCTCAGGAATATCCCCTCCGGGAGCCTCGGTTCCTTCCGCAGATGAAGGAACCTCAGACGTAGGAAAGACGAAATCCGGTCCCATACTTTGACCCTCAGGAAAAGGAGGCAAACCGTATAAGGACGTCGGAGGATCTTCATGACGACCATCAACCACTGCGACTAACTTTTCTCCATGGAATTCATAGAACGGATCCATTCCATGGAATTCATAGAACGGATCTTTTAATCTGAGAACGGTTCTTTGCAAAATAATAATAAATGCCAAGGAACTATTATACGCGTAAGCTTACCGATATTCAGACCTCTCGCAGGTTGAGTAGCTTATGTGAACAACCACTCAGTCCCTCACACAAGCTAGGGGACATATGATCCGGTCTCAATACCGGTATCCGATCTGCAAGACATATTTCAACGTCTTTGTCAAGACATCTACGTGTAACCGGTGTCATCGGTATACATCCGGACTGTAATTCTGTATCAGGCGTTCTCACTATACCGGTTGTTCAGGATAACACCATGACACCGGACAACACACACGTCACTGTGCTAAAGACACGGATCATTGCTACAGGGATCGATCAATAATTCCCTGCACTACGAGCCAAATTCTGCTCACGGGGATGGTCAACTTGTTCCCTAATCCTAGTCTATATTCTCCATGCTCAATATAAAATAGCCACTTGATCCAATCATGCTGGTAAGTGCGCAATAAAATAATGTTAATGGGAGTTAGTGGTTCCCCACTAATGAGTCCTCGTAAAATGAGCCAATCAGGTATATGAACTCATTTCATGAAGGAAGTGAGGGATCTTCGACTGATTTTGATGAACGATTACTCTCTGAAATACATTCCTTACTTGGAATATCCTCACTGACTTGAGCGTCGGAGAATCTTTGCAGGTGACACCACCATTCGCCCACTTCAACGCGTTAGGTCGGTGTGAAGGACCTCCAGGACGCCCAGTCCGCTCTCTTCGCTCAAGGACAACGGATACTTATACCGGATACTCATATATCCGGTCTCCTATACAGTATTTGCATACTATTTGTGATTGACTTGAGTCCGTATCTCTAGACCCCGGTTCAGGACAGATCACATACAAAAAGGGGAAAGAATTGATTTAGATTAAAAAGGGAAAATAATTACGAAAAGCCTCAATTTTACATGTAGAAGATTTTTAGAAAAGTTAGATTTTTACTTCCACAGTTAGCATTCTCTGTGTGTGACATTCTAAAATTTTTAATTATATATATATATAATGTGTGATAAGAATATGTAAAAATATATTGTTGGCTGGTGTAAGTTAATTTGGTGTAAGGAAATATGAAAATTTGGGTTAGTTAAAAAAAAAGCATGAATATAGGACTGAGATGAAAAAATATGTTCAAGAGTTCAACATAAAATTTAGAAATTTAGTTTTGGGATGGAATGAAGAAAGTACATCAATGAAAAAATGGATTTTTATTGGATTTAATGAAATATCGATACAACGAAAATTGGATTTAGAAAAAATAAAAAAGTAAAGGTGATCTTAGATTAAGAGGGTGAAATGGTTGATTGGGGTTATGTGTGAAATTTAAATGAGTAATATGAATAATTTGTGATGAGTGCGACATGTTTGTAAGGACATGTATGTACATGTGTATATTGGTTATGTTGATTTACTTGGGTGCATTATGAATGTAATTTGTGTGTAAAAGAATTTGTTGGTATAGTTGTTAAAAAATTGACTGAAATTGGGTCATGTTGTGAATAAGTCGTTATTGTGGATTGAAATTATATGATAAATTTGAGGTCCCAGTAAGGTCCATCGTAGAAAATTGATTGAGAAAATAAGGGAGTAGTCATAATGCCTGTTCTTTTTACGCCCCGGCCGCTTTTCAGGAATGAACGACTCGCCCCACAAACCAACACGAGACCTTTCCAATGTGCTTTTATCCTCACTCACACATTTCCTGAGAACTTTCCAGGAGGTCACCCATCCCAGAATTACTCCGAGTTAAGCACGCTTAACTTTGGAGTTCTTAAGTGATAGGCTACCGAAAAGGCTAATGCATTTGTTGGTATAGGTAGTACGAATTCATTTCTTTAAGCTATCCTTGACTGTATAGTCCCATACCTATACAGTCTTTGGATCTCTCTCATTCCGGTATGTATTCAATTCGTTCATGTGTCCCTCCCACTGGAAGCCTGCCAAGAACCGCTCCTTGTCCGTGCCCATGCACTGGCGATCACTCCCCGCCCTTAACAGTGCCCGGGATGTCACATGCCCACCAGCTGCTGCCTGGTTCGTCCTCAAACCATACCGTACTAGGAGAGGCTAGGCTCTGATACCACCTTTAACCCCCCGGCCGCTTTTCAGGAATAAACGACTCGCCCCACAAACCAACACGAGACCTTTCCAATGTGCTTTTGTCCTCACTCACACATTTCCTGAGAACTTCCCAGGATGTCACTCATCCCAGAATTACTCCAAGTTAAGCACGCTTAACTTTGGAGTTCTTAAGTGATAGGCTACCGAAAAGGCTAATGCATTTGTTGGTATAGGTAGTACGAATTCATTTCTTTAAGCTATCCTCGACTGTATAGTCCCATACCTATACAGTCTTTGGATCCCTCTCATTCCGGTATGTATTCGATTCGTTCATGTGTCCCTCCCACTGGAAGCCTGCCAGGAGCCGCTCCTTGTCTGTGCCCATGCACCAACGATCACTCCCAGCCCTCAACAGTGCCCGGGATGTCACAATATAACGTCCTTATTTTTAAAATTAAATTTCAAAAAATCCAAATAAATTTTTCGCGAATAAATTTCAGATTTGAAACAAAATTTGAATTAATGTAATAACGCAGTCGGCTCAATTTCAAAACAAGATTTTAGATTAATATAATAACCTTGTTATTATTACATCAACCGACCGCCCTATTAAAGTTTACATGTAATTATAACAAAAACCGGTATGCACAGGAGCCGGCCAAGGCTACTACAAAATAACTATGTGCATCATGTACTATAAATATAAATATATATATATATATATATATATATATATATATATACATAATGCTCCCTGCAGGCTGAGTGACTTCATATGCCATCGTTGTGTCCTATATCCACTGTAAAAATAACAACAGTAGGGATGAGCATATACATGTCAAATGACAGTTACTGAATCGGATCAAGTGTCCAATTCATAACCATAAATAAATCAAAATCATATAACGTAATTTTATTATATATATATATATCATTCATTCTCATATCATCAAGTCATCATATCATCATGTTATTCCCAATAACATATATTAATGCATATGCATGCGGATCCGACTCTAATGATGGGATTTACACAGCATAATATCTCAGCCCTCAGCTGATTCGGTCGTTTTACAGGTACCAAACTGCGCGCCCATAATGTAACACTAGTCACTCTCAGTGACAGTGGTAATTCAACTGTGTTACGGGCCGGCCTAGAGTCCAACTCAAAGGCGTCTGTGGAATCCGAAGAAACCACCACAGGGTCTGTGCCTTATCATCAGGCCGTCCTCCCATCTGGGCCTGCATCACAGGCCCCCTGTAGTCTTGTGTGCGTCTGAATGCAAATGCTATACCAAATAATGATCAATCATCAACAGACCACCTGATTACCATCATCAGGGGCTACCACTCGGTTATCATCACATAAGCATCTCATGCTTTATCAAATACATCACATGCATTTATATATCATGAAAACTTCATGAATATCATTCATGTCATCATCATCAATCACATATACAGATTGTATCTCATATACCAAAATCAATAACACACACATATGAACGGAAAATATTACAACACGAGTATATAACATATATTCGGGATTTCTCATCAAATATATAATACTATCCTGAATCCGTTCATAAACTATACATTTAAAATGCAACGTTCTCCCTACCTGGAAATGAAGAGTTCCAGCAGTTCTTCAAGCTATATTAGCTCACAAATTCCGACTGGAATTTCAGCTCTGTACCAGTCCAAAGTTTCTTCGTGAAAGAGAAGAAGTAAAGATTGATTTCTTCTTTGCTTGATAATTTCCAGTAATGATTGGAAAAGAAAAGGATTACAGATGATGTTTTTCACTTTCAAAGTTCCAGGCTAATCCAACAATAGAAGTTGATATATATATATATATATCGTTCATGCAAAAGAGACGTGAACGAATTGAAGAAGTCTGATACGTGTATTAAATGATAAGGAAGAAACGAGATATTTTAAAGAAAAGAGGATAGGACAAAATAGAGAGGGTCCCATACTTAGAAAAATATCAGAAAAGAGAATCTGCTAGAATTTAGAAGAACAGAGTGACGTGGAAAGCCTCAACATTTGAAATAATTATTAATTCCGACTCGGTTTCGGTATTCTGGACACATCTTTCCGAGAAGATTCATCATAGCCTCTTCCGGTCAGAATTACTTCACTCGGAGGAAATTCACTCGGAAAGGTTTCCACATGAAACACTCAGCTTTCCTTCCTCGGAAATGACCCACTCAGAAATATCTCACCCAGAAATACCTCATTCAGACATATCTCACTCGGATATATCTCTGCCCGAGTCAAAGTCTTCACTTGCGTCACTCGGAAATCTTACATCCAAAAGATGAGTCGGAGTTCAAAGTTTAGTCCTCTCTCGGTAATGTTTCCACTCGAAAGGATCACTCGGGTTCGAAGACAATCTCGAAGACAAACCCGAGCACAAACTCAGCAACTCTGATTATGGACCCGAGCACGAATTAAAGGAATTCACCTCTCGGATATTTACTTTCCTCGGGAACTATTCACTTGGAACATACTCATTCGAAGTTAAAGTATTTTTCTTTCCAAAGGTACTCTCCCTGGAAAAGACTCACTCGGTATATCCCAATCGGTGCCATATCACACGGAAATCGGAAATATCTCACTTGACGTTATTCCACTTGGAAACGTCTCACTCGGTGTCATCCTACTCGGAAGTGTCGCACTCGGAGACACCCCACTCGGGAAAGTTATACTCAACTAGGAAATCCCCCACTTGGGAATTTACTACTCAGAAATATCTCGGCCCGAGAAGTACTCATTCGAAATCAAAGCTTTACTTCGCTCGGAAGTACTTCTCTCAGAAACGATCTATTCGGAAATGTTTCACTCGGATTTGTCTCTAAAAAGTGTTATTCAGACAGAGCTTTTCCTCACTCAGAAATGATTCTCTCGGTCATGTTTCACTCGGAAACATCGTAACTTACCTTCACTCGGAATGTCTTATCTCAGACATAATTCACTCGGAATTTCACTCAGAAATTATCCACTAATCCTTAATGAATTATTTTTCTAAAATTCTAAATTTTAGGATGTTACAGTTCTCCAGATGAATGACATCCTCCACATGACCCTTAGGGGGGAGGATTCTCATGTTGTTCTCCATGATAATTTCAAACTCTTTGCAAAAAGTGAGAATCTTTTTAACGCGTCCCACTGGGCGTGCCAATAAACTGGCCTAAACCGGAGTCAAAGATCCGGTACTGGACCAACCATAAATATTTTTTTCTCTAAATGTTTATACACTGGTCCAATAGGGATCCAGTATTGTTACCTCTATTCCAATGGTGAAATAGAAGTCTTGGAGTCCCTGAGATCCTTCACACCAAGCTTTCATTGAGGGGCGAAAGGAGGTGCCACCTGCAAAGGCACTTTGATGCTCAAGTCAGTAAATAGTCAAGGAAGCAATTCTTGAGTGTAAATCAGAGAATGAAAAAAACATACCATTGTTGGGAATCCTTGGTATTTATATGCATGCAAGGAACATAAGAGTCCCTTAGGGCTGAAGGACAGTTTGAATGTTGTGTCAGTATGATTCTGCAAGGATCTGACACACGGCGCGGGTGCCTCTGCGTCTCCTACGAACGTTGTTCCCTATAGTTGTACCTTGTACTGTTTGTCAGGTGTTGTAGGTTACTTTTCGGTGTACCTTGGTAATGACCTAGAGTACGCAGTATGGAGGATGGTTCATACGGGTATTAAGTTTGGAGGTTCACCTATGACACCGGAAGATGGGAGAAAGCGGGTGAAGTTACCCTCTTGCCCATGGACTGGTATCTAGACTGGATCACCTTTATTTCTTCATTGGAATAGAGAATATAATACCGGATCCCCACTGGACCTATGTAAAATCTAAATTTACAACTATTATTAAGGATTGTCTCGAGACCAGCCATTGCACCCCAACCAAGACTAGTTCAATATTCATTTAGGATTTTGTTCATTCAATGATCTTTTCTTGCCCCACTTATCTTTTGTAGCAAGGCTATATTGTTTAAAATTAGATCTAGTTTAACGGTAATTATGAGTTTTGATATTAATTTTCATAGAGTAAATTTAAAACTAAAACTTCCTCAAATGAAGTAAGTTTAATTTTCTTTAAATACATTCCAAATTTAATTTGAAAACTACATTTTTAAATATAATTTTATTTTTTCTTCAATTTTTAGTTTTAAAATTATATTTTAAATTTAAAAAACATTAAATAATTTAAACTAAAATAAAAATTACCGAAATGGGGACCTAGGAGTGGTTTTCAATTTTATGGTTCCATTTTTTATAAAAATCAAAGTGATAAATTCAAAACATACAGTTGAAAACAAGAAACAATTTTTATGGCGGTAAAATGTAATTTTTGAATTTCATAAAAGAGAATTGAAATTATTATATTTGTATAAGCTTTATTTCAAATTTACTTCTAAAAACAAAAACTAAAAACTCAAAATTACTTCGATGGACTTTTAAGATTTTCTTTAAATGAAGATATGAAATAAAATGGAAAAAAATAAGGAGGAAAAAATATGAAGAATATAAACATGGTGGAGCTAAGATGGAGTAGTATGTTGTTTAGATAAAGAAAAATATAAAACAAATAAGTGATTTGTTTTAAAAATTGAATGGGATAAAAATACATTAATTATATAAGAAGAAAATTAAAATTTATGTATAAAAAATTAAATTTTTATTATAATAACATAAAAATATTATTTTGATTTTTAAATAATATTAGTTTCACATTTTTGTATTTGATGAGAAAATTAATTTCCAAAATAAATAAGAAAAAACTTTATTCTAAGGTACGCTTTGTTTTGTCTAATGAGGGAGTTAATTAAAGGACCTTACTTCCCATTTTTATTTCCTCCTTATTTTGTCTTCTAAACAATTAAGGAAAAAGTTTATTCTCCACCCCATTTACTTATCTTTCAAATTGGTCTATCTTCTTCTATCAAAACACATAGAGTTACTTATTAATTTCAGAAATATCCTTTCTGTATATTTGATGCTTGACTTAAGGAACTAATTTATTAATGACCAATAAGAAAATATTTTGCAAAATCAAAATATTAAATGCATGCCTTATATGAATTATTGTTTAATGTTATGAAGAAAGATAGAGAAAATAGAGCAGTATATGAATTACAAAGGAATTAATGAGAGGTAAAGAACACAAGAATAATAAACACTGCTTTAATTGGTAAATTACAAAGGTGAAAGGTTAGTATTTGTATGAACCCATGAGGCTAAATTAGTTTAGTCTTTTATATATTCTTAGCTTGAGAGTTATTGAGTGAATACGTCTGTACGCTTAATTGATATGTAATTCTTCTATAAAAATGTTGTTTGGCTGTTTTAGAGTCTTGAATGAAGTATCATTCACTAAGTGCCCTAAACCTTTAAAGAAGAAAACAAAATCATTCCATGGTTAATATTGATTTTGCAGGTCGTTCTAAGTTATTTAAACTTCGTTTAATCAACTGATTAAAAAGTTACACTTAACCAATCCCAATTGCGAAACCTCAAAACAAAACAAAGATTATATATTAAGGGATAAAGGAGTGTTGGATTGCAAATTTGGTGATGGAAGATGGAAAGGTTGTTGGAGCATGTGAGATAAAGGATAAATGAGTTTTGAACCGTATAGACTTAGTTATTTGAGACAATATTGAACTAACAGATTTTTTTGGTTGGTTAAACCTTGTTTGGTTGGCCAAACGACCAATCAAACAACCTCCCCTGTTGTTTTTAGTATGTAGTAATAACCTACTTAAAAAGCCAACAAATGTTGGTATTGATTAAATGTTTAACTTGTGACTTGTTTGTTGAGTCTTGGGATCCATCATGACACAAGTGAATCTTGGTAACTTAATTCATCTAATTATTTTTGTGTAAAAAAAAGCCACCTATAATGGTTATGCTTTTGCATGTAATTAGAGTTGACAAAATAAGTATATTTCAATAGACAAGTTTTGGAATCTAAAATCGATGTCCAAAATAATATAGTTTTTTTTACCCAAATCTAAAAAGCCCGCACCCAACATGTGATAAGCAACCTCAATCTTTCCCCGAAAAAGATTTGAATTTACAGACTAGACACAAAAATAAATGGGTTTAAGCATAAAAAAGTTGAGTCCTGAATTAATACAAAGCCTTCTGAGCCGCGTGTTTTGTCAGGTATAATGGCAATGTTTGCGGGCAGGTTCCGGTAAGAAATGAAGTTGGACAACGGAGAGATGTTAACTTCTCAAGAGGGAACATGCAAACTATGTAATTTGTTAGCTCTTTAATTCAAATTTGTAGCAAGTTAATTCGGTATTACATAAGGATCGATATTTGGTAAACTTGCATGCAGGTTGCAAGAAATGTTATGGTGCTCAAAGGTGAATATAAATTAATGACGAAGTGAGTAGCATAGGTAGAGGCAAATAAACGTGTTTACGAAATAGAGGAGGGAAATTCTCCAATTTATTTTGATGGATTGTGAAAATGGGCCAATGAAGCAGCCCAAGTATCCAAAAAGTGTGCAAGTCAACACAAGATTTTGAGATCTCAAAGACTATCTATCACACTCGGCCCTGACCCTTTTCCCCACCCAAATCTAAAGCTACTTCCTCGTATGCAGGGGTATTTTAGTACTTTTGTTCGCCAATAAATATAGGAAAAAGAAAAGAAATTAATTCGTAGGTTTGGTTCGTCTTTTCTTTCATTCATCCGGAGCAAGAAGAAGAACAACAATAGAAGATATAATAGCAGAGAGGAAGCGCCAGGGACGAAGACACTGTTACTAATTACCCTATCTTTCTCTCACCACAGAACCACACTTTTCGATCTTCCTTATTCTCACGCTCCTAATTCACGCCACCACCAACGCTTTTCTCTCCGATCTATCGTCTCATCTCTTTTATTCTCTCGGTAATTCTCTCTCCTTCTTCTTCTCCTTCTCTCTTTTTTTCCTCCTTCGTTTATGTTTTCAATTTCCCTTCAATATTTCTACGTAGTTGCTTCGTAGGGTTCAATTCGCGAAGCATGCTTTTTTCTACGTAAATTTCCTCTTTCGTTCGCACGTTCCGCTCCGTGAATCATGTACATTTGTTTCGGTTTTAACCCGTTTCCGTGGAATTTAGGGTTTTCAATTGGAGCGAGGATTAAGGAGAGGTGAAGCATCTGCAGCATGAGCATCGATAGCCCCGGGCGAGGGGATAGCTAGGGTTTGGAGTTTCTGACCTAGAGGGTGAGATTTCCATGGGCGATGAAGGCGTCGCATGCATGCCTTTGCAGTATATTATGGACAGGTTGCCGAGTGGCGAGAAGACGCTTTGCGGAGGCAAGACTGGGAATGGCTTCAATTCCAAGTTATTTAAGTTTCCTGACGCGGATAGGAGGAAGATGAAGGCGAGGAAGAGTGAATTGGGTTTGGACAGAGTCAGCAAGAGGACCGGTGTTGAGAATGGTGGTGAAGTGTGCGTGCAGAAGGACGAAGTGGAAGAGGGTGAATTGGGTACCTTGAAGTGGCCCAGGACTGAACTCGAAAACGGAGAGTTCGTGCCAGAGAATGGAGAGATTGTTGCTGATAAGTGGAGAACGAGGGAGCTGGAGAAGGGAGAGATTTACCCTAGCAAATGGAGGAAAGAGGATGTGGAAAGAGGGGAGATTGTTCCCGAAAAGGGTAGGAAAGGAGAGCCCGAGAGAGGTGAGTATGGGTCGTGGAGAGGAATGAAGGATGAAATTGAGAAGGGTGAATTCATTCCAGATAGATGGTATAGGGGAGAAATGGGGAAGGAGGATTATGATAACACTAGAATCCGCAGGTACCATCCAGGTAGGGACAAAGGGTGGAAAACTGAACGTGAGCATGAACGCACACCATCTTCTGCGAGGTATGCAGGTGATGAGTTTTATAGAAAGAAAGAATTCAATAGAAGTGGGAGTCAACATGCTAAAAGTTCTCCCAGGTGGGAAAGTGGACAACAGCGGAATATAAGGATCAGTTCAAAGATTGTAGATGATGAGAAGAATGTACACAGCAATGGTAAGGACCACCCACGAGATTACACTTCTGGAAGTCGCTTGAAGAGGCTTGGTAATGATTCTGACAGCTGTGAGCGGAAGCATTCCGCAGATTATGTCAGCTTGAAGAGCCGGAGGCTTTCTGATGATAGTTGCCGTCATGTTTATTCAGAGAACTATTCTCATCGCTCTGTGGAACGGTCTTATAGAAATAACAATTCTACCAAATCATCAGCAGACAAGTATGCATCTAGGAATCATGAATCTTCTTTGTCTACTAGACCAGCTTATGACAGGCATGGACGCAGCCCTGGTCATTCTGAGCGGTCCCCACGAGACCGAGGTAGGTATTATGATCATAGAGATCGCACTCCTGTGCGTCGGTCTCCCAGTGGTCGTGACAGATCTCCGTATAATAGGGAGAAATCCCCCCATGGTCGGGAGAGGTCCCCATATATGAGGAACTGGGATAGAAGTCGTCAGCATGATCATAAACTGAGGAGTCCAACACGAGCTGAGCAGTCATCCCCAGATCGAAGCCGGCGTCATGATCGTAGGGACTGTACTCCGAATATAGTAGAAGTGTCCCCTCTTGATCGAACCAGGAAAGATAGTTGTGGAGAATCAAGTTGTAAAACCTTATCCAGTGAAAAGAATGACTCTCAAAATAACTGTAAGGATCATGAAGACAAGCACATTCAAAGAGAGCCAAATAGTTCAAGTATAGAATCTCAAAGTGAAAAAAATGTTCAAGATACTAATGAGTCTATTGAGAAGGACATCTGTAGTCAACCTGTAAAGGAACAGCAGAGCTGCAGCCCAACTATTAGCTGGAAAGAGTCTCCTCCCTTTGAGCCACCTCCTGACGGGCTGCCTTCCATGGAAGAAGATATGGACATTTGTGATACCCCTCCACATGTCCCCTTGGTGACAGATTTGTCATCAGGGAAATGGTATTATCTTGATTATGGGGGTGTAGAAAATGGGCCTGCTAAATTGTGTGACATCAAGGACCTTGTTGATAAAGGTGTGCTAATGTCAGATCACTTTATTAAGCACCTAGATAGTGACAGGTGGTTAACAGTTGAAAATGCTGTGTCACCTTTGGTATCTCAGAGCTTCCCCTCAATTGTGTCTGATACAATAACACAGCTGGTAAGTCCCCCAGAAGCCCCCGGTAATACTTTGTCGGATACTGCAGATGTTCTTCAATCACATCCTGAAAATCATCAGGAACAGCTAGACCCGTTCAAGCAGCCACTGGTATGCCCTAATGACAGTGTGGTAACATCTGAACTTTTGGTGGACCTCTGCATTGATGAAAGAGTTACAAATCTTTTAGAGGGTTATGATGTCAGTCCTGGGATGGAACTGGATGCAATAAAAGGTATTTTGTTCTGTCAACACGTTTTTGAAAATTTCTTTAAAAAGTGACACATTGCATCTCAGAATTCGTTGTCAATCTTATTTTTATTATTTATCCTTGCAGAAGCGTTGCAAATGAATTTTGAAAGTGCAAAAGGGGAGGGATTGGGGGACTATGAAGGTACGTAATTGCTTTGTGGCTCTTGTCCCTTTTTTCTTTAATTTATATATTCTAATAATTGATATTTTATTTGTTTGATATTTATCATAAAGATGCCGTATACCGACAAATTTGACCCTTGTTTTGGAAGCATTGTATATTATGTTATATCTTATTTGTTGACCCTTTTTGGGATGTTTTCAGTTTGTTTTGGACTTTGGTTTTTTTTTTCTGTACCCAGTGATATTAAGGTTTTTATTAATGCAGTTTTCCATTGCTTGTGTTGGTACTTGTTATCAATATATGGTTGAGAGTCACTTTTATATATAAGCATTAATCCGGTGTGAGCTGTAATCTGGAAATAGTATTTCAGGATAATGTGTTTAGAGTTTATGCCTAAAATCTTAATCATTTTTTAATGGTCTATATAATGATTTGATGTTTATTTGTAATAAGGTAATTTTCCTTTTCTTTTAGGTTTGGCTCTATCACTCTTTTGTTATGCTTGCTTTTTATTTTTCTCAATTGAAAGAAATTTGCATTGATCCCATTTAGTCATGTATGGTGGTATGTCATTGTATCTTTGCAATTGATTTGGTGGGGTTGGTCATGAATAAACATTTGAAATTTTTTATACATTGGAGCAGATTAGTTGAATAAAATCACCCTTTTTGATTTTTATTAAATATATGCAAACCCTGTCAGGTTGGAATTTTACATCATATATGGAACTTGAAATTGCAATTTCATTCATCTTGTTATACCTATGTACTCAAAACTGGTTTGTGGATTATGTTTATCCTTCATCTGAATATGTTCAAATCTAAATGGATATGCACATTATACTTATATGTGCCATGACGGAAATATGTTTATCTTTCTTCAGGTTTTCCTTGGAACGTTTCCTGCCTCAGTGAAGATTGTGATACAAGTACTGATCTGGCATCAAGAGATTCTGAGTCTCAGTTAAGTATGTCCTTTGATAAGGATAATGGATTTGCCTTTGGTGTTTCTAGTGACTGGTTTTCCACCCGTTGGTCATGCAAAGGTGGTGACTGGAAGAGGAATGATGATGCCCAAGATAGATATTCTAGAAAGAAATTTGTCCTAAATAATGGTTTCCCATTATGTCAAATGCCAAAGTCTGGATGCGAAGATCCTCGTTGGCCCCAAAAAGATGACCTGTATTTTCCATCTCAAAGCAGGAGGCTTGATCTCCCTCTATGGGCCTTCTGTGCTGATGAGCGAGTTGATTGTAGTGTTGCGAGCAGATCAGTTCAAAGTAAGCTCGCTTCTGTGCGAGGAGTGAAAGGCAATGTTCTTTCGGTGGTCAGGATAAATGCATGTGTAGTTAATGACCAGGGGTCATTGGTCTCTGAGTCACGCCACAAGACCAAGGGCAAGGATAGACATCATTCAAGATCAACTCGGCCTTTCTCTTCATCTGGTGATAGCAAGAGATCATCTTCTGAACATGATTCTCTGTCAAGAGCTGTTAGTGATCAAGCATTTTGTCGTAGCATGGAATTCATTAATGTCCCTAAAAACTGTCTCTGTACTATCCATGAGTTGCAGTTTCATTTGGGGGACTGGTATTATCTTGATGGTTCTGGGCGTGAGAGAGGGCCCTCATCATTTTCAGAGCTACAGAATTTAGTAGATCAAGGAATCATAAAAAAGCATAGCAGTGTGTTCAGGAAAAGTGATAAGCTCTGGGTTCCTGTTACATCTGCAGCAGAAACTTCAGACAGCAGTCTCATAAGCCAACAAGAAAGCAGTTTAAAATCTGGTTTGTTTAACAGCGTACACCCTCAGTTTGTTGGTTATACTCGTGGAAAGCTACATGAGCTGGTAATGAGATCATATAAGAGCCGGGAGTTTGCTGCTGCTATAAATGAGGTTTTAGATCCCTGGATAAATGCCAGACAACCAAAGAAAGAAATCGATAAACAAATATATTGGAAATCAGGTAATGACTAGTCTGCTGAAGTATATTTTTTTATTTGTCCTTCCCCTTCCTTGACTTTGTGAATTTTCATCTTGCTTTTTGGTTCAACTTCTTGCTTTTTTGAAATGATTGGAGAGTGATTTATTTCATTTAGCCTAATATATTTGGTTGACCAGTACAAGTTGAGGTCATTTGCTAGCAAATATGCCCCTTCTGACCATTGTTTGTGGCCTTGTTGCACCTACTGTTGGATAGTGTACATTAGATTGGTCTATTGCTGATCTGATAATTTTATTAATTTATTTTCTTTTGTGTGCGTGTGTTGGGGCATGTAAATTTTAGAAGGTGATGCTCGTGCTGCCAAAAGAGCACGGATGCTGGCTGATGATAGTGAAGAAGACAGTGATTTAGAAGATGATGTTACTATTGAGAAGGATGAATCCACTTTTGAGGATCTATGCGGTGATGCTACTTTCCCTGTAGGAGAAATTGGTGTTACTGATTCTGATGTGGGAAGCTGGGGCCTATTGGATGGTCGTGTGCTGGCGCGAATCTTCCATTTTATGAGATCTGATTTGAAGTCCCTTGTTTTTGCATCAATGACCTGCAAACATTGGCTTGCGGCTGTAAGGTTTTATACCAAAATGTCAATGCAGGTCAATCTGTCATCCTTAGGTCATTCCTGCACTGATACCATATTGTGGAACATTTTGGTAGGTTTGGTATATTATATTTTGGAATTCTCCATTTTTGGAATGTTTTTGATTTTTTGTTCTCATTTAATCTGATTATTTGTTTGCAGAATGCTTATGAGAAAGACAAGATCAATTCTATAATTCTAAAGGGTTGTATTAATGTTACAGCTGACATGCTTGAGAAAATTCTTCTCTCATTTCCTGGTTTATTTACAATTGACATTAGAGGGTGTAACCAGTTCGGAGAGCTGACTCTTAAATTTGCCAATGTGAAATGGATCAAGAGTCGAAGTTTGCACTTAACTAAAATTGCCGAGGAGCCTCATAAAATTAGGAGCCTTAAACATATTACAGAGCAAACCTCATCTGTTTCCAAGTCCAGCAGTTTAGGTATAGATGACTTTGGCCAATTGAAGGATTATTTTGATAGTGTGGAAAAGAGAGACAACAAGCAGTTATTCCGTCAAAACTTGTACAAGCGGTCAAAACTATATGATGCTAGAAGGTCCTCTTCCATTCTATCTAGGGATGCTCGTACAAGACGTTGGGCAATTAAGAAATCTGAAAGTGGTTATAAGAGGATGGAGGAATACCTTGCTTCAAGACTCCGGGAAATTATGAAAATGAACTCTTGTGACTTTTTTGTGCCCAAGGTACTACTGTGCTGAATTCTTTTTAAGTCACTATCATGGATATATGCCTTGTCACTCATGATTTTTTGTTGTATTAATTCTTTCTATATAGGTTGCAGAAATTGAGGCTAAAATGAAAAATGGTTATTACAGTAGTCGTGGGTTGAATTCTGTCAAAGAGGACATAAGTAGAATGTGCCGTGATGCAATAAAGTAAGTTCTCTTTTTTCTGTTTTGCCTTTTTCATTGGGAAGTGGTGATTATTCTCGCTTTCTTCTGATGCCAGCAGGATTATATATTATTATTGTTGTTGATGTTGGACACATTGAACTGAAGATGATAGGATTTATTAGCTAATGTTGAGAAAAATGCGAAAGACCCTTTAGTTTATCATAATTTTGTCAAAATCCTGATAGTGTCATACTTGTATCTTCTTGTCATGGAGGTTCTTCTATTTGATTCAGCTCTGCATAAGCCCTGCTACTGTGTAATTGTAGTTACGCTTTTTCTATGCTTAGTTTGGTGGGTTACTTATTATCATCGTAATTTACATATTATATGTTGCAGTTTCCTTTGTTTATGTACTTGTTTATTTAGCTTGTGCTACTTGGGCATTTTAAGATGGGGGTGTTTCATATGGCAATCACATATTTCTTGTTTCCCCACCCAATATTTTTGTTAAGTTCTTAATGTGTACATCTGCTTGTTGATTACAGAGTGAAGAATCGGAGCGATGCTGGTGACATGAATCATATTATCACATTGTTTATTCAGCTTGCAACACGGATGGAGGAGAGTTCTAAATCTGTGCATGACAGAAATGCACTACTGAAATCATGGGACAATGACTCACCTGCTCTCCTAAGGTACAAAAAGAATAGATTGGCAAATGAAAGGAAGTATAGGAGTAATGGAACACACAGTGGTCTGGATAATGTTGAATACAGCTCTGATCGAGAAATTAGGAGGCGCTTATCCAAGTTGAATAAGAAATCTATGGACTCTCAGAGTGAAACATCTGATGATCTTGATAAGTCTTATGAAGATGGCAAGAGTAACAGTGATACTACAACTTCTGACAGTGAAAGTGATCAGGAGGTACATTCAGGAACTCTAACTAGGGAGTCAAAAGGGGATGGATACTTCACATCTGAGGAGGAGTTGGATTTTATAACTGATGATCGAGAGTGGGGAGCTCGCATGACGAAAGCAAGCCTGGTTCCTCCAGTTACCAGGAAATATGATGTCATTGATCAATATTGCATTGTAGCTGATGAGGAGGAAGTGCGGAGGAAGATGAGGGTATCGTTGCCAGATGACTACGCGGAGAAGCTGAGTGCACAAAAGAATGGCACAGAGGAGTCAGACATGGAACTTCCTGAAGTAAAAGATTACAAACCTAGAAAGCAGCTAGGAAATGAGGTTATTGAGCAAGAAGTTTATGGAATTGATCCTTACACCCACAATCTTTTGCTTGATTCTATGCCGGAGGAGTTAGATTGGTCCCTACAAGAGAAGCATTTGTTTGTAGAAGATGTGCTCCTTCGAACATTGAATATTCAAGTTAGGAATTTTACTGGAACCGGGAGCACTCCAATAAGCTACCCATTGCGGCTTGTTATTGAAGATATTAAAAGATGCGCGGAGGAGGACTGTGATGCAAGAATGGCTAAAATGTGTCTAGGTATTCTGAAGGCCATGGACAGTCGTCCAGATGATAAATATGTAGCTTATAGGAAGGTATATACATTTTTTGTGTTTTAAATAATTAACAGTTATCTTTCACTGGGTTTCTAGTCCATTGCCTTGTCTGTTTGTTTGCTGGCTTTGAACTGTTAGTTTTTCATGGTTTTGAATTCTGATACAATCGATTGGAAACGGATTGTATAGGGGCTTGGTGTTGTTTGCAATAAGGATGAAGGCTTTGGCGAAGATGATTTTGTTGTGGAGTTTCTAGGAGAGGTATGATTTTATATATGTTCAAGGAATTTTACCCATGCAATTTTTTCCTTCGATTATTCAATATGAAACTGTATTTCTTCACACTTGCTTCTACTTGGGACTAATTGTAGGTTTCCAGTGGATTTATTATTTAAGCAATAATCCATCTACAAGAGAGAATAACAAACTCTGTGCACACTGTACACACAATTTGCTGTGTATTCTCTAACATGATTGAATTAGCCAGGATATATTCCCTATGAACCCATACATTTCTGTATTTTATGTATGCATCATAATGTCTTGTATCTAAGCAATAATCCATTAACTAGAGAATAGAAACCTTTGTACATGCATGATTTGTTCTGTATGGCTCTGTTGTGAACTTGTGAGTAAACTAGTTATGATATATTCTCTACAAATCTAGACATCTCTGTCTTTTGCATAAACAGCCTATTAAGCATGCAATGATTCGTACTTCAGTTTGTGCCAATAACAAATTGTGGCCTGTAAGATCGTCAACTTTTCTAGTAGTATTGGGGATTTGAACTATTTCCGGCTAAGATTTTGTGTAGATTGTTTCATTCATGCACAATAATGTTTTTTAAATTTGGATATCGGGCCTAACTTAATCCTTAACGCTAGCTCATAGGATGGGGATTACCCTCATCTTATACACTTTTAATTGGCTATATATTAGACTTTCAACACAATTTCTCATAACCTAGGAATGAACATCTGGAGCATGAACAAAAATGGGGGGCCCAATAACATGGGATGTACAACACATCCTCTCATGGATGGCCCGACAACGGATTTAGGATAGGCTTTTATATCATTTTAAATTTGGGTATTAGGCCTAACTCAGTCATGAAAGATAGCTTATAGGATTATGATTACCCCTACCTTATATTAATTGGTCATATCTCTAGTCAATATTGGCTTTTCAACAGTGTTCATATAGGTTTTTGTTTGTTTGGTGTTCTCTTCCTTGTTCTGTTTGTCTTCTGCTCATGAGGCTATCTGGTTTAGAAATTTAAGCTGTAGCATGATATGCTTATATGATTTTGTGATGGCGAGGCTGAGGCATTGTAATTTCTGTTATTTTGAAATTGGTTTCATAGGTTTATCCTGTGTGGAAGTGGTTTGAGAAACAAGATGGGATTCGATCTCTACAGAAAGATAGTAAAGATCCTGCACCAGAATTCTATAACATCTACCTTGAGAGGCCAAAGGTACTGTTACTTCAGAATATGGTGCATCCATCTTTCTTTCTTTAATTATCCAATCATACAATTTTCATTACAGGGTGATGCTGATGGGTACGACTTAGTTGTTGTTGATGCTATGCACAAGGCTAATTATGCTAGTCGAATATGTCATTCTTGCCGACCAAATTGTGAAGCAAAGTAAGTTGATTGTATTTCATTTTTATGATTGTTACTAATCTATTTTGACCTTTTCAGCTCCTCATATTAGCTCTTTTGCTTGTACAACAACTTGTTTGCAATTTTAATGGATCGTGTGCATTGTGAGACTCTCGGATATACACAAAAGATTATGCAATCCATTAGGTCTTTGTGCTAGCTGTCTTATTTGTAAAACAATTTGCTTTCAATTAGAATGTCTTTGTTCTATTTGTTTTGGTTAGGTCTGTTTTATTTTCTAGGTTTAACTTCACCTCTGAATCCCTCCATCTATTTCATTAGAAAATAACATTCAGGGCTTTATGTAAAAGAAAATAAATGAGAGGACCAGGTTTGCTTAATTTTAAAATTAGAGGGACTTGATTCACTAAATTAACTTAAGGAACCAAAATTGCACACTAAAAACAATGCAATTAAGCTGATCTGTTATTAAGTATTTAGATGCCTGGTTTTTTTATACATGATCATCGTTACCAAAGTTAAGTCAACATGCACAGTTGTTACTTCAAATTCTATTGTATTCTTTTACCCCCAATCTCCTTGTATCCCGTTTTGTTTTACGTGTCTGTTTTGGATGTCTTTAAATGCCTTTGTCAATGCTATCTTGGGTTTCCTGGATTCTTTCTGTATTCTGTTGTGGAAAATTCTTCGGTAGAATAGTAAAACACAATTGACTTCAAGTGTTTTAATATTGAAATGGGGGATCTGATAGGAACTAGTACTAAAGAGAAATGAAATAGGTCTGAATATGCTTGTATTAAGGAACTCAGTATGAATGTCCTAACTGAAAGAATGTGAATGCTACAAGATAGAGACTCTTGCAGTCTCCCTCCCTTCCGTTAACTGTCTAATTGCATGCCTCTATTCCCCTTCCCCCTCTTCTATTTATATCTTTTATCACGAACTAACTGTTTAATCAAACTAGTTACAACTAGTTACATTCATTTTGGGTTGGTTGGTAATTTGTCCTCAGGTTGGCCTATTACATGCCTGACCTTTTTTCTTACATACATACACCTTCTCAATTGGAGGTCTAACAGGGACCTAAAAGATCGTTTCAATGGAATAAAAAAATGTGTTTGTTCATTTCAGGTAATGGTCCTAATGGATATTGTATGTCAAGATTAATCATTTAATTTCTTTGGGGCTAGTACACAGTTTCTAGGTTGCTTTTGACAGGAAATTTCAACTACTTGGTTTATGGATCTTCCTTTTCTTTTGTTTCTCCTTTTATATTTGGACATGTGATTGAGACTTGACCGGTTGCCCTTTCTTTTTATATATTTTTTAATCTCAATTTTGTCTATCAACAACGCCTCAGGGTTATTTAATAGTTAGCTGAAGATTATCATACTAGGTCCCCGGGGGGCACTCCCTTTGAGCTAACTGAGCTAATGGGGATATGCCGACAACAGATTCAATGGCACCAAGAGCTGAATATTGCTCCTTATTAGATTTGAAACAATCCTATTGTTATGTTTTTTAATTATGATCCCATTTCCATAATTTTTTCAGAGTTACTGCTGTTGATGGTCAATATCAAATTGGTATTTATAGTGTCCGTAAAATTCAACACGGTGAAGAGATCACTTTTGATTACAATTCTGTTACAGAGGTTTGTCAGTTTTCCTGCTGACTTTTATCTATTTCATGAGATAAATATATCCGTAGTATATTTTTGTCTAATGAGTAACTGTTCATCTGGCTGCAGAGCAAAGAGGAGTATGAAGCATCAGTTTGTCTGTGTGGAAGTCAAGTATGCCGGGGGAGCTATTTGAATCTGACTGGTGAAGGGGCTTTCCAAAAGGTTTGAATATTAGGAAATTTTCAACTTATAGGTGATAAGAAAAGATAGAAGAAATAGAATATAACTGTTGTCAAGTCTTCAGTGGAATTACTGGGAAAAAAATGGTTGCGTGGTAGTAGTGCTTTTCATGTGAAACCCTGGCTTGAGTTTCTTTAGAAAGGGAAATGGTATTGTCTCTGTTGTCTTTTAGATTGTTTGTTTATTTCATCTGTTGACTGGAATTTGTTATTTATGCTTTCAGGTTCTGAAGGACTCGCATGGGATTCTTGATCGGCATTATTTGATGCTAGAAGCTTGTGAATTGAACTCTGTGTCTGAAGAGGACTATAACGACCTGGGAAGAGCTGGTTTAGGCAGCTGTTTGCTCGGGGGATTACCAGATTGGCTTGTTGCTTATGCAGCTCGCCTTGTATGTGTCTTTTTCCTATGCTGTTACCAATGATTTTGTGCTTTTTGAGGTTGTTTTATGTATCAATTTCCCCTGACATGTATGCTATGGTGAAGGTGAGATTCATCAATTTTGAAAGAACCAAACTTCCTGAAGAAATTCTAAAGCATAATCTAGAAGAAAAAAGAAAGTACTTTTCTGATATATGCCTTGAAGTTGAAAGAAGTGACGCAGAGGTTCAGGTGTGCTCTCTTCCGTTTGGTATATTTATGTCATCATGAGATGACATTTGTAATTCTCTTTTTCATTCAGATATTCATTTCTCTATCCCATTTTTGTATGACTCAGGCTGAGGGTGTGTACAACCAAAGGCTTCAGAATCTTGCTGTTACTCTCGATAAGGTGATTCTGCCTCTCCACTAACTTTATTTTCTGGTTTAATATTCTAGTTTTTAATGTTGATAAAAAGGACAGACACCATTTAAAATTTATCATAAAGGAGAAAAGGTGAAGGCAATGTTTTTGGTATGGGCTTCTTGTTAGCAATAACGATCTAGTTGATGCTGTTAAATAGGAAGCCGCATGGCATGACATTTCCTCTAGATGATCATTAGTTTTAGATCTCATGATGAATGCTGAATGTTTTCTTATATCTTGGAAGTTGAAAAATGTCAACTTATTCTGTACAGATTAAACTCATTGTTAATCAGTAGATTTTCCAATTATCCTTTCTTTCTGTAGTTTTGAGATGATGTTAATCTCTGATGGCGGATTACAGGTAAGGTACGTTATGAGATGTATTTTTAGTGATCCACGCAAAGCACCACCTCCTTTGGAGAAGCTCAGTCCCGAGGCAACAGTTTCCTTCCTCTGGAAAGGAGAGGGTTCATTTGTTGAGGAGCTTCTTCAGTGCATAGCTCCTCACGTTGAAGAAGACACCTTGAATGATCTCAAATCCAAAATTCATGCCCATGATCCTTCAGGTTCTGGAGATATTCAAAAAGAGCTTCGAAAATCTCTGTTATGGTAAGTGGTTTGCTCTTCCAGTTGGTCTTGGTGTATTTTAACCGAATGGAACTCGCAATCTTTACGATTCACTTTTCTTCCACTTTCAAAGGTTGAGGGATGAGGTCCGAGACCTTTCTTGTACATATAAATGTCGGCATGATGCTGCAGCTGACTTAATCCATACTTACGCTTACACCAAGTACTTCTTTAGAATACAGGTATGTTTTTCTGTAGTGAATACTAAGCTGTATGGTGCCGTTATTTTTTTTTTGTCATTTTAAAATTCAAATGTGCTTTCTAAAAACAGTTATATTTTTTCTTGCAGAATTATCAAACCATTACTTCACCACCTGTCTATATTAGTCCGCTTGACTTAGGTCCTAAGTATGCTAACAAGTTGGGAGCAGAATTTCAGGAGTATCGAAAGATATATGGTGAAAATTATTGTTTAGGGCAGCTGATATTTTGGCATAATCAGAGTAATGCAGATCCAGATCGTAGCCTGGCTAGAGGCAGCAGGGGTTGCTTGTCTTTACCAGACATCAGTTCTTTTTATGCCAAGGCTCAGAAGCCATCACGGCATTGTGTGTATGGTCCTAGGACTGTCAGATCTATGCTGGCTAGAATGGTTGGTTTTTTTTTTTTAATATTGTTTGAAGTTCATATGTTTTTTGTCCTTAGTAGGCTGTTTCAGGAAATAACAAATAGAAAATGTCTTTCCATGGAGATCAAGATACTTGATTTGTTAGCTTTTGGCATGCCTGAAGGCTAGGCTAGAAATGTTCTTTATGATTTCCTATGTTTTTTTTTCGGACAATGATTTCCTATGTTTGATATACGTGATTAATCGTCTGTTTTGTTTATTCAGGAGAAGCAGCCCCAGAGACCTTGGCCCAAAGACCGGATATGGTCATTCAAAAGTTCTCCGAAATTCTTTGGTAGTCCAATGTTAGATGCTGTAATAAATGACTCGCCACTGGACAGGGAGATGGTTAATTGGCTGAAGCACAGACCTGCCATATTCCAGGCCATGTGGGATCGATAAAATTTTGCATGGTTTTGTGATCGTTGGCTGATATTGGAATGTTTCATCATTCAGAACTGCCTGCTTGTTTTAGCGTGGGGGGTCTGTAATTAATCCAAAGCGTCATTCCCTTGTACGGCTTTCCAGTCATTCTTGTGTACAGTTTTATTGGCCATTGATTTGTAATTCATTTGATTGTAGGGGGCATTGTTTCACTCTTATGTAATTTGAAGTGATAGTTAGGAAGGAAAAAGAAAGGTTAATTTGAGTCATTGCTCTGTTCTCTTCTCATCTTGTCTGTTAATAGGGCATTCCTTTATGTGCTAAAACGTGGGTGGAATTTTCCCCAATGAATGGTCCCCGAGTGATGAACGCAAAATATTCAGATTTTAGATGATCTGGGTTTGCTTTCGAACATGCATGTGGGCGTACGATTATAATGACCTAATAAAGAAGCTGAAGGTGGCTTTGTCACGATTATGTGGTCCAGCTCGCACTTTGGTTTTAAGGGCGTCGCTGTTACTAGGAGGGAACTCGTTTAATGATATTCCTCACAATCATTAGCCAATTGGCTATATCAACCAACGTTGTACAGGGGGAAACGATATCACTGACTTGTTTGTCTTTATGTCTCGTGTGCCTTCGGTTGCAGTGGCTCCTTTGGAATTTGAGGTTGTTTTACTTCTATCAGACGCTATAATTCCTAACCTTATACAACTGGCTTCAAATATTTTTTTGCTAGTACGGTGCCTATAAACCAATTATCGGAAGCTATATAGGAATACTTGATTTTTGTCGTGCTATCTCCTTGTTAAATTAGTAGTCATTTAAGGTTATAGAAAGTGATTAGGTATATTAATTATTGTCGAAGTAACTTATTTGTCAAATATTCTTGGTACTGTTGAAGTGTAAATGTATCATTGTTGAACATCGTGAAAATCAACCGAGATTGTGTTCTAATTCAACAATTTGTTAGCACCTGACAGAATAATACCGAATAAAAATCAACACGCATTTAGGATTAGCTTAAGGTTAACTGCATAATATACATTGTTTAGACACGAGACATTATGCTTGGTGGTGGTGGTAGAAAGTTGAAGGCCCCAAATGACTTCATAATACCAATAAATGAAATGAATAGCGATCGAATGGTTTTTGGTATATAAATGTGGTTAAGTTGATGGTAATGCGATTAGTTTTTTATCCATGCAGAGCTTAGGCTATTAGGAACATCTGACATTCACATAACACATGTCAGGGTTTGTCTGGGCATGGACAGACGAGTAGCAGCAGCTTTCACTTTTTAACAACAAAAGAGGCAGAATTAAATGATTGCATATCATAATTAGCAATAGTAATTCTAATTGCATGCAAGTGCGCAGCTTCCTTAATTATGAATGGTACATTTAGCGTCCATGCCACACACCGCAACAAAATACAAAATTTACTATTATTTATAGAAGCCTTAATTAGTGTAAAAATACATGGTTCGTATCCGTTGGATGTGGATGAAAAGAAAAAGGACAAAATGGAGACGGTTTGCCGAAACGGGCACAAGCAGGAGCAGAGCAGACACAACAAACTGTCACAGCTGTCTCTCCCCATTTTTCATTTATTATTATATTCACTCCTCTCCCTCCTACTCCTACTACTACATATATCATCATCATCACTCTCACTTGATCCATTCCAAATATGGATCCTATCTTCTTCTCCCCCGATACCGACCCCATGTTTTCCGGACTCAGCCTCCAATCACTCCTCTCTCTCAACCCTTCTCTCCTTACCGACGCCTCCCCCATCTTGGCTTCCCCTCCACAACCCCTAGAAACCCTAACCAACACCACCAACAACAAACTACTCATCCCCAAAACCGAACACCCTCACCACCTCCTTCCCCAGTCCCATCCCTTCAACTTCTTCCCCGCCCCCTTCCACCGCCTCCCCCAACTCCGTTCCCCTGAGCCGCTGCACAAACGCCCCCGTCTCGATGCCGCCAATGCCCGCGGAAAAGCGGTGACACCAACCGGCACTATGATTCCCCAGAGCAACCTGGCTCGACAGCGGAGGCAGAAGCTGAGCGAGAAGACGCGATGCTTGCAGAAGCTAATGCCGTGGGACAAGAAAATGGACCAAGGGACGCTTCTAGAAGAAGCTTACAAGTACGTGAAGTTCTTGCAGGCACAGTTGTGCGTTCTTCGCTCGATGCCCTCTCACTCTCAGGGTTCTGCTTATCTGGGTGGCGTTGAAAACGGTGGCGTTTTCGGTGAGTTGGAGAAGCTGAATAGGAGGCAAGTGCTTGAGGTATTGGTGAACTCTGGCGTTGCTCAAACGATGCTTTATTCGCAAGGGCTTTGCGTTTTCTCGATTGAACAGTTGGGTTTGCTTAGGAAATTATCAGATAATAAGAGACAGCATCAAATTATTATGTCTCATCCTGCTTCTTCCAAACCTTTCTTCAACTAATTAGATTTGCATGCTTAGTGCTTACTCTTTGTTTCTGTCATTGTAATTATTTAGTTAAGCTTACTAAGATATTATTAGTACTATTAAATGTCTTTTGCGTTTTTAATTAGCTTATGGTTACACTTACAAAGTTGATGCCTCAGTTGAGGCTCTCTTTGCTATATATGGTGACTCTCCTTTCTCTATGTGCTTATGTGTTTATTTTTAAATCACGTGTTGATTAATTCATTATCATCATGCATTTTATTTAAATTTATTTATTCATTGCTATATTTTTTTTTTAAAAAAGGATTTACACAAATGTAAACATTGAATTAGAATGATTATATAGTTGATAAAGTAAACATATTTATCAGATTCATATTTTTTAAATCAAGAAATTATATTCTTGAACAATCTAAATATTGTAGATGTAAATTAACGTAACTATTATTTCTTATTTAAAGTTTAATGTTTCATAGACATTTGTAATAACTCAAAATATATCTAATATATTGTCTATGTATGTGGAAACATTCTTTTGTAATATATGATACAAAAAATATTATTAATAGTAAAAAAGTTACACTTACGTTAAATCTATCTAAATATTTATTATTATCGCAGACCGTGCAAAGGTTTGGAATAAAGTATCATGTGACAATTTATTGAATGAGTATTAAGATGCAAAAATATAGCTTTTAATTATAATATTTTGTTTTTTTAGAGTGGTTCAGTATGTATCATTGATGCCATGGCTCATGTGCTCATATGATTCGTTGCTTATTGGCTTTTCTGGTTATCACTCTCACGCACACGCATAAAATAGTATTAAATTTAAATTGTTAAATTTTATTATAAATGATTGAGATTATAATATATTTTTTTAAATTATATATATATATATATATAAAATCAGTTTTCAGATTATAATATATTCTTTTGATTGTTTGATAAGTTTATAAAAGTTAGATTATAATATTAGATTGCTGTTTTCTTTATTCCAAATATTATTAGATTGGTTTTGTTTATACATAAAGAAACAAATAATTTATCAATTAAAGTTTTAGAGATTATATGATTAAAAACCAATAAATTATTTGTATATTCTTTTTTTATTTTGTTCAATCAATTAATTTTAATGCGTGCTCAACTAATACAAATAATTTATACATTTTTAAAATTTTATTGTAAAATAATAGATTATTTTAGACAGTCAAATGAGATTGATCATCTAATGCATCTAAAGATAGATACATAATCGATTATTATAAGAATCAATTATTGAAATAATTTATGAAAATAATATAATTCTAACGTACTCTAATTTTTTTGCCCTCTGGAAAAGAGGGGTTGAAGCAATCCTTTGGAATTTGAACAGTGATGAAAATTATAGATCGACAAAAAGAAATGAATTTCTATTTTCATGCGATCTTTGCATTAATTAAATCTTAGAGAATAAATATAATGATGGTGGTAGCTTTACTCCTTTAATACATTACCCCTTTAATAAGCTATAATACGTGCTTTCTAGATTCCCAGCGTGATAATACGTGATTATAGATGAATTAATTTCCTGGTAAAAGATATTACTACTCTGGTTTAAATATAAAAAATAATTAATTATATATATATATATTAAAAATGTTAAAAATAATTATTTATATTGATATTATCAAATATTTGATATAGTTTATTAAAATACCCATAATTTTAAGAGAGGCAAAAAGTCTCAAATATAATTGACACAAAACATGATTGTGGCTGAAAAATGATATTTATGGTTAATAAAAATAAATATTTATAATATTATTTACAAAATAAACATAATATTACTTATAAGATTCAAAATTAATATTTTGGAATGTGTTAGAACAAAATAATTTTGTGGCATATCCACATGAATAGTATTAAAAACTGAATGAATCAAGAAATTTACAAAGATATTAGTATTGCAATGATTCGGCCCACTACGTAGATACCTACATGAGCTGGTTTATACTCTGCTTTCCTTGCACCCAATCAAACGAATCGAACACACAGAAAAAAGAAGATATATAATAAAAGTATATTAAAGTTTAGTTTCCACATTTTGAAATAAAAAAAGTCCTTATCCCACCTCCTACATAATATATAAGTGTTTTCCACCACAAAGTACTTAGCAGCAGGCAAACTAGAAACCCCTAAAATGGCTAAAGGAGCAGGCATTCTCTTGTGTCTCTTGATTGTCATCATGGATGTCTCAGCTGGGATTCTTGCCATTGAGGCTGAAATTGCACAAAATCAGGTATGCCTTCAACTTACCTAACTCTCTTTCTATGTTTCATTATTCATAAAACAAAATTATATAACATTCACTCTTTTGTTTTCTAATATCAATATCTATTTTAAATACAGTTTCGGAATGAACTTTTGAATAGAAAATATCTTTACTGTATCTATCTCACCACCCATCTAATTTGTTTTATTTTTTATTTTATAGATGTGTGTTTTGTAAGAGTAATAATATAATTTTTCTTTAAGAAGATTTATCTACAGGGATGATTTCTATATTTTAAAAAATGACAGGTTAAGCACTTGAGATTGTGGATATTTGAGTGCAGAGATCCAAGCCATAAGGCCTTCAAACTGGGGTTGGGTGCAGCAGTACTTTTGGCCTTAGCCCATGTGATAGTGAATTTGGTGGGAGGCTGCAATTGCCTTTGTTCCCAACAAGAGGGTGACAAGGCTTCTCCAAACAAACAAATCTCAATGGCTTGTCTCATTTTGACATGGTAATGTGTCCACAACCATGAATTATGTATTCACTAATTATCCATTAATTTATTGATTTGCTTATGTCGTTGATTAGGATCGTGTTGGCTGTTGGATTGGGCATGCTGGTGATGGGGACTTCATCAAACAACAAGTCAAGTGGTTCATGTGGTTTCACTCACCATCACTTCCTTTCTATTGGTGGAATTTTGTGTTTTGTTCATGGCCTATTTTCTGTTGCTTATTACGTTTCTACCACTGCCTCTGTTAATTAGTCATTAAGATACCTAAACTGGAATGGAGGCCACACTGCTTCCTTTAGTGCTTTAGGGGTTTGGCTTTTCTAAATGTTTTGCTTTACCCATTGTTCCTTTTTTTTTTTATAAGGTATGTTCTAGAAGGTTTTAGATTTAGTAATACTTCTTTTATCAGATATTTTTCTTATTTCATGAAACATTTATTTATTTATTTTTGTTCTATATGGTGATAAGATTAATATGTTATGCAATTGTTTACAAATTTAAGAAAAATAACTTTGACTAGTTTTATTTGTATGTATTATTTAGTTAAAAATACCTTATAAAAATTAAAAACCATGTATGAAGGATTAAGAAAAGAAATTTTTATTGCGTGTCAATAAACGTATCATAAAGTTAAAAATAGAAATTTTTAGTAAATTATATTAAATATCTTTTATAATTTTAAGGTAATAGTTATCTTTTTACTTTTTCAAACCACAAATTGCTCACACCTTATAGTAATTACATAGAGACAAACAACAAATCAAATCGAAAAAAATTAGAAATTAAATTAATCTCTAAACTTAAAATTCGCACATGTCATCCTCATCGTTTGGTCTCTTTATTTGACTTTAATAATTAACCCCTAAAATCAAGAGTTATACATATAGGTTTTTAAATGTAAATTGATCTTCATTTTAATATTATAATTTTAACGATCACTATAACAATTTAGGTAGTTAGTGTTTGCTACAAACCCACATTAACTACCTGAATTCGACATAAATACAAATTTTGTTGAAGCAAATGTTATGTTGTCTAATGACCTATGCAAAAGTTGTTTTGCTCAACAAACAACACTAATAAATAAATGAGATTGAGGCCATATTAGACATTTGGGTTTGCCATGGGTTAAACTTGACTTTTTTTAAAACTTGTAATTTCGTTTATATACAATTATATTATTTTAAATATAAAAAAATAAATTAAGAACACATATATAATAATAGTAAATGATATATCTACAGATGTCATAAAATAGAAATATCAATACAACAAAATGTACTCAAATAGAATCCTAAGTAAAATAAATCCTAATCATGAATCATGACAGCGACATTAAGATTGATGTTGTTGGCCATGATGTGGTTAGCATTGGTAAGGGTGTGGTGGTTGATTTATCTGAAATACAATAATCATTAATGTTATGATTGTAATGAGTATGATTATCTCAAGATGAACTATCTTAATGTAATATGCTCTTAGGCCTTTATTAATTCGACTTGGTAGAGTGTGAAACTACCCCTACAACCTTTGGTTTGTCTCCTCTACTCATGTCACCCTAAGTCACCAAGTCTGCACGAGCTATGTTAGCTTGGGTATTCGCCTCCTAAACTTGTAGTTATAAGTTAGCAGTTAGATCATAAGAGTTGTTGCCACCCTAAGAGATGCAGAACTCCTAAGTCATAGGTTTGGAGACCTTATACATCTTAGGGGCCAAACTTGGTGCCGGATGAACCTACCAACCACATCCTTCTAGGGAGCTTGGTGGCTTGATCCACCACTCTTTCTTGTAGAGTTAGTTTAACGATACGCTCTTGATATACATGATGTTTAAAAAGTTATATGAATGTATACAAATTTAAAAGAAAAATTAAATGATAATTTTATAAGAAATGATATGTAACTATAATATAGGTTATTGCCACATTGTTTTACCCCACCATATTCCTCAACAACTTCATGTATTTACTCTTCACACATGAATATCTATTACAAGAAAGATGTTTTTGTGTGGGACCTCCCTTATACGGCAGCGCAACAGTAAGGATTTTAAATCCTCAATCTAACAAAGGACACCAAATTTGGGCCTATGGGTTGCTGTGTGGGAAAAAGTCTCACAGCAGTCAAAATTAGAACACATTTTCAAATTATGGTCAAAGTGTGAGACTTTTTCCAAGACAACGTTTTCATGTTTAAATATAAGGTTTTTGAAGTGATTTTATCTCTTTACTAGAAATATAATATGATTTTTTTGGTAAGAAATATAATATGATTGTTTCATAATTTTATTAAACTCATTAACCCATGTAATAAATTCAAAATTTAAACCTCTCCTCTGTGAATAAAGTCTATTATATATCTAAAAATGATTCATGATCTACATTATTAATAGGACAACAAAAAAAACAACCTAAGTGTCATAATAACATTAACTAATTACCATCATACAACACTAACTAAAAACCATGACACATAATTCTAAACAACCTAAAAAACCATAACAAATTTCTAAACACTAATAAAACATTAATAATCTACTCTAGATTGTACTAAATCATCATATTTATATCCTCTATGACTATTTGTTATAGGTTTTAAAAAACGAGTAGCATAATAGTTACACTATGAAACTTCCTAAATTTTCTAAATTACCAATTAACAACTAGCAACATCAATCATCAAACAACATTTATAAACTATCCTAAGGTGTTCTAAATCATGATATTTATATCTTGTATGAGTTACCTATACATTTTTTATAAGTTGGTGCCTTTACTAACTTTTTTAAATCTTGTGTGCGTTTGTGTTATCTCGAGTTGATGTTATGGCACATTGACAATTTACATCGTCTCAATGCAAATGGTCAATTGACCTGAGCCACTATATTAGCCTCCTCTTAGCGTCGATCTTGTGAGCTAATACTAAACATTCTAGTGCATGTTATAATAGGAAGCAAATGGTGATGATCTGTTTGTAAGTTTAGTTATATATAAAGATCAAAACGTAAGATTTCAGAGTATAGTGACTAGTTCATAAATATAAGTTAAGTTTAAGGATCAAATGATTAATTACATTTTAATGTTATTATCACTATCTTATTTGTTCACTCCACAAAACTATCGTCTATTTTATACCACAAATTGTTAGAAACACGGTTGATTATACTAATTGGATGGAATTTAAAAAGTTAAATAACTTTTAAAAAACCTTATATGTTTAATATATTAAAATCTTAATGATAAAATTTAATGGCTCAAATTTTAAAAATTTTAATATCCATCCGAATCATATGCGGACACATAATTCAACTAGATATGGGCAACGATGCGTGAATACAAATTGTATACAGTACAATATGGCACACATTAAATATATATCTATTTTTTGAAAATAATATTAAGATATAAATACAATAACATATATTAAACAAAGTATATCCAAATTTAAATATCTAAGTATAATATTATGAAATCTTAATCATTTAACAATTCCTTAAAATTAAAAATCCTTAAAAAAATCCCTAAAATCTATAAAATATATACAATAAAATCAACTATAATTAGATAAAATTGAAAAAAAACTCCTAGAGAATGCTATACACATGAACATCATTATCTAAATTGTATCATCTTCAAAATCAGTTTATCATGCTCAATTTAGTGCAAGAGTTGCCACTACACCCTCTTTTGTTGTGTGAAAGTCTTCCAATGTCATTCTGATGCTGTCAGATCTTCTAGTGGTTAGGAAAGAAATGATAGGAGAGTCGTCCTTTGTCGTTAGATGAAAAAACACACACACACACAAAGGAATATATAGATGCAAAAGTATGCTACACGTATTTGATCCAGATACGAGTATGCCAAACATAGTTACCATTTTTGACGTATTCATGTTACATACATTTGGACCTTGTCTCCATGACTTTGAAGGAATTAATACAAGCTTGCAACATGATGAAGTAGAACAATAAGCTCTCACGTCAAACACACTTGCATAACTTCATATCAAAGTTATGTGGGCAAACTTTCGTCGTTGTCTTCATCATCAGAACTAGAATATTGATGCACTCGCCTCCCAGCTATGGCTGGAAACAGTTGTCTATGTACATTATGTGAGTGATCATCAGTGTCTGGAGATGTAGACACGGATGCACCTTCTTTCATGCTTGAAGTCTTCTCCGGCTTTATTGTTTTATCGTTCACCTCTCTGCATACTTTGTCCAACATTATCAAGAAGTCACGTACAATTGCAAACAAACGCAAGCCTTCAGCTTTTCCTGCTTTGCCATGGAAATAATCAGCTGTGTTCTTGACCTGAGCTGTTATCCTCTTCTCTTCTTCCACCAACCATGTCACATCTGGTTTTGCTTTTTCCAGAAAACTTTCCATGGAATCTTGGAACTCACTTACCTCTTCTAGATTCTTTATATCAATATTCAAGAAGTCTTCATTTTTTTTCAATGATTGATTGAGATTCAATACTTGAGTTGTTAAGACATCACCATCTATGGCTGCTGCTTTTTTCACACCTTCCAATTCATCACTTAGACCCGAAACCAGTTGAAGGCCAACGCTCCTATAATGCGCTTCTAAGTCTGCATCCTCAGTAGAATGATCTTTTTTCATGCTCGAATGGTTTTGGGTTGATTTTGATGTTCTTACAGCTCTTATGCCCTCAGAACGTATAATCTCCAAAACCACAAAGTGTAGTAGTGTGGTCTTGCCATCAGTTCCTTTTACATCCGCTAGTTTCAAAAGTGTGTCAAGCCTAAATGCTTGGGCACCACCTCTGTAGGTTCCATCATTCATGCGATTTCCTGTCTTGAGAACCGCTTCTAATAACTTTAGGAAGAGCCTGCTTTCTCTTAGTTGGTTGCAAGAAACCTACAATTAAAATAAGATACATCAACCTCAAATGTTTAAGCTCTTGAGTTGTTCTCTCTTTTAAGGTAACCAACTTTCATGAATGCATGTGTCAATTAAGCTTATAATAGTTTAAGTGGAAGACATAGGTAGAGATATAAATTAATATAAAAGCACCCTTCATGCTTAATTTTATGTGAAAATTAAAAGACAACAAATTTAATTGATCCTGTTAAATAAAAAGAAGCATGAGATGATCCAAATCCATTTCCCTTTTAATTCTTTCATTTTCACTTATACAAATATATAGAAAAATTTTAATGAAATTTTTCCCTTATATTTTTTCAATGTTATTAAATATTTATGTATCAAATATGTTTTCTTGTTGTATATTTTAAAACAACTCATTCTTGCTGATAATAATGAAAATAAACACTTCTAATAATTATTAATATGCATGTAATTAGTTATTTTATTTATATTTAATATCGAAGGTTGTACCAAGAACTAGAATATACTTTTGCTATTGTGTAAATAAAATATAAGTAAATTTAAATAAACTAAATTCTATTTAATTATATAATTCTTAATTCCTAGAAAACTTTTCATCAAAGAATACAAGTGACTTTTAAAATAGAAAGAAAAATTAGTTTTAGTAATTAAAAATGCAGATAGTCATCTTACCATCTTTTTTTCATAATAGAAGGTACAAAATGAATGATTTTGTTTCAAAATATAATAAATATTGACTTTTTTTATGATGCATTAAATGAACCATTTATCTTATATCTTTAATTTATTATAAACCTATTAAATTCACAAAACAAACATTTTTTTCTATAATCTACTATTCCAATTATTTAATAATCATTTAATATTAGGGATATATCTGGAAAAATATTAAATTTATGATACGTCAATCAAAATAAATACTTTTCTTAATGATGTTTAATTGTACTTTATATTATAAAACAAATCGAAGATTGTATTTTATAATAGAATTAAATGAGATGAACTAATATTCTTAATTAACATAAATTAGAAGATCAGAGGGAATAGTTATGTAAAAAAAATGGTGTCATGTTCAAAATAGACTGGAATTTAAATGAAGGAAAATAGAAAAATTAGCAAACCTCACTCCTACCTCTAATGTTGAGAAGCAGTCTTTAATGATTGAGACCTCTTCTTGAAATGTGGACATGAACACTAGAGACTCAAGACGTTTGAAAACTAGTGGAATTTCAATCAATGACTTCAAAAACCTCTCAGTGGGGCCAAGTTGAGAAATATCTCCTGTGAATAGTCTTAGCCTAAGTTCCTCATCTGCTGTTGGTGCCATCTTTAGTAATGTTTGGATGAGCTCCACGGGAAGCTCGTTACCTGATTCCATCAACATATTCAAACTAATGCATACGATAATCTTGGACAAATGCTAAAATTAATGAAGCAAAACCTTAATAAAAATAAACTTAAAACATCTTTATCATTCTATATTTAGTGTCCGTTTGATTTCAAGGAAAATAGAGTTGGAGAAATAAAGAAATTTAAGAGTTGATATTGATTCTTCACGCCGTTTAAGACAGTCAAAACTCCATTTGACCATACGATATATTTTTTAGGTTGGTCAAATATTGTATCCAAACAGACGTTTAGTTTATAAATGTCACTCACACATTCAATAAATCACCATCACCGTCGAAGTAAAAGTATATACTCCCTCTATTATTTTATCTGCAGTTATGGGTCGAATTTCTTTCTAAACATTTATCCTTTTAAGATTTTATGATACGTTAAATGCTTATTTTTCAAATATACCAAAATTTTTTAAATAAAGGAACATTAATTAAGCGGAAGTAATATTAAGTATAGAATAAAAAAGAATATATATAAAAGAGGAATACAAAGATATAGTAATTATATTTTTTTAATTTGTATAAATACCTTAAAAAGATAAAAAAAAATCCAAGGAGTATATGATGTAATAAATGCAAATAAAATGGAGAATAAACTACAAAGCATTCATTCTTATTTTAAAGAAAAATATTTCTTTTTTTTATTTTGGTGTAATTTTAAAAAATATATCATTAAATAGTCTTGGAATGCAGTATATAATTTTATTATCTGATTTTCTAGCTTATCCTTATATCTCTCTTATTATTTATAATACTCTCTTCGATTTTTTTTATAAAATTCTATTATATTATTTTATACATATTAAAAATTTGGTTAATTTAAGTAAATATGTTAAATTTGTTAAGTATTCTTGTTAAACCTTCACATATCCTTTATATTAATATTAATTGAGAAAGAAAGAAATTTTTCAAAATTTATTTATATTAAGAGAGAAAATATGTAACCAATAAGAATATGTATAATAAATACACATTGTAATTGAGAATAACATCTTATAAAAAGGACCAACAAAAACTTAAAACTATGGTCTTATAAAAAGGGTATACTATGGTCTTATAAAAAGGGTATATCTTAATTAAACTGGTATATTAGAAAAACTAAGTATAATAGAAAAAAGTAATAAATATTTCCTCATCTTCCAATGACTTTCTTAATGTGCGAAGTTATGCACTCATGTTCAGTAAGTCTTATCAAAAGCAATGCCCAACAGAAATTGACAAACATATCTTTTATGTTTGAAATAAAAAAACTAGTTATAATTAGTAAGAACTCTTTTATGCTTGAGATTTCATGAGCAAAGAATCACCTTCTTTAGCGGCCTTAATAACTTGTTTTGTTGTCACATTCAAAGCACGTAAAAGAATTGCTAAATTCTGCGCTTTCTTAGGCTCAATAATTTGGATGTATTGGACAGAAGGCTCCGATACTGATGCATCTTTTCTTTGTCCATGATTTCTATTGTGGTTGGTGCACCCAAATAAAGACTCTATCTTTTCCTCACTGAACCTGCCAAATTTGTTAGAAAACTCACCAATTACTTTCTCCAACTTTTTCATCGGTTATTTTAGGTTTTTAGATTAGATTTGGTTTTAAATATATGTTCATATAAAATATCAAAATGAAATTAAAAGTTTTTTCTAATTATACCATTATTTTTTGTTTAAAACAATAATGCATTAATTATAGAAGAAGTGATATTGAGTATAAAATGAGAAAATGTTATTTCTAGGAACTGACTAATTAATTATATTTTTTAATCTGTATACGAAATCCTTAAAAAGATAGATGAAAAAAGTGCAAGATGTATATTGATTAATTATTGTATTTTTCATGCAGAATTTCATTTTGACAAGAATTAAATGTTCTTACTGGAATGATCCTTCTTTGATTTCGTGCCAGACCATTGCTTGATCAGGATTTGCAGTAACCTTATCCCAAAAAAATGGCTTTAGTTTTGGTTTTGGAGTATCAGATTCACCAGCCTCACCACCTGGCACTGGATTGGGAGGAGCTGGTGGTGGTTTAGCAGCTTTTGGAGGAGGTGGGGGTTGAGGTGCAGGAGTAGGTAGTGGCAGTGGTGGGGGTGGAGGTGCAGGGGCTGATGTTCCTGAACATGGGCTCGATGTTTGTCCCTTTCCATCTGATGGTGTTGCCTCCTCTGGTAATTCACAGTTATCTTCAGGCTTCATGATGGATAAATTCCTAGCAATAGAAGGCTTCTTTCCATAGTTAATATTGGATACTTTCATATTGGAATTTTCCAAACCACCTGACTTCCCTGGACCTGAAACATGAATTGAAAGAATCATGCCAATTTTAATCTTTTATCACCTTTTGACTTTTTATAAAACACTCTCTTGGACACTTCTACACTTTTACACATGTTAAAAAACTCTAGTTAGTTTAAATAAATACCTTAAATGCTTCATTTATTATTCTTATATTTCTAAAACTAGTTTCAATATATTAATAAAGAGAAAAAAGTGATTTTTTTCAAATTTCATTTGTATTCAAAGAGAGAAATATCATTATTAAGGGTATCCGTGGGGAAAAATTACTATGAGAATCAACTAATTCTATTTTTTTAAAAAAATTGATTAATATAATTAAAATTATTTAATTTATTTATAAATTATAATAGTTTTATAAAAATACTCTTAAATATTTAGTAAGACTTATAAAATTTTTTCCTAGTTAATTAATATTTATTTTATCAAATATCCACTTTTTGATAAAATTTTTATATTATCACAAGATTCGTATCCTAAATTTGGTTGTAAATTAAGAATGTTTTTTTGACCGAGAAAAGATTTAAAACAGGATCGAGAATTTAACATATAAAGGCAAACTTAGACATACTGTTAGAGAAATCACTTGAGCTAATTACGAGTAAAGATCTGTCATCTTTGTAAACTTTTTTGGTCTGGTGAACCTCATGAAAGCATAGGATGAAGCCTATGAAGATTATAAATCCTGATGCAGAAGCAGCATAAATTAATGATCTTCGTTGTTTGGGATTATGGCTGGGATCAAAACTAAGAGGAGGAGAAGGTGGAGGTGGTGGTGGAGGTGCGGGTGGTGTAACTAGCATAAGCAGATCCGCAATGAGTGCGTCATATGGAAATTTTGGAGTTGAAGTGTGTGACTTTTCAGCATGACTAGTTGGTGATGGTCCTAATGCAGACTCAGGACTTGGTGACTTATGTAGCAAATATCTATGTTCTGAAACATAATGCTTCCTTCGCCAATGTCCCTGCTCTTCTGAAACAATAGTAAGATACTTTGAGCTTCTTATGCAATCCAAAAATTGTTGTCTCATGTGGGTAGGTAGAAATTTAGTTGCTCTGTCTATATGTTTTTCTATTGAAAGATTGTCAGCATTTCCACTCAATTGATCCAAGTCAAAAATTTTAATATCATCGTCCCTTTCTAGTAATTTTTTGCTACAATGTTTCCATACCTGCTCTACCTGTATCAATCATTGAGTCAATGCAAATTCAGCATACAACCAATCATGATACATAATATAGCAACATAGTTGAGTGAGGGCAACACTCTTTTACTAAATCTTGTAGCTAGCTAGATATATATTCTTCGATAAATTAAGATGTTTAAGAAGTCAAATCAATTGTTTGAAGTTTTAAAACGAGTAATTTATATAAGATTGTGTTTGATAGATATACTCAACATGTTTAGTTTCTTTTTGTATTTAGCTAAAATCACCTTATAAATGTAAAATATACACTAGGTAGTATGAGTTGAATCTAGATATGCTTTTTTATAACAAAACCTAACACACGCGAGGAATAACATAGTCAAACTCAAGCACCATATTTTGATAAATTGATAGTAGTCTATTCAACATTCATTTAACACAATAAGCAAAATTATGAATTGATAAAAAAAAACCAGATAATAATTTACAAGGTGGAAGAAGAAAAAATGAAGAGAGAAAAATATATATTTAAAACTAACTTCAGTTGGTAAAAAAAAAATCTGTGTTTATAAAAATACAATTTTAAAATTCATTCTTAAAAAAATGATACCTTTTTTGCGTCAGTATGAAGGGGTGATGGAGGTAAAGAACCATGTTCTCTGTGAAACTCTTTGGGTTCCCACCTCATTCCCTTTGAAGATGCACTTTTGGCCAATGCACAAAGAAGAATGACATAAACAAGTCTTGTCAATTCCATTCCTTCCAAACGAGACAAATAATCTCATTTTCATCTCATTGAACTTGCAAATCCTTCCAATCTGTCTCTATATGCATTTATAGAGAGAAAGAAAGGGGGAGAGATGTATATAACATGTATGCGCCTATAATGTAACAATATTCGAATTTGTTGATTGTTTAGCTTCATGAAAAATTCATCAAACTTGGAATGAAAATGCCTCCAAATCTTAGAAACCCACAATAAGGTCAACGATCGGTTATTTGATAATATTGCAATGTTACATAATCGTCAAATGAACATGCATGCATCCAACCATAAATCAACCAATGCGTGAAACGTCCTGAAATCGTGTGGAAAAGTTTGTTTGAGTTTTTGGTTCGATAATGTAATAGTTTTTATGAAATATTGTATTAATTTGAGGATTGAGTTGAAGAATTTGTTTGTGTTGTTGTGTGAGGGAAGGACCTGAGAGGTGAGAGAATGAGAATGATACATTGAAATCCTAAAGAAACGTAGAGAGAACAATGTGGGATACCGATGAGATATGTAACTCATGTCTTTTCTATGAGTTTTAGTAGTAATTGATCATGTTGTAAGTAACATGATAATTTCTACCATTAAAATAGAATACATTATTTAAAAAATTCTCACTTTCCAAAAACTTAAAATTGTTTCTTGCATGTTATTTTATTTTATTTATTTATTAATACAAAGCTACATATTTTTTTTAGATATAATTTTTACGCAATCCACTAAGATTATTATAAACTCTAAAATACTCAAGATTCAAACTTCATATCATAATTTTATTTAAATTGATTTATACATTTTGGATTAATTTGTTAAAATTGATGATACAAAAAAAAACCATTATAATTGAACTAATGATGATATTTGAGTGTTCTCTTTCTTTTAACTACATACTATGTAGGCTTTTCCGACTTAATTCTTAGAGAAAAAAAAGAAAAACAGAGAAAATAATTCAAAAATATATGTCAAAATTAAGGCATGAGAGACTCCATTGTTTATTTTGAAATGGAAAAAAAAATTAAGGGATAAAATTAGGGAATATAATATTTAGAGAATAAAGTGGGACAGATTTAATGATATAGAATAAAAGGAGTAAACTTCTTTAAATGAATGTTAGTTTTAAAATGTTTAATTTATTTATAATTTAAATATATTTTTAACCTAGAAAAATATTTTAGAATATAAATTCGTTAGTTTTGTTTAGTTGGTAAAGAGAATTTTATAAGGGATTTATAACAATATACACAAATGTTAGCTTTCCGTTATTCATTTTGTGTTTATTCATAAATAATAACATGAATTCAGTTAAAGACTATTTTATGTAGAACCACACAATTTTAAGATTTGGTTTTAATGGTCTAATAAGTTTGTAATTATTTATGATTTATATCCTATTTAAGATTGAAATTAAAACACATTACAACTTTACAATATTTTTCAATTAAAAATAATTTTTATCTCAATCTTAAAATTAAGAACCATTATTTCTCCTCTTTATTAATATACTAATTTGATATTAAAGTAGAGATTATTTTTTAATTCAAAAATACTATAAAAACTATTTTTTAATTTAAAATTATAATATATTTTAATTTCAATATCATTTTCAAACTGTTTCCATTAACTTAACTTCTTATATCTAACAATACAAGAAAAAAATAGTGTTTTCTGGGAAATAAGGGGCTTACGCGCCCAAAAACAAAGGCAAAGAAATAAAATTACGAAACCCATATAAACAGAATGACTAAACTTTGTTTACCAAAAACAAAAAAAGAATGACTAAACTTTGCTAAACTATAAAAACAGTTTTGACTTCCCTCCACATAAAAGTTATTTTGTTTTAATTTATATTTTCATGAATAGAAAAATCATGAATTAAGAGTTTAAATGTGTTTTTTAATGAAATAAAACGCTTAAATGTGTTTTTTTCAGGTAAAATATGGATATTTGGTTATGCTCCTTATAATTTTTTTTATCCCTTTTATATATTTTATAGTTTATTTTTATTTTAAATTTGAATTCTTTAATTATTTATAGAGTAATTAAATTACATATTAACTTGTTAAAATAATTTTGACATATTTCATTGATAGTTACCACATAATTTTATCATGTTAAAATATAATTTTTAGCAATTAAATTTATTTTGACATGTTCCATTGATAGTTACCACATAATTTTGACGTGTTAAAATACAATTTTTAACAATTAAAGTTATTTTAAAATTTTTAGAAAATAAAATGATTGAAAAAACAAAAATTACATTTTAACTTACTAGAATCACATGTTAAGAATCGGTTTGACATATCAAGTAAACTAATATGTATTTTAGTTACTTGTATCAACAATTAACGAATTTAAAATAATTCAAAGTAGAAATTAAAAATAAAATATTCAATAAAAAATAAATGTAAAAAATATATTTTATAGGAACTCAAACCTATATAGACAAAAAAAAAACATATTGAAACCGAAATAAAGTAACCTTTCATTTCAAATGAATCAATATATTCTTCATTTTACATGAAACATTAAAAGAAATAATACAATTGTTTTATTTAAATGAGATAACATAAACTTTCAACATAAATAAATCAGCGTAACTATTTATTTACATCAACCAATATACAAATTTTCATTTAGCATACAAGGTGACCCAATGAATAATTGAACAAAAGGTGATAGGAAAAGTAAATGGTGAGAAGTCACAGATTCAAAACTATTTCTAACAATTGACTAGCAAACTAATATTTGGCGAGGAATAAATACACAAACGAAACAACCACCGCAACATATGTTTGAAAATTGGTTTGCATCCTTTTAACCAATTCTCAACTATGGAATTATTATTCCAATCATATTTCATAATTTAAATTAAGGGAAAAAGTCTTGCATGAAAATCATAAAGCATGTATAAGTTCTTTAACTGTATTTGTGAAGCTGATGTGTTACTAGCTGGCCAACTCGTATATAAATCAGAATTCCATTGTTATACAACTTCCAATTAGTTTCGAAATATGCAACGCTGTTATTAAAGTGAGATGATTTTCAGTTAAATGAAAAAATGATAAGTCAAAGGGTAGAGCGCTTGTTAATTTTTTTAATTCTCCTTGTTAATTTTATTTCTACTTGTTTGATAGGTGGGTCTAGTGAAGTTAAAGGTATGCAATTGCAAATATAAGAGATATCTGCTTAGAAGATTTTCAAACGAATCTAAAGGGAGAGATAATGTTTTAGCGTTGCTTCTTCTACTTTGTAATTCCATTGAAAAAATGACAAGTTCGCATAAACGTTTATATGTTCGTTTGTGTGTGTAATTTAACATTAACTTAATAGTATAACTGTAACGAGGATTTTGTAAGAGGGTGTGATATGTACAACTGCATATAGAAAGAGAAGAGAAGAGAGAAGAGAAAAGGTAGATGAAAAGAAAAGGAGGGAAGATAAGACAAGAAAGGAAGAGAAAAAAAGAAAGGTACGAGGAATTGAAAGAAAGGTAGGAGATGAAAAAATAACAAATTAACATCCTTGTAATATAAAACATAGTTGTTATGAATAATATATGGTACAACTTGAAAAGAACATGCAATATAATTAATCAAGCATAGGGTGAAAGGAGTTTCTTTACTAGGGAAAACGCAGGCTCTGTAAGCAAGCCACAACTTCCTCGTCCCCACTTCGTCATAGTATACCATCTTTTTATTTTCTTACCCTTTTTTAGACTTCTTTTTTTTCTTTAATTACTGTTAATGATCCTCTTATTTTTATTTTATTTTATTTTACGCGTAGCTTGAATAAGCGCAAGATAATAGAAAGGATATACCCCATAAAACCTCCACTAATGCTCATGTCAGTATCATTATCCCATGGATATGGTGACGATGGTCTAGATGCTTCAAGAAAATCAGCCAATTTAAGCTCTGGGTTAGACCTCTTCATAGGAACCCTGTGATGACCGTACAACTCTGGGTCTGGGCAATGATCCTGTAATAACGATAGAACCTTCGATTACTTTCACTTCAAAGTTCAAACACAATAATAAAATATTAAATGCAATTCTTACCATATCAACATGCATCTTTTTCACGAAGGTCGTGAACATCTCAAAATTCTTCTTCTGAAATAACTCATTTGACAAACGGAGGTATGTCACGCCATACATTTTTGGCTTTGGAGGGTAATTGCTTCTCATCACACCATTCGGTCTAGCATTAAGAAGGATTTGATTGTAAGCTTCAGAGTCATACCTTGAAAGTGCATTTTCCCCTGCAACCTGGATCCCCTCCATCCAGCCTCCGCTCAGGACCTGCATACATGGGCTTAAAGAAATTAATTAATAAACATAAAAACAAGTTATGCGTTGAAATCTCTTGAAAGGAAAAAGTTACCTGTTGAACAAGTTCCTGGGCTCCACTTTGAGCTTCTGGATCTTGCTCACAGTTTCTCATCTCGAGACACGTGAAATTCAAAATAGCATCGTGTCGTGATAGCATCCTTGATATAGGTCGGTATCCATCTCTTTCATATAAGTTGTAATATCCTGAAGTCAGCTCTGCTGCGTGGTTTTCTGCTTTATACCACCAATGGATTCCAGCAACCTATTTTATAATATAGTGTCAGCTGAATGATGCAAAAAAATAAAATGGGCTTGCTATATATATTTTGAAGTTTACCTTTGCTGCTAACTTCACTTTGTATCCTTCGAATACTTTGTTGGCTTCATCCAAGATCTGATCACCATGCATCAGCAACTTGTTGGAATACCATGTCAGGAAAAATTCCCCTTCCTCTGTTCGAAAAGTTCCTCTATGTTTGAAAAACCCTGTGGATTCAGGTATGTCATTGCAGTGCCCAGCATTATTTGGCAGATTATATTCAGGATAGCCTTCCCTTGCAGCAGTCTTTCTGAAATCAGCTTCTAGAAATTTGTCATAGCACTGCAAGATTTCTTATTGATATGAACATTGGATGTATTTATATACCAACAAGATAAAATCTTATTTGTTTTCAATGATAAAACCCAATATTTTAGGGAAATATGCGCAAATTGCTATATAGCATGTCCAACCTCACCTGAAATTCTCCAATGCCAGGAAACATCCAACCCTGACATGATGAGTAAGAGGGGTATCTGAGTTCTCCTGCAGGGCCAAGTCCTACTTCGATGTCTACTATGAGCTCAGATTCTAAAAAATCTTTCATATTCTGTCTAAAACTCTGCATGTAATCTCTATATATCTGTGTCAATTAAGAAGCAATCAATTTTAACATCAAGAAGCAAACTACGCAGTAACATGTTGATCCCTTGAACTGTTAACTAGAAAAGCCAACCAATTCCTTTTTTAACTTTTTATCCATAACAAAGTTTACCCAAAATGGACGTACATGTGGTAAGTAATCTATGGTTATTATTGATAAATGATGAGACCTAATCTTCAAGTAATTTTCATCAACTCACCTGAATGGCAGTTCGTCCATAAAATAAAGGCTCATTGTCCACGCCGAGGGATAGACATTCCTTATTCCTGTTACCCACGCGGTTGGTGTAGAATATATCAGGATTTGTTTCTCCAACTTCAAGTATCCATCCAGGGATCGGGATATAAATAGAATCTCCCACATTCCCTCCACATTGATGGAATGACATTATAACTTGTAACCTCAACTTGCAACGTTGAACCAATTCAAATAGTTCTCTATAAGCGGACCAATCATAGTGCTGAGGCTCCTTGGATTCCACTATTCCCCACCAGACATCAACCATAACCCCATCAACACCTATTGCGCGTAGCTCCCTTAGTTGTCTCTGTAGTCCCACTTTGTCTTCTAAGTAGTTTCCATTTGTAACAACTCCTAACTGGCAGAAACCATCATATTTTACAAATGGAATACAACACTTTGATATGTTGCATGAAATGTAAGTAGAAATTTAAGGTTTATGAGTATGACTTACTGGGAGCATCACATATACTGGTACATAACTTTCTAACATTGGACTAACGTCAGTAAAGGAAATCCGTTCCTGCATTTCATCATGATAAAAAATTTCAAATGTTAATCGGAAAGGATGGACATGAAATTGGAGACTAAAGATCCTACATTATCTTAGGTGATATAAGGTGGCTCGCCGGTTAAGCGAAGTAAGATGTGAGAATGAAGAAAAAGAGGTCGTCCGGTTTAAATCTTCATTGCTAACAGTTTTAATAATTAACTATCATTTAACGTTTCTGTCGATAAAATAAATATTGCATTATTTTTAACTTTTTCAATTAAAAACCGATGGTACATTAATTTCAATTAAAATCGTGTTTTCTGTTTGGGTTATTGTATGCATCTCATACATTCTTTAGAAAACATCTCCCCATTTTATGGTGTGGACTTTGATGTTTGAAGACTGAGATGAAAAAAAGAAAAGAAAATGGAAGATGCAAAAATAAGTGAGAGATTAAAAAAAAAAAAAAAAGAGGTTTCAACGTTGGTGTTTAACGCAAATTGTTACTCATTACTGTTTTATTGACTAAAGTATAATAAATTAATAATAATGCACATTAAAAAAATTAGAAAAAGGTAAAATAAGAAATTTCCCGGTTTTTTCTCCACTTAATCTCCTTGTGAGCTTTCCTATCTGCATTTTTTCTAAAAGCGTGGACCACTCAAAATAACCCCTAATCCTCACTCACCTTCCAACAATCACACACCGTACAAACCATAAACAAAACGGAAGAAGACGACAAGTCAGGGTCATTGTCTTCAATCCATTTTCCCTTTATATAAAAAGTATTGTTTTGGTCACAAAGACAAATGCGAAAGGATAAATTAATCGAATCTTGAAGAATGCGTGGATGTATAATTAAACGAATAAATAAATCATTTAACAAAAAGAACAAGAATCATACATGAACCATTCAAAACTCTTTCTAATATCTAATTTATAGTCACAGCAGCTTAATAACAGAGCACTACTACACTACTACACTACTACAATCGTTAAAGAAGAACACAATAATATAATGATGATGATAATGATTTTACCTGTGATTGAGAAGTTACAGCTTTCAATACCACATCGAAAGGTCGCAGTTTCTTGAAATATCCACAATCCAATTTGAAGCCATGCGTGGTTATTGGCTTCCTTGCTCTTTCCACACGTATAGCCTCGCTCCCCCGTAACATTCCTAGGTGGAAATTCCTTTCTTGAAGCATTGGCGCAATTCTTGTCCCCATTCTGCTTTGTGCGATACACACAATTTTCCAATATTCATTAATTAGCCTTCAACATTGATTACTTAACAGTACTTATACTAATTATGTCACATGTAAGTTAGTTACAGGAACCACCACCTGCAACGTTGCATGGAGCAAAAGAATCAATGAGAAAACAAGAACGAAGAAGGAAAGTACATACCAGTTATGCTTTCTTTAGATTCAAGTGAACCTTTGGGTTTTTATGTGTTGAAGGCTCGAACAAGCACACTTTGATTTTATTGAGCAATGCATGCAGGAACTCCACGCCAGTGGATGTTGCTGCTTCGTCGTTCTTTGACCGATGATCAATGATAGAGCGAATTTTTGTCATGTGCTTATTTTGCATTCATTTGGGTCTTATAATGCTTCTTAGTTGCGGATCGATTGGGCTTTGCTGTAGGCCCAACAGGCCCGAATGCGGGAGTAAGGTACGTCCATTTGAATTATGAAAATATTTTTTATTTTTATTTTTTGATTTCAATTTTAATTACGAAACTGTCATATTTTTTGTTTTAAAAGAAAATTTCTTTGTATCATTGGTTTTGTACTGTAATACTTTGGCCCCACTCTGACTATTCCAGATTGAAGAGGCAATTGATTCATCATATTAAAGGAAAGGAGTTTGGGGATATAGTTGTAAATCTTCGTTTAACTTATGCCATTGTCAAAACAAAAACACTAGATTTAAATTTGTAGTCCTAAGATTATAAATCATAAAGTTTTTACACAAGATTTAATACAATGACTCGAATTCCATAAGTTTATGTTAAAACCATTTTTGACAACCAACATTATGTTTGGATACATTCCGGATGATTATGAGTTTTCGATTCTTTTAAAATGAAAATCTAAAAATAAAGTTTATTTGAATAAAATAATTATAATTACCATATTGATTTTAGAAAAAAACCAAAAATTACTCCCATCAAAGTTTTAAAGTAGGTTTGTGAGTTAAATTTTAAAGCAAAAGTGAGCTGTTTCTTTTTTCCTTGTCATGAATATCATTCTTTCTTATCATTCTCATTCCCCTCCAAACTTTTTGTCTTCACTTTAAACTCTCATGTGATGAAACCAATAGCTATATTTAAGTAGAGTTGAGTATATGAGATCAGGCCTTCGAGGTCGGCTCATTTAACCCATATTTACGGAGGTCACCCGTTAAAAAAAACTTATTTAAATCATGAGTTCAAGGGTATGACCTGTTTAGCCCACAAGTCTTATATTTAAACTTTTTTAAAAAACAAATTTTACATCTTCTTTCATGCTATTTCACTTTCACACTTCACTTTTTTAAAGAAAGAAACTCAAACCTAAAACAATGTTATTTAATTGTTCCTTACACAAGGAAGCAGTAACTCCATTAGCACATCGCTCACACTACCCATTAATATATTCTTATAAATAGGTGTTTTTCCATGTTTACAAAAATTGAGTGGACTATAGCCTTTTTGTATGCAAGTGAGTAGCTCATATGTAGCATATATGTCAAATATCTTAACGTTTTATTTGGAAATGAGATGGAACTTGAACTGGTCTACATAGGTATAAGAGATCTGAAATGGGAACGAGTCCATAGGATGCGTTGAATGTGCGGTTTATGTTACACCAGTCCACTGGGGATCCAATATTATACCTTCTATTTTAGTGGGGAACTAAAAGTCTTAGAATGTTTCTTGAAAAATTTCACCAATCCTATGCATTATGGGGTGAAAAAGGGTGTTTCCTGCAAAGACACTTCGACGCTCAAGTCAATGGAATATTCTGAAGATGAATATTAGAGTTCAAGCATAAATTATGATTAAGAACCCTTTCTTTTATCGATTCATGGGTATTTATACCAGATAGTAGTCGAAGGGTTGATTTGGCCTAGGGGGACATTCCATATGATGTGTCATTATGATTCTAATATTTGTAGAAAAAATGACACACGACGCGGGTGCCCCCTAACAACTATACCTTATTCTCAGTCTTTTTGCAGGTTACTTTCTAACATGCGATTATATAAGTTAACGCTGATCCGCTAGTATTGAGAGAGTGACTCGTAACAGTATTAGATCGTGGGTCTCATAGGTGATGTCGGTTGCCAATGTTAGGTTACAACTTCATGTGAGATGCCGGTCATCGATGACGCTCTAGATGCAAATTATCCTCTTGTCTATGGTATGGAGACCGGATCATTTTCCCCGTAGCTTGCTTGAGGGGCCATACTGGTTGCTCAAATGAGTTATACCGTTTACTCAAGTCATCTATTATAGGCGTGGGTAAGAAAAAATTCTTAAACTTAGAAAAATTTTCAATTACGCCATTTTGCTACTCTGGGCTCCCTTCATAACTGTTATTCATTACTTGCCAACTGAAATGCAATGTTGTTTGTAATGTAAACCATGCCAATCGTCGTGTAACAGTTATTCTTAGAAAGGGGTCTGTCAAACTGCCAGTGAACTGTCGTGGCCTTTCAAATTTGAATCGACGCGGCCCGTTAATCTTAAAATGACGCGTCGTTGCACTTGCCTCCAGCCACACCTATAAGTGGTGACTCCGGGAGCCTCTATAGAGTTACTCACCTTTTCCATACTAAAACTCTGTGAAAATTGCAACAGAGCTCTCACCTACCACTTTAGAATGCTCCAAACTTTTTCCATCCAACTCAGGTAACCACCTCTGTCCTTTCTTTTAAAACTTTTGCTTTTTTCATTGCTTTCATTTACTCCGAGGAGGTCGTAGTGGTCGTATCACCGTTGCCCTTGTGGGGTCGGGTCACATCATCTAGTAAGGACAATGTCCCATGAAGTGAGGCGATAAAGATACGAAGTCTTTGCAGAGCCCTCGATGGATTCTATGGTCGTTGGGGGTTCAGAGGGGAAGATTAGCGCTAACTTATACCTTTCTGATGATGTGACCTTTTACAATGGTACATGTATCTTTAGGAACATAATCATCGTGGCAACTGAGAAAGGCACCGAAATCGAATGGGTGAAAGCAGTGAAGATCGTCTCGGGGTGTGTGTCGTGACCGGATCGCGGCGGGAGGCCGACCAAAAATGATAAACCGTTTCAAAATCCTTTTAAAAAAATAAGGAGTCTCCACTAATATTCTTTAAAGGTAAAATACTGGAAAAACCTTTTTTAAAGCATTGGTCATAAAAGTGAAATTCTAAGTTCGAAAGTTTGATTATAGGTGAGGAAGGTATTAGCACCTCACACTGTCCATTATAAAGCGGTTACCTCAAATTGATTGCACGTATTTTAAATAGCCTAGAAATTAATTTAACTTCTCAAGAAAAGAAACAAGTAACATAGACAAAGAAATTTTTGAAATGAGATCAATAGGACGTCTCGTCTAAATTAATCTTAAATCGAACAACTTAATTAAATAGTAGCAATAACAATTAAAAGTAAAACAAAATAAAAGTAAAGACCAACATGACATTTCATCCAAATTGACCTTAATTTGTAATAATAAAATTTAAAGATTAAAATAAAATAAATTTAAATGAGATTAGATTAAATAAAATGAAACGAGACGAGATAAAACAATATGAGATGACATGAAATGAATTAGTACCAAACAAAAGATTAACAGGACGTCTCATCCAAATTAACTCCTTTTTATAAGAAGCATTATTATTATTAAGTAAAGTAAGTTGAAAGTATGAGAAGATTAACAAGACATCTCATCTAAATTAATCTCCCTTTTTTAATAAATATCATTATTTAAGCAAATAAAGGACATAGCGAAAGTTGGAAGAGATTAACAAGACGTCTTGTCTAAATTAACCTCATCGTGATAAAATAGTATTTTAAAATTAAATGTTAATGATATAGAATTAATCAAGATAAAAATAAAGACACACGAAAATTAATAACATGAAAGTGGGCCCAATAGGAATTGTTCCCGCTCCTACGTATTCTAAAGCGTGAATATATTTTTTGTTCTTATAAGAGAATAGTAAAAAATAAAAGATCCTCTATAAGATAAAATAGTTACTTAAATTTAAAAGGCTAAAATATATTTTTGGTTCTTATAATTTAAGTAATTTTTAGTTTTGGTCTTTTAATTTTTTTACACGTTGATTTTAGTCCTTATATTATTTAATATTTAACACAACTATTAATCGAGCATACATATATGTTATCTTTTACCTAGTCTCTACAACTTATACCACCCTTTAGCTTATCAAAATAGATCATATTTTCATCTCTATTGATGCCACTAGAAACTTTTCAACGTATCACATGAACAAAAAATCCAAACTAGTAACATAAATGGAGAGACCAAAATTAAAACATTAATCAAAACATAATAATAAAAAATATATCTAAACCAGTTTAATTAAAACATGAATAGTTGGTTAAAATACAATTCAACTTGAAAAATACAGTTTTAGGAAAAAAACCTATAAAAATGGTCCTTTAAACCTGTGCAGTTTATAGTCAACAGTGATTCAACCGTAAATAATAATATTGACGGAACCTTTAATAATGAATGACCAAGGTTTTTTTTAGTTTTTTTTAAATTTGAGAGGTTAAAAGTGGTCAATTCTATTTATTGGGATTTCCCCCTATATACTATATTTTATAGGGGTTATAATTTATATGAGGTGTTTTAACTCCTAAATAATACCACATTTGGTTCCAAATATAAGCAAGACAATTACTTTCACACATATTAAGAATAATAGTTAAGAGAAGTTATTTGTATTCATGTTATCAAATATTTGATGTAATTTCCTAAAATACCTCTAATATCATTTAATACACAAAACATTAGTTGTCTTGCGAATTGATCTAGTGTGAATACCGGCCCCTTAAACTAGTTACCTTGGATAATATTAAAAAATACCAAGTATTTGGAAAAGATACAGATATAACCGGATTGGCCCTCAGGCATACCGGAACTAAAGGTCTTTTCAGTACGGAATATATGACTATGACCTCGGCCAAAAAAGACAAATGGGCAACTTGCATATGCAAAAGCTGCAGACTCTGCACCTTGACATAAGTCAAATCACTCACTTGTGTTTAAGAGGAATGCTATATAAAGAACTCACTCATTAACACATAACACACTCTTAAGTAAATCAGAGAACATTCTTACCCTCTTACTCTAACCTGTAATACAGATTTCTCTGTTATAACCGTACTGACTAAAGCATCGGAGTCTCTTTCGAACACCTCCGTTGTGGTCTCAAGGACAACGACAAAAGTTGACTTTTCATTACCTTAACACGAAGGGCTTGGAGTTCCCACTGAACCCAAGTTTACAATACCGTACTCCTATTGAGACAGTGTAAAAAGAGAGAGGGAGAGAGATTCAACACCGGTTTGAAAGTCAACAACTTTGACCCCGTACACTGGTCAGATCACGAATATATATGATCCAGACCTGTACCCTAGTATACAATCCACATGCTCAGCATCCACAGTAGCATTCTTACAAGCCAACCAGGCCACATCAAAAGGCATCCCTGGGATCATCACCTCCATAGCTGGTATCACTTACATCAGTGTAACACGAGAAGCTCGACCTTAAAGTCACATCACCAGGGCCGGCCCTGGGCCTTGGAAACCAGGGCAATGGCCCAGGGCCCATTGAAAATAGGGGCCCAAAATAAATAATTTTTAACTTATATACAAAAAAAATCAAGAGATTTCAATATGGTTTACATGGTTTAGTGGTAAGGATATGAAAGTTTTGCTACATGGTCCCAGGTTCGATTCCTCACTAGCTATGTTTTTTTTAAAATTAAATGTTTCTGAGTCATTAATGTATTGGAATCAGCACTGTATGCAAATGGAATTGGCAAATTAATATTGTAACGTATACAAAAATATATAACGGTAATTTATATATATATATATATAACAATTATATTTTCTTCCATAATACTTCATTTCATCTTCTTTGGTTTCTATAATTCTTTTCTACTCTTCCATCATTTTTCATCTCCTCTTCTTTTGTTTATATAATTCTTTTCTACTTTGACGGTTTGATCTCTCTCAAGTCTCAATCACCACAGTTACATTGGAATATCATAAAATTGGTATGTGTTTCTATTCACCTTCTAAATTACTTGTTAATTACGTTATAATTTATGTTGTTATATAAATTATTTAGAAACTTTATTCTTGTTGATATCAATATTTTTTAAATTCTTATGTTTATAGGGTCTTAATTTTTTTATCATCATTGTTAATTGTTTAATTTTTTATATTTTTTATATTTTTATGTTAAGAATATTGAATTTTTAAATTTTTAATAGTTATTACTAATTAGTTAGTTGTTTTGAATTTCATATTAATTTGTTAATTTTATGTTACAGTGATTAAATTTTGCTATTGGAATTAGCTTATACGTGTGAAGTTGTGAACGTGTATCCAACACTAACTTCTCTTTCCAGGTGTTATTGTTCTTTTTTTTTTCTTGTGTTAATTTATTATTTTAATTATATTTCACAATATGCCTCCTAAAAAACATTTATCTGGAAATGAAAAAAGAAAAAAATGAAAACGAGAGGAAGAATTAATTAAATCACAAAGAGGAGCTCTTGATAAATTTATTTTTAAAGAGACAGATTCTCATGAAAATTTAGAACAATCAATTGAAATTGTGCATGATCAAATTCATTTAAATGAGAATGAAGTTAATGATTTTAGTGAAGCTAATAATGTGTCAAGTGAATCTAATATGGAAAATATTGATATTGAACAAGAGAAACTAATTCCTCCTTTAGATATTTATGATCCTAGAAATTGGGGTAATCTTGATAACAAAGGAAGGGATATTTTAATTGAAAAGGGACCTATTAGATAAAACAATCTTATTTTTCCTTTGGATAATACTTCTAGACATTTTTCATATGCCTATTATTCTAGAAAGCTAAGTAATGGTGAGACTAGTGATAGAAAATGGTTGGTTTATTCCAAGCATGTTGATAGGGTATATTGTTTTTGTTGTAAGTTGTTCAAATCCGATAATAAAAAAAGTTCATTGGCAAATTGGGGTTTTAGTGATTGGAAGCGTATTAGTGAGAGACTTAAGCAACATGAAAATATTTTTGAACATATGAATAACATGAATACTTGGAATGAATTGAGAGCAAGATTAGACAAAAATCAAACAATCAATAAAAATTTACAACAAGAGATTATAAAAGAGAAAGAACGTTGGCGACAAGTTTTACTAAGAATATTTTCTGTTGTTAAATGTCTTGCTAAAAATAATTTGGCTTTTCGAGGATCCAATGAAAAATTAAATCAAGACAGTAATGGAAATTTTTTGGGATTGATTGAAATGATTGCAGAATTTGATTTAATAATGCAAGATCATTTTAGACGCATTCAAAGTCGTGAAATTTGTAACGCCCTCTGTTACACCTTAATAAATTCTAGAAAAATTCGTAATAATTTTTTTTTACTAAAGATATGTTTGTTAAAAAGAAATTATCGGAATAAATTATATACATTATTTCTGAAATACCTCAATATTATTAAAACTTTATAAAGTATTTGTACATTCATCCGAAGAAAATAAACATTAAACATTATAAGAAAGAGAGGAAACTCCATGGCCCAAGAGCAGTTGCCTAGTGACATTATTTATTCATTGGACCACGGTATTCATACCGAGCTCCCTTTCTAGAACGTGCTATATATACTGTCAATGTTCTTCGATCCTTCCCTCTATACGAACCATTAATTTAAAACATATGAAACAAAAATATAGAGAAAGGAGTGAGAAACAGAATATAATATTCCCAAATGGGACATAAGTAATAAAGGATTTTCACAAACTAGTATAATAATATCAATCACAATCACAAGCACAATCAATTTATGAATGTATGAATGATATGTCATATCTTCATCATAACTTATCTATATATGTGGGCCCCTTAAATTTTAATTTGCACTGGGCCAACCAGGAGTTTACACTGTTCCATAATTCCGGATAATAATAACATGAACAACTCAACTGGCATGGAAACACTTAGAGACTAGTCAGATTGAAAAGGTTTTTATTGTGAAAGTACCCGACACTAGGGAGCTACCCCAGGTCCCCTGAAGCACCCTTTCACACCCTCTCATCCCAAGGCTCACAATTAAGCCTCCTCTAATGTATCCTCGGTTTCTATAATCCGTCCCCAGACAATATCATTTTGTTTCTCTTCAATGATTCATGATGCATGAACTACTCGCGTATTTAGTTGGTTAAGGCTTTTAGAAACTCAATATATTATCAGGGCCTATGAATCGCGACATAGCCACCCCAGTAAACTGTACTTTTTCAACTTCTCAAATACGAATTTTAGTACAGTTCCTTTTCAAATCACAAATCAAATCTCCTTATAAATTTGAGTTTCAAAGCCTTAAATATATTTCACAACCTTCTTTAGAAAGTTTATAGGTCAATTCAAAATCAATTTCTAAAAACTCGAATTTGGAATTATCAATCTTTAAAACCTTAGTACTTGAAAATTTTGTATAATATTTTTATACATTTAAATAATATGTATATATATATGTATATAGTAAAAAATTTATTTTTATAAAATAATTTCTCTTTCTCTTTCTTTTTAATAAACTAACTAAAAAAAATCTAAATTTTAGTAAAGATATATACATATATATTAAAATATAAAAGAGATTTCTAAAAACTTATGTAGTTTTATTGAAATCTAAGAAATTTCTTAAAAGTAATTTGAATAAATATGAATAAGTAAATAAAGAAGTAGGAGATAAGTAAATTCTTACTGAATTTTAACTTTCCGTCATGCTTGCTATATGCTCAAACTCCACAGTACAAGATTATCAATCATAATCAAACATTGTCAATCACAATCAAACATCATAAAACATAAATAAATATTAACAATCATAATCAAATCAAATAATTAAGCATCAGTTATAAATATGATAATTTTAAAATTCAATGATTATTTAAATTAATAAAGTTTGTTTTAAGTTCTATGGTCAATTCCTCGCACAGGTCTATGTAAGTCCAAGATTGTCCAATCCTTGCATAGGTCTAGTTCAGTCCATATATGTCATAATAGTCCAAATCCTTGCATAGGTTCAGTCAAGTTCATAATAGTTTAAGTTCTTGCATAGGTTCAATCCAGTCCGCATAGGTCATAATAGTTCAAGTTCTTAAATATTTTAGATATTAAGTTACACAAGATGCTTAATTTATTAATAATAATTATTATAAATCTTAAGTTAAAAGTTATTATTTTAAAATAATAATATTGTTATGTTTAAAAGGAGTAGGGGACTCCTCCCAATATTCTTATGTATTTTCATATTATATCCTTAATCTCACCCCCCTTACCTTGATTTGCTACCAAAAGTGAATTTGCTCTGCGCCTCCAAGTTCTAACAAAATATTAATACTAACTTATTTCAATATAAGCTTAAGATAAAAATTAAGATTGCTATCAGAATGATAAATAGTAAATATGTATAGTAATAATAAATAGTAACGGTAAATGGTAAGTCATTAATAGTAATGGTAAATAGTAATTTTTGAATAGTAATAGTAAATAGTAAATTGTGAATAGTAACTTTTTGAATAGTAGTGGTAAATGGTAAATCATGAACAATAACAGTGAATAGTAAATTCTGAATAGTAACTGTAAATAGTAAATTTTGAATAGTAACGGTAAATAGTAAAAATAACACAGTGGTAAATTATTTTTACTATAGTAACTTATTCATAATAGTACTAGTATATCAATGGTTTAAGAGTGCTAAAAAAAATAAACTAAAATTATAAAAAAAATATAGAAGAAAGTTATTACCTTACACCTCCAGCAGAACTTCTTTTTACCAAAAGAATTTACTCCCCACTAATTTCTTACGCACTATCTCTCTAGATTCTCTCTCTAATTTTTGGTGTGGAAATGTTGTAAATGAGCCATCTATTTATAGGAAGAAAATTTTACTATTTAAGATTATTTAATTATTTATTTTACTATTCATGATGTAAGCGATGATGTAAGCGATGATGATGTAAGCGGTGATGATGTAAGCGATGATGTCAGTAATAGCATTTTGGTTATTAGATGAAAGGTTAAGGGTATTTTTGTCATTCTCAAAAAAAAATAAAAATAAAAAAATAAAAAAATAAGAAAATTCTAAAAAATTATAAATTATATAACAATCAAAAAGTTCTAAAGAACTATAATCAAATTCCTTTAAAATTTTATTTTAAATAAGAAATAACGAAATTAGGGGTGTTACAAAATTCATTATCACTATCTTGGGCATAAAATTCAAAATGAATTAATTTCACTTTTAGCTCATAGTGTTAGAAGTTAAATTCTAAAGATCATTAAAGAAGCAAAATATTTTTCTGTAATTCTGGATTGTACCCCTTATATAAGTCATCAAGAACAAATGACTCTAATAGTACGATGTGTGAATATGTCAAGTAATAAAATAAAAATTGAGGAATATTTTTTAGAGTTTTTAAAAGTAGATGATACATCTGGATTAGGACTTTTTAATGAATTACAAGATGCATTAAAATCTCTTGATCTTAATATTGATGATGTGAGGGGTCAAGGTTATGATAATGGTTCTAACATGAAAGGAAAACACCAAGGAGTTCAAAGACGATTTCTTGAAATAAATTCGAGAGCCTTATATATGCCTTGTGCTTGTCATAGTCTTAATCTTACTCTTAGTGATATGGCACATTCTTGTGTTAAAGCTATTTCTTTTTTTGGAATTGTTCAACGCATATATTCATTATTTTCAAGTTCACCAAAAAGACGGAAAATTTTTCTTGATTGTGTTCCTGGGTTAACCGTGAAATCTTTGTGTAATACTCGATGTGAGAGTCGAATTAAAAGTATTAAAGCTATTAGATTTTAAGCTCCCCAAATAAGATTTGCTTTGTTGGAATTACATAAATTTTGTGATGATGCTAAATCAAAAAGTGAAGTTGAGAGTTTGGCTAATGCACTTGAGAACTTTGAATTTTTATGGGGCATGATTATTTGGTATGATATTTTATTTTCTATTAATATGGTGAGCAAGAAATTACAATCTAAGTCAATGTGCATTGATGATACCATAAAACAATTTTGAAAAGTATAGAGTTGAAGGGTTCATGTCTAGTATGAATATTGCTAAAGAAGTTGCACTTGATATGGATGTTGAACCCATTCTTTTAGCAAAACGTCGTGCTATTAGGAAAAACAATTTGATGAAAATAGTCATGATGAAGAAGTTCAATCGGCTGATGAATCATTTAGAATTAATTATTTTTTAGTTATTGTGGACATGACTATCACTTCTTTAAAGACTAGATTTGAGCAATTAAAGATATTTGAAAATATTTTTGGATTTTTGTTTAATTCAAAAAAGTTAAAATCATTAAATGATAATGAACTGAAAGAATGTTGTGTTAAAGTTCACTCAATGTTTTCTCAGGGCAATTTATCAGATGTTGATTTGGATGATTTTTTTTCTGAATTAAAAGTGTTGAAAGTGATTTTGCCTGATGATGTAATGTCAGCTATTGAAATTCTCAAGTTCATTCAAGCAGCCGATTGTTATCCAAATGTTTCGATTGCCTATAGAATTTTATTAACTATGCCTATAACTGTAGCATCTGCTGAAAGAAGTTTTTCAAAACTAAAATTAATAAAAACTTACTTAAGATCATCAATGTCACAAGAGAGGTTGAATGGTTTAGCAATTTTATCTATTGAAAAAGATATGTTAGAGAGTATTGATGTTGATGTTCTCATTAATGATTTTGCATCTAAAAATGCTAGACGAAACCATTTTTTATGATAATTTGTGTTTTTTTTTTGCTTCATTGTAGGTGGAAGAATGATTTTTAAAAGAAAGCATGAGACTATAGGAGTACAGTTTTGACTTTTTATTATTCTTTAGACTAGGATGATATATTTGATTTTTGTGTTTGGAATTTATAATGACTTTGTTAATATTAATTTAATTATTTAATATTTTTTAAAAAATATATATATTAAGGGGCCTTTATCTATCGTGTCGCCCATGGCCCATAAAATTCTAGGACCGGGCCTGCACATCACACCTATACTTTCTTGTCGCCATTATAATAATCTCTCGCCTATAAATACCTTCAATACTCATGATTCTGGTATGTTCATTCTGAACCTCCTCTCGTAACTCTTCATTTGCTTTGACCTATACGTGTAATATATGTTGACTTAAGCATCAGAAAGGCTTTATAGATCTACTCCTATTCGGTCTATTAGCCCTTTTGCAGATACCTCACAACCTCGTCAGTAGAAGTGGTACCTTGGTGACATTACCCGTCATTAGGGTCAATGCCCATAACACGCCTATACATGTCAGTATGCCATGCGAGCATTACATCCATATTTACTACATAAGGATATATTTAGTAGATAAATATTTAATTACATTAAAAAGAATATAATTTTATTTATATTATAAGACAAAAAATTTTATTAAAATTTACTTATATTAGTATGTAAGAGGTACTGATAAAATCCATTTAAAAATTTTAAATAGTTAAAAATGAGTTATGGATTAGGAGACCAGGGAAACAACCCCTTGGGAACTATGACGTGGCAGACATGCATGTCTGTCAAGCCCGGTTCTCTATGAATCTATGATAATTTACTATTCCCTTTTTTAACGGCTCAATTTTCACTTGTGATCCATCATCCTCGTTCACAGTAGATTCCTTCATGTGAAATCTACCTGCGAGAATATCCACTTTTTTTGGTATCCCCTCCCCATTCTTCAGTCCAAGGTTCTCTGACATAGTGAAAATGAATACTGTGATCGGCAAAATGGAAAAATTAATAAAAACATTAAACATTCAATTTACTATATCATAATTTTACTAGATAGAATTTGTTAATTTCGCCCATTCAGTTTCCGAAGTAGCATTTGCTTTCCTTGGGTAAAAGAATAACTCTTGTAGTTAATTGATATATATGAGTGGAAAATGGGTTATGCTAAAGGCCAAAAGAGGGGGGTTAATATCAGTAATGGTTACAGACTGTCTTTTGTGTTATTATGCTACGAAACAGTAAAGTGCAAAAGTGAGCTTGACCATGCTCCTTATTTGGCATTGCCAATTCACCCTTTTCTAGCCTTCACGTGCTGTCATTAACTTTCCCCCCTCTCATTCCCGGCCATATTTATAAGCCAGCCAGAACCACTACCAACACTTCTAGACATGCACCTTCTCACACTCTCTCACACTCTCTCTTACTCCATCTCTTCCCTCAAAACGCCATGAGAAAAAGACGAAAAAGAGCCAGCAAAGATCCACACCTATCTCTGCTCAACCAGATAAACAAATACCAGGAGAAGAACCTGTACTAGAAAGAAAAAATCAATCACCAAATTACAAGGACAGAGAGACAAAGCCCCCACCACCATCTCCAAAATTCTGAAAATCATCAGTTGCAGAGAGCAAAAAAAATGTGCTACGTGGGGAAAGCAACAAAGATCTTCATCTTCATAGTGACGGTTCTGTTTGTTCTGGGTCTAGTATTGGGATTGGGGTTTCTACGGCGCCACCACAACCACAATGGCAACAAATGTTCCGATGAATCTTGTAATTTTCCTTCCCCTCCAACATTTCCAAACCCCAATTTCAACTCACCAACCCCTCCTTCTCCCATTGACAACAACCCCACCACCCCACCATCTCCTCCGGTTACAAATCCAATCCCTCCTCCTCCTCCTTCCCCTGACTCCAACCCATCTTCGCCGCCGCCGCCTCCGCCGGCAATTACTCCTCCGAATCCTCCTAGTGTGGCGGCGCCACCGATTAATACACCTACACCAGGGTCAGCGCTGGTGAGCCCAGGTCCTGTGCATAGGTAGCCGCATTTTACAATTACGGGCTCTAGAATATTCGATTATCGCTCGTTGTATTAGGGGATGAGAATAGGGGGAATTAATTGGTGGATCTGAGTGTTAATTTTTTTTCTTCTACATATTTTTCTGAGGAGATGAGATTTTAATTTATTTATGTTAATGTTTTGATGAATATTGAGATAAGGGTAAGTAGGACCTATTGTAAGATGGGCCAATGAATTTACAGAGCCATCCTTCAGTTTTTCCCGTTTTCTTCTCTGCATATTCCTTTCCTTTTTCACTTCCCATTATTACGGTAACGGAATCCAATCACTACAATAACTTCATTTTCATTTTCATCTTTTTTTTTTATTACGTTTATCAGTGGAAGCACAGGGTACTCCCCCCAAAAATACACGTCCTGTTTCTTCCGGTGTTCGTGAAGTTTTTTATTCCAGAATTTGTATATACATAAATATTCAATATTTAATCTGACTTTAAAAAATAAATTTATTAAATAATTTGCTCACAGTCTAACTTCACACAAAACTCTTTTTATTTATATTATTTAAGCTGTGGAAATGCTATTTGAATCTTGAATTTCCTAATCCTCTTATTTAGTACTATATCCGTAAAAATCAAATATAGTGATTTGATATTTAGTTTATGTAAATGAAGTAAGTATTTTATCACTTAATGTGCTGACTGTTGAGATTAGGAAGTAGTCTCTAGGAAAAATCTAACTAATTCTAGTTAAATAATCAATGTAAAAAGTGACACTAAGAGAATAATTATTGTTTTATTATTATAAAGATAATGTTATATTTTAAAAATTTTCCTAATTTAAAATCAAACTCCTCTAACATTATTAACTGTATAAATTAAAAACATTAAAGGTTTAAAGGTAAATATAAAAAAATGTAATAAACATTCCTAAATTTTTTTAGGGGTTTATAAAATAAAACATTCTTTTTAGAAGCTTATAATATGAAATAAAGAGAATATAATTTAACCATACATATTTGGTTTAGGTTGACATTTGTTTTGATTTTGTAAGATTTTTTTGTTCATATTCTACCCTTTATTTATAAATATTGGTGTTGGCTTATATGTTTTTTCTTTTGTAGACATGATTAAGTCTTTGTTTGGTTAAAAGTTGGGGTTGATTAAAGTTTTGACCAACCTTAAAAAAACCCTACAATTAAATAAATTTTTAATTATATTAAACAACATAAAACATCAATATTAATCTTTAAATTTTTTTATTTTTATAATTCTATTTTCCTAAATACGTACTAAAGCCTCGAATACTGAATTTCAACAATGAGACGAAAAGCAGGATATACATAGTAGCTAAGCCATACCATTCCTAATGAGGCATAGATAAGTTTGATTTTTTTTTGAACAGAATAATTTCATTGAGATAGAGGGCCCAAAGGGCAACAGGTTGGGTTGGGTTCATTCGCAACGAATGAAGCTTAATAATTAGTGGCCCATATCTCACTTATTTTCAAACACAAGTTTATTAGTGAGTAACATGTACGTTTATTATTATTACCAAAAAAAAAAGTACGTTTATTATTCACCACTAAAAACGTACGCTCATTTATTTAATGAATATATTAAAAATACTAAAAACCTGAGCATGTCGTATTGTTCTAATTAATTAGCATCATAATTCAACAGTGATGTAACGAGTGCTTTTATTTTAATTTGTTGGAATGTATTATTAAATATTACTATTTAATTTAACAATATTACATCAACCATCAACTTAACCTAACTAACTAGGAGTATAATGGAGCTGTTTGGGTTTAATCTCCTTTTTTTTTTGTGAAAGTTTGGGCTTAATCTCTGATTAATTCTTAAAACAATATGTTGTTTATGGAGATTACGTCACGTCGATTAACGGCATGCATCATGCCATCCCAAAGGGCCTACTTGGATTTTATTATGCAGGATGAAGGTATTAATGGATAACTCTGCACAATTATACTATAACACGAATGAGCTAATCACTATTGTCATCTGAAAAAAATAAAAATACCCTAACCCATGTAAAAAATTAAGATATTACAAACTTAAAATGCATAGACTCAACAAAATATCCAGAAAAACTTTCATCTTAAATTTTAATTAGACTTAACTTCTATTTACACAAGCATCCTCATATTTAAAAAATAACATTATTACAACTCTTCCAAATTGTTCGAACAGTGAAAAATTGGAGTAGTTACTTAACAAATGCATACTTTTCCCTCTTCCACCAATTTAAAGTCCGTTTGGTTTTCAGTTGGGGAAACGAAGTTGAGGAAATGGAGAAATTTAAGGGTTGATATTGATCCTTCACACCGTTCGAGACAGTCAAAACTCCGTTTGACCGTAGGATTTATTTTTGGGGTAACCCAACTTTGTAACCAAACAGGCTCTTAGAGAGTTACACGGATTTTTTCAGTGATGTTTACAATTGCCGACATGTGATGAATAGGATTCGATTGGGCTATGCATGTGTGATCCCCAGCAAGAATACAATAAAGAGTGTGTCTGGGGAAACATGTTTAAATAAGAATATACTAGAACAAACCATTTGAAATATATGAGATTAAAATAAAAAACGTACCTTATATTATATACGAAAGTGATGATTGTTTTGTTAATAAATTTTCTGAATTTCTAAAAATTTTATTGGTGACATGATAAGTGTTTTTATAATATTCCTCCATACGGCAAGAACATGACCATACATCTTGATGTGCAAAGTACAACGGTTTGGACTCAAGGCAACAAGGCATACGTTGAACCTGTGTCCGGATATGTATTATTTAAGTATGACTAAAATTTTTAACTTCTAAATTAAGATTCTCATACCTTCCACTATAGGAAATAAAAACTTATGGGAAATATAAAAAAAAATCCTTCAAACCAAGTACCTCTTTTATTTAATTCAGTGTTTACATGTGCATAACATATAAACAAATCCTTTCTGATCTTGACTATAAACGAATCAAATAAATTTTGTATAGATTCAAAAAAATTGACTGAAAATTGTTATTTGTATTAATATTATCAGATATTTGATATATTCTTTCAAAGTGTCATTAATCTCATTTATTATATAAATTATTTAGTTGTCTTGTAAATATATTCAAAAAGAACATATTTAATATATAAACTTGAAAAAAAGATACATTTATTTATATTTTTCAAAAAAAATGGTCCCTACTCTGTCTTGTTAAATTTTGCTTCTTCTCTTTTTCCTCAGGCACCTGTTTCTATTATAACTTTGCAGAGATGTTTTTTGTGGGGAGGGCTTGAGGAAAGGAAAATATTTGTTGGGTAAAATAGGAACAAGTGTGTAAAAGTAAGGAGGAAGGTGAGTTGGATATGAGGGATTTAAGAAAATTTAATATTGCTTTACTTGGAAAGTGAGTGTGGAGGCTATTGGAGGATCAGGAGTGCTTATGAGATAGAGTTTTAAAATCTAAATATGAGAGTGGCGTATAGTCTGGGGATTAGGAGGTTTTCAAAAAAGTTTCACGATGGTAGATGGATTTAGAGAGTATTTTGAAAATGTCTGATGAGTTTGAGTGGTTTTGGGTTAATGTGAGGAGGGAGGTGGGTGATGAGGAAAAAAAATAAGGCTTTGGTCTGACTACTAGTTGGGAGAAACAACGTTAAAGTGTAGGTACAATAGGCTATTTTTAACGTCATTACAACAGGATGATATGGTAACCGATATGGGGGAGTGAATGGATAATATATGCATTTGGGATTTAAAATGGTGTAGGAAATCTTTGTATGAGAACATGATCTATTATCATATCTTCTTCAAGATCTTGGGAATTTTGGTGGTGTATGAATGACAAAGCAAGATTCCTGGCTTTGGGTGGGAGCTTCCTCTAACCAATTTTTTGTCAAGTCAGCTTACAATGTCTTCAACAGTCAGTTATGTTAGATTCATATTTTGTGTGTTTGTCCTAGAATAATATTGTGTCTGTTAAAGTTGGAGTTTTGCTGAATGGTTTTGGGAGTTTCTATTATGTCTTTTAGGATTGTAATTAATTATTTATTTTTGTATATGTGTTAAGTACCCTTTTAAGTTTTCTAATATATTGATAACTTTTTTTTTTGATAAAAAACATTTATTTATATTTGTTTATAAAATTTGTTTATAATCAGACCCACCCGTGGTAATTAAGTATGTCTTTTATTGTTTTTATTTTTCCTAATGTCATAAATATGATCCAGATGAAGTTAAATAAAGGCAATTAGGTTATAGATTAGAATGTATAGTATATCAATGTTTTTTTTTTTGGTGTGAATAGTAGATCAATGTTAAGAACACACTAAACACCATCATTATTCTTTTTTTGGGTAATAATCCGTTTATTAAACAACTAATTGAGCAATTATGAAGAATATTTTGACGTTAGCAACTAAAGTAAAAATTCTCATGTATCAGAACAGAGATGATTTGCCACTATATGCTTTCATTTCATGTGTAGGTCAACTCTGCTTTGCATGTGAAACGGCATCAACCAAGGAGACTTGGCTCCTCTGCACTGTAACAACGTAATGCAAATTGCCCATGTCGCACTGTTCCACGATCTCTGTTGCTTCCGTCACAACCTCATAACCACAATATGACTTTCCCTCTTTACTCTTTACACACAATAAGTAAAATAAAAACAAAAAGCCAAAGTAACAAATGAATATTAATGTTCTATTATTTTTATGTTACATAGTATTATATTATATTCTCACGCTATTCACTACTCTCTTGGCCTCTGTTGATTCACACTATTCTTCTTCTTCTTCTTCTCCCTTATTGCTTCCAACATGGACTCGTGTTCCTCCGGTTGGCTTTATGATTATGGCTTTGAAGATATCTCTGTTGCTGGTGCTGACTTCATACCTTCTGACTCTGTTGGTTTCACCTGGGTGCCTCAGAGTCACACCTTCAAGCCTCCTTCCAACATGAGGTGGGTTGCTTTGTTTCTTTCCACTTCCTGTTTCGTTTCTTGCACTTTACACCACAAACACAGAGTGTTGAACATGAGAATTTTAGTACTTTTTGTTCCCTATAAAGGAAAGGAAAAAGGGAAACTTTATTCACAAGCTAGAACCCCGGATCATCTTTAACAGCTTTTACATGATGGCTATTTAATGATTGCAGTTTGGAAATGGAATACTCCCTGGATTCTACTGTCCTGGAAAATGGGCCTTCAAAGCGGTAATATCATTCTCTTCTAGCTTTGTTAAGAATATGTGAAGTCGTACCTTCACAACTGTTTAGCTACTATTCAATTGGTTCAAAGTTCTATGGTTTGGAATTTTTACGGAAAATTAGCAATTTGTACAATTTCAAGGCTGTCATGTGACAGACATGTTTTGTGAAGTGGTAATCAATAAAGCCTAACACACTTGTGAAACAGTTACGTCTTTTAAATTTATTGTTGAGAGTTCAAATCATATTACATAAATAAAAAATATTTTGTTATAAAAAATAAAGTTTATTTTAATGATTTTTACATCTCCGAAAGATCTATCTTCACTCTTCAGTTGTCGTGTGGAGGACACCACTAGTTTCATAAAAAAAAAGTAGATACTATAGCAGCAGAGCACCCAATTATTCGAACTCTTGTCGACTAGGACTTCGCATACTGTTTTCTTCATCTGTGAATATAGAATAAGGAATTACTGCTATGAACTGAAGTGAATATGAGTTTGTGTCAAATCTAAAAAGAATGTCATGGTTAACTGAATTTTGAATAGAAATCAGTCTTTTAGTTGCCTCAATTAACAAATCCTTATATGTTAAAAATGTTTCTGATATGTAAATTGATATTCTTGCCGCTTGCTAAGACTATTGACATGTTCTCTGATCATATGATTATCTCAAATGTGAATTTTTACTGTACTGAAAATTCGACCATTCAAATGTTTTTCAATTATTAAAACAAATATATATATATATATATATATATATATATATATATATATTTGTTATCCATTTATATTCAATAATCTAGACTCTAGATCCTATGGTTAATTAACTGCAGAGGATCCATTTCCTATATTCTCCTACTGTATCCTCCTCATTTTCCATTCCAACATTTGATACAATAAGTCATGGATTTTTATCTCATATTTTGTGAAGAATTTATTCGTCTTCCTGTGTCTCTTTTGTCTGTCATATACATATTTCTCTTCCTTTCATTATGTTCCTAAATCATTAGCAACGGTTTATTTTAGGTTGAGGACTGAATCGTATGCATCTGGCTCCAAGGCATGTCGAGAGAAGTTGCGAAGGGATAAACTGAATGAGAGGCATGCTATTACTTTGCATCTTTTCTGATTAAGTTTAGTCTTCTAAATCTCATGTCTTCAATTTGACATGATTTTAAGGTTTCTGGAACTGAGTTCTATCTTGGAGCCTGGTGGGCTGCCCAAAACAGACAAAGTTGCAATACTAAGCGATGCAGCTCGAGCACTAACTCAGTTAAGAAGTGAAACTCAGAGGCTGAAGGAAATGAATGATGAATTACAGGCAAAAGTCAAAGAGTTGAAGGTGATTTTCACTTCATAGAGATTATTTTTCATATAGTAATATGGTTATTTCTGTCTGAAATTTAAGTTGCTATGCATTCTTTTGATTGTGTGTAGTTCTGAACTTGTGTTTCCTTTTAGGCTGAGAAGAATGAGCTTCGTGATGAGAAGAATAGGCTGAAGGAAGAGAAAGAAAAGTTGGAGCAGCATGTAAAATTGACGAATGTTCAGCCAAGTTTCCTCCCTCAAGCCCCAGACGGTAAAGGACAAGTTTCTAGCCACAAGCTGATACCTTTCATTGGTTACCCTGGAATGGCCATGTGGCAATTTATGCCTCCTGCAGCAGTTGACACATCTAAGGATCATCTGCTTCGACCTCCAGTTGCATAAAGTGATTAGCATCCACTTCTTGGCAGTATGTATGTGTGCTTTACTTGTGATGATACATTTTTGTGATAAGTTGTCCATCGTGGTGTGTATTGTGTTTGCTTTAGTCACAAGTTGAAAGCGTACTCCCCAAACTGATTGACAAGATTTATTTGTGCTGCTGCTGTTGTCTAAACTGTAATAAGAAAATGCTTCATGTCATGGTTGCAAATGTCATGATCAAGGTGTGTCTCAAGATTAAAAATAAAAATGAGTTTAAATGTTTCTTTGCTGGAATATTTTCCTTTTTCCTTGGCCTAGTTTCTAGAAGGGTAAAATTTCTTAACCGAAAGTCAATATTAGCACATTTGTCTAATTTATCACCTGTATTTCTTCCGTTTTCAATATGAGAAATGCCTATGTTTCCACATGATAATCATTGAATACCATGTCCAACTCACTAAATCAGATGCCGAAAGATTCAAGTTTTCCACCAAAAAGATCAACATATAGCTACTGAGGAAAAGCTATGTGGGGAGAGAGAGTTAAGTCAGGTGATGACTCAGAGAGAGAAGCTTTTAGACAGGGAGTGAGTGTATAGAGAGTGATTACAACAAGTCTGTGATGTCCTTTCTTTTTCATAGCACCTGCTACAGTATGAAAGTAGTTTAGAGTCCTTTTATTTTTTAAAGCAAAGTTTTGAAGTTGCTAAGTGCAAAAGGAAGTTTCAGTAATAGGTTTAAAAATCAAACTTCATTCTCGAGAGATATTTATAATAAGCTCATAGTACAGCACTGAAGTTGTAAGCAATAACCACATCAAAGTTACAAGGAGAAACACCTTAACAAATTTCCAAACATAATAAACTCAGAAGAAATGCTTGACTGAAAGTATTCCAATCCTTAGAAGGCCATATACACCATTAGAAAGGTAAACACTAGGGCAATGCAGGCTTGTAGATTGCCTTTCCTGGTTGATGAAGATGACAGGTCTGGTGAGTGTTCTTGTGCTAGAGGTGAGGCAGTAGCTGGAAATTCAGTGGAAGGAATGACTGGAGAGAAAGTAGGACTTTCTAGATGTGTTTGGAACACTGGACTTGGTGCTATTGGAATATCTTCAGGAGATTCTTCTGGAGCTGTAGAGGGAGTGAATTCAGGAGATTCTGCAGGTGAAGGAGATGCTGCTGGTGTGTCAGAAGATGTTACACTAGCAAGAGTGTCTATCTCAACCTTCATTCCTTGGCTGCAATGTCCTATTGTACCACATATGAAGTATCTTTTTCCTGGTGAAGTGAGAGGGATGGTTGTGGAGCCATCATTGTAAGACTGAATTGGGTTAGTTGGCTGGCAAGAGTCATAGTCAGCCTTTGTAACTTCAACCACGTTATGGTTTGGAGGGTATTGAAAAACTGCATACATCAATGTCAATGTCATCAACTTAGAAAGCAGTATTATGAATTATATTTCATTATGATTAACATTAAGGTAATATTGTGCATATGCTAGTGACTTACTGAGGTTGTCTCCCACTGAAAATTTTTGGAATGATGCCCATGACTGAAGGTTTGAGTTTGCATCCCACCCACCATTTGGTCCTCCAACAATGTGATTTGTAGCCATGGCCAATTTGATGAGCATAGCCACAAATGATAATCTGATAATTATTTCAAGTACACCCATGTTTCCTAACTGCTAAGTGAGGTATGTCAGAAAAAGTAAAGATTCACAAGAGATGAAAATGATCAAAGGTAATATATATAGAGGCAAAAAGGAATTTGGAACACACACTTTGGAATGATCATAATTGATAATGCTTAATGCTTGTGGTTCAGTCATGCAATGCTGGAGTTGGTATAGTCATGTAAGTGTGAGAGATTATTTTAGTTGGAGTGCAAGTACTATTTCCTACCTGTCTTGAGTCTTTCATCTGATTTCTTTTCATTAATTTTTGTGGCTATGAAGAAGGGTGAGAGGAGTTTGGGTGGTTGATGCGTGGTGTAGAATTTTCAGGTGATAGTTGTTGGATCAACAACTCAAGTTTGGCCTTTTCCACATTTATAATTTGGAAACTACATCAATTCCACTGTCACAAATTTGTGATTTAGTTCACTTGTACTAACATCATTCGATCAGAAAATTTCAATTGGAACAGTTTTCAAGTCTCACCAATCAAAATCTGGCAGCATAAAACAAGTAGAAATAAAATAAATATCATATGGTTTGTGGAATAAGTTTGAGAGATGTACAAAGGCAATCATACTGAGGCTTTATTTATTCTGTAGTGGTGCACCTAATCCAAGTATCCAACCAACCCATCGTGACAGAATATTTAACTATTCTCTGAGATGAGATGTTTAGCAAGTAGGAATCTATTAAGGAACGTCATAAAAATGCAGAGGAAGCTGGTATTTACTAACATTAACAGCATTACATTTCATTTATTTACACAAGTGCAAACACTTTCCATTAAATAGTAAATGTTTAAATTTTGTTGTAGGCAAATATTTGTCCAGAACCAAAAGACAAGAAACAAAATTTGGTATATCAGTAAATAGTAAATGTATAAATTTTTTTACCACCATTAAATATATATAAAATAATAGGACCATATATACCAACCGTGAAAATTGGATTTGAAAATGATTTTTTTATTATTTTCACTACAATCATTACCCTACAAATGAGTAATTAGATGTATTCATGTATTCATTTTCATCGTCCAAACATTGCTTCAAGTTTTAGTTTATAAAATTAATTAGAATTCTTTCTCTGTTCTAATTTGGGCTTCTGAGGTAAACATGACTTATAAAAATATTGTCTTGGAACAAGTACATTTTTACTGTCATCCATGGAATTTTATGTATCAGCTATCAAATTTTCGTGTGTGTCTAATGACATATTAAAAATTTAAAACAAATTTATATTGAAAGTTAACATTAATATAATCTCCTCATAATTTATAAAAAATTCATAAGATCAATTTCACTATTCATCAAAGAAGATTGGTTGGAACTATATAAGTGATATGATAATCTTGAATAATTTCTTATGTACCATAACACAAGTTGTGGTCTAGGCTTCAACAACGAGGTATACTTCCTATCTAACATAGCAGCTCCCACCCACAACCGGTCCAACTTGCTTTCCATCACAACAATTTGGAAGTTCACTAATATCATCATGAAGACACTTCTTACAACCAGGGCCAAAGAGGTCCCTTGTACACTGAGCCCAACCATACAGTGTCTTTGATTCTTGGAACTGCAACTCCCCTGTGGCATACAACTCTGCAGTTTGAGATGCTTTATGAGACAAGTTGCTCAGCAGCTCATTCACTATACACATTGGAAGTGGCGGGAACATCCACATTATAGATGTTAATCATGTGAAACTTGTTCTTCTTCTCATCAATATCACCAAAGAAGTGTTCATTTGAGTACTTGAGGAGGCAGTAATCACACCATACTATTGCCCCTTTCTTGTTTGGGCACCTCTCTTGAAGCTTTTTGGTTGCTTCAGTGACACAAGACACGCACTTTGAGGTGTTGACATCATCACGACACAAGGCTAGACCGTTGACTTGGTCTATGCCTTTGCCTATGGAGCCGAATCCAAAACCTGTAGGAGGTACTTTTGTGTGTAAAAGGTGAAATATTTGGTTTAAGTTAGTAGCACAAGGGCTGGTGTCAAGAGTAATTTTCATGGCTAAAACAGAAACGGAATAAGGGGCTGGTGCAATTACCTCCTTGGAGGGAAAGACAGAACACCAAGAGACTAAGGAAGATGAGGAGCATTTGGTGGGATTGATAGATATATCAGTTGAAATTAGTACTTCTAATATAAGGGCATGTGAATGTGATTCTATACAGTATGAATAGAGCTTAGTTTGTGATATTTTGGCCAAATATGGAGTTGAAAAGAGGCTAGTGGTAATTTCATGAAATCCCATTTTGTTTGTTTAATTTCCGTTACTCTGAGTGACCAGTAGTGTCCAATTGGAGGACTAAGGACGCACTATACTTGCTGAAGTGGGAAACACATACGAACATGATATCTATCTACAAATATCTTTTGCTTTTTCTCTAGACTGTTTATTAGTGTGAATATGAGTAGCTCTTGCTGGAAAATTTAATTGGCATTTGGAAATTGATACATAGATAAATAGAAGATAGAGAAAGAGGGAGAGATCCAATCATAAAAATGAGGAGTGCAAAAGTATAGACCAAATAATCATCAATCATGGTAAGTCCCCCGATCAGTGTCCAAATACCATGCAATAGTCATGTCATATGATGGAATGCAACCTTTGTTGTATGGACAATTCTTTTTCGTCAGAGACACATGTTTTTCTTTCAAAGGCTGACACATCATCATCACAAGGAGCAACTCCATATGCTATTTGCTTTGGCTATTGACCCACTGAGCCAGCTCCAAAATCCGAAGAATTACTCCGCTGGGTAAGTTTCAATACAATTTAAATTACATATTATCGTGCTGTTTAGTTTCGGTCGTGATTGGTTAAATCTACAGTTAGACAGAGGAGAACTATCAATATAATCTTTAAATTTAGGGTTTAGGATTTAGTAATTTTTATCTATCTAAAATAAAAAAATTATCTTTAAGCAGAATGGATATATAAAATTTCATATAATTTAATAATTATTTGATATTCCATTCATCAACTTAATTTTAACGTAATATATATCATTTACAATACAAACAAATATTAGCTATCCAAATTATATATATATATATAAATATTGGATTTTTTTAAAATTTTATATGTGAAATCATCATGATATTATAACATAATTTAATATTTTGATTGGTTTTATTCATGTTTTATTATAAATTATAAAATAAAATAAGTAAAAATTTACTCTTGAAGCAAACAAATCCCCTCTCTTCTTTAAATATAATAATCTTATTCAATGAATCATATGTATAATGAATTGACTCCATCAATATATTCAAAGCTACATTTAATGAATGAATGGGGTAAATAAATAATTAAAAAAAGCCTTTTACATGCCTTTATAAAACCAGTTTTTTTAAATTTCCCAAGATCAATTTTTTATAAACTTGTTTTTATTTATTATATATATTTATTAACCTTATTATATGTTTTGAGTTTCCTTTGTTGGAAGTGAATTTATTCTTTTTTTTTGCGATGTGACATGTCTATTATTTTAATGGTTTATTTTAGGTTAAAATAGGTATAATTCACATTTCAATTAAGCATGAGTTTATTATAGAAAATTGGACTATTCAGTATGAGGGGATAGTACGACCGGTATATTGAACTAGGTACACGGGTTTGGGCTTGTGGATTGGCTCGTTTAACCTGTTCTTACACGGGTTGTGGGTTAAAAAAAGAGGACCATTTAAAATGCAAGCTCGCGGGTCAACCTACGGGTCAGTATATATTTAAATTTTGTTATTTTATTTTAAATAAATTCTATCTTTTCTTCATACTATTTCACTTTCACACTAATTTTTTTAAAAAAAGGAAAAATTTCTAACCTAAGATGATGTTATATCATTGTCCCTTACACTAAAATATGAGAAAGTTGATATTTAAATTTTTTTGGTTGCTAATTTATTGAAAATTAGTTGTGAAGGTTCCCGATTTTGGATGATTAAATGTTTTAACTTATATGACTTGAGTTTCATAAAAAAAATACATGTTTTTTTTACCAAATCCTAATAATTTTAAAATTAAAAACGTAAGAAAATAAAAAAGTATGAAATATATATACAGACTAGCCCGCAGGCCAACCCGCGGGTTTATGGTCCTTACACAATCCTAAAAAAAATTGGCCCATTTAAAATACGGGCTCACGCGGATTGGCTTGTTGCGGGACAAGCTTATGCGGGTTGGCTCGTATACCCAGCTCTACTGGTATGAGTACCAGTGTCAATTCTCTCTTATATCTTACATCGATACAATGAGGATTCGATATTATATCTCTCAATCTAGTGGAGAACAAAGAGTCTTGATGTCTCCTCTGTAGTTATCACACTAGTTAATCACGTTGATGGATGAAAGATGGTACTACATGCAAGGACACTTCAACACTCAAGTCATTCAGATACATTGATATTAGAGCTCAAGCATAGGTTAGACAATGTAACATACCTTGGTGGGTCATAAATGAGAAATATTTACATATTTATAAATTATAAGAAAAGTATATACACATGAGATTTATGGTGGTAAACAAGCTAGAAAAGAAGTGGGCTCACACATAAACAAGCTTGGGTTGAAATATCAGTTTCATGTGTAAATTTGATGATTTACCCCTTGTATGCACAACCATACAAGACTTGTAGCTTTTTACAACTTGAATTCACTTTATTTAAAATTTGAATCTAAAGGTTTTGGGGCATTAGAATTTGAAGTGGTTTCAATTTGGATTTAAAGGGAAAGTTTAAATGTATAATTATCCAATTAATTCGTGTCATAATTCTATTTATTTCTTAACATTTTTATTTGTCATAAACAGGATTAATTGGTTTTTCTTACCAATTTATTTTTTCTATTCCGAGTGTCTTTCCTTTTTTAATCTAAATTGAAGCTATCTTTTGAGATTATGAACTGATACTGGGTTTCCTTATCTTCTCACCTTTACTAGTTCCGATCCATATCTTTACGCAGAAGGACTATTGTATCATGAGGGTCACACTTTAGACGCATAAACCCTAAAGGCAGTGTGTACTTACACGCCTCAACCACTCTCTTTTCCTACACAGATGAACATGGTCATGTATGTATAAAAGACATGCCAAAAGTTTAGATTTAATAGGTCTGTATCGATTTTAACACAACCTGTGTTCAGATTCATTGATATGGGCCTATGAAGTGCTCAGGTATAAAACATCATAAAAAGAAAGTTATTTCATGCCTTACAGATAACACTCAAGACCATACCACAACCATCCATCCTTTCTCTTAGGGGGGATGGAGGGGTCTGCTCCACCTCTCTCTCTTTTACACCCTTCCACATTATGACATAGAGTGTGGTGACATCTTGAAATGATTCATGATTCATGATTCTTTTATATAATTAGATTATGATTTATGTTTTGTTAGTTTAGTCTATGTTTCTGTCAATACACATATTTAGCTAATTCCTCTTCATAAGGCTAAGGTGATTGTTTTGATGTAAACCTTTTTGAACTCTTTTCTTTGTGATTTATAATTAAATGAGATTCTTAGGCTAATCATTCTATTCTTTTAGTATGTCATTTTCATAGTTTGTGCACCATTAAATTAGAGAAGTACCTAATATTTAATTTAATCATGTCGATTAGGATTGCCACAACACCCTTTCTAGTTGGTAGATCTAGGAACGAAATCTAGTATTGAAGGGGAAACCTACTTGGTCCTGTCTCTTGCACTTTCAACTAATGATTGAATTCACAAGCTCCGTTGGAACTTTATACACCCTAGGATTATGGCTTAGTTATGATCTTCAGGGTAGAGAGTTGGCGACAAATGACTAAACGGTGTTAATAGTATTAGCATGTGTGGTTGGCAGCATAATGAGATGTTTATGATTAATGAAAAAAAGAGGAACATTAGGGGGAAATCGTAGTAGAATCTAAAGCTTTTTTACTCTCAATTTATATCATCACTACTCTTGTTGCATTTTTTTTAATTTTCCTTTTCTTTGTATTGTTTTCTCATTACTTTCGTTTAAAATCCTCATATTTGATTTGCCTAACATTTAAAGAGCTTTAGTAACGAGTGCTTGTGATTATATTATTCGTGAGTTCAACACTTAAAATCTAAAACTATCATCATACTACCCTGTGAATGTATATATATATACCTGTGGGCGTGAAAACTTATTGTAGTTAAAAGCCTTTTTTAAAACTAAATTCTTTTTCACACCATAAAACCACAACACTAAGTTTATTATATACAAATACGAAGATGTTGGTTGCAGAAGCCGTGAATCAACAAATTATTTTATGAAGAAAATAATTAGGGTTTCTAGTTTTCATACTCCGGTGTCTTTACAGAAATGCAAAGAAACTAAAAATCAAGAAGTTGAAATCACGAGAAGTAAATAACTTGTATTGGTCATTCGCAATAATTGTCGTTATAATTAAAAATTTTTATAGGCTAATAATTATTAGCGGTAAAAATTAATTATGGAGTAGACGATTATATCCTGGCAATTAGTTAATTACCCTTGAATGATTGTCATTAAAAGCAAATTTTAATGTAATGAACATTACAAATTTCAAATTCTGGGGCACAAAATCTTAAAGTTAAAACTAAGTAACAAAATCACCAAACTAAACATTGTAGAAACAAATTACAAAATCTCCATTCTAAAAGAGGAAATAATATAATATCATCCAAAAGTATAACACAAAAAATTATGAAAAAATTTATTAAACATGTTAAGAAGATTATTATATCAAGTTTATATAAATATATAAATACAATATAATTTATTAAACATAAAAAATTAAAAACAAATACTATATGCTAGCAAACATTGTTATTATATTTTATTATTGCTTAAAGAATTAATTTCCAAAAGTCGTTAACCCTATAATTAATAATAGTTTTGTGGCATTATATCGTACTCAATAAACTTACTTTATAAAATTTGTCAACCCTATAATTAATTTTCAGTACTCTCATTATATATAGATTAATTAAAACAATCATTCTCTAGGTTTGTTAATATTTATTTATCCCAAACTTTTAAAAATTTACGGTCTCTATTTCTATGTTAAATTTTATCGTAGTTAAAAATTGTCATAAACCACACACACAAAAATTATCGTATATTTTAACCTATATGAGATGAAGCATAAGATTTTCAAAAAGTTTGAGGTGAAATATAATTTTGGCCAATCTCAAGAATATTGACTTGTGTAATTTATCCAAATATTTAATGTCCAACATAAACAAGAGAAAGTGTCTAATTTCATATTATTGAATTAAATATATCAGCTATTCATATCATTCATATTGTTAACATAAATCTCATGTCGACTAATTATATAACTTAAAATAATTTTTAATTCATCAGTTAGCTGAGTTATATTAGGTCTTTTATGTCTCATATTAATCACAAGCTAAAAGCAACTAAACTATAAGAAAGTGATGTGAAAAAACATTTGGATCAGACTCCCTTACTCCTATTAATATCCTTTCAGATCTTATTATATATAATTAAACATTAAATCAAGTTAATGTGACATAAAAGTTACTAAACCTAATCACTTATTGAATAGATTTTAAACCTTAACATCAAATTTCAATCTCTTACAATTTAATGTATGGATATACATTAAGAAAATACTTTAACAACCATTAGAATCAATTATATCCTTAGAAGAAGAATCTAATGAGTATTTCATCCTTAAAACTCGTTTAGTATGTAATCCGAACACACATAAATAATATTCTCTCGATCAATAGAAAAAAGCATTAGAAATTAAGAAATGAAATGCTAACATAAAATTGATACATAAATATTCATTACAAAGTCATAATAAAGAGTGAGGTATGTCCAATCTTAACTTCTAATTGGGTGATTGTGGGTTCAAGTCCCACTAGGTGTGCTAATGAGCCATTCGATATGGGGATAGCAACATCGGTGTTAGTTCTGGGGTTGGATTTTTCTTTTATCTTTATACTGGTCTAATAGGAATCTGACATTATATCTTCTGGTCTAGTAGGGGAGTTAGAAGTCTTGGTGTCTCTTCTCTAGTTATCACACTAGTCTATCACATTGATGAGTGAAAGATGGTGCCATTTGCAAGGATACTCTGACATTCAAGTTAGTCCAGATACTTAATATCAGAGTTTGAAGTTAGATAATGTGTCGTGCCTTAGTGTGTCATGAATGTGGAGTATTTATAGAGGTTGATGGTAGTCCTACATGGCTCGCATCAGTACGGATTCATAAATCATGAGAAAAACTAACACCTCTGCATGACATTTATAGGTTGACAACCAGTGTTCCCCTAACAGATCTATCTGAGTCTCCCTGGCTCCGGTCCTCAAGGACTCCGGTTAGGGAACCAGGATTTACTAGGTTCTTCCGATTGTTGGTGTATGCACTATGAGCTATTAATGTATCAATTTTAACTTATCAATAAAATAAATATTTTTAGTTTTAAGATTGTTTTAAAACTATTTATCCTGGAATAATAGGTCATATGAGAATTATTCCTAAAATGTCCCTAATCAAGTATTTACATGGGGACATGTAATACATTAAGACTAGTGTGTGAATGTACTGATGATTTGATCTAACAAATCATGGATATATATATATATATATATATATATATATATATATATATGATATCAAGTCTTCACATGGGTACACATTAAGAGTAATGTTGTACTGGACAGACCCACCATGAGAACGTTGCATGGATCGTTACATGAATGTCATAAACGGTTCTTAATGTGATAATGGTATATAGTCCTTCGACCTGAAGTCACTACGATTCCTACATAAGGAGTTTGTTGTTTTAATACAATCAAACATCATCTGTAATAAGATAACTATAAAGATTGTGATTAGGCAATGGACAAATCATGCAGATGGATATGAGTGATGTAGATGGGATTTGTATGTAACAGGAGTGATATCTATGAGCCACTTGATGGAGTGAGACTAACAAAATGCATGACTATGCTAGGAAGAATAAATATTACATATTTATTCTATAAAGTCTACTCTGGTATCAAGTAAAATGAATTGGGCCATACAAGAATGATGACGACTATGCCTTGGACCCAATTAGATATTGTGACAAAAAGAATAAATATATAAAATAATTATCACTTATAGGTCATGTCGATGATAAATAATATTCAGACATAATGATGTATTGCTAGATGCCGCTCTTATTTTATATTAATAATAAAAATGTTTATTATTAATATAACTGAATATTTTACCTATAGGATCACATACATAGAGTAAGCTCACTAGAGGATTATTTTATTTAGTTTGGACTAAAAATAAAACTATTGGGCCTAACTCATTTAGAATAAGTCAGGAGCCCAAAGAGCTCATCAGGTTTCAGGAGCCCAAAGAGCTCATCAGGTTAAGACCTAAGCCTATATATAGAGAATAAGATGCTCATAGACTGCTGCTCAGAAATTAGGATTACTCTTTGAACTTCCGTACTATAGCTTTCAGAATTTTGGATTTTGATGGGAGTGCTTGTGTGGACTTCTAAGGACGAAGCTGCAATTGCTTCGATTGAGGAACTTGTTTGTGTCTACAAGAGGTAAACTCTAAAACAAAATTTTAAATTTTGTATGTAATAATGCCTTGAAACATTCATTTTTGCAATTCCTTTTTGGTAATCCTTTGTATTTTCGTTGCTTGACCCTGAGGGATTCCTTAACACCGGTGTCACAGGATGTTTTGTATGAAGCATCTCTACGTCATGGGGCACCATTTTGGTGTTGTCTTATCTAGGCCGGTGCGAGTCCCGGGTCATGTGGCATAAAAGTCACTAAAGCTGATCACTTAGTGGATAGATTCCAAACCCTAACATCAAATCTCAATCCCATGACAATTCAGTGTTAGGATTTGCATTAAGAAAATAATTTAACAACCATTTAGAATCAACTATATCCCTAGAAGAAGAGTCTAATGAGTATTACATCCTTAAAACTCGTTTGGTACATAAATCAAACACACAAATAACATTCTGTTGGTTAATAGAAATAAGCACTAGGAATTAAGAAATGAAATGTTAACATGAAATTGATGCATAAACATACATAAATATTCACTACAAAGTTATAATAAAGAGTGGGTTATGTCCAATCCCAACAAAAGAGAGATTTAGTCACACATTTCTATGAGAGCTAACCCAAAATACAACAATGAAACAAAAGAAGAGAATAAACCCTAGAATCAAGCTCTAATCCTTGAAGTATGAAAAAGATCTCCAAAAGCTCTAGATTTAGCTCCTCAATGTCAAAGATAACCCAAAAAACATTCTTTAAAGCTCTTAAGTAAGCCATGTCGCGCAAGGACTACTTACGCGATTGGCCTCCTAGAGTAATTCTTCATTTGCAACTCCTTTCTTTGCCCAAAACCTAAAAAAAAGATCCAAATCATCAATGAGTTAATAACTATAGTGTTGTTTCAAAATAAAGTCATCAAAATACATCAACTGAGTATTTTAGTGACAAATTAAATGTGAAATTTATTTTTAAAAATCCTAAAATTTGCTCTTTCAGATCAAGTTGTGCTTGTATTTGATTGGGGATTAGGTGGCAAGGAACTTGAAGGGTTTGATTATTAGGAATGTTAACGATGTTGGTATCGGCCTTTTGTTTAGTTCAGAGAATTGAAAATGGTCTTTTCAAATTTTATGCATAACATGATGGAACAAACATTGAAGTTTGACTCATCTAATGGTACTAATAACTACCAAAAAAGTTGATCAAGGAAGTGGTTAAGGTGGTTCCCTTAAAGTGTTTGCTAAAATGATAAACATATTTAGTTAGTTATGTGCCAAATAAAGATTTGGCTATTTTTGTTTAACGTGGTTAAACTCTTTTCCCATTTTCTTGTACTCTTTTAGTGTTCCAAGCTAACCGTTGATGCCCAACTATTAGCTTGGTGGTGGTGGTGGTGGTGGTGGTAGGGGGGGTTATAGGAATACAAAAGCTAGTTAGCTAGTTACCATATTAGTTAGTTTGGTACATGAGTTTGTTAGTTTGTTATAAGTTTCTCCTATAAATCTATGTACCTCTTATTGTAAACCATCTTATTCAATAGAATGAGTTTTTATTTCTATGGAACCCTTTATACTCTACTGTGAGTTTAATGATGTGGAACCTCACCAAATTGGTGTTATTTACATTTACCCTTAAGAAGACTTTGATACATATAGAATTTTGTTAAGAGTTGATGTCAACATATATGAGATCATGAGAAAAGTGGGCCAAGAAGACCTTAAAGATTATCATTGTTAGCTATGGTGGCAGCAACAATGGTGGTGGAGGGTGTGGTGATGGTAGTACCATGATGGTGTGGTGGTGACAATTATGGTGGTGGCGATAGTGGTTTTGAGTTTAAGATCAAAAGTCTATAAAATTGAAAACAAAAATAAAGAAACCATTTTCTCTTATTTCAAATATGACTTAAACTAATTTTGAAAATAAATTAAAACTAAACTTAGTTAGCACACATTTTTGTCAATCATATTTTGTCTTTAAGCTTTTTAAAATAAAAAATCAAAAGCTTACGACCACCTCAAATAAACCCTTAAAGTTGTTATATTTAACACGTCTGAAATATGACTATATTCCCTCTTGTTCTTATTATAAGAAAATAAGATAAATTTCACACAGATTAAGAAAGTTGACTAAAAATTATTATTTTAATATTATTATTTGTTTAAAATGTCTTTAATCTTATTTATTATTTAAAACATTTAGTTGCCTTATAAAAAAAACATATTTAGTATATAAGCATTTAAAACTGAAGGTAGTATTTTACACCCATTTAGGTATGAAAATTTCTCCCAAATTTTAGGATCCCCTCGGGGACTACCCTATCCTAGGCCCAAACTTAAGGATTTTTACCCATGGAGACACTGATGAGGGAAAACTTCCCCCACTATAAGTTCATGAATAAGGACAGGGAACACGCCTACCCAATTAGGATAGCTACAAGTTCAATGACATGATCCATCCCCGTAATTACAGGCGAATAAAAACCCAAGATGGATTTTAAAAAAACTTGTAGAAATAGGCACCCGCTGGTAACTGATTTTTTTCAAACTTGCATATGAACGGGTGAGCTTGGGTAGGATTTTGGTCTTTCTCTCGCACCACACAACCACCAACGTGCCTCGTTCTTGTTTGCACCTCGCAACCACCACCGTGCCTTGATCTTATTCGCGTCGTGCCTTGTTCCACCGACGTCCTCCGCTCCTCCTTCTTGTTCGCAGTTTGCAGGTTTCGTTCACACCGTGCCTCGTTCTTCTCCTTCAATGGCCACGTCTTCTCCTAGGTTTTCTTGCAAATTTAGGAATTTAGTTCATCGCAAATTTTAGAGATTTGTTATTGTTACCCTGCTGGCTTATTGCTTGTGATTCTGTCCAAATTAATTATTTTTCTTGATAGTTCATCTTAAATAGTGATTTTAAATTTTAATTAAGAAATCTAGTGTTTTGTTATTGCCAGACAGGCACGTGTGGTACCTACAGATTTCAAAAGCCCTTAAAAAAACCTGCATTTACATTCTTAAACTGACCATAATGAGTTAAGGTGCTGTTGTTGTTGTGATGGCTACTACGACTTCCAATTTATTGTAATGCATGGTGAAAGTTCGGTGAGTAGCTGTAGCTCTACTAAGTAATGTGATTCATCTTCTGCTTTAGACACCTGATTCCCTTTTAGAAATTCTACTCTTACTCTTTATCTTATTGTATTATTGCATTTTTTTGTGCTATTATGGTAGGCTTTTGGGTCAATTTTATTTTTCTTGTTCTCTTATTCATTCTCTTGTAGCTTAACAAGTCAATATTTTTATTCTTAGAGATTTTATGGTAATTTCAAAAACATGTTCCTTGAAGTATTTATGCTTTAAATGTTTGATATTGCATTGCAGATAGAGATGATGATTAATGAATGTTTTCAGGGATTGCAGCAGTTGGTGAAAATAACTGTGAAATATGTTGATGAACATATTGCATTTGTTTTTCTATTTCATGTAGCTATGTTTGTAAGACTGTTAAAACCTTTTCATGTTAATCAGCCTATTTTGTGCCCACAATCTGTTGCAAGCAATGAAACTGATATATAATAATTTTATGGGCTTATGGCTTCATTTAGAATAAAGTTAATTGTATGTTTGGTTTGGTATGTAGTTGGGGAAATAGAGTTATGAAAATGAAAAAATATAAAAGGTAATATTGAGCCTTCACATTTTTTTGCAGTTATATATATTAAAAAATTATATTAACTATTATAATATATGTATATTTATTTATTTATTATATATATATTTAGTAATATTTTGAATTATTAGTAAAACTATTCTGGATTATATATATATATATATATATATATATATTCATTTTATAAAATTTTAGTATAATTCAAAAATATTTTTCATTCATATAAAGCACATAAAGAATGAAAAGACATTGATCCTATAACTAATAATAATTCAATTATAATTTAATGTAGAGAAAAATATAGTATTTAATGTATCATTTTTTTTAGTTATATCAATAAGGTCATGAAATTTTAATTTAAAGTTCAAATTTTATTTAACATTTAAATATTTTTAGATGTTGATCGAACCAAAACCAAACGAACCTAAATCCTATATTTTGCTTGAGTGTCATATCATGGTACGCAATTATGACTCACATCGCGCATTCCATGAGTTTGACGATTGTGGGGTTTTAGCATGGTTTAGAAAACTAGACCGGACCGGCCGGTTGGACCGTGAATCGATCCGGACAAGGAAAAAACTGGGCATTTCAGAACCGATTGAACCGGTCAGGGTTTTAATTTTTTTTTGTTTTTTTGCTATTTCTTTAAGAAAATCTATCAAAAAATATTTTTAAATAAATAAAAAACTTATATATAATATTTATATATTATTTTTATTTTTTATAATTTTTAAATCCTATAAAATATGTAATATGATCCTTAATTAACTTAATTTCTATATTATTTATTGTTAATATCTTAAGAAATATATTATATTATAATCGGTTCGACTACGGTTGAACCAATAAATCTTAAACCAGTACTTTCACCGGTTCAATTACCGGTCCAATTTTTAAAACCTTGGGTTTAATTGTTAAAAGTTTGACTTGAAAAATGCTAGATAGCTTCATTTTTATTGCCAAAATGATGGTTGGTGGATAAGTAATCTGGGTCAATGATTAGATGGCAATAACATGAAAAATATCAATATTTGAGAATGAGGGATAACATCCAATTTCAAATCAAACTGTCTATATAACTCTTTTGGAAAATGATGGCTCGTAATAATAATTGCGAGAGCTGACCAGCGTCCTTACTGTCAAACTCATAAAACATTGAAATACAATGATTTGTGTTACCAATGTTGGTAGTTACAACAGAGCAACAATATAGAATGATGAATAATATATGGCAGAGAATATAGAATGACCTATTACCATCATACTTACCATTTAAACCTTTATGACAATGTATATAATATTTTTCTATTCATAAATATTCATATAAATCATTAGAAATAAACTAATTATTCATGAATATATGATTTTTTTAATTAAAATACTTATACATCAAATATATTGTTTTTATTTTAATTTTTTAAACATTTATATATCAATATATAAACCAGTATTAAAAATATCAAACCAAATATATATTTTTATTATTTTCATTTTCAGGAAAAGGACACAAAATCAAAATAAATATATTTTGGAATTCCAAGAATTTAAAAATAGAAATAATTTTAGAAAACAAGAATAAGAAATGAAAAGTCAAACCAGATAACTTTTTATTTAATGGGTGTATCCGTGCCTAATTTATGTTGAAAAATGGGTATAGCTCATATCGAAAATTACAGCTTCCACCCACAATTCCTCCTCCAACAACAACCCTACTAACATGAACTGGAAACCGGTTAATTGCCTCTTGAAGGCACTCCTTGCAATCAATGCTAGAAAGGTCTCTACTGCACTGAATCAACCCATAAAGTGTCTCTGGTTTCTGAAGCTCAAGCTTTCCACTTGCATAAAATTTACTATTCCCGTAAGCTCTCTGAGCAAGCATGCTTAATAGTTGTTTAGTCTTTCGGTTAAACGTTTCAGGGTCACTCACACTTTTAAGGGTTGACCTAATGAACCCATTTTTGTTGTCAATTTTCCCAAAGAAAGCAGTATTATTGTACTTGAACATGCAATAATCATACCATATAATGCCACCTTTGTGGTGTGGGCAAAAACTGAGGAGTTCCTTTGTTGCCTCGGAGAGACATGCTTTGCATTCTGAGGCTGAAGTGTCACCGCGACAAAGGGCAAGTCCAAATGCTGTTTGGTTTTGGTTTGGGTCTGGGGTTATGCTCAAACCGAAACCTGTTGGAGGGGTATAGGCAATGAGTGTGGTGATGAGTGTTTTCAAGTTTGATGCATAGGGGTATTGGGCTGTGAAGGTCTCAGAGTTTGAACAGAAATGTTGGAGAGGCTCGGCTCCAAAAGATGTTCGGAGAATAAGAGCTAAGGTAAGCAAGACCAACAAAATAGTGGAGGAAGACATTTTCGATTAAAAAATGGAAATTTCTTTGCATCAGTGTTTTCACTATTGGAATACAGGAAAGTCAGACTCTTTATAAAGAAACTTCTTGTTTATTTTTTTCCCATAAACTTAGGTAATGATGGATGCTGAAAATTTATTGTGGGGGTAAAACTTCAACATACATATAAATAATATTGAAAATATACAATTTTTTATGAGGTAATTATTATCTTCTATTATTGTTTTCATGTTATCTATAAAAAATCATTAGTTTCTACAATTTGAAAATTTTCATACATATAAATAATATCGAAAATGTACAATTTTTTATGAAGTAATTATTATCTTCTATTATTGTTTTCATGTTATCTATAAAAAATCATTAGTTTCTACAATTTGAAAATTTTCATTCAAATACAACCTAAGGTTAAATAGAGAAAATGTAATAAATGTTTTTAAAATCTTTTGTAGGTATTTATAAAATAAAATACTTATCTTTTATTTAGAGACTTAAATAGAAAATATTTTTTTACAACAATATTATGGTCGTGTTTAGTTTGTAAGTTTGTTAAGAAAAATGGAAAACTATTCTTGAAAATTTTGAAAAAATAGAAAAGATGTTTGTTTACAAAATATTCAAAGAAAACTTATAGAAAACTGAAAACCACATTTTTTATTTTTGTAAGAAAAATAGAGAAGTTTTTAAAGGAGTTTTCCAAGAAAACTGAAAAGTAGAAAAGCTTTTAAAGAATTTTTCTAGTTATTACAAAAAATAAAAATTTTAAAAAATGAACAGAAAACTTTTTCCAAAAAAGAAGAATAATTTTTTTAACTAAACACAGTCTATCCTTCTCTCTTAAGATCAATAAAATATATGGGAAGTTTACCTCTTTCTCTAAAATAATAACAAAGGTATTGATAAATATAAAGCTATTATTTAGATTAATTACTATATATTTAATTCTTGCCAAATTAGTGAAGTTACACGAGGAAAGAAGTCAAAAGGGTTATGTACAAATAACATTGACTAATACTAGTATTACTTCTATCTATAAGTATAAACAAAAATAATTAATTTTACATATATTAAGAATAATAATTAAAAATAGTTGTTTATATTAATATTATTAAATAATTGAGGTTGTTTAATAAAATATTCTTAATATCATTTATTACAGAAAGAATTATAATATTTGTCTTGAGAATATATATAAAAAACACATATATAGTAGACAAATATTTAACAACATTAGAATCTCTCCTTTCTTTTTTATATGTCTAGTTTGGTATTTTCACACATATTAAGGCCCTGCTCGGGGTAGGTTTTGGTTTTTAGTTTTAAATTTTTAAAACTAAAACTTGTTTTCAATTTTTAGTTTCATGTTTTAATTTGTATGGTTTTAAAATTTCAAAAGTTATTGTAAAATTTTCATAATTATGATCAAAACTACTTTACACATAAACAATAACAATAATGTTAGTACTGGTGGCAACGGTGGCAGCGAGAATGGTGGTGGCGGCAGTGGTAGTGGTTGGGTGATGATCGTCGGTGGCGGCGACGATAATGATGATGATGATGGTGGTAGTGATGATGACAGTCGCAACGATGGTGGTGGTGGAAGAGATGTTTGTGGTGACAACGATGGCGATGGTGAAGGTCATTGTCATCGTGACAATGATGACAACATTTGTGATGGTGGTGGTGGAGATGGTGATGGAAGTGGTGGTCATGGAGAGGGTGGTGATGATGGCAACGATGATGAAGGTGGAGTTGGTGGTGGTCACGATGGCGGCGGTAATGGCCTTGATGGTTGGTGGTGATGGTGACAATGATGATTGTAATGGTAAGGTGGTGACTAGGGTTATTAATGCGAGCCAACCCGCCCTACCCTGCCTTCAACCTACAAATGCGAGGCAAGACAAGTTTGGCTTTTCATTTAAGCTGAGCTAGAATTTCTTGCTTGCCCTGCTTTGATGGTAGGTTGACAGGTTGGTGGGTTAGCCTGTCAAGCTTTTAAAAGTAAAACAAAATCCAATGTTTTAAGTAGCAGGTTGATGAGTTAATCCGCCTATATACATATAATAATCAAAATTAACAAAAATCAATTAACTTACTATTTTTAAGAAGCAAATAAGAGAAAGTTTATTAAATTACAAAAAATACAAGTAATGTGATGCTAAAATAAAAAAAATAGAATTTAATTATACTAATAACACCAGAAAAAGTTAACATTCAAACAGATATTGGCCCGCCATGCCTAAAGTTGCCAAAATGCAGGGTGGGGCAGGTCGAATTTGATGTGGTTACGTGTTAAATTTTCTAACTCACCTCACCATGTTTAGGAGGGCTAGCCCGCCAGGCCCAACCCACTTTGACATTCGTAGTGGTGATGATGACAACGATGATGGTAATAATGGTGATCGCGCCAATGGTGGTGGGAACGATGGCGGTGGTGACAATGACGATAGTGACTATAGTGGTCATGGTTGTGGCAATGATGGTGGTGGAGGATGTGCTGATGGTGGGAACGATAATAATGTTGTGGGGTGGTAGTGGTGACAATGATGGTTATCATGGTGATGAGGATGATGACGACCATGGTGGTGGTGGTGGAAGGTATGATGATATTGGGAACAATAATGTTGGTGGCGGCGGTAATGACAGCAATGCTGAGGGTTATAATGGTATGGTGATGATAATGGTGGTGGTGTTGGAGGGTGTGTGTATGGTGTTGGTGGTAGCGGTGATGTTGGTGGCGGTAGCGGTAGCGGTGCATAGATATGGGTGGCGACGACGACAATAACGGTGATGATGGTGGTGATGGTGATAAACAACGAAGGTTAGAAGATTATAAAACTAAAAACAAAAACAAGAAACCACTTTTCTTATTTTAAAAAATTACTAAAAATTATTTTTAAAAATGGGTAAAAACTCACTTCAATACCAATTTTACCAAATTAGTTTTGTTTTCAAAATGGCTTTTAAAAATAAAATTCAGGAACTTGTAATACCTCGAATAAGCCCTAAGGAATGTATTATATTATGCTTTTTTCCCTTGTTTTTTACTAAAATATCCTTTCGTATTTTATAATTAATGATTAATTAATGTTGTTATGTTCGAATAAATTAACTAAAATAGTTAAAGACCATAAGGGTATAATTGGAAAATAAACATTAAATGTTGTCTTGATTTTGTAATTGGACAAATAATCATGAACAAATGAAAAATGCAAATTGGATGGATAAAAAAGAACAAAGAGTATAATTTTGCTTATATTAAGTTGGAACCAGATGTAGCATTAAATATTAAGCTAATTACATAATTTGATTGGTTGATAGTTTACTTATAAATTAAAAAAAAATTCAATCATGAGAAAACAGATAGAATTTGATATGTCTGATATAGGACAAAACTTCCATTGTGGATATCGGGTGTCACTTCATATTAATCTGTTACATTGGTCCAGTGGGGATTTAGTATTTCCACTCTCAATCTAGTGGAGATCTAGAGTTTTGTCGTGATTCTACCCAACCAACTGATAAGTGTCCATTATAATGAAAATTTGATAATGAATATGGATACTTTTAGCATAAAATATAGCTGGGCATCAATTTGTTTGTTGTTAAAAATTTATGGATGTTTTATAGTTGATGTTGTAGAGTATATTACTTTATTTAATGTTTTTGTGTCTGGCGTCAATTATTTTTTCATACCTTTGCTCTAGTTCTTAACCAAGCTAACGTGGGTATCCATCATGTGTACTCTTATATTGTTCTTTCTTCACTACTAAGATCAAAGTTTGTATATCTCTGTTTTATCCTTAGCTTTCATTTCAGTTTGTATATCTCTTTTTTATCCTTAGATCTTACTTGATGCCATGGTCGTTTAAATTTTACACTAGTGAGTGTGACTACAAGTGGTCCCTCTTGATTCTTGTAGTTCAGGTTGCTGCAGTGGTGGTTGGTACTATTGCTCCTGCTTTTAGATGGTTTGTTGCTGTGACTTATAGATGCCCAAATATAAGAAAAATAGCTTGCAGGAAAAGGTTTCATGTAGAAGGCTATTGGACTGATAAGTTAGTAGTGATCAAAGAAAGCCCTCTTGGTTATAGGATTCATAATAGGTAGTATAGGAAGTCGGCACATAATGCAAAACTTGTTTTGTTGTGTTTTTGCACTAAGCTGCAGATTGGGATTGTGCTCATGTGTAAAGCCATACAATATGTTTCCATATATCTTAATTATGTGTTGGATGATATCATTTTGTGATTATAACTATAATTTGGCACTGGCTCCAATGGGGCTAGTCATTGATGCAGGGGGTTTCGTAGCATGGCCAGGCGTAATGGCATGGTTTGCGTACGAGGAAGCTACGTAATGGGCTGCCATTTCGTCCCATTAAAAAACGTAATGTCAGGCGGTCTTTTTGACCATTGTTACATCCCATGGAAGTGCGAAACAATTGGGGGATCATCCACGCTGCAGGGATCAAAGCTCAAAGAACTAAAACGTGGTTCTGTTCCTTCCAAATTTTCAAATGCAGTAAATGCTTGTTCAAGATAATAAGTGCTATAAATAAATAACTTTTATTTAAACACCAAAATAAAAACATAAATTATAAAGTACAAGATATTATGCAGTAAATGCTTGTTCATTGTGCTGAATTTTCAAATCCTTTTAATTTTCAATAAATAAGTTTAGGCCACTCTTTAAATATATATATATATATATAATAAATGAAAATAATTAAATGGACTGCTAATTAAATTGAAGAAACTGTAAAAGCAAAGAATTACAGAAGATAAAAGTTTAACAATATTATATTTGCAATATATTAATTTATAAGATTACTTAAACTATTAAAATATTAAAATTAACAAGATATTTTAAGTAATCCTATTCTTTTATCGGAAGTAAAAAAATAACCTTTTAAGAATTCGAACATTTAACAGTATATTTAAAAGATTTAATTATTTTTATTAATTTAAAGAATGACCTAAACTCATTTATTGATAATGATTCATAAAAGGTTAAACTTTAGAAAATGAAAATTAATAAAATTAATAAAGAATGGCCTAAACTCATTCTTTAAATTAACAAAACTAATTAAATCTTTTAAATATACTGTTAAATGTTCGAATTCTTAAAAGGTTATTTTTTTTACTTCCGATAAAAGAATAGGATTACTTAAAATATCTTGTTAATTTTAATATTTTAATAGTTTAAGTAATTTTATAAATTAATATATTGCAAATATAATATTGTTAAACTTTTATCTTCTATAATTCTTTGCTTTTACAGTTTCTTCAATTTAATTAGCAGTCTATTTAATTATTTTCATTTATTATATATATATATATATATTTAAAGAATGGCCTAAAAAAATTAAAAGGATTTGAAAATTCAGCACAATGAACAAGCATTTACTGCATAATATCTTGTACTTTATAATTTATGTTTTTATTTTGGTGTTTAAATTAAAATTATTTATTTATAGCACTTATTATCTTGAACAAGCATTTACTGCATTTGAAAATTTGGAAGGAACAGAACCACGTTTTAATTCTTTGAGCTTTGATCCCTGCAGCGTGGATGATCCCCCAATTGTTTCGCACTTCCATGGGACGTAACAATGGTCAAAAAGACCGCCTGACATTACGTTTTTTAATGGGACGAAATGGCATCCCATTACGTAGCTTCCTCGTACGCAAACCATGCCATTACGCCTGGCCATGCTACGAAACCCCCTGCATCAATGACATTTGGCGCTGATGCAGCTGTTGCGTATTATTGGGCTACGAAAAGCATGTTACGCAGGGTGGAGATACGTAATGTAATTTAAGATTTGACGTTTTCCATCCCAGACAACAAAATACTTTCAAAACTACCCTATTTTGCAAAATATTTTAAAAAACCACACCGCAGTGGCAAAAATCCCGCTAACTCTTTTACTCAATAGTTAATCCTTCTCAATAAGAACATGGGTTGTTTGTATGCATCTAAGAAATGTTATTGTCTACAGTTCCTTCAAAGAACTATTGACAATAAAATTATCTACAATAGTGTGATTTTTATTAGCGATTTGATAGAATAACCACTGAGAATGATATAGTTTACAATAAAATGTATGATTGTTCATTTTTGTTTGCGGTTAAATAAACAAACCGTAAACAATAAGTTTTTTAATTTTTATTTAATCTTAATTAATTAACAGTTTTATTCAAATCAGTGTGGTGCTTGATGACTTACATGCCACGTGTGAGCTTAGTGGCACTTTTAACTCATACACCTCAGCACTTAACAAAATCTGTTAACGACAGGGGCTTAATACCAATAAAAAATTATTAGAGGGACCTTAAACTGAAAATAATTATTCCAGAGAGTCATACCAAAATTCAGAATTCGTTAAGGGCTAAATTTTTATTTAAGCCTTTATTTTATTTATATTATTCTCATATATTTGTAATAGTAATAGATATTAAATAATAATAATAATAATAACAATAAGGGTGAGGTGTAATGGATTTGGGCTTAGGCATGAGACATGGTGTCCACTTCTCTAGCTGCATTGAGGATATGACATGGGACACTAGCCTTATATCAGGTCAGGGCATGGGATTGTGGTCTCACGCTAATTTTACATGAGAGTAGTTAATATCAAAGGACATGTCTCATGCTGTGTTGATTTTTTTGACCTTAGATGTGAGATTGTCATACCCAACAAGCAAATTCTTGTAGTGCAAGGCCAACTAAACTAAAACAGATTTATGAAACCTAATACCAACAAAATCTTGCCACGAGAGTGGATAACATGTACATCCTATGGACTGTGGAGGGTGATCTAAAGAATGATAACCCAAACTCAAAGAGTGAGCATGATTTGCTAAATAATCAGCTTCTCTAAGAGTATGGGAAATATCATCTCATTCTTTACTACACAAAATACCAATATAGTCCAAGAGACTTCTAAAGTGATGAGGAGGAACAATATCACCGTTAATCAAATGGACTACCACTAAAGAATCCCTCTCAATCCAAACATGCACCCATCGTTAATGTTTCATTTCCCTCAAATCTCCAAATCAAATTAGCATGCTAGTGTAGTGATGGAGATGTTGCTCGTCACTATTATTCTCCTTTGCATATTTTCCAACAGTACTCCAGTGATGGACTGTGTGACGGACTAGGGAAAGATATTAGCAACCGGGGACGCACTTGTCTAATTCTTTTATTTCCCTCCAAATCAAATTCACTAGTCGACCAATGTAGAATAGAGATGTTGCCCATCGCTATAATTCTCCTTTACATATTTTCTATCTACACTTCAATGATGGGCTCTGCAACGAACTAGGGAGAAATACTAAGCAATGCAACCGATAATGATGGATTCTTTCTGTACCTTATAAAATCTAACATCGCCAATGAAATAATTTTTAGCAATCAGTTCTATTTTCGTTGCTAATTTACATCATAAACCACTTTTAAGGAGGTCTTTATTTTATATCTGTTGCTAAATAGGTCGCTATTACCGTAGCTAAATGATGTTTCGTAATAGTGGCCAAAATTACATGACCATCACCTAAATTCCTAGCAAAACCGCCTCTCCAATCACGAAATAGTCCTCCACAGGCCACAGCCACCGGCAACCACATACTCCACCATCCAAGAAAGACACATCAAATTGCCAACCAACGTCCCTTATTACATAATTGAATGTTTCAAATTAGTTAATCAATTCAATGTTATACTAATTATTATCTTAATCAATCAAAATACGTATTTTTGTGATTTTCTAAAAATTGTTTCGTTTAAATTTTTTATTTACACTATAAATACGGTATGAGCCAATTAATTTTCATTATTATTTTTGTGTGAATTCAAAACTATCCTTTAGTCGTCAATCATATACTAATCAATCAAAGTACCAACGCTTATTCTTACTAAATTAAATATTTGTTATTTAAAAATATTTAAAATTTTATTAAAAATCATGATAGCCAAGTTTGTAATTTAATTTTATTAATTTATAATGACAACTAAAAAAAAGTAGTCTCGTACCCCTCATTTTATATTTATCACCTCAGTTCCTTTTTTCTTATTTTCATCTCGGATTTTTCATGTATAAATAAATATTATATACATATCTAAATAATATAATTCTTAAGATATTAGAATAGATTAAATATGTTATTCATTCCTAAATTTTTATCAATGAAGAAATACAAAAGATATATGACATAATATTTTTATTTACATTTTAGAAACCAAGTTTAACTTATTAAATAACATAAGAATCAAAATCAATAAAAAATAACTAAAAAACCAAAAATAAAAAATATAGTTAACCCATGATATATATATATATATATATATATATATATATATATATATATATATATATATATATATATATATATATATATTCTGAATGTTAATTAATATGAACAAATTTAGGAAATAATAATTGATATAGGTGATAATGTAAACATATCATCACTAAAAATCATAGTTATTTTATTCATGCATTAAACAGAGGAGTAGGGTTTACGAGGCACATTCCAGAAAATTGGAGTGTGTGTATATATCTACTGTTTGACAAAGGGGTATATTTCATATCGGAAATTACAGCTTCCACCCACAACTCTGCCTCCTTCTTTCCCGTCACAACAATTTGGAAGTTCTTCAATTGCATCATCAAGACACTTCTTGCAATCAACGCTAGAAAGGTCCCTAGTACACTGAGTTAACCCATAAAGTGTCTCTGATAATTTCTCAAGCTTAACCTCTCCGGTTGCATACAATTTAGGATCCACATAAGCTTTATGAGCGAGTTGGCTCAATAACTCCTTAGTCTTGTAGTTAAATGCTGCAGGCTCACTCACGTTTCTCAAGTTCCACATATAGAACTTGTTTGTGTTGTCAATTTTGCCGAAGAAATCATTGTCCAAGTACTTGAACATGCAATAATCATACCATATGATGCCACCTTTGTTGTATGGGCAACGATTGAGGATTTCTTGTGTTGCCTCGGAGACACATGTTTTACATTCTGAGGCTGACACATCACCACGACAAAGAACAAGCCCATATGCTTTTTGGTTTTGGTATTGGCCCACTGAGCTCACACCGAAACCTGTAGAAGGGGTCTTGTATATAAGCGAATTGATGACTGTTTTTAAATTTGTTTCATAGGGACTTTGGGCTGTGAAATTCCCAGAGTTTGAACAGAAATGGAATAAAGGGTCAGCTCCAAAAGATGTTTGGAGAAATGCCAATGAGAAGAAAAGGGTGGTAAACAGCTTAGTGGAATACATTTGGGATGAAGGAAATAATGTTTGTTGATGGTTTTTGCTGAATGGAAGATGGAGAGTGAGAACTATATATATATGTCTATGAAGTTGACATTTTCGTTAATTTGACATTACAAGCCAGTTAGGCCGCGCAATTTGTCAAAATTGGGTTGCGTCTTCATATTTTTGGAATAAAATAATTAAGAAAAACTAATGGATAAGAAAACTGGACACGCACCCAATTGGTGATGGAGTTGAAAAGTAGAGGGAATTGCAAATCTTATGCTATTCTAGAAGATCATTTGATTTCAATGTAATTAAGATTCTTCATTGCGGCGGTGTTGACTTAGGGATACGGTTGAAAACTATTCTCTTTCGCCCATCATGCATCTTTGATGTGCCAAATCATTTGCGTGTCTCTCTCTCTATATATATATACAAGATGCATGAGAAAGTCTCTTTTATGTAAAAGCGAGAAAAATGAATCTGAATAGTACAACTATATAATGAATGTTTTTTAAAAAGTTATGTGATTTTGAAAAATTTTTAATCTCAACTATTCATTATATATTTATACGGTCCAAATTTGTTTTTCTCACGTAAGAGAATCTTTCACTTTTCTCATAAGATACATCTCCATACATACATACAGAGGTTCGAGTCAAATAAATTTATTATAGACGGTTAAAATTTTCTCTATTAAGAATTAATTTAATTGTATTTCTTAAAATTCAAATTTAAAATTATATGTTAAGTTGGAATAACATTTATTAACTGATACTATCTACTTGGTCATGAAGAATTTAATTTGAACAAACTTTTAAAGAAAGAATTATATTGTAATACTAAATTGTTAATCATCAACATAAGAGATTTTGACGGTCCGTGTTAAATACGCGTTATTTTCAGATTGAGCTAATTAGACTGATGTTGTTTGAGTTTCAAATTTATGTGCTCAAAATGACCTATATTAGGCCGATTTATTTTTTCAAATTAGAAATGATACATAAAACGCTGAGTGATATGTATTCTTGTAAAATAAATTAAGTATCAAATTTATTTAATTAAAATAGGATTTTATTATTATTTTTTTTGCGTTTCACTGGTCATTATCATTTGTTAGTACCGGGGAAATTTAGAAATGCAAATTGAGGTGATTGAATTTGTTTTTTTTTATCAGCAAGAGGTGATTAATTTGTACTATGGTTTAATTATCATTAAGTTATTTTATTTAAAAAAGTGAAAAACGGGTATATGATTTGAATGAATATCATTACAAGTATGGTACATGTTTCTTGACATGTCACTCTTTGTTTGTTTTGAGGGGGAAAGAGGGTAATTGTGAGAGGAGAAAAAATAAAAAAGAAAATTTTTTTAAGGAAAAAATAAAGAAAAAGAAGTAAAATTCAAGGGAAACTAATTCTCATCTAAAATAAAAGGAAAATGAAAGGAAATATAATAATATTAATAATTTAATAAATATTATAAAAAATTCAAAACTATTTTTATATATATATGAAAATTTATTATATAAAAAATAAAAGTTTACATATAAAATTCAATTCACATTTTATGTAATTAATTTATTTACATCTATTTCTTTTCATTCATTTAAAAAATATTTTTTTCATTTTTTTCCATTCTATTTCTATCTCTCTAAAAAAACATATTTTCTTACTTTTACTATGTTTCCTTTCTAATCATTTCCACCCCGAATGTTGAATTGATTGTCTTGTATTTCTATCAAGTTTTACCATGACAAAACTCTCATTTTGTGTCCACATTTTGCGCTGATCAACATCCTAGATACACGTGTCAACAGTCGACACAACAATTTAAGTGGGGAAATAGAGTTTTGAAAGTTAAAAAATTTAAATGTTAATATTTATTTTTTACGTCGTTTGAGACAATTAAAACTACGTTTAACTATAAGATTGTTTTCTTCCACTTACAAAACCTTCTTTTTGCATGTTTAAACTTTTAAACAAACATGCTTTAAATGAAGCTTTAGGTATTCACGTTACATGCAAATTAAAATTATGCTTTTTGCATTAGTCATACACTGAAACAAATACTTAAAGAAAACCTTGAAATTCCAACTAATATATAAAGCTTTTTGCAATGTGAATTTGCGTCGTACATGCACGAGTCAACACACATTGTTTACGTCAACCAGTATGACTGGCACAAACTTTGCGTCAAAGGCTTTTGTGTTGTCCACAACTCCAACGCAAAATCGATAGAAAAAAATACTACATTTGCGTTCCTTTTTCTTTATTGTCTTAAACCGACATAAATCAACAAGACTCTTGTAGTATTTCATAGTTTGCATGACATGATTGAATATAATGAGAAGGTTATTGTGATGTAGGTAGTCGATTATGATAGATTAGGTTGAAAAGCTCTAAATTTAATTTGGCCTTCCAAAGAATGTTTAAGTCAGTGAAAGAGCAGTATTTATATTTGTTTTCAGGCTTCATGGGCGACTGTTGAATTAAGTTTTATCGAGTAAAACTAACGAGACCTAGATTTAATAAGACCTATAATTTAAAAGTTTACATCTCATTTAGTGTGTCTAGGTCGACTTAGTTTAATTACCCTGATTAAATTTTAAAATTCGTTTCTTAGCTAAAACATTATGAAGCATATTTTGTGAGAACAAAATTATATGGTGAAATAAGAATAATTATTGTAACATCCCTGATGTTTTAATGAGAATTATAAGAAATGGGAAATGTTAGTAAATATTTTAGAAGTTTTATTTAATATTTGTTTATTTGTTCTGTCCGAGCCAAAGATTGGAAAAGCCGGTGTCGAGGTCGGTATCTGAAGCGCGAGCAGGCGGAGTTAAAGATCGGAAGTGTAGGAGAAGAGCGGGCAGGGCTAAGCGGTCTGGTCCAACCGTTGTGAGGAGAGCGCCTCACACGGGGTCATAGACCGGATTAACCTCATAATGACTGAAACAACGGATGTAGGTAACCAAGAGGTGAGCACGGATGAGGTATCCGATCTCTCAGGTTGTAGCTCGGATTTCCGAGATATGAACACTAAGTTAGGACGTCGGGGGCCGATATTCATATTGGGCCTATACTCTTGCGAAGTATTAGAGAATTGTGAATAATTAAATGTTGAGGGAATAAATACGTGTAATTGATTTGATAACTATGCAATAGTTCAATATAGTGAAATTAATTAAATTTAGTAAGAATACAAATAAAATAAAGGAAAAGACGATCTTGCCCATGAGTTATATATATATATATGGAGATTCTCTTCCTTCCCTCTTCATTATTTACAAGTTATCTTTGCTGTTGGTCTATTCCTCCTCTTTCGTTTTTTTCTCCTCTTTTAACGCTGATTTACATGCGATGGAGAAGGACTCCATTTGTGTCTAAACTTCAATTTAACCCCATTCCTATGATCGAGGCTTCAAGGTGAGTCTACTGATCCATTCCAATTGTAATTCCCTTATTTCTTTTATTCTTTGGCCGTTAAGAGCCATGCATGGCTATATTCGTGGCTGTTCTCCACTCCTCTGGTGAGCGTGAGTCCAGATGTTGTCCATGAACTAAGGGTGTTGAAGTGATGAGCTGTACTTTATGATCCGTAGGTAGTAGGCTAAGCAACGGAAGACTGAGTGACGGAGTTGAGACTGCGAAACCAGTGCTTAGAGGAAGGAATCGACACAGAGAACAGATCAACGAAGCGTGGAACCAAAGTAAGGGAGTGTTCGGGTTATAGTTAATTAGAATAGGACTCACTTCTTATTCAGGTTTTTGAGGTAACGTAAAAAGGTTAAGGAAAATGTTGCTAAACGTAATTGTGTGTTTATACTTGTGCATGTGTGACTGAGTTTATTAATTAGTGGATGATCGGATGTGGTTGAGTTTATCATGTTATGATCTTGTGATATCAAATGTTGAAATGATCATTGTTATGGGACATCGGGTTAGCAAGCAGGCTACTCGAGTGATGAGGAATTGATATTATTATGTGAAAGGTAAACTGTTGAATGATTATGTGGTATGGGATGGCCGACGGTATATGATAGCCCCTCATTTCCGGCTCCCGTGGTTTTCGTGCCCAGTTGAGCTACCCAGTGGTCAAGTAGGACCCAGTGGTCGAGGTGGAGAGTCAAGCAGGACTCGGTGAACCAAGCAGGGTTCACGGGGTGTCAAGTAGGACCCCCAGCTGAAGGCCAATCCTTTAGTATCCGGATACTAGGAGTCAGATTGTATGAGAGTCAGTTGTGATGTGATGAAAGCGATGAATGTGATGAATGCGATGAATGTGAGGAATGTGATGGAATTGTATAGTTGATTTAATACAATTACTGCATGAAATACAAAATGTTTCGGTATGCTTACTTACAGGTGATGCTTGATGTGTATGTATCAATATGCATGTACAGTGTTAAATTTCGTTCTATATTAATTATAATGCCAAACACTCACCCTTGCATATTTTTTTTTAGTAACCAGAGACAGGGAGGGGGAAGGAGCCATGGAGCCGCGCCAAGGAGGAGAACGGTGCCAAGGTCCGAGTGACTTTGAGTGACTCTTTATAGAGTCATATGTGTGTATAAAAACTTCGTAGTATAATTATTAGTTGTGCTTAATTAAGAACGGATCAAATGTAAACTTATATTTCAAAATATATTACTGTTATTTGCATATGTTTTCATGGTAACTCTCTTTGGGTTCACAGAACCATTTTTAGAGTGAAATTTTGGGAGTTCGGTCGCATGTCTTGTCTAATCCGGTGTGTGAAAGGTATTCGCTCAAGCGAATAGAAACCTCGTTTAAGTGAGAGTCCGGAATCTCGCTTAAACGAGTAGGGGCCTCACTCAAGTGAGAAGCCCCGACACCCTTTCTCTCATCCGTTGTGTTCAAATTAAATTGTTTTTCTCTAAATATCGATTAATTTTCAAGAAAAGGAAAAATTTATGGTAAGATGTAATCGTTTGAATAAAAATAAATGCAAAAATAACTTAGGACGTTACACTTGGTATCAGAGCGGTTCTTTCTGGAGCCGGTGTGTGGGCCGATCTAGTGATTGTAATAGTTTTATGAAAGTTAATTGTATTTTGTTGTGTTGAGATTGTGTGTGGTCTGGCACCGTTCCCTTGGCACTCCATTGGCGTAGTATTCTATGAATATAAGGTAAATTTATGATCCCCTGACTGATCTGGGTTATTAATGGTGATGTGTTTGCTTATTGTAGAATTACTAAATGGCCGGAGAGACCAGTTCTGGGGGAAGAGATGATTTCTTCTCTAGATTTACTCAGTTGATGAGTAGGACCGAGTCCGGTCCCACTCTGGATAAATTCCTGAAAAGGAATCCTCCGACTTACAAAGGGGGACACGACTACGATGGGGCATATATCTGGATTAGGGATATCGAGCAAGTTTTTGAATATTTTGAGTGCTCTGAAGAGCAAAAGGTTTTATTTGCTAGTTACCAACTAAAAGATGAGGCTAGAGTATGGTGGTCCCGCATGAAGGTGCTGATGAACGCAGCCAATGAGCCATTGGTATGGGCGAATTTTCGAAGGAGGTTCCTTGTTAAATACTTTCCGGACAACTACAAAATCCGGAAAGAAATGGAATTCCTGAAGTTAGAGCAAGACCGGATGTCTGTAGCGGAGTACACCAGCAAGTTTGACGAGCTGTGTGATTTTTATCACCCTTTCTCGTTAGAAGGGACTGAGGGTAGCAAGTGCGCCAAATACGAAGCTGGACTACGGATTGAGCTCCGTAGTGTAATCGTACCGATGGAGATTAGGGACTACCCAACCCTGGTGAACAAGGCAAGACTAACTGAAGAGGTGCAGTTGCAACGGATGTCTCAGTCGAGAGATAAAAAGCCACTGAAGGCAAAAGGATTCAACTTCAAGAGGATGAGTCAATTCTTCCGGGGTGACAAGTCTTCTGCTACCTCCTCATCCTCCTCTGGTCGGGGTTCCACTGGTCGATCGGGTAATCCCGCTGGGAATCGTACATGCTACAATTGTGGTCAGGAAGGACACATTGCCAAACATTGCCAAGCTAATCAGATTGTGTGCTTTCAGTGCGGACGACCAGGGCATCTCAGGCCCGATTGCCCTCAGAGGCAGCAGCAGGGCAGGACGGATAACCGAACTAACTCTTCTGGGACCCGGGGTTCCAACTTCACGAGAGGAGGTCAGAATGGAGCTGGTAGAGGGAACCCACAAGCGGGAAGATATGACGTCCAATCTAGCGATGCCCAGAACGCCATGACCGGACGTGTATTTGCCTTTGATGCTTCAGAAGCTACGAGGAATGACAATCTGGTACAGGGTAAGTGCCTCATCTGTGGTTATCTGGTTGATGTGATTTATGATTCAGGTGCCACCCATTCCTTTATTTCGGAAAGTTGTGTGCGACGACTTGGTCTGCCAATCAGTTTAATGGAGAACGCTCTTATTGTTTCCACTCCAACTGGTTCCACTTTCCATGCAACTACAGTGTGTAGGGAACTACCGATGCAAATCGAAGCCCGTACTTTTCGAGTAAATTTTATCTGTATGCCATTGAAGGACTTAGACGTTATTTTAGGTTTTGATTGGCTTGCTGCTAATCATGTGTTGGTCGATTGTTATCGGAAGAATATTGTTTTCTCTCAGGAACTTGACATGAAGAACGGGGTGAGCGATGTCCTAACCACGTATGTTGTTTTATTCGCTTCGGAGGGTTGGCATAACCTCCTGCTAAATGATATTCCGATTGTTTGTGAATTTCCTGACGTTTTTCCGGAAGAAATTCCGGAGCTACCTCCCAGTCGGGAGATTGATTTCTCTATTGACTTGATTCCCGGGGCAGAACCTGTGTCCCGAGCGCCATATAGAATGTCTTTGATGGAATTAACCGAAGTGAAGAAACAAGTAAACGAATTACTAGGAAAGGGCTTTATCCGACCTAGTGCCTCACCCTGGGGCGCTCCGGTGTTACTGGTAAAGAAGAAGGACGGTAGTATACGGATGTGCATTGATTACCGGCAGCTGAACAAACTGACAATCAAAAATAAATATCCATTACCTCGGATTGATGATTTACTGGACCAGTTGCGAGGCGCCGTTGTGTTCTCTAAGATTGACTTGAGGTCGGGATACCACCAAATCCGAGTGAGATCGGAGGATATCCCAAAGACAGCATTTCGGACTCGTTATGGGCACTTCGAGTACGTAGTAATGCCCTTTGGAGTAACAAATGCTCCTGCCATTTTTATGGATTATATGAATCGGACTTTTCAACCGTACTTGGACCAGTTTGTGGTAGTATTCATTGATGATATTTTGGTATATTCGAGGTCGGACGAGGAGCATGCTCAACATCTTCGACTTGTTTTACAAGTACTTCGGGAGAAGAAGTTGTACGCTAAACTATCTAAGTGTGATTTCTGGGGAAGTAGAGTACAATTCTTGGGGCATATAATTTCCCAAGAGGGAATCTCAGTTGATCCGACAAAAATTGAGGCTGTTATGGCTTGGGACAGGCCGAAGTCAATAACTGAAATCAGGAGTTTCCTCGGATTAGCTGGATACTATCGCCGCTTCATTGAGGGATTCTCTCGGATAGCACTTCCTCTGACTCGGTTAACAAGGAAAGGAAACCCCTTCGTGTGGTCAGAGAAGTGTGAATTAAGCTTCCAAACTCTTAAGTGATGTTTAACGACTGCCCCTGTGCTTGCACTGCCCGATGTAACACAGGAATTTGAAGTATATTGTGATGCATCCAAATTTGGATTGGGGTGTGTGTTGATGCAAGCTGATCGGGCAATTGCTTATGCTTCGAGGCAATTGAGGCCACATGAGGAGAATTACCCGACTCATGATCTGGAACTTGCAGCAGTAGTGTACGCGCTGAAGATTTGGCGTCATTATTTGTATGGAGCTCGCTTTGTAGTATTCAGTGATCACAAGAGTCTAAAGTACTTATTTGATCAAAAGGAGTTAAATATGAGACAGAGGAGATGGGTAGAGTATTTGAAGGATTATGACTTCGATTTGAAGTATCACCCGGGCAAAGCGAATGTTGTGGCAGATGCGCTAAGCAGGAAGGTACTGCATGTGGCTTACCTAATGGGTAGAGAACAGGAATTGCTGGAAAGCTTTAGAGATATGAATGTTGGAGTTGTTATGAACGCACCAAACCGAATGATAATCGGAATATTAAAAATCTCCAACGAATTTCTGGAGTCGATGGTAGCTACACAGAAAGACGATAAAGAGTTACTGAGGCTAATTGATACTCAGAACCGAGGCAAAAATGTGGAGATAACTAGGGGTGACGATGGTATATGGAGATTCAGGAACCGAGTGGTAGTGCCTGCACATGGAGATTTCAGGCAGGCGGTGTTATCAGAAGCACACAAGAGCTCTCTGAGTATACATCCGAGAGTAACAAAAATGTATCATGATTTAAGAAAGGAATTTTGGTGGCCAAACATGAAGAAGGCAATAATCGAGTATGTGAAATCCTGTGTGATATGCCAGAAGTGCAAGGTTGAGCACCAACGACCTCCGGGTTTGCTTCAACCTCCAGAAATTCCGATCTGGAAGTGGGAAGGTATCACCATGGACTTCGTGTCCGGACTACCCCGCACTCAAACCGGATACAACGCGATTTGGGTGATTATTGATCGACTAACCAAAAGTGCGCATTTCCTGGCAATAAATATGAAGTGGTCGCTAGATCGATTAGCTAAGTTGTACATTGCTGAGGTCGTACGACTGCATGGTGTGCCCTCAAGCATTATCTCCGATCGGGATCCCCGATTCACTTTAAGGTTTTGGGGGAGTTTGCAACAACAATTGGGTACTGAGCTCAAATTGAGTTCAGCCTACCATCCCCAGACTGATGGCCAATCAGAACGGACTATACAGACTCTTGAAGATATGTTAAGGGCATGTGTACTGGAACAGGGCGGATCATGGGAGAAATACTTGCCCTTGGTGGAATTTGCATATAATAACAGTTACCACAGCAGCATTGGGATGGCTCCATACGAAGCTCTTTATGGTCGGAAATGTCGTACTCCATTATGTTGGAATGAGAACGGCGATGCCCTTCATCTGGGGCCTGAGATGATTCAAGAGATGAACGAACAAATCGCTTTAATCCGAGAGAAGATAAAAATTGCCCAAGACCGTCAAAAGAGCTATTATGACAATCAGCACAGACCCCTTGAATTCCAAGTGGGTGATTGGGTGTTCCTAAGGATTTCACCGACTAAGGGTGTAGGTCGAATTTTGAAGAGCCAAAAGCTTAATCCGAAGTACATTGGACCATATCAAATACTAGAACGGATTGGTGAAGTCGCTTATCGACTGGATCTTCCCCAATCGTTGACTAACATTCACAACGTGTTCCACGTATCGCAACTTTGAGCCTACATTCCGTGTGATACCATGATTGTACCGAGTGACTCCATTGAAGTGAAGGAGAACTTGACGGTGGAGGCGGTACCAATCGGCATTGAAGAGCATCAAACCAAACGGTTAAGGAACAAGGAGGTACCGCTGGTGAAGGTGAAGTGGCAGAATTTACATTGGATAAACTACACTTGGGAGTTAGAATCCGATATGAGACGAATGTACCCTCATCTTTTTCAACCGGAACACTGATTTCGGGGACAAAATCTCCTTTTAGGGGGGGTGGATGTAACATCCCTGATGTTTTAATGAGAATTATAAGAAATGGGAAATGTTAGTAAATATTTTAGAAGTTTTATTTAATATTTGTTTATTTGTTCTGTCCGAGCCAAAGATTGGAAAAGCCGGTGTCGAGGTCGGTATCTGAAGCGCGAGCAGGCGGAGTTAAAGATCGGAAGTGTAGGAGAAGAGCGGGAAGGGCTAAGCGGTCTGGTCCAACCGTTGTAAGGAGAGCGCCTCACACGGGGTCATAGACCGGATTAACCTCATAATGACTGAAACAACGGATGTAGGTAACCAAGAGGTGAGCACGAATGAGGTATCCGATCTCTCAGGTTGTAGCTCGGATTTCCGAGGTATGAACACTAAGTTAGGACGTCGGGGGCCGATATTCATATTGGGCCTATACTCTTGCGAAGTATTAGAGAATTGTGAATAATTAAATGTTGAGGGAATAAATACGTGTAATTGATTTGATAACTATGCAATAGTTCAATATAGTGAAATTAATTAAATTTAGTAAGAATACAAATAAAATAAAGGAAAAGACGATCTTGCCCATGAGTTATATATATATATGGAGATTCTTTTCCTTCCCTCTTCATTATTTACAAGTTATCTTTGCTATTGGTCTATTCCTCCTCTTTCGTTTTTCTCTCCTCTCTTAACGCTGATTTGCATGTGCTGGAGAAGGACTCCATTTGTGTCTAAACTTCAATTTAACCCCATTCCTGTGATCGAGGCTTCAAGGTGAGTCTACTGATCCATTCCAATTGTAATTCCCTTATTTCTTTTATTCTTTGGCCGTTAAGAGCCATGCATGGCTATATTCGTGGCTGTTCTCCACTCCTCTGGTGAGCGTGAGTCCAGATGTTGTCCATGAACTAAGGGTGTTGAAGTGATGAGCTGTACTTTATGATCCGTAGGTAGTAGGCTAAGCAATGGAAGACTGAGTGACGGAGTTGAGACTACGAAACCACTGCTTAGAGGAAGGAATCGACACAGAGAACAGATCAACGAAGCGTGGAACCAAAGTAAGAGGGGTGTTCGGGTTATAGTTAATTAGAATAGGACTCACTTCTTATTCAGGTTTTTGAGGTAACGTAAACAGGTTAAGGAAAATGTTGCTAAACGTAATTGTGTGTTTATACTTGTGCATGTGTGACTGAGTTTATTAATTAGTGGATGATCGGATGTGGTTGAGTTTATCATGTTATGATCTTGTGATATCAAATGTTGAAATGATCATCGTTATGGGACATCGGGTTAGCAAGCAGGCTACTCGAGTGATGAGGAATTGATATTATTATGTGAAAGGTAAACTGTTGAATGATTATGTGGTATGGGATGGCCGACGGTATATCATAGCCCCTCATTTTCGGCTCCCGTGGTTTTCGTGCCCAGTTGAGCTACCCAGTGGTCAAGTAGGACCCAGTGGTCGAGGTGGAGAGTCAAGCAGGACTCGGTGAACCAAGCAGGGTTCACGGGGTGTCAAGTAGGACCCCCAGCTGAAGGCCAATCCTTTAGTATCCGGATACTAGGAGTCAGATTGTATGAGAGTCAGTTGTGATGTGATGAAAGCGATGAATGTGATGAATGCGATGAATGTGAGGAATGTGATGGAATTGTATAGTTGATTTAATACAGTTACTGCATGAAATACAAAATGTTTTGGTATGCTTACTTACAGGTGATGCTTGATGTGTATGTATCAATATGCATGTACAGTGTTAAATTTCGTTCTATATTAATTATAATGCCAAACACTCACCCTTGCATATTTTTTTTTAGTAACCAGAGACAGGGAGGGGGAAGGAGCCATGGAGCCGCGCCAAGGAGGAGAACGGTGCCAAGGTCCGAGTGACTTTGAGTGACTCTTTATAGAGTCATATGTGTGTATAAAAACTTCGTAGTATAATTATTAGTTGTGCTTAATTAAGACCGGATCGAATGTAAACTTATATTTCAAAATATATTACTGTTATTTGCATATGTTTTCATGGTAACTCTCTTTGGGTTCACAGAACCATTTTTAGAGTGAAATTTTGGGAGTTCGGTCGCATGTCTTGTCTAATCCGGTGTGTGAAAGGTATTCGCTCAAGCGAATAGAAACCTCGTTTAAGTGAGAGTCCGGAATCTCGCTTAAACGAGTAGGGGCCTCACTCAAGTGAGAAGCCCCGACACCCTTTCTCTCATCCGTTGTGTTCAAATTAAATTGTTTTTTTCTAAATATCGATTAATTTTCAAGAAAAGGAAAAATTTATGGTAAGATGTAATCGTTTGAATAAAAATAAATGCAAAAATAACTTAGGACGTTACAATTATCATGATTATTTGATTAAATTGAGGGACACCATTTATTTAAATTAAAAATGATAGCAAGTGTCTCTACTCATAAGGGATGTAAGATGTGAAGTTTTACAAAATAATAGAAAATAAGAAAGAAAATGTAAAGTGTTTGTTGGTACTCTCCTAAAAGGATTTGTTCGATAAATCACAACATTTCCTAACTCTTTCACTCAAAAGGGTAGGACTCCAAAATTAACAAGAATATCAAATAAACCCAGTGAAGAAGAGAAGAAGAAGATTTGATATGTTTTGGAAAACTGAAAGAGTGTTTTAAATATGAAATGAAAGTGTATGATTGAAAGACAACTCCACAATGGAAATATGTTTGTTCATAGAGAGACAAACCTAGACAAACTTGTTCCAATGATGCATGTTCAGAAAACAATAAGAAACTCATCCGCTCAACTTTGGCGGGAAAATGTGATCATTAAAATTGGTAACCTTTCAATTCAAGATTTAAATTATAAAGTTTTTAAGGAAGACCCAAAACAATAAATAAAACTCCTAAAAATAAAAAACTTGGATATTAGCATGCGTGTAGGGTGAAAAATCTATTGACTTGAATTAAAATTTTCAACACCATGTTTTACCTCAAACACACAAAAAACTAACAATTTCTATCATGTTTACAAGTTTTACATACACATCAATATATAATTTTTTAACAAATCTCAAATTTTAAATTCTTTAAAAATCAACATATCCAACATGAAGCTCTCATAGCTTGAACATAAATGGAATAAAGGGCTGGTAGGAAGCAGGTCTTCCTTACCAAGAAATAGAATTAGTTACAGAGAGAAAAAAAGAATGAAAGATTTTTAGAAAGAAACTTTACTATATTTTTCTCATGTCCCTAAAAGAAAGTTCTGATACTGAAATAGCATAAGGTAAATGGGCTAAAACGATTATGAGCTTGAAATAAAAAAGTTCAATTAAAAGTCTAGAGACTATGCAGTGTAATATTTCATCCAAGTGGGTGTTGTTGATATCTTATGGGCCTATCAATATGTGGCCAATCAAAAATCACCTTGTCCTCAAGGTGTTTAGTAGAAGACACTTCTAGAACTAAAAGGGTTTGAGTGACAACTGGGGGCCACACTAAATTAAAATTACATGGGTTATGTTGGAAAGAGGAACTGATATCATGGGAAACTATGGTTTTATGCGGTTTTTGAAACACAGTGTCTGAGGAGTTATTATGAGGGAGAGAAGTATTATTTGGGTCCTTGGAAAACAGATAGTCTATTTTATAAAGGGCTTTGTGGAAGACTAAAGGATTTGAGGGGTGGGCTTTTGTATATAGGGACCCATTGGTAGAGGTGCCTCATTCTCAAGGAGAGAGAATGATGGTAAGAAAGTGAAATATTAATGAGGGTCACCGTGATAAGGACATGACAGAGAGACATGGAAAACGCAGTGGATGTGAGAAGAGGCTGGAAGTTTGAGGCCGTATACGACAGTACCGATGCAACGACGGGCCTGGATAGGGCCATAGAAGCGCTTTGTAAGCTTTTGGGAGGCCCGACGAGATACTGATTGTTGTCGATAGAGTCGCAGTTGTAGGCAGACCCAACCCCCCAGTTGAAAGGTAAGTTTTTTTTTTAATTTTTATTGGCCTTAGAAGTCATATGTTGACGCGCCTATAGAAGATTCATTTTAAGTGTTGCTAAATTTTTTTGTCCTTATTCCAGTGACAAGTCCAAATTACTTAGGTCCGTGCTTCCTGGGATGAAATCAGGAATAGCCGGAGGAGGACGACCATAAAGGGCTTGAAATATGTCATGCCTATCGAAGAATGGATGGTGGTATTGTACCAATACTCTAATAGATGCAGGAACTTGAACCATGAACAAGGGTAGTCACTTGAAAAACAGCGTAGGTAAGCTTCGAGTATTCTATTCAAAACTTTTGTTTGACCATCTGATTCTAGGTGGTATGCTGAGCTAAAATGTAGTTTGGTTCCTTGCAGTTTGAAAAGAGAAGGCCAAAAGGTGTTAACGAAAAGTTTATCACGATCTGAAACAATGGTTCTGGGCATGTCGTGGAGATGGTGTATGTAACGTCCTAAGTTATTTTTGCATTTATTTTTATTCAAACGATTACATCTTACCATAAATTTTTCCTTTTCTTGAAAATTAATCGATATTTAGAGAAAAACAATTTAATTTGAACACAACGGATGAGAGAAAGGGTGTCGGGGCTTCTCACTTGAGTGAGGCCCCTACTCGTTTAAGCGAGATTCTGGACTCTCACTTAAACGAGGTTTCTATTCGCTTGAGCGAATACCTTTCACACACCGGATTAGACAAGACATGCGACCGAACTCCCAAAATTCCACTCTAAAAATGGTTCTGTGAACCCAAAGAGAGTTACCATGAAAACATATGCAAATAACAGTAATATATTTTGAAATATAAGTTTACATTCGATCCGGTCTTAATTAAGCACAACTAATAATTATACTATGAAGTTTTTATACACACATATGACTCTATAAAGAGTCACTCAAAGTCACTCGGACCTTGGCACCGTTCTCCCCCTTGGCGCGGCTCCATGGCTCCTTTCCCCTCCCTGTCTCTGGTTACTAAAAAAAAATGCAAGGGTGAGTGTTTAGCATCATAATTAATATAGAACGGAATTTAACACTATACATGCATATTGATACATACACATCAAGCATCACCTGTAAGTAAGCATACCGAAACATAGTGTATTTCATGCAGTAACTATATTAAACCAATTATACAATTCCATCACATTCATCGCATTCATCACATTCATCAAATTCATCGCATTCATCATATTCATCACTTTCATCACATCACAACTGACTCTCATACAATCTGACTCCTAGTATCCGGATACTAAAGGATTGGCCTTCAGCTGGGGGTCCTACTTGACACCCCGTGAACCCTGCTTGGTTCACCGAGTCCTGCTTGACTCTCCACCTCGACCACTGGGTCCTACTTGACCACTGGGTAGCTCAACTGGGCACGAAAACCACGGGAGCCAGAAATGAGGGGCTATGATATACCGTCGGCCATCCCATACCACATAATCATTCAACAGTTTACCTTTCACATAATAATATCAATTCCTCATCACTCGAGTAGCCTGCTTGCTAACCCGATGTCCCATAACGATGATCATTTCAACATTTGATATCACAAGATCATAACATGATAAACTCAACCACATCCGATCATCCACTAATTAATAAACTCAGTCACACATGCACAAGCATAAACACACAATTACGTTTAGCAACATTTTCCTTAACCTGTTTACGTTACCTCAAAAACCTGAATAAGAAGTGAGTCCTATTCTAATTAATTATAACCCGAACACCCCCCTTACTTTGGTTCCACGCTTCGTTGATCTGTTCTCTGTGTCGATTCTTTCCTCCGAGCACTGGTTTCGCAGTCTCAACTCCGTCACTCAGTCTTCCATTGCTTAGCCTACTACCTACGGATCATAAAGTACAGCTCATCACTTCAACGCCCTTTGTTCATGGATTGCATTTGGGCTCACACTCACCAGAGGAGTGGAGAACAGCCACGAATATAGCCATGCATGGCTCTTAACGGCCAAAGAATAAAAGAAATAAGAGAATTACAATTGGAATGGATCAGTAGACTCACCTTGAAGCCTCAATCACAGGAATGGGGTTAAATTGAAGTTTAGACACAAATGGAGTCCTTCTCCAGCGCATGCAAATCAGCGTTAAGAGAGGAGAAAAAACGAAAGAGGAGGAATAGACCAACATCAAAGATAACTTGTAAATAATGAAGAGGGAAGGAAGAGAATCTCCATATATATATATAACTCATGGGCAAGATCGTCTTTTCCTTTATTTTATTTGTATTCTTACTAAATTTAATTAATTTCACTATATTGAACTATTGCATAGTTATCAAATCAATTACACGTATTTATTCCCTCAACATTTAATTATTCACAATTCTCTAATACTTCGCAAGAGTATAGGCCCAATATGAATATCGGCCCCCGACGTCCTAACTTAGTGTTCATACCTCGGAAATCCGAGCTACAACCTGAGAGATCGGATACCTTATCCGTGCTCACCTCTTGGTTACGTATATCCGTTGTTTCAGTCATTATGAGGTTAATCCGGGCTATGACTCCGTATGAGGCGCTCTCCTCACAACGGTTGGATCAGACCGCCTAGCCCTGCCCGCTCTTCTCCTACACTTCTGATCTTTAACTCCGCCTGCTCGCGCTTCAGATACCGACCTCGACACCGGCTTTTCCAATCTTTGGCTCGGACAGAACAAATATTAAATAAAACTTCTAAAATATTTACTAACATTTCCCATTTCTTATAATTTTCATTAAAACATCAGGGATGTTACAGTGTATCTCGCTCATTAACTATTCTGTGAGCGTCAGAGTGATGAATAAAGCTGGCTGTACCACGAAGTAAGCATATTTTGAGAGGCGATCAATGACGATCCAAATAACAGTATGTTTGTGCGAATGAGGTAAGCCTGTGATAAAGTCCATACTGATGTCTTCCTATACTTGATTTGGAATAGGTAAAGGATGTAAGAGGCTGTATTTTTTTATGAGATGTATTTGTTTTGACCAACTTTTTAACATCCGTTTGAAGTGAATGCAAATAGAATGAGGCTGTTAGACAGGCTGTGGTGGGTTTGACGCCTGAATGCCCAGACAGAGGTGATGCATGATATTCGAGAAACAATTGGGAATGCCAACCTGAGTGTTCAGGTATGTAAATCTGGTCTCAAAAATAAAGCAAGCCCTATTTCAATTGGTACTTATAGGAGGATGCTAGTAATTGAGTTGTCAGTTGAATTCCTGTAGGTGAAAGAAGAAATGTTTGAAGCTCAGCAATGAAGATTGGTATAGAGGAAGAAATAGAATGGAGAATTGGCATATCCTAGGTGAGAGGGTCCGGATCAAGGTCTCTAACACAAAAGCTAGTCTAGTCCCTTCAGCCCGAAGGATTTCACTATTGTAAAACACCTTTACAATCTGCACTAACATAGTGCAACAAGTATTCTTGACTCCAACCACTTCTAGCTTATACCCAAGTATTCTTGACACTAGTCACTTTTGACTAAAAACCTAATTATTCTTTCAAAAGCCTCTTTAGACCATATGTGTTTCCCAACACTTAACAAATTCTAATAATACACTAGAATACACAAAGTGAAGGTAATAAAGTATTTAAGGTTACACACAAATAACTCAGCATACAAATATATGAAATGAGTACAGGTACACTGTGTTAGTGTATGCACTATGAGCTTTATGTTTTTTCATTTGTATCATTTTTCTGCTTATCAATAAAATAAGTATTTCAGTTTAAAATTGTTTTAAAATGTATTTATCCTTGGAGTAATAGGTCATATGAAAGTTATTCCTAAAATGTCCCTAGTCAAGTATTTACATGGGGACATGTAATTACATTGAGACTAGTGTGTGAGTGTACTGATGACCTGATCTCACAGATCATAGATATAGATGATATCAAGTCTTCACACGAGTATACATTAAGAGTAATGATGTACTGGACAGACCCACCATGAGAACGTTGCATGGATCGTTACATGAATGTCATAAACGATTCTCAATGTGATAATAGTATATGTAGTCCTTCGACCTGAAGTCACTACGATTCCTACATGAGGAGTTTATTGTTTTAATACAATTAAATGTCTTCTGTAACAAGAGGACTATAAAGGTTGTGATTAGGCAATGAACAAATTATGCAGAGGGATTTGAGTGATGTAGATGGGATTTGTCTCTCCTATGTGACATGAGTGATATCTATAGGCCACTTGATGGAGTAAGACTAAGAAAACGCATGACCATGCTAGAAAGAATAAATATTAGATATTTATTCAGATCAAATCTACTCCGGTATCAAGTAAAATAAATTGGGTCGTACAAGGATAACGCGACCATGCCTTGGGCGCAATTAGGATATCGTGACAAAAGGAACAAACATATTAAATAATTATCACTTATAGGTTATATTGATATTAAATAATATTCGGACATAATGATGCATTGCTAGATGCCGCTCTTATTTTATATTAATAATAAAATAATTTATTATTAATATAACCGGGTATTTTACCTATAGGGTCACACACATAGAGTAAGCCCATCAGAAAATGTTTTGTTTTATTTTAGTTGGACTAAAATAAAGCAATTGGGCCTAACTCATTTAGAATGAGTAAGGAGCCCACTCTTTAGAGAGAACAAATTAGGTTAAACCTAAACCTATAAATAGAGCATAAGATGCTCATAGGCCGTTCACTAAAGTAAGACACAAATTCGCAAAAGTTGCAAGAGCTACACGCCATCAAACTAGCAGTTGGCAAGTGTTGCGATTCTGGTGGGAGTGCTCGTGTGGACTCCTAAAGGACGAGGCTACGACTGCTTCGGTGTTCTTCAAGAGGTAATCCAAAACAAATTTTTTTTGTGTTTGTTTTGTGCTTTGAAATACGGCACTTTGCAAATCCTATGGAATCCCTGTTTTTCCGCTGCTCATGTTCTAGGGATTCCCTAACACACTGAGCTACAGACTATTATAAGTCACGATCTGCACTAAGTAGAACTATAAAGAGGACTTACATAGTGAATACAAGAACTTAGAAACTTTTAAGAAAAGTCTTTACAGACTTAGGTTTCTAGAGAGAAAACAAGAGAGAATTCAAGAAAAGAATGAACAACATTGCACTTTTGAATTCAAAGGCTTCTTGTATTTATAGTCCTTTTGAAAAGATCCGTTGATTCAACTTGAAGGACGTTGGTCTCTTCGAGTACTGTGCCACCAGTGATTGCAGAGACATGCTTCAGAGGAGTTTCCTAAACTTGACAACTTTGAAAATCTTTCAGCAAAAGATCCCTTTTGCTTATCCACTTTGAGAAGGCACATACATATCATAGCAGTTGACCTTAGGCTTTTCATACTGATTAGGTTTAACTTTTTTGACATCTTGAGATGTGTGGGACAGTTTTCTTGACATGTGAAAAGCTTGTCAACTTTTCCATTGATTTCCTTTTTAGTGAAAGCTTTAGAGGTGACATGAGAAAGTTTATGCAGCTTCGTTTTTGGAAAAGAGAGACCTTTTCTTGAATATTTCAAAGAGTGAGGTCATTTCATGGTTTATAGGTTTACTTGACTTGATATAGTGAAGCTTTGAGGAAGTACAAACTTCTTTGAAATGCATGAGTTTCATGAGTTCCCTCTATTATTTGCAAGTTGAGCTCTACGGACTCCTGGTACACTAGTACAGAATTGTTAGACAAACAAATAGTACAGACTTCATTTTAATTGAGAGTGTTTACGTGTGTTATTAACAAATCACATAGGGTTCAGATTGCTCAATCATGAGTTCAGAATTTACTGTAACATAAGATTAACAATATTAATAGGATATTTGGTTTGCAGTTAGGGAAACAAAGTTATGAAAATGGAAAAATCTAAAGGTTAATATTGATCATTCACGTCATTCAAAACAATCAAAACTCTATTTGACTGTAGGATTAAATTTTTCCTTTCCCTAAATGTCATTCTGTTGGTTCCAACGACATATCAAACATCTTTCAAGTTTAACTCGAACTCTTAAAAAGCTTCCGAGCACTATTCCTGCCACTATATGATGTTCCATCTCTATTAGTTCACTGATTTTCTTCCCTAATTTCTTAACATTCTCAGATGTCATGTATTCCAATAGGATGTTGTGCAAGTAGACCTAGTAGGGAACCTTGGAAAAGTCCACATTGTTTAAAGACTGTTGTGGTTGGCATTACTGTTGAACCCATAACATGCCATGGGCTTCATTCCAGAATCTATTTGGACACTCCTGGTAGCTTCCATCAAATCATAATAGTGTTCTTCCCCATTTTTGTTATTTGAAAATCACCAAACTTCTGTCATAAAGCTTTAAACATTTTTTGGATAAAAGTAAAGTTCACTGCCTTAGCTGAGATAAGTTTTCTGAACAAAGTATTGAAAGCTCCTTAATCTGTTGTTTGTTGGACTCTAGTTCAACAATGGATTCATTCCATTGACCTGTTTGATTAATATTCTAGAGGATCCTGACTTTAGACTCATTCATGGTTGAAGACTAACTAAAAGACAAAGAATGAAAAAAGGTAAAACAGCTAAGGGAGAAGAGAAAGAGGGTTGAGACAGCAAGAATGGAGAAGGAAAATGGGATGAGACAGAAAGAACCTAAGAACAAAGAAGGAGACAAACGGGTGAGAAAAGGAAAAACAAGGGGTGAGACAAAAAGAAACAAAGAACAAAGAAGGAAACATACAAGTGAGAAAAAGAAAAGGAAAGGCCAAAATGCACTCCTAAACTCCCATATCAATGAAATAGATAGTTTCCTAATGGTAGCCTTTGTACCAAGAATCTCCTAGATAGAGTACAAAATTCTTCGAGGAGAGGAGAGACCCTAATTTTTCCTTTCTCTTCTTTGTTGAACTTTAATTTTTTTTTTGGTGAAAGACGTTAATTATCATTAAGCCAAACAAGAGATGGGCCAACAAGCCCAATTGTACAATACACTAGGCCAGAAACAAGAGAAATGAAAACACATGCCTGCTCATACAATGCCAGAACCAGAAACAAAAACTTCCAATCAATCTCAACTTGGTTTGGGTAATTCCACATAAAAAAGGAGAACACTACACAAGGTTGGGCTTTGTTGAACTTTAATTGTATAAGTTTCAGCACTTAGATGGGTTTTAATTTGGGCCCATGAGTGGGAACTGACTAGCTTCTCCTAGTTAAATCAGTCCAAAAATTATTAAGATCCATTTGTTGCTCCTTTAGTCCAGGATTTTCTTGCATTGCTGGATCTTTTTTCTGTTGTTGATATAAGATTTTTTTCCTAGAGAAACAAATAGGGGTGACCAAAAAAAAAACAAATAGGGTGATTCATAGGCTTGCATCTATATTGACAAAAAAAAAAAAAAGCTTGCATCTATAGATTCTGATTGACTATGATCATTGTAGCTAGTGAAAAAAATTTCCTTCCAAAGTTAGTTTGGCTCTTGAAACAGTCTTAAACATTCATTATTAAATTAATTAGATAACATATAAATTAAGTCAAAACATATCATGGTTAGTTAAGGCACAGTATATACTAATGTTTTCCGCCAGTTGGGAAGCTCCACTAAACAAATGAACAAATTTTATTCCACAACAACATTAATGAACACATACATGTAAATTCTAACATATCCAAATTACAAAGCTTTTCTAATTCAATCAATTGTAATGCACTCGTCCAAGCTCAATATGTAGAAAAATTGAGATCACTCTTTAACAAAGGGATAAATCTCATATTGAACATTGCAGCTTCCACTAACAACCCTGCCTCCCTGTTTTCCATCACAACAACTTGGAAGTTGGTTAATTGCATCATCAAGACACTTCTTACAATCATTGTTAGAAAGGTCTCTGGTACACTGCGTCAACCCATAAATTTTCTCTGATTCTCCACCAATCTTTAGCTCTCCCGTTGCATACATTTTGGAGCTCACAGAAGCTTTATAGGCAAGTAAGCTCAGCAGTTCCTTAGTCATGTAATTGAACATGGCAGGGTCACTCACATTTTGCACGTTCAACATAGAGAAGTTATTTGTGTTGTCAATTTTTCCAAAGAAATTATTGTCCAAGTACTTGAACATGCAATTGTCATACCATATGATGCCACCTTTGTTGTATGGACAACGATTGAGGATTTCTTTGGCTGCCTCAGAGACACATGTTTTGCAGTCTGAGGCCGAGACATCACCACGACATAGAGTGAGCCCATATGCCGTTTGGTTTTGGTATTGGCCCACTGAGCCCACACCAAAACCTGTTGAAGGGGTCTTGTAAATGAGGGAGTTGATGAGTGTTTTCAAATTTGTTTCATAGGGGCTGTAAGATGTGAAGTTCCCAGAGCTTGAACAGAAATGAAATAGAGGGTCAACCCCAAAAGATGTTTGGAGAAGAAGAGCCAAAGTTAGTGAGAAGAGAAAAGTGGTAGGGAGTTTTGAGGAAGACATTATAATTTGGAAGTTTATAAAGGAAACCAGCGTTCGTTTTATTTGATGGTTTTCGTTTTGAGCTTGCAATGGTCCGTAGAGGTTATTTGGGCCTCAATTTATAGGGAACTGCTCTATAATAGTATAATGTAGTTTCGTAAAAGAGAATAGGGTAAAATATACACATGGTCCCCTACGTTTATCCAAAGTCTCAGTTTGGTCCCAAATATATTTTTTGTCCCAGTTTGGTCCTATACGTTTATAAAACGTATCAAACTTTTCCCTTCGGTTAACACCGTTAGAAATTTGGACGGAAATGTGACGTGACACTGTTAAGTGACACGTGTCATAATTTGGTTGGTGACACGTGTCACAATCTGATGGGTTGAGTGGTTTAGCTTGAAAATTAAAAATATTTTGCCTTCCATGGGACTTGAACTTGGCACCTTTAAGTGACAAAAGAAGTTGTTTTACCACTAGGCCAAGGTGTATCTTTATAATAAGATGATGGTTTTTTTTTTATAAAGCATACACTTAAGTTAATTGTATGTTAAAAATGTATTATTAAATATATTATTGATAATATACTTATGAAATTATAAAATTCTAATTTAATTTAATTTAATTTTTTAAAATATATTTTTTAAAAAATATGTTTAAAATATTTATCAATAACTATTAACGTATTACTAATATATTTTTAAATAAATGATATAATATATTAATATTATTTATTATTAATATATATTATTGTAAATATAATTTTTAATAGTATATTAAAATATATATTTTAAATAATACTTATTATTATTAAATAATTTTAAAATGTATTATAAAATAATATATTTTAAATATTATTAAATATTATGTTAATAATAATTTATATCAATACTATATATAGTATAATTTATTTAATAATACATTTTTAATAATAAATATTATTAAATTTTAAAATGTTAGATTAATATTTAATAATTTTTTGAGAAGGATTTTATTAATAATATATTTAATAAATTAATTTATTATAACTAATAATATTATACATATAATTAACTTAAGTGTATGTTTTATAAATAAAAAACCATCAATTTACTACAAAGACACTTTGGCCTAGTGGTAAAGCAACTTTATTTATCACTTAAAGGTGCCAAGTTCAAGTCCCATGGAAGGCAAAATGTTTTTAATTTTCAAGCTAAACCACTCAACCCATCAGATCGTGACACGTGTCACTTAACAGTGCCACGTCACATTTCCGTCCAAATTTCTAACGGTGTTAACCGAGGGGAAAAGTTTGATACGTTTTATAAACGTATAGGACCAAAGTGGGACAAAAAACATATTTGGGACCAAACTGAGACTTTGGATAAACGTAGGGGACCATGTGTATATTTTACCCAAGAGAATAAAATATTAAATGGTTGACATTTTCTGTTGACTTTTTCTGATATTGCCAAGGACAGAATTTGACGAGACAATGTCATTGGATGTGGTCTTATTGGTTTATAAATTATATGACTGAATTAATAATCCCCTTACATGAACATGATCAACCTTTCCAACTCGTTTTGAAGTTTATGCAGGCAATTAAACTAGCTACGTTGAAGTTTTCAATATTTGGAGGAAACATAAACAAACAAATAAAAAGAAGAGAATTGTACACGGAAGCGTGTGTAGGATTCGGTGAAGGTGGTTCCGGCGATTTGGCCTGAAAAATAACGATGCCCAGTCCAAAATGACTTCCGCTGTAGGCATTAACTTTTTAATAGGAATCCATTGACTACTTAAATGATTTGAAATTCTAACCAAACGAACTAGAATTAGTGTTCATATGGTATTAAGTTGGGATTAAAAAAAAGGTATAAAGTTGATTTAACTACCATTGCTATGAACTGGCTACGTTGTTCTAAGCATTGTGCTTTTTTCTTGTCTTTCTCATCAACTAAGTTCAATATCTCTAGCTAAGTTCAAAATTCAAACAAATATTCCCCGGTGTCTGATATAAGAAAAAAAAATTCAACTTTTTTAATTGCTAAAATAAATAAAATTTAACTAATTTTATCATATTAATTATTTTTATATCAAAAACACTCTTATTTAATATGACTTCTTAATTTCTTTACTTTTATTTTCATTAATAAAGGCACTTTAAAAATTAATTTTTTTTAAAATAAATTAGAAAAACTAAATAAGTCTGAATGAAAATATTTTTTATATATATATTAGAGATGGGGAGTAACTAATTCATTAGCCTCCTCACATAAGTTTCCTAACCTATTGATCTAAAAACAAGTTTCCTAACGTAACCTAACTGATGTTTGCTGCATGGTTTGACAGAATGGGAATTTTGCTTGGATAACAGTTTATGCTATTACCACAATTAAGGCATATGGATTATTTCTGTCATTGAATTTCTAAATTGACGTGTGCAAGTGCCAATTTCAGTTCCTAAATTTATCAGTATCTTCAACTGAGTTAATGGATTTAATAGATTATTATGTGAAACATATTGATTTTACAGGAATAAAAAATAAAATTAAGTCGCAAATGGCTGGCAGCCTACCAAACGTAAAGCTCAAAATGGGTTTAGTTTAGGTCATAATATTAAAACTTCATTTTTTTTTAAATTCTTTTAGTTTAGTGTATTAAGATTTATTGTCTAAACCGGACTCATTGGACTAGATAGTTCATATTAACAACTCTATGTAATTTTAAAAATATTGGCTATCATTTTTTTTACTTTTACTAATATTGAAAAAATCAATAACAAATAAAATTTTCATAATTAAGTCATACAATAATAATGTATTAGGAAGTTCTATATAAAATAGAAGAGAGTAAAGAATATATAAATATGGTAATACCATTCACATGATGTTTTAAAGTTTTTTTGGTTGAATGTTTTTACCTAATAAACTTGTTTTTACTCTCTCAAGTATTTTAGGTTTATAAATCACTAAAACTCTAACATATTAAGTTTTGTCCTCAAATACATGAATGAAGTTATTGATGGTATCTTCACGAACTATGTCTCAATGAAGAGATGCACAAGTAGTATTAATACGTTAAAATGCTATATGTTAATATTTATGTATCTATAAATGTGTCAGAATAAAATCAAATTTATATTTAAAATCATTAATTTTAGTCATGAACGAAGTCATTTTTATTAATTTTAAGGATTAACACAATTTTGAGTACCAGTACAGGATTTTATGCGTCCATATTATAAACTAAACAAGTACTTAACTCTATTATCACCCACCAAAAATGGATTTTTAAATTGGTGATGTCCTTACAACCATATCATGAATACCATGTACACTATTTTCATTTGTCAGTGCATGTAAATCAATTCATCCTCTTTGCACTCTCTTATTGCAATATCCATCATATCAGGGACGCTAGATGGCAATACATCACAACATTGCCTTCTTGGAGCCTGCAGCTGAATACAAATTAAAGAGTAAATTATTATAAGTACCAACGCAAATTCATCTCCTAATTTACTACATATATACAATCAGTATTAACTACCTGTTTGGTGTCAAGGACTAGTTTGGTTGTGGCTACTTTGATAACTTCTGGTGGTCCATTTGGTGATGCCACGTTGGATGAACAATTTTGGAAAGATTTCTTGTAAGTGCTTATTATTATGCCATCTTTATCGTGGGACAAATTGTCCATGTAAAAAATGGTGGGCCTCCTACATGGGTCAGGGTGAAATTCTCTTGTGTTGAAAGAATATAAATCAGCCATAGTTGTTCCTTTTGTCCAGTGTTTGAATGTTTGTTGAACTTTGAGAACATCTGGCAAAGACAAATGGTTATGGAATACCTGAACAGCATAACCCCAAGACACTGAGATTGTCCATGAAAATCGTCTATCATAACAAACTGCTTGTTGTAGAATCCTAAGAGAATCAACATTAACCGCTTCAAATAAATATTGTAGAGCTTTTATAGCTGTTGTGTTGGGGAAAATTGGATCAATATAATCTGGGTGATGCAAGGACAACAAGGGTGTCACTGGATGTGCCGCCAATAAACCAAATGCATTTCCTCGAAAATCAACCTGATCCACTTTCACAATCACAAAATTAGAGTTTTAACTTTAATGAAGAGTCCCTTCTAATACACTCGTTAACAAATTAAAAAAAAAATACCAAAAACAAAATTACGGTATGATGCATTGGTAGCAATTTTTTTATAAAAACACTTTTTCATTATATAACATTAGACTAGTGTGCAATCATTCTCAGATTCCTGATTTTACTAAAATTTGGAAGTGGACTGGTCCTCCTTGCATAAGGACATTTCTTTTGAAAGTTCTCCATGGCTCTTTATGTGAGGTGGGGGGGAGACCCGTCTAATTCTGATCTCTATTCTAAGTGTAATCTTTACCCTAAATCTACCATGCATGTAATCAATGATTGTGAGCCTGTTATGAAACTTTGGAATAAGCTCATTGATCTTAACTGATTAAGGACTTTTTCAGTCTAGGCAAAGATTCTTGGTTGCATGCATCAGAACCTTACTTCTAGTTTTTTTTTTTTTTTTACTGCTGAAGGACTCAAGTGGAGTATCATATTTCCTATTAGAGTTTGGTTTCTTTGGAAGGACATGCGTAATACAGTCTTGTTTTTAATTAACAGCAAAACAAATCTGGAAACTAGTCTTACTCAAGAGATTATTAGCTACGGGATGGTGTTGGATAGGGAGATTAGTATTATTTAAAAGTTTGATCCTAAGCAGAAAAAAGGATCCCATCCATATAAGCCGGCATCCTCCTCCATCGGGATCATCAGGGAAACTGAATTAAGGGCTTTGACGTCATTAGTATTGGTGCTTGTTCTATTGGTCAAGCCGGGGCCTGGGCTATTTTTATGGTTTAAAATTAGCTTCAGATGGTAACATTCCAAGGCTTTATTGTTGAGATTCATTCTCAACTGGCTGTAAATTTTATTACTAAAGGATGTTTCAAATAACATCATTGTTTTTATATCATTAGAGACATTATAAATCTTCTCCAATTTGATTGGTTTGCCTCAATCAAACATATTTTTAGGGAGGGGAATTATAGTGTTGTTCACTTGACGGGTGCTATTATTTTAGGCGTTATTCATAGTTCTTTGTTAGACTTCATTAGGGAGGATTTCTAGGGATATCTCCCTCCCAGATTCATTTCTAATACTAGTTAGTTTTCTTTCGGGCTAGTAAGCCTCATTGATTAAATAGTAGTATGAAAGTCTAAGCTAAAGTAATAGGAACAATAATTCTTACATTTCATAGTATAAATTAGTCATTTAAACTCAAACAATGAAATCATAGGATTGCAATTTTAAAGAATATACATACGGAATACATATTGTTATTTGTAAGTTTATCTCAAAATATTTATCATACAACAAAACATAAAACAAGTTAAATCCACCTAAATAAAAATTATAATACAATAATTAAGGAAGCATCTAAATAGAAATTATTTTTAAGCTCGAATAATTAAACTAAGGTTAAAGCAAGTTGAATCAACCTAAAAAATATTTAATGAAATTAAACATGATATTTAGTAAGTAATTTAAGTATAAATAAAAATTTTCTGCTTAGTTCATTTTGCTCAATTATTGCTTCAAGAAAATGTATAGGGAATATATATTATTATTCGTAAGTTTAAACACTTAAACTTTAGGATTGCAGACATATATTGTGAATATATATTATTATTCGTATGTTTATATTAAAATATTTATCATACAATAAATTTTAAAATAGGTTACACTTACATAATTAAACAATTATACTATAGTATTTAGAACATAATATAAATGAAAAAGACAATTTAAAATATAATAACTAATGAATAACTTTATAAATTTTAAAAAAATAAAATTAAAAGATAATTATCATACTTAATCATTGTATTCAACTAACTATTCCTTCAAAAAAATAAAATGTATAAACTTAAGTGATTGAAAAAATAATTTCTTAGATTGAAATATAATGTTATTTAAGAGATATCATATAAATTAAATTAAAGTCATGAGTTTGTTAAGGAACAAACTTATAAGTTTAAATCTTAATTATATAATCATCTTATTGGTTAATAATATAAGTATCATTCATTGAATTTGAGATATCTCCTTATCGCCTAAGGTAATGAAATGTCCAATAAAATTAGTCATTGATGTTAGAATTCAACTTAAGAAACCAATGAGATATAAAAATAAACATAAAAGAGCAAGTAAATTTTAGTTTCTTTTTTATGATAAAAGCTGCAGGGAAGTGTGAGGTGTGAGAGAAGACCTTCCAGTAAATAGAATGGATAAATATATTCACTAGCACGAAATTAACAGATGAAATTCGCAAGAAATTTGACAGCTAATAGACATATCATTCAATATGAAGGGTTATATGTCATTTGAATTTTGTTAACAATTTGAGTGAAATTAACATCGATGAAATTGTGCATTTTTCAAAGTTGGAGTACTAATGATAAAAAGCGCAATTAGGTGTTACCTGGTGAAAGCCTGGTTCATGTGTTAATCCTACACCTAGTTCAGTTATACAAGAGTAGACCCTGGAATCACTTCCGTAAAGATGTGGGTACCTTTGTATACATGAATCAAGAACCTTGGCCAAGACTTTTGCTAGAGAAGAACTGATGGCAAAACCTGCCCCACCATACCCCATTCCGAAGCCAAAAAACCAGTTCTGCTTATAACTCTCAGAGTTCGCACCAATGTAATACCAAAGCCTATGATCATACTTGGAAAGAGTTTTCCGCAAATTCTCTGGGAAGAAAACCGTATCATCATCCCCAAACACAAACCACCTAACACCAGAATGATTCAGTAGTGCCACAGTCTCCTTCACAACACGTGCCACGCGAATTGCCGACCTTGTGCCACCATGGTGAGTGTAGCGAAACCGTGAAGTGTCTTCAGAGACGCATATGGGAGGCAGAGAATAATCATCATCCTCACCATTTTTCTCTTTTTCTTCAGCTTTTAGTGGACCGATATTAACATCGTCGTCCACAAAAACACATCCCCTCATTGTTGTTCTGTTCCACCATAGCTTGATATATTCCTTCCTCTTAGGCCACGAAGACCCACTTGAAGCAATTCCAAAAACAAGATGATCAAGGGTGGTGGTGGTGGTGGAAGGTTCAATAAGCACATTGTTTGATGAAGAATGTAAATTTAGTAGGCTTGATGATGTGCCCAAAACCAAAAGGAGCACTGATGTAAGGACATAGAGGGCACAAAAGGAAGAAAAGAGTAGAAGGAAGTTGATGAGAGAATGGCCTGTGGTGGATTTGTGAAGTGAATGCATGGTATTCGATGGAGTTTGTGAAGATGCAGAGGATTTTCTGTTGTGTGGTATTTTAACACTGAGAAAAATGTTGAAGACAAAACTTCAACTGTATGTCCGCAATAAAGACAAAGGAAACTATATATAGCTTGTTTATTTTTAAAAAATTATTATTTTAATATTATTATAAAATTGTAACATTATTTCCTGTTCCTAAAAGCTTATATAGAAAATACTGAAAATAATATCTCCCGTATAGATTTTTAAAATTAGAAAATAATGTTATAATTCTGTAAGTAAAATTAAGGAGATAATTTTGTAATTAAAAATAAAAGTAAACGGTATTTGAGTGAGTTGTTACCTTGATTAATGTGTATTCCACGATGGGCATCACACCGCATTATTTGTGAATTGTGAAACACTCTGAAACCCAGCTTCAACTACAAGCTATCCTCGCTCCTACAAATTTCTTTTTCATCAACCGGCTCTATTAGTGAAATGTGTTTATAAGATTTTTTTCTGTTTTAATCTTAAATATTTTCTTAATCTTTATTTATAAGATTTTTTTTGTTTTAATCATTATAAAATATTTTGTAACATCTAACTTATATTTATTTAATATTTTGTTTACGAGGTCAAATGTGAATTTAAACATATTAATGGTTAATATGATTAACTGAATCATATATTGGTACGATTCTTGTGTGTTCAACTAACTATTGATAATGTTTATATCTATATATAAAGATTAGTGAAATGTGTTTCTAATGATTAAAATAATTTCTTTTGCATTAAAGCCTTTTTAGTTTTATTTTCTAATAATTTTAAAAGTCACTTTAACAGCTTAAAATGATGTGTTTTTAACCATTAAAAATGCATGTCAATAGTTAATTATCTAAATAAGTTGATGTATAATTTTGTTGGATATCTTAGTATTTAATAGATTCAAGTTTACAGTAGAATTAAAACTAAAATTAAATATAAGTTGAATATAAAAAGAAGAAGAAAATATAGAGATAAAAACCAAAAGATCTCTGTATTTTATATAGATCAAAAATATATTCAAGCATTAAATAAATTTCAAATAATTTTTAAAAATAAATAATGTGTTGTTTATATGTTTAATTTAGGAAATAATTTACGAGAGAATTTAATCTGGGCTTAAAAATATTTTCAAAAATCATTACCAACAAAAATGTGTATTTTCAAATCCAGCAAATGTCTAGATCTAGCTATGTGTTTTTTTCTCCTCCAGATTTTAGTGATCCTAGCATGTATTAGGTTTCACTGCGGGTCAAATGTCTTAAGATTTTCCTAACTTAAATCTAGATGAAATTTAAATCGCTTGACAAAAGTATAGTAAACATAACATTTCCAAAAAAAAAGAATTATATTTTATGTGATTTAAACTCAATTTTAAGAAATTAATAAAATCTAAAAAAAATTAAGTTCGACATCTAAAATAAAAGCTATATATTTTACAGAAAAGAATTGAGCTAAGAAACAACTCGGTTGATCCAACCTATTTTGGGTCCGTTTGGTTACCCGTTGGGGTAACCTGGTTGAGAAAACTGAGGTTTTGTAAACTGGGGTTGAGAAAACTGGGGTTTTGTAAATGGAGTTGTGTTTGGATGTTAATTTATAAAAGTAGGTTGAGTAGTAGTGATTGTGTTTGGTTGGAGAAAAAGTTAGGTTGAATAAATGGAGGTTTGAATAAAAATTACCAAAAAGGGTATTTATGAAAATATATTAAATATTTATAAATATAAATAATATAAATATATATTATATTAGAATATGTATATATATATATATATAGATACATTAATCATCATATAAATAAATAAATAACACAATTACACACAATTAATCAACACAAAAATAAATTACATAAATAAATCACCTAATTAATCATTACATTAATAAATTACACAATAACAATTAATTTAAATCCAAATTCTTTAATTTTTCAAAAAAAATAGTTACTATACACCCTAACCCCAAATGCTCACCCATGCACCATCATCACTAACAGCCACCAGCACCATCCAGAAACCCAACAGCCACCACCACCATCCAGAAACTCAACAGCCACCACCATCACTAAACATCCACTGCCACCATCCAAAACCTCAATGTTACCCATCTCCCCTTTCCCCGATGGCCACCACCACCCCAAACCCCACACCACCTCCACCTTATCACACCACAACCTGCAAACCCACACCCCACACGGTCTCCCCCGCCCCACGACCACCACCCCTAAGGGCCCTAACCCGAAACCTCCACCCCCCATCCACAACCCCCACAGCCTCCCTCGTCCCATGACCACCACCCCCACCCTCACACTGAAACCCCTATTGCCTCCACAACCCCCCCCCCCCCCCCCCACCTTCAACCCAACCACACACCACCCCCCTCACAATCGTCTACCTCACAACCCCATAAAACCAGACAGCAAATCAAAAAAGAAAGGGAAAGGCCAAAACGATGCAGAGGCATGGGGGTATCCGCGTCTTTTCATCAAACGGAGTTGGGCAGAGGCGGGGGAAGGTAGCTCCAACGCAACGGAGCTTTTGGCATCCCGCAACGGAGCTTCGCAGACGGAACGGAGGGCGGCCACCAACCAAACGCGTCTCCGTTCACGCAAACGGAGATTGGCGCACGGCAACGGAACGCAACGGAGAACGGAGGGACAACCAAACAGGCACTTTATCAATTATGAAAACCCCCTTAATCTTATGAAATATTCTGAAATGCTTATGCAACAGATAATTCTGTAAAATTAACATAATTTTCATACAATTCTTTCACATATTAATTCAAAGTTCAACAAAGTCAACATCATTTTTTTCTTGTAAAATAAAAAGTGTACCCACATATAAAATAAACTATAAAATGGTTAAAATTTTATCTCGTATGGTGTACCAATATAACACTATTAAAGTAATTCGTTATCAGTACTCAAGTTGGTTACTTTTCTAATAAATCCCTGTAATTTGGAGGCCTATGCAGCACTTATTTTAAGAATCAAATCCTAAATTTGCTTATCTAAAGTACGTTGGTCTCTTGTATTGCCAAAATGAAGAGTTAAAAATCGAATTTTTTTGTCATAATATAATTGTCTAATCCAATGTGGATACAACTAATTTTCTGGATCTCCAAATTGATTATAGCTAACTTAAAAACTACAATACCCCATGTTACGCGTATAACTAATTCAAATTTATCAAAGCTAATTTAATGGTACTCAAATCGGAAGCATTAAAATAAAATAAAAGATTATTGAAGTGCTTCAACTCATTACAAAATATTATAATCTCTATAACGTGAACCAAGTCAAAGTGTACTGCATCTGAACATACAATTCAATTGGTGAGGCAACCATGCCCATCTGAGGTCACAGCAGAAGCCAAAACATGCCCATAACTAAAACTATCAATTAGAAAAATGTTAATTCTAACTGATTGTAAGAAACATAAATTTACTAAACAACAAAAGTAAAAGAAAAGGGTCGATAAATTCTTGTGGATGCTTAAAAAGTGGTTAATTTATACCTTTCACATGGTGATACGATCATCATTCTGTTGTTTCTGATTGATATCAATATCAACAGCTCGAGCAGTTTCACTTCTCTCTGAAAAATTAGATTGACTACATGTTTAACAACAAAAGTGAAAATGAGTTATTAGCGAAAGAAAACATAAGAAAGCTAAAAGAAACAAGTATAAAGGGATATGATTTTTATTTTTTTTTATGAAAGATGAAAGGAAAATAAATTAAGATAAAAGAAAAAGTAAAAATAATAATAATAAATGCAAATGCATAAAGATACAAGAGAGAAGAAAGAAAAGAAGGAGGAAAATTTAAAAATTTTGAATTTTTTAAAGTTTTTCTTTTGGACTATTTTTTCTCAATATTACAAACAACTTCTCGGAAGTAAGGAATAAGCAGTAGCCACCATAATTATGAGAAACTTGCCTGTGAGCGAACATATCAGCAAAAAAACTTGTAGAAGTTAACATGCTCCCCAAACGAGGGAGGGGCTCCTAGGAACAAAAGTGAGGCAATAACTAATGATTTTTTACCTTTTTGAGATCTCAAAACTCAATTTCTATCCCAAGTTATCATAAAACATGATAGTTGCACAAAAATTAACTCAAAATTACAACACATATATATAAACATTACAAAACACAATTAATCCAAACTAAAACTAAAACCAAAATAAACTTCCACAAACACTTATCAACAATAAACAGCTACTCGTACTGACCACAAACATAACAAAACTAACAATCACACAAATAAAATATAAAGCGCACTACACAACCTACATGTATCCTACAACCACACCTAGTTAGTAAACTTCAGTATAAATAGCTCAGCTTTCCTTTTCTCTTGTATTTGCAATTCTTCTGATCTTTTATTCTCAATTGGTGAATCTCTTTACATATCATCTTCTTTTCTCAATGATTCACACACTTAACATGATCTTTTTTTTCTTTTGTTGATATAAGAATTTGTGCATGGTTAATAACAAGTTTTGTATGAATATGTAGTTAAGATTGATTTACATGTTATTCGAGATTAGTAATATTTCGTTTGAACAATGAATTTGGAAGTTATCTTTAAACAATTATATTATGAAACCTTATTAATTAGGAACCAAACATATCATTTGTCCAAAAAAACAAACAAACTAGGTGACTCATTAACTTACATCCATAAATTCTGACTGTGATCATTGTAGCTAGTGAAAAATTTTCCTTCAGAAGTTAGTTTGACCCTTGCAACAATTTTGAATATTCATTATTAAATTAATTAGATAACATATAAAGCCGAGACATATCATGGTTAGTTAAGGCGCAGTATATACTAATGTTTCCCGCCACTTGGGAAGCTCCACTAAACAAATGAATAAATTTTATTCCACAACAACATTAATGAACACATACATTTAAATTCTAATATATCCAAAATTCAAAGCTTTTCTAATTCAATCAATTGTAATGCACTCGTCCTAGCTCAATATGTAGAAAATTGAGATCACTCTTTGACAAATGGATAAATCTCATATTGAACATTGCAGCTTCCACTAACAACCCTGCCTCCCTGTTTTCCATCACAACAACTTGGAAGTTGGTTAATTGCATCATCAAGACACTTCTTACAATCATTGTTAGAAAGGTCTCTGGTACACTGCGTCAACCCATAAATTTTCTCTGATCCTCCACCAATCTTTAGCTCTCCCGTTGCATACATTTTGGAGCTCACAGAAGCTTTATAGGCAAGTAAGCTCAGCAGTTCCTTAGTCATGTAATTGAACATGGCAGGGTCACTCACATTTTGCACGTTCAACATAGAGAACTTGTTTGTGTTGTCAATTTTTCCAAAGAAATTATTGTCCAAGTACTTGAACATGCAATTGTCATACCATATGATGCCACCTTTGTTGTATGGACAACGATTGAGGATTTCTTTGGCTGCCTCAGAGACACATGTTTTGCAGTCTGAGGCCGAGACATCACCACGACATAGAGTGAGCCCATATGCCGTTTGGTTTTGGTATTGGCCCACTGAGCCCACACCAAAACCTGTTGAAGGGGTCTTGTAAATGAGGGAGTTGATGAGTGTTTTTAAATTTGTTTCATAGGGGCTGTAAGATGTGAAGTTCCCAGAGCTTGAACAGAAATGAAATAGAGGGTCAGCTCCAAAAGATGTTTGGAGAAGAAGAGCCAAAGTTAGTGGGAAGAGAAAAGTGGTAAAGAGTTTTGAGGAAGACATTATAATTTGGAAGTTTATAAAGGAAACCAGCGTTTGTTTTATTTGATGGTTTTCGTTTTGAGCTTGCAATGGTCCGTAGAGGTTATTTGGGCCTCAATTTATAGGGAACTGCTCTATAACAGTATAATGTAGTTTTGTTACAGAGAATAAAATATTAAATGGTTGACCTTTTCTGTTGACATTTTCTGCTATTACCATGGACAGCATTTGACGAGACAATGTTATTGGATGTGGTCTAAGGTTTATTGCTTTATAAATTACTATAACTGAATTAATAATCCCCTTACATGAATATGATCAACCTCTCCAACTCGTTTTGAAGTTTGATGTGCGCGCAGAAAGTAATATATGCAGGCAATTAAACTAACTATGTTGAAATTTTCAATATTTGGAGGGAACATAAACAAATAAATAAAAAGAAGGGAATTGTACACGGAAGCGTGTGTAGGATTCGAGGAAGGTGGTTACGGTGATTCGTGTGTTCCATTGCTCACAAATATGTTTTCCCCCACCCCTTCTCCCCCGATCACATCGAATTAATTAAGGATGTCAAAGCGGGTTAAGCCCGACGGGTTGGTCCGCTAACCCACCTAAAGACGAGTTAACCAAATTTATTTCACGGTGGGTTTAAAATTGGTCCGCTCATCCCATATTTTTGTGGGTTTTTAGCGGGGTGAGACGGGTTGACCCAACGAGTTATGTAATATTTTATTTTAAAAAATAATAATATAATATTTAATAAAAAAAATTTAATTACCTATTTTGGACAATGCACTTTACTAGTTTGTTTACCATTTTGATTCTTAGTGTTAGTGATGGTTTGATACTTTAATTACCTATTTTGGAGGATGCATTTTACTAGTTTGGTTATGGGTATTAGTGGTAGTTTGATAACTTTAATCACCTATTTTGAAAAATGAATTTAACTAGTTTAATTATCAATGTTGGTTTGATTATTTATTTTGGATAGATATTGAACTTTTTATTATTGAAAAGTTAAATGTTTAGTCCTTATTTATTATCATTAATTTATTACGAGGAATGAGATTATTTCATTTTAGCATATTACTTTGATTAGTGTTTGAGTTAGAATTATTAAGATAAATATATTCAATTTTTTAGTATTTTAGTGGTATACTACTTTATTTTTAAAATTTAATTAACTTTTTCTTATTAAAAATAATAAGTTAACTGATTTTTATTAATTTCTATCATTTTATATTTTTAAACAGACCAATCATTAACCAACCTCCTATTAATTTTTTTTTCAAATACTAAAAATAATTTTAATTTTTAAAATTTTTAAAGGTTGGCGGGCTAACCCACCTTGCCCCGCCCCGCCATCAAAACGGGGCAAGTCAGAAATTTCAACCCACCTCTGGTAGGGGGCCAAACCCGCCCCGCCCCGTATTTTGGTGGGTTGATGGCGAGGCAGGTAAACCGTATTGACATCCCTACATGCAAAGCCTCCAACTATGTTCAACACTTCTAACAAATATGCATTTAATTCATGAGATAGTTGATCTCAGTATGATAGTGGTAACGACACCGTAACACCTATACAAGTATGTGACATGGAGCATCTGACATCTCATGTTATACTGGTATAAGAGAGAATCAAAAAAACATATTGGGGACATATTTAATAAAACCTATAAATGTGTGTCAAGAACTATTGCGGTGACAATAAGCTTTCCCGTAAAATATGAGAAAATTATTAACACCCTGCTGATTACAAGGTTATTTCACAAATTCTATGAATACCACATATTCAATACATAGAAACCATATTAATTTTAATCCTATATGCTTAAGATGTATTTAATGTTGACTCAATTTTTAAAATATCCTTACAGGTGATATCATTCATACATTAGAGAAAAACATAAAGAGTTTATATACAAAAAGCTAACTAGAAATGGTTAGCCTAACTAATAACATTCTTACTAGCTATTCTAACTATGCTTAGAACAAGGAAAGTTAACAGTCCCCCTCAAACTGGAATATGAATATCCAACATTTCAAGCTTGGCAATTAAAAAATAAAAAGAATGGAAGCTAGAGGCTTAGTTAAAAGGTCTATAATTTTATCTTTGGAGGAAATAGGTAGGAGGTGAATGTCGCAGGCAGTGATGTGATCTTTGATGGTGTGACAATCAAACCCTATATGTTTAGTCATCTCATGAAAAACAAGATTAGTAGCAATATGCCGCGTAGGTTGATTATCACAAAATAAAGCGACATGTGCAGAATGAGAAATATGGAAATCTTTGGGGAGAGAAAGTAGCCACTGAGCTTCACAAGTAGCCAAGGCTAAGGCTCTATACTCTGCCTCAAAGGAAGACCTTGAAACAATGGGTTATTTTCTATTTTTCTATGAAATTAATGATTGGCAAGAAAAAAAAATAAAATTCAAAAATGGATCTTCTGCTGTCAGGACACAAGGCCCAATGAAAATCAGAATACCCTATCAACCTAAAATCTGAATCTATAGGAAAAAAATAGCCCTTTGGATGGAGCAGGCTTGGTGTACTTCAAAACCCTTAGTGTAACTTTATGGTGTTCAGTAATAGAAGTATTTAAGAATTGGCTCAATTTACTGATAGAAAAAGAAAGAATAGGCCGAGTGTTGGTAAGATAAACTAGCTTGCCAATCAGTTTTCTATAGGTAGTGACATTAGACAAGGGCGTTCCAGAATAACGGCTTAGCTTGGTGTTGGACTCTATAGGAGTGTTAGAACCCAATGTGGTGCCCTAAATCCACTATTTGGTAATATGGATAATGACATCTAGTTAATAAAAAGTAAGGTGAATTTTTTTTACCATTAAATCGATCCTTAGATAAGGCACACCACAAATTAAGATTTATAACAATTTCCCTAAATCTAATTAAAAACTCGTCTCATATATGAAGATATGAGAAGGTGAATGTTTAAGCAAGTGCCTAGTTAGTTTCATCACCATTTAAGATTGTCATGCACTATGTCCTCTACATCTCATATTAACCTTAATCATATAATCTCAAAGATACAATCCCATTAACCTAACTTCAAGTCTAATAGACCATATTCATATGAAAGTTTAACAAGATCTTTCCAATAGCCTACTTATATGACAATATCATTCACACATACTAGATGAACATCAATCTTTGCTTCTCACTATCTAGTCCTCTTTATGGAGTCATGACCAAGATTAAAACCACTCAGTAACTCTTTCCACATAACAAACACTAAATCATAACACAATCTCATGATTTCATCAATAATAATCACAATCACAAAAATCCCTTCTTCTAGGTCCAAGTACCAACATAAACTTTTCCAATCACTAACTTCCATCTCACTAATAAAATCATGAGTCAATCTCAATATCTTAATTATAACAAGTAATTATATCCAACAATTTAAAACTTAGGCATTTAAACAAATAGTCAAGTTATACAAAATAATACCCAAATACAAGAAATTCTACAAAAGAATTAAAGTTATTAATTTTTAAAAATTGTCGGCCAAGGTAAATCATCATACCCTCTTTACACCAAGTCGCCTCTTCAAAAAGTATCACCTCACTATGCCAACCTACATCACAAGGCTAAAATGGACAACATGGAGAGTGAGCATATTTTCTCAATGATAAACAATTTAAATTAAAATGATAACATATATGTAACACCCTCGGTTAGATAAGACAAACCCTTCTATAGGATCATCCCATTTAACTGAGAGGTCACAAGTTTTCATAAAAAGTGAATATTTTTTTTTAAATAAAGAGATGGCAGATCAGTGGAAGCAAATAGTGAATATATCACATAGTCATTCACAAACTTACAAATAATTGTACTCATAAAGAATGGGGCACGCAGGCACCCTTAAACATTATACAGTCATCCGGTGTCTTTATCATTAATAAATATTCAAACTATATAAATTCTATCTTTAATGATCATTCTCAGTGGGTTCAGCATATTGCTGTTCTTCACACTTGGGTTCTTGAATTTCTAATTCCTCTGAAAAATGGTCAACAGTAAGGGTGAGTATAACCCAAGACCCTGATGGTTAATCCGGTGCGGACATAATCGAGTTAACATACAATATCACATAATTCATACAACTAGCATATTCATAATTACAACAATCAATCATGATGTCATGGAATGCATGAGTTGAATTTATTATGATTTATCTTTGGTTAAGTCTCATGATACATGTGGGCCCAATAAATCATTTCTTCATCTCATTCTTTGGAATATCTCCATTCCATTCTAGAGCGATCAGGGTCCGCCCAAGCTCCCATAAGGTACAAATGAACTCATTGGTTCTTATCAATATATATTTCATTTTTGAGACTTGGATCCCTACGATCATAGTTACACTCCGTCATTTAGTCAAAGTACACTAGAATTGCATCGTCTCACCCGGCTATCAGGCGCGACTCTGATGCCATTGGGTTTCCGTTCCAGTTGTACTCCCAAGATCCTCTTGGGGATCGAACGTGAATGTCCTCCACTGTACCAAGTGTATGCTCTAGATTTTCTTCTTTTAGAAAATATTTTCATGATGCGGAATGCATTCTTTTTGTCTTTTGATTCTTTGGGTATTTATGTGTTTCCAATCTCATCATACATATTCATAAGCTCTTGAATCTCATCAATTATTTAGACGTGGTAAGTCATTTTATTGTTGTATTTGAGAAAGTATATCAACTATTTATGGGTTGAAATTATACTTTGTAAAGAGTAAAATAATATATTCCTTATTTAATTACTTATATCTAAAGTAATAATAATAATACTAATTAATAATAGTAAGAATAACAATAATAATAATAATAATATTCATAATATTAGTAACAATAGTAATAATAATAGAAATAAGAACGATAATAATAAGTGTAACGTCCTAATAATTTAGAAAGAATTAAGAAAGAGTTTCTAAATAAAAATTCAAGTGAAAAGTATGAAAAACAAGGTTTTTCCGAGTAGGACAAGGTAATTCCAAGTGGAATAAGCATGATTCCGAGTGGAATCATACTGAGAGAGGTTTTCTAAGTGAACTGGTTAAAAATCTGAGTGAAATTGTACTGGAAAGTTGTTTTTCGACTGAAACAGGTCTGATTCCGAGTAAAAATGAGTTTGAATCTGAGTAAAAATGATTTTCAGAGTAAAATGGTTTAATTCCGAGTGAAATAGACACTGGAAATGATTTTCTAAGTGAAATACCTTAAATTCTGAATGAAAATGAATTTCTGAGTGAAATAAAATATGATTCCGAGTGACATCAGTCTTGAAAGAAGTTTTCTGAGTAAAAATGTTTGTGAGTCCGAGTGAAAATAAGTTTGAGTGAAATAACTATGCTTTCCGAGTGAAATTAGATTGTGAAGTATTTTCCGAGTGAAACAGATACTAAAAAGGATTTTCTGAGTGAAATAACTTAAATTCTGAGTGAAAATGTCTATGAATCCGAGTGAAAATAAGTTTCTGAGTGAAATTAAGATAAGTTCCAAGTGAAACATGAGTTTACCGAGTGAAATTAGTTGAAAAGAGTTCTGTCTGAAATATATAATGGTTTACCGAATGAAATCGTGTAAAACTGATTGGATTTATATAAAACTGATTGAATTTACATAAAACCGATTGAATTTACACAAAACCGATTGAATTTACACAAAACCGAGCTTATTATCATTTATTTCATCTCTTGTTTACAATTCTCTACTGGATTACACATAAACACACATGATACTTAATATTTTCATAATTCAGCATCGAACATATTCACTCAATCATCAAAACTTATCATAATCAATACAGATAATCAAACGTATTCATTGAATCATGAATTATACAACCAATTGAACATGTTCATAGTAATAAAAATGTATATAAACATACATAAAATCAAAGCATATAAATCAACAATTCCTGAACCTGTCCTGGAAAGGTGAGGAATAAGATTCCTTAACCCTTTCCTTCACACGGTTTTCCCACAGAGCACCCAAGAATATACCCCCTTACCTTAATGGAGTTCCTGGATGGAAAGAAAAAGGTTCCCTTCACTGTCCTGCTTCAAATCCGAGTGAGAGAGAAAAGAAAAGAGAGAAAGAACTTTGTGCGAAGAAGAAGAAATAGAGAGCGTTTTTTTTTTTTGCTAAGTTCTCTTGGGTCTGAAAGTTTCAGACTTGCAATGAGTTCTGCTGTTGATTTAATAATGAGAAAGGAGACAAGTGGGGGATAACTTTTTGTGAGTGGGCTGTTGGTGGACTGTTAGTGGAGATAATGGAAACTTTTGACTCATTTCACTGTCAGCTTTGCATTAATGGGATTAGTGACATATTAAAATATATAAAGTGATCTGAGTGGAGTTAAAAGGTGTTCGGTGTTGGAGGATTTGAAGAGGTCGGTTATGGAGTGAGGTCGGTTTTTAGGTGAGGGACGGTGTGGAGTAAAGAAGTAGAGGACAGTATGTGAGGGATTTGATGGACACCGTATGTGAAAAAGGTCGGTATTGTGGTGTGGGAGGAAAGGCTGTTGTGTGGCTACGAAGAGGTCGGTTTTGATGAACACCTAGCTCGGAATTCTTCTAAAACCGACTCAACACTTGCTTTCTCACTCGGTAAAATCAATCAGTGCTGACTCCTATCTTACTTGGCCTTTCACTCGGTATTATATTCCAAATTCGAGTTGTTTCTGATGGTTCTCACTCGGTTAATTCATCCTAAAACCGTGTCTGCTCGTAGTCAGTTTCACTCGGTAATTTCAAACTAAATCCGAGTCATCTCAGTCAGTCTCACTCGGAATTGGCTTATATACTTAAGACAGTAAGGTTCTCAACCACAATTAACCAATCTCCACTCGGAAGTAGTCCAGTAGAGTATATCTCACTCGGGAAAGGAGTCATACCCATAGACTCACTCGGAAATGGTTCAGTGTAACACCCTCTGTTACACCTTAATAAATTCTAGAAAAACTCATAATTTTTTTTTTTTTACTAAAGATATGATTGTTAAAAAAAAACTATCGGAATAAATTATATACATTATTTCTGAAATACCTCACAAATATTATTAAAAACTTTATAAAGTATTTGTACATTCATCCGAAGAAAATAAACATTAAACATTATAAGAAAGAGAGGAAACTCCATGGCCCAGAAGCAGTTACTAATTAACATTATTTATTCATTGGACCACGGTATTCATACCGAGCTCCCTTTCTAGAACGTGCTATATTTACTGCTGAAATTCTTCGATCCTTCCCTCTGAACCATCAATTTAGAATATATGAAACAAAAACACGGAGAAAGGAGTGAGAAACAGAATATAATATTTCCGAATAAGACATAAGCAACAAAGGGTTTTCACAACCAATACATAATAATATTAATCACAATCATATACACAATCAATTATGAATGCATGAATGTTATGCAATATCTTCATCATAACTTATCTATATATGTGGGCCCTTAAATTTTAATTTGCACTGGGCCAACCAGGAGTTTACACTGTTCCATAAGTCCGGATAATAATAATATGAACAGCTCAACTGGCATGGAAACACTTAGAGACTAGTCAGATTGAGAAAGTTTTTATTGTGAAAGTACCCGACACTAGGGAGCTACCCCAGGTCCCCTGAAGCACCCTTTCACACTCTCTCATCCCAAGACTCGTAATTAAGCCTCCTCTAATGTATCCTCGGTTTCTATAATCCGTCCCCAGACAATATTATTTCATTTCACTTTCATTATCCATGATGCATGAACTACTCGCGTATTGAGTTGGTTAAGGCTTTTAGAAACTCAATTATTAAATCCCTTAAAGGTTTACAATATCATTTCAATAAACTGTACATTTTCTCAGTTCTCTGAATTTCTGTCTCACAGAAATAAATTTGGTACAGTTTTCAAATCTCACGGAAATTGAGTTTCTAAGCCTTAAATATCTAAAAACTTTATCATATAAAACTTTACCTAATCTTTCTCAAATTAAATCTTAACAAAATCAAATTTAGGAATCTCAATTATTTCCAAATGTATTTAGTTATTAAGTTGGAAAAAAATAAAATAATTTTCTTTTAAAATTTTTTTTATTGAAAGAGAATAATTATTAACCAAAAATACTTAAAATTACAAAATTTTTCTTTAACTCAAGATTTAATTAAATAAATTCTAATAAAATATTTTCTTTCTAAAATAAATACTAATTTTTTTATTCTAAATATTGAAAATAAAGTTAATAAAAATAATTTCTAAGAAGAATTAAAAGATAATAAAATTTAAAGAGTAAGGTAAGAAATTCTTACTGAATTTTAGCTTTCCGTCATGCTCGCTATATGCTCAAACTCCACATTACAATATCATCAATCAAAATTAAACAATATCAATCATAACTAAATATCATCAATCAATCAATCATAATCAAATCATAATCAAATCAATTAAATATCATTAATACATATCATAATACAAAATTTAATGATTATTAATATAGTCAATTTTAGTCCTTTTGGTCATTTCCTCGCATAGGTATATGTAAGTCCATATAATCCAGTCCTTGCATAGGTATAGTTCAGTCCATATGGGTCATAATGGTCCAAGTCCTTGCATAGGTATAGTTCAATCCATATAGGTCATAATGGTCCAAGTCTTTGCATAGGTATGTTAGAGTTAGTTAAACCGGATATTTAATTTAAAATTTATTATAAATTTTAAGTTAAAAAGTTAATATTTTAAAATAATAATATTATCAGATTTAAAAGGAGTAGGGGACTCCTCCCATTATTCTTATGTCTTTTCATATTATACTCTTATCTCACTCCCCCTTACCTTGAGTCGTTACCAAAAAGAGATTTGCTTTGCGCCTCCGATTTCTAGAAATATTAATATCAATTTTATTTCAGTATAAGCATAAGACGAAGATTAAGATTACTACTTAAAACAGAAATGGTAAATTTTGAATAGTGAATAGTGAATAGTGAATAGTAAATCGTGAATAGTAACAGTAAATAGTAAAACGTGAATAGTAACAGTAAATAGTAAAACGTGAATAGTAACGGTAAATAGTAAATCGTGAATAGTAACAGTAAATAGTAACAGTAAATAGTAATTTACTATTTGAATAGTAATTTACTATTGAAATAGTAATTTACTATTGAAATAGTGTTTACTATGCAGAATAGTAACTTAAAATAATATTATTTTCAGTATAATAACAGATTTCTAAAAACGATATGAAAATAACCCAAAAAATATAAAAGAGAAGTATTCTTACCTTAGGATTTTGGCAGAACCTTCTCTCCAAAAACTTTTCTTCTCTCTCTCACTTCCACCACTATCTCACTAGCACTACTATATTAAGAAAACATAATCTGAAATTGTGAATTCTAAAGAAGAAATCCTTCGGTATTTATAGGAAAAAAATTTACTATGCATTCCATTATTTTAATATAAAAGTACTATGCATTTTTGAATTTTTTATTCCAGGTTACTGTGCATCTTTTGAAAATTTCATACATGCACAGTGATTTGCATAGTAATTGTCGGCAAAATTATTAAGTCAAATAGTAACCCTTCACTCGGTATATTTTAAATATTCAAAATGAGTCCTTTTTGAAATTTAGCGATATTATATCAGTCCCTACTAATTTTATAATAAGTAATATAAAGCTGAAATTTTAAAAATCTAAAATTTTCTGTTAATAAAAATTTATTGATACGTTTCAAATTTTTTAACGATTGGAAAAAATCAAGATTTTTCTCAAACCGATAATTTTTAGATAAGTCTACTTGAAATGGATTTTAGAAAATTTTCTTATAATTTCAATTCACTTTCTTGTAAATATTTTTAATTTAAGTCACTTATATGAATTTAAAATTATTTAAAAAATATTATTTTTATTAAAAAATTCCAAAATTCCAAAAAATTCCAAAAAATCATAAATAATACGTAGATTAAAAAGTTCTAAAGAACCATAATTTAATTCCTTCAAAATTTTAATATAAAAATAAAAATAGGGGTGTTACATTCAGCCTCCTATATTTCTCTCGGAATGGGCTCCCTCTACCATTTTCCACTCGGTTTCCTAATCATACACATACGAAACCATTCGGAATCCTTCCCAAATAATTCCACAACACATTCCAGTCGGTAGGAAGCATCAAATCAACATAAACATAAGTATATATGTACTCTTTCACTCGGAATACTTTAATCAGAGGAGTTTCCTTCGAAAAAGGAAGCATTTGGCAAGGTTTGACTCGGAAACGAGTCTTTCTAGGGTGTTTTGACTTAGAATTTCACCCAGAAGTGGTTCTCTTGAACACACTTCACTCAGAATTGCTTCTCAGGTCAGGACTCCACTCGGTGGTAGCCCTCTCAGTCATGTTTTACTCAGAAAACATGACACTGACTCGGAATTCCATCCTTCACTCGGAATTTATAATTATTCACTCGGAATTCCTCTCTGTTACTCGGAACAGAGCCCTTTTCACTCGGAATTTGCATAATTTCACTAATGGTCCATATAATTTCCATTATTATGCACAAAAATGACATTTCTGAGATACCACAGACCATCAACAGGGTATATATTGACTTATTCTTACTTACAAACCTTCCATAATTCAAAAATTACAAGGGTAAAACTGTTTCTAAAAATAGGGATGTTACAATATACACATGGAAAGACAACTATACTTATTTTCCAACAAATAACCAATCTCATGAACATAGTAATACATATACCAAGACAACACCAACATCATTTCTTAATTCAAGTCACCCATAAGTAATAAAAAATTTAGTCTTTCAATTCAAATGCCATGACCTTATAATTAATGTATATGCTATCCATTGAAACCATGCATATGCAACGGAACCGATTTTCCATAATTCAATTTCTTTTTATGTGCACACATCCATTTTACAATTACAACCATACATAGTTGTTCTAATATTCAACCTACGCAAGGTTTCTTTCTCAAGATCCCGCAAGATCATCAATTATGTCACATGCTAAACATCGTACCCACGCATAGTCGCTTATATATTCAACACACGCAAGGTTTCTTTCTCAAGATCCCACAAGATCCAAGTATCATATGATGGGATATGCTATGCGTGCCATGAAATGCAAAAGAATGCATATGGTAGTCTCAATTCTTACAAGAATTCCACAATTCATGTTTAGTGTCAACACATACACTCTAAGACTTTAAACAAGGCATGTATTCAATCATGTTATCTCTCAAGGCAATTATTTAGTTACAAGTTATTTAGAAGCATCATTCTACTCCAACAATACACAAAAGCCAAGGAGATACCTCAATAGATATTCACACATGGAATCAAGTGGCATATCAATAATCACATCAAGAATACATAACCAACCCATTAGTTAGTCCGTCATAAATTCATTCACAACAACTCACTTCATACAAATCTCACATAGTAACAACACCAATGCCACTCAAGCCAACAAGCAAGTATACATCTACACATACATATATTATCAATACCATTGTCATACAATTAGAAACTAAACTCCTCTCCTACCCTAGGAGAAGTATTCTGTTGGGTTGGATGATCTCGCCTCATAAGAGTGATCAAAGTCTACATTAAATAAATGTAGAATCACATCAACATCTTGTTAATTTTATTGTGATGTTAACAATTTTACCTCTTGCATACATAACTTCATATTAACCTATAAAAGTTTTATCCTTAAGATTTTTAGGGGTATTATGGATTCTTTCAATGTTTCCCAATACTTTGAAGATTTAGAACCTTGTTTATAATTTACCAATGTTCAAGAATCATTCATGAGGTTTTACAAGGCTCCTAATAAACTTTTCCCATTACTATAATTATTTTCAATACTTTCCTTTTTGTAGGCAATAAGTTTTTCTCTACTAACCTTTTAATTAACTTGTTCCTTATCCATTAACATACATAACTCATTTGATAATAGTTTTTAAATACTAAATCAAATTATCATAAATCTTTAGAAACATCTATTATTCACCTAATACATGATGCATATGAAATATCCCCTAAAATACCAAGTCCTTTCTTCCTAATTGATTTCTAAATCCCTACTAACACACAAATTTCCATACTTGCTCTTAAATTCCAACATCACATCTCTTTCTCTCATTAAATACTAATTCCTCATTCATTCAACTACAACTATCTCTATCCATAATGAATGGTCATACTACTTATAATAATCCCTTATTAAGCATTAACATTATGCCTAAGTCACTTATCACTTACAACAACATTTCCTAAGTTCATCTAGTAACCATGTTATGCCCAATATAATCCGATAATATTTTCTAGGCCATCAATCCTTTCTTTCAACTTTAATGATCCATGTTCTTCATCTAACTCACTTTCAACATTACACACTTTTTCCAACCTCTCTTACTCAATAATCATTCAAATTCTTAAACTACATTTAGTAGTATCTTCTTAATTCCATAATTATTCTCTTAAGTCCTAATGCACTCCAACAAAATTATTTAATCTAGTAACATACCCAATTCTCATCAATTCACATTGCCCTTCACCTAACTCATGACACATTCTACTTTTTCTCAATCAACAATTATCCAACACCCATTATAAATAATAATCTATATCTAATAAGAGCTTTCAAGTCCATTAGCAAGGTCAATACACCCATGAATCTATTTATGTCACGTTGTCATTTTTCCTATTTCAAGAGAAATTTTAAAGCTTATAATCAACTTAATACTTTCTACCAACACCAAATAAATTTAGAACATCGCCTAAAGTCTCACAATTAGTCTAAAATCATCCATAGGTCATTTCAAGTTTAATACAAAGTTTTTCCCTTAAATTAAAGTAAGCCTGCAATTTCTAATTTTTGCACCTAATGCCAACCAACACCAATTCATCTATTTCAACAACAATTAATTCAATTCTAATAACTATTTCACATCAACTTTAAGCCATTAGAAGAATTATTCAACAACAACAACAATAAATTCTCAATGGTCACCTAACTTTAGGTTTTGGATTCCACATGCATATCATCAATTTTTCCAACACTAACCACAAAATCTATAACACTTTATGCTACAATTTAAAGCTTATTAAGGGTTCATGACTTACCTCAATGGAATCCTAAATCCCTAATTTAAGAGAGCCAATGGAAGTGGAGAGGAGAACCCCTAACTCCAATTGCACAACCAAACTTCTCCAAAATGCAAGTGAAGCTTCCTTGGACCCTAAAATTTCATCATTTCCATGGGTGAGCAACAAAGAGGATTTTCGGTTTTGGGACATGGTGAAGGAGAAGAAGAAGATGAATGGGAGAAAGTAAAGAGAAGGAAAAGATAGAGCTTGAGGGTTCAAGGAGGCTACCTTGGTCTTTCCTTCAAGAAAACTCAAAACCCACCATGGAAGGAGCTTCCACTTCACGTTAATGGAAAGATGAGGAAGAAGAATTTTCAGTCCAAAGAGAAAGGAGAGCAGCTACTGAACGAAAAAAAGGAGAGGGAAGGGAGAGGAAAAGACTTATCTTTTATACATAATGACTATAATGCCCTTTATTTAAATTTTTTTGCTCCAAGGCCCATTTTTTTGATAATTCCACTTCTTGGGCTTTAAAAGCTGATGGGGAACAGCCCACAATCATGTGCACGGCCAGCCTATTTGATTGGGGGAGACTCTTCACGTTTTGACTCGAAAATGAAGCGTTTTGGCCACCCAGAGCCCCCTTTTTTGTCTAATTAATTATCTATAATTTTTTTTTGGTTTTACTTATGTGTTTGACATAATTATTTTAGTATTTTCTAATACTCAATAATTATTTTTGGTAAGTGAGTTTTGAGGCCCGATTAAGGCCCGTTTCCCGAATTGGTCATTTTTTAACGTTAAACGACGTTGATAAATTCTAAATAATCCACGATAGATTCAACAAATGCCCAAATTAATTTAGCTTCATTGTTGGGGCATAAATATTAATTTCTAATAATAATCTAATGTATCTATACACGTTTGCTCGTCTCAGTGTTTTATCGTACATCCTCCGTTAATTAAACGACGACAATAATTACCGTATTAATCGTATTAATTCAAGGGGTTCCCAATTAGTTTTCTCCACACGATTGGGACATCAAATAATTATTTCCTATATTATTATATTTATTTCCTCTAATTAATCCATTCTACGAAAAATTTGGGATGTTACATTGGAAGGTTTTCATGTTAGGAGACCAGATTCCTAAAGAAGTTCTAAAGCATATTTCCTCTGGTACAAAGATATGCCCTTGGTGGATCTTGTAACTTCAAACCTAAGAAAAAATTTGAGTTAGACAAGATCTTTAATGCCAAACTTCTGGTTCAGAAGATGTTTTATGTTCATAATCTCATCCAAATCTTCCCCTGCTAGAACCAACTTATCTACATAAGTGAGGACAACAGTAAACCCTTTTGGTGTTTGCTTAGTAAAGAGGGAATAATCAGCCTTGGACTGAGCAAAACCAGAGGACAAGAGCACTTCAATGAATTTAGCATGCCACTGCCTACTAGCATGTCTAAGACCATAAAGGGACTTGGTTAGCTTACATACAAGTTTAGGATCAGATAAAGGAAGACCAAGGCATGGTTCCATGTAAGCCTCTTCATAAAAATCTCTATGGAGGAAGGTTGTATTAATATCAACCTATTTAAGATGCCAATTCTTAGCAGATGTAATAGGTAGTAGAAGTCTCATTATTGTCATTTTAACTACAGGGCTGAAAGTTTCTAGAAAATCAACGCCTTCTATCTGAGTAAAACCTTTATGCCTTTCCACAGAGCCATCGACTTCAATTTGGTTTTGAAAACCTATTTACATTTTATAAGTTTCTTTCCTTTAGGTAATGCAGTTAGTTTCTAGGTCTGGTTAGATTCCAAGGTGTGACGACCCGCGTCAATTTACCATTTAATTACACCCGGTTTAATTATTTTTCACAATAGATTTTTCGCGTTTACTGATAGTTAATTAAATCCGAATGTAAAACCACATTAATTCTTCTTAAACCGACTCAAAATACTAACCGATAGGAAATAAATCAAATAATAAAATTGAATCAATTAAATAAGCGGAAGAAGAAAAACAAAGACAGGAGTCATTCGCCTGAGCGAGACCCTGATTCGCTTAGGCGAAACCCGAGTAGGTCGCTTACGCGAGTTCCGACTCGCTTGAGCGAATTCTACACTTCAAACCTGAGTGAAACACGAGCCATGCATGGAAAATTAACAAGTCGGGTTTCACTCAGAAATGGGTCCACTTGGTCATCTCTCACTCGGGAACCTCTTAACCTTCACTCAGAAAAGGGTTCTCTCGGATACCTCACTCGGAAACACCCTAACCTCTCTTCACTCAAAAAGGGTTCCCTCGGGCATACCTCACTCGGAAAACACTAACTTTCCTCCACTCGGAAGAGGTCCTCTCAGTCATGGATTACTCGGAAAACGTCCTAACCTTCACTCGAAAGGGAGCAAAATAGGCACAGAATCAACCGGCCCTCGCTCAGACAAGACTGAATCCACTCGGTGAGATTCGGCCGGTAATCGACTTTACTACAGCAAATGCAAATTCACTCATGAAAATGAATACCGATCACATAGCAACATAATTCATATACACCTTAGTCAACATATTATAGCATCACATACACGGAAAACTCATTATATACATTACACAATCTATTTCAAAATCACTCGGTTCCTTGGAACCACTCCTCCGCTTGGCACACCTCCAGGGCTCCGACCTCTTCCCTGTCACTGGTTACTAAATTGAAAACCACAGCAAGGGTGAGTGTTTGGTATCATAATTAATCTAGAACGGAAATTAACAAATTACATGCATATAACTCTGTCCGATTACTTTATCATCATATTGCAAGTCACACTCGAAAAACTTAGCAATTCACACGGTAATTATAGCATTTCACAATCGGCAATTATAGCATTTCACACTCAGCAGATACAGCAAATCATACCCGGCAAATATATTAAATTGCACTCGACAAATATATTAAATTGCACTCGGCAAATATATCAAATTGCACTCGACAAATATATCAAATTATACTCGGCAAATATATCAAATTGCACTCGGTAAATATATCAAATTATACTCGGCAAATATATCAAATTATACTCATCACAATACTAAATTCATCAATTATCACCACTGACTCTCAGACAAAATTGACGCCTAGTATCCGGATACTAAAAGGATCGACCTTCAGCTGGGGGTCCGATTTGACACCCCGTGAACCCGACTTGGTTCACCGAGCCCAACTTGGCTCCCCCTCAACCACTGGGTCATAAACCTCTGGGTAGCTCAACTAGGTTCGACTTGACCACGGAAGCCAAAAACGAGGGTAACACATACCGTCGGTCGTCCTCTACCATATAATCACATATTCCATTATATAAACATAGGCATATCATTACGATCATCATTTGCAACTGTCAGAAACTGACTTGTGCCCACAACGTAGGGCGACCAACTTGTCAAGCCCATCAATATAACGTCCTCACACATAGCAAATACTTTTCATACATATACAATTCACATTTCTCATCAAACGGGCGACCTGCTTGTCAAGCTCGGCCTCACATTGTCACTATACACCGATCATCACAATCATCAAGTATTTCAAACTCATAATCATCTTAAACCACACACCCGATCCTAAATCGATCGGGGTCCATATTCATACATGCATACACATACAACTCATCCACATACAACTTTTATCCAACATCATTTCTTACCATGTTCACAATCAGTTCAACGACTCGGACCCAACATGTCCTATTCTAATTAATTATAACCCGAACACCCCCCTTACCTCTATTCCAAGCTTCAACGATCTGCTCTTGGTGCCAATTACGTCCTCTAAACATTGGGTTCACAGTTCCACCTTCGAATCCAGCACCAGCTCCGTCAATCAATCCTTTGATGTTCGTGTTGCTACCTACGGGGTCGGAATGCAAAACCCGTTAACGTCGTACCACCCTCAGTCTAAAGACCATTTTCGAGCTTACACTTACCAGAGGAGTGGAAAATAGAACCCTACCCCGCCATGCATGACCATTCGGTCCAAAGGAGAAAACGAAAGAGATGAGGTAACATAAATTTAAACGGTTCAATGGACTCACCTTGAAACCACGGTCACGGAAATGGGGTTATCTCAAAGTTCTGACATAGGCAGAGTCCTCCCTCAGAGCATGTAGTTCGGCAGCGATGGAGGAAGGAGAAGAAGAAAAAGAAACAGATGAAGAAGGAGAAAGAAGGAGTGGGCTCGCGTGAATAATGAGGAGGGAGAAAGAAACCTTCTTTATTTAAAGCTCAGGGGCAAACCGGTCACTTCCCCATTTCTTTTATAATTTCATTAAAAGTTTTAATTAAACTTGTCTCTTCTTCTAATCACACCTCATTTAACCTTTTTTTTTTAAATTAATCAATCAAATAAATTTTATTTATTTCCATAATAGTTAATTATTCATAATTACCTTTATTTTAATAATAATTCATAAAAATACCTAATAAATCTCTAAAACATTTATTAATATTTTCCACTCATCATAATTTTTCTAAAATATCCGGGATGTTACATCCACCCCCCCTAAAAAGGGATTTCGTCCCTGAAATCAACATACCTACTGAAAAAGATCGGGGTACACCCGTCTTATGTCCGACTCCAACTCCCACGTGTAGGTTATCCCGTTTAAATTTTGCCACTTCACCTTTACTAATGGCACTTCCTTGTTCCTCAGCCGTTTGGTCTGATATTCCTCAATACCGATCGGTGTAACTTCCACCGTCAGGTCCTCCTTCAATTCGATAGAGTCACTCGGCATAATCATCAAATCACACGGAATATACGCTCGGAGTTGTGACACATGAAATACATTATGGATGTTAGTTAACGACTGGGGAAGATCCAGTCGGTAAGCAACATCACTGATCCTCTCCAATATTTGATATGGTCCGATGTATCTCGGATTAAACTTTTGGCTCTTCAATATCTGACCTACACCTTTGGTCGGTGAAACCTTCAAAAATACCTAGTCACCCGCCTGAAACTCAAGTGGTCTATGCCGATTGTCATAGTAACTCTTCTGTCGGTCTAAGGCAATCTTCATTTTCTCTCGGATCAGAGCAACCTGTTCATTCATTTCCTGGATTAACTCAGGCCCCAAATGAATGGAATCGCCATTTTCATTCCAACACAAAGGTGTACGACACCTCCGACCATATAGAGCTTCATATGGAGCCATCCTAATGCTACTGTGGTAGCTGTTGTTATACGCAAACTCCACCAAGGGTAAATATCTTTCCCATGAGCCTCCTTGCTCCAACACACATGCTCTCAATATATCCTCTAATGTATATATAGTCCGTTCCGACTGACCATCAGTCTGCGGATGATAAGCTGAACTCAGTCTTAGTTTAGTACCCAATTCTTGTTGCAGACTTCCCCAAAATCTGGAGGTAAATCGAGGATCCCGGTCGGAAATAATACTCGAAGGTACACCATGCAATCGTACAATCTCAGTAATGTACAGCCTAGCCAGTCGGTCTAATGACCATTTCATGTTCATAGCCAAGAAGTGAGCACTCTTGGTTAATCGGTCTACAATCACCCAGATTGCATTACACCCGGATTGGGTACGAGGTAACCCGGATACGAAATCCATAGTAATACTCTCCCACTTTCAAATCAGAATCTCCAGAGGTTGAAGCAAGCCTGGGGGTCTCTGGTGTTTAACCTTGCATTTCTGACATATCACATACGACTTCACATACTCGGTTATTGCCTTCTTCATTCCTAGCCACCAGAATTCCTTCTTCAAATCGTGGTACATCTTTGTAACACCGGGATGAATACTCAAAGAACTTCTATGTGCTTCAGCTAGCAGGGTTTGCCTGAAATCACCTTTTGCAGGCACCACCACTCGGTCTCGGAATTTTCAAATCCCATCATTACCTTGAGTTAATTCCATATCTTTTCCTCTTGCTTGAGCGTCAAGCAGTTCCAACAACTCTTCATCATCCTTTTGGGCCACAGTTAAAGATTCCAGAAATTCATTAGAGATCTTCAGCATTTCGACTGTCATCTGATTCGGAGCGGTCACAACAACCCCAATGTTCATATCCCGAAAGCTCTCCAACAGGTCTTGCTCTTTGCCCATCAAGAAAGCCGCGTGCAATACCTTTCTACTCAGTGCATCAGCAACAACATTTGCTTTACCCGGGTGGTACCTTAAATCGAAATCATAATCCTTTAGGTACTCCACCCATCTCCTTTGTCTCATGTTTAGTTCCTTCTGATCAAATAAATACTTCAAACTCTTGTGGTCACTAAATACCACAAAGCGAGACCCATACAAATAATGGCGCCAAATCTTTAACGCAAACACCACTGCCACAAGCTCAAGGTCATGAGTCGGATAATTATGTTCATGCGGTCTCAATTGCCTTAAAGCATAGGCAATCACCCGGTCGTCCTGCATCAGCACACATCCCAAACCAAACTTAGATGCATCACAATATACTACAAATTTCTTCGTCACATCAGGCAGTGCAAGTACAGGGGCAGTCGTCAAACACCGTTTAAGAGTTTGGAAACTCAATTTGTACTTTTCTGACCATACAAATGGACTCTCCTTTCTCGTCAACCGAGTCAAAGGAAGCGCTATACGAGAAAATCCTTCGATGAAGCGACGATAATACCCAGCTAATCTGAGGAAACTCCTAATTTTAGTTACCGACCTAGGCCTTTCCCAAGCCATAACTGCTTCAATCTTAGACGGATCAACCGATACGCCCTCTCGGGAAATCACATGCCCTAAGAATTGTACACTTCCTTCCCAGAAATCACATTTTGATAACTTAGCGTACAACTTTTTCTCACGTAATATCTGCAGAACAACTTGAAGATGTTGAGCATGCTCCTCAACCGACTTCAAGTACACCAATATGTCATCGATGAACACTACCACAAACTGATCCAAGTACGGTTGAAAAATCCGATTCATGTAGTCCATGAAGATAGCAGGAGCATTTGTCACTCCAAAGGGCATTATAACATACTCGAAGTATCCATACCAAGTCCGGAACGCCGTCTTCGGAATATCTTCTGACTTCACTCGTATTTGGTGATATCCCGACCTCAAGTCGATCTTAGAAAATACTACAGCGCCTAGCAACTGATCCAACAAATCGTTAATCCGTGGCAACGGATACTTATTCTTAACCGTCAACTTATTTAACTGTCGGTAATCGATACACATCCGCATACTACCGTCCTTCTTTTTCACTAATAGTACCGGAGCGCCCCACGGTGAAGCACTCGGTCGGATAAACCCCTTTTCTAGCATCTCGTTCACTTATTTCTTCACTTTAGTCAATTCTACCGAAGACATCCTATAAGGCGCACGGGACACAGGCTCGGCCCCGGGAATCAAATCAATGGAAAAATCAATCTCCCGACTGGGAGGCAACTCCAGAATTTCTTCCGAAAATACATCAGGGAATTCGCACACTACCGGGATATCACTCGGCATAAGATTATACCGACCCTCCGAAGTAAATAAAATAACATAAGTGGCGGAGACATCACTCACCACGTTCTTTGTGTCGAGTTCCTGGGAGAAAACGATGGTCTTCCGATAGCAATCCACCATAACATGGTTAGCAGCTAACCAATCGAGACCTAAGATAATATCTAGGTTCTTCAATGGCATACAAATCAGATTCACCAGGAAGGTACGATCTCCAACTTGCATCGACAATTCCCCACACATAGTGGTTGCACGGAAAATAGAGCCAGTAGGAGCGGAGACACTAAGAGCATTCTCCATTAACACAACCGGTAAACCAAGCCGTCGTACACAACTCTCAGCGATAAAAGAATGGGTCGCACCCGAATCATAAATGACATTTACTAGATAGCCATGGATAAGGCACTTACCCTGCACCAAGTTGTCGGTTCTTGCAACTTTCAAGGCATCAAAAGCAAATACTCACCCGACCATAACATTCTGAGCGCCACTGGATTGAGCATCTGACCTCCCCGAGTGTTGGCCCCCACGACCAGCACCGTGTCTACCTCCTCTCGGAAAATTAGCACCCCGAATCCCAAAAGTGTTGGCTCAGTTGCCATGCCCGCTCAGTTGCTGCCTCTATGGGCAATCGGGCCTAAGGTGTCCCGGTTGTCCACATTGGAAACAAACGATCTGACTGGCCGGATAGTGTTTCGAAATATAGCCCTCCTGGCCCCAATTGTAGCATGCACGGCTACCCAACTGGCTACCAGATCGGCCAGTAGAACCCCGACCAGAAGAGGAAGAAGACGTAGCGGAAGACTTACCGCCACAAAAGAACTGACTCATCTTCTTGAAGCTAAACCCTCTTGCCTTCAGCGGTTTCTTATCTTTCGACTGAAATGTCCTCTGTAATTACACTTCCTCAGTCAGCCTAGCCTTGTTTACCAGAGTCAGATAATCCCGAATCTCCATCGGCACAATAACACTGCGAAGTTCAATTCGTAATCCCGCTTCATACTTAGCACACTTGCTACCCTTGGTTCCTTCCAATGAGAAAGAGTGATAGAAGTCACACAGCTCGTCAAACTTAGTAGTGTACTCGGCCACAGACATTCGGCCCTGTTCCAACCTCAGAAACTCCATTTCCTTTCGGATTTTGTAATTATCCGGGAAGTACTTGACAAGAAACCTCCTTCGGAAATTCACCTATACTAGCGGTTCACTCGCCGCATTCATCTGTACCTTGGTCCGAGACCACCATATCCTAGCCTCGTCCTTCAACTGGTAAGTAGCAAACTGAACCTTCTGCTCCTCCGAGCACTCGAAATATTCAAAAGCTTGTTCGATTTCCCTTATCCAAACATACGCCCCATCGTAATCATGCCCTCCTTTGTAAGCAGGGGGATTCCTTTTCAAGAATTTATCAAGAGTGGGATCAGATTCGGTCCTACTCATCAATTGGGAAAACTTTGAGAAGAAGTCATCTCCTCCACCAGAACTAGTTCCTTCAGCCATAATGTAATTCTACAATGAACAAACACATCACCATTAGTAACCAATGCTCTACCAGGGAGTCGGATATTTACCTCACACATATAAAATACAACGCCGCTGGAGTGCCAAGGGAATGATGCCAAGTTGCACAAACAACCATAAGCACAATGCAATAGAATGCAAAAACAGCCCAGTATAGGACACACAAATGACTGGGTTGACCCATGCACCTGACTCTAGAAAGAACCACTCTGATACCAACTATGACGACCCTGTCAATTTACCATTTAATTACACCCGGTTTAATTATTTTTTACAATAGATTTTTCACGTTTACTGATAGTTAATTAAATCCGAATGTAAAACCACATTAATTCTTCTTAAACCGACTCAAAATACTAACCGATAGGAAATAAATCAAATAATAAAATTGAATCAATTAAATAAGCGGAAGAAGAAAAACAAAGACAGGAGTCATTCGCCTGAACGAGACCCTAATTCGCTTAGGCGAAACCCGAGTAGGTCGCTTACGCGAGTTCTGACTCGGTTGAGCGAATTCTACACTTCAAACCTGAGTGAAACACGAGTCATGCAAGGAAAATTAACAAGTCGGGTTTCACTCGGAAATGGGTCCACTCGGTCATCTCTCACTTGGGAACCTCTTAACCTTCACTCAGAAAAGGGTTCTCTCGGACACCTCACTCGGAAACACCCTAACCTTTCTTCACTCGGAAAGGGTTTCCTCGGGCATACCTCACTCGGAAAACACTCTAACTTTCTTCCACTCGGAAGAGGTCCTCTCAGTCATGGATCACTCGGAAAACGTCCTAACCTTCACTCGGAAGGGAGCGAGGGACACTCGCTTGAGCAAAATAGGCACAGAATCAACCGGCCCTCGCTCGGACAAGACTGAATCTGCTCGGTGAGATTCGCCCGGTAATCGACTTTACTACAGCAAATGCAAATTCACTCATGAAAATGAATACCGATCACATAGTAACATAATTCATATGCACCTTAGTCAACATATTGTAGCATCACATACACGGAAAACTCATTATACACATTACACAATCTATTTCAAAATCACTTGGTTCCTTGGCACCACTCCTCCGCTTGGCGCACCTCCAGGGCTCCGACCTCTTCCCTGTCACTGGTTACTAAATTGAAAACCATAGCAAGGGTGAGTGTTTGGCATCATAATTAATTTAGAATGGAAATTAACAAATTACATGCATATAACTCTGTCTGATTACTTTATCATCATATTGTAAGTCACACTCGGCAAATTTAGCAATTCACACGGCAATTATAGCATTTCACAATCGGCAATTATAGCATTTCACAATCGGCAATTATAGCATTTTATAATCGGCAATTATAGCATTTCACACTCGGCAGATACAACAAATCATACCCGGTAAATATATTAAATTGCACTCAGAAAATATATCAAATTGCACTCGGCAAATATATCAAATTGTACTCGGCAAATATATCAAATTGCACTCGGCAAATATGTCAAATTATACTCGGCAAATATATCAAATTGCACTTGGAAAATATATTAAATTATACTCGGCAAATATATCAAATTATACTCATCATAATACTAAATTCATCAATTATCACCACTGACTCTCAGACAAAATTGACGCCTAGTATTCGGATACTAAAAGGATCGACCTTCAGCTGGGGGTCCGACTTGACACCCCGTGAACCCGACTTGGTTCACCGAGCCCGACTTGGCTCCCCTCAACCACTGGGTCATAGACCTCTGGGTAGCTCAACTGGGTCTGACTTGACCACAGAAGCCAAAAACGAGGGTAACACATACCGTCGGTCGTCCTCTACCACATAATCACATATTCCATTATATAAACATAGGCATATCATTACGATCATCATTTGTAACTGTCAGAAACTGACTTGTGCCCACAACGTAGAGCGACCGACTTGTCAAGCCCACCAATATAACGTCCTCACACATAGCAAATACTTTTCATACATATACAATTCACATTTCTCATCAAACGGGCGACCTGCTTGTCAAGCCTGGCCTCACATTGCCACTATACACCGATTATCACAATCATCAAGTATTTCAAACTCATAATCATCTTAAACCACACACCCGATCCTAAATCGATCGGGGTCCATATTCATACATGCATACACATACAACTCATCCACATACAACTTTCATCCAGCATCATTTCTTACCATGTTCACAATCAGTTCAACGACTCGGACCCAACATGTCCTATTCTAATTAATTATAACCCAAACACCCCCTTACCTCTATTCCAAGCTTCAACGATCTTCTCTTGGTACCGATTACGTCCTCTAAACGTTGGGTTCATAGTTCCACCTTCGAATCCAGCACCAGCTCCGTCAATCAATCCTCCGATGTTCGTGTTGCTACCTACGGGGTCGGAATGCAAAACCCGTTAACGTCGTACCACCCTCAGTCTAAAGACCATTTTCGAGCTTACACTTACCAGAGGAGTGGAAAACAGAACCCTACCCCGCCATGCATGACCATTCGGTCCAAAGGAGAAAACGAAAGAGACGAGGTAACACAAATTTAAACGGTTCAATGGACTCACCTTGAAACCACGGTCACGGAAATGGGGTTATCTCAAAGTTCTGACACAGGCAGAGTCCTCCCTCAGAGCATGCAGTTCAGCAGCGATGGAGGAAGGAGAAGAAGAAAAAGAAACAGATGAAGAAGGAGAAAGAAGGAGTGGGCTCGCGTGAATAATGAGGAGGGAGAAAGAAACCTTCTTTATTTAAAGCTCAGGGGCAAACCGGTCACTTCCCCATTTCTTTTATAATTTCATTAAGGTTTTAATTAAACTTTTCTCTTCTTCTAATCACACCTCATTTAACCTTTTTTTTAAAAAATTAATCAATCAAATAAATTTTATTTATTTCCACAATAGTTAATTATTCATAATTGCCTTTATTTTAATAATAATTCATAAAAATACCCAACAAATCTCTAAAATATTTATTAATATTTTCCACTCATCATAATTTTTTCTAAAATATCTGGGATGTTACACAAGGCCTGCAATTCAACATTAATAACATTCTGCCAACATGGTCGTTTAATTGCATCAAAATAAGATTGTGGCTCACTGAGTGAGGAAATGGTAAGGGAAAATAAGAATATGCAGAAGACAAATTATGACAAGAGACACAAGAAGATAAAGGATACTAGATAGTGGGATGATTGGGAGATGTACCTGTGAGAGCCAATGTGTGATGATAGTCCTTTAGTTAGGATGAAAATTCTCTCTCTCTCTCTCTCTCTTTATTGGATCTTCTAGGCTGAATTATAATTCTTGGCACACCAGTTAAGTTTAAAGGCACTTGATGAACAGAGGAAGTGAGATTATTAGGACATGGTGAGGCAGTATTATCATTACCAACAAGGTCCATTACATTACTATAAGGATCAGAATCTGTAGCGGCATTAGTGTAACACCCTCTGTTACACCTTAATAAATTCTAGAAAAATTCGTAATAATTTTTTTTTACTAAAGATATGTTTGTTAAAAAAAAACTATCGGAATAAATTATATATATTATTTCTGAAATACCTCAATATTATTAAAACTTTATAAAGTATTTGTACATTCATCCGAAGAAAATAAACATTAAACATTATAAGAAAGAGAGGAAACTCCATGGCCCAAGAGCAGTTGCCTAGTGACATTATTTATTCATTGGACCACGGTATTCATACCGAGTTCCCTTTCTAGAACATGCTATATATACTGTCAATGTTCTTCGATCCTTCCCTCTGTACGAACCATTAATTTAAAACATATGAAACAAAAACATAGAGAAAGGAGTGAGAAACAGAATATAATATTCCCAAATGGGACATAAGCAATAAATGGTTTTCACAAACTAGTATAATAATATCAATCACAATCACAAGCACAATCAATTTATGAATGTATGAATGATATGCCATATCTTCATCATAACTTATCTATATATGTGGGCCCCTTAAATTTTAATTTACACCGGGCCAACCAGGAGTTTACACTGTTCCATAATTCCAGATAATAATAACATGAATAGCTCAACTGGCATGGAAACACTTAGAGACTAGTCAGATTGAAAAGGTTTTTATTGTGAAAGTACCCGACACTAGGGAGCTACCCCAGGTCCCCTGAAGCACCCTTTCACACCCTCTCATCCCAAGGCTCACAATTAAGCCTCCTCTAATGTATCCTCGGTTTCTATAATCCGTCCCCAGACAATATCATTTTGTTTCTCTTCAATGATTCATGATGCATGAACTACTCGCGTATTTAGTTGGTTAAGGCTTTTAGAAACTCAATTATATTATCAGGGCCTACGAATCGCGACATAGCCACCCCAGTAAACTGTACTTTTTCAACTTCTCAAATACGCACATAGAATTTTAGTACAGTTCCTTTTCAAATCACAAATCAAATCTCCTTATAAATTTGAGTTTCAAAGCCTTAAATATATTTCACAACCTTCTTTAGAAAGTTTATAGGTCAATTCAAAATCAATTTCTAAAAACTCAAATTTGGAATTATCAATCTTTAAAACCTTAGTACTTGAAAATTTTGTATAATATTTTTATACGTTTAAATAATATGTATATATATATGTGTATATATTAAAATATTAGTAAAAAATTTATTTTTATAATATAATTTCTCTTTCTTTTTCTTTTTAATAAACTAACTAAAAAAAATCTAAATTTTAGTAAAGATATATACATATATATTAAAATATAAAAGAGATTTCTAAAAACTTATGTAGTTTTATTGAAATCTAAGAAATTTCTTAAAAGTAATTTGAATAAATATGAATAAGTAAATAAAGAAGTAGGAGATAAGTAAATTCTTACTGAATTTTAGCTTTCCGTCATGCTTGCTATATGCTCAAACTCTACAGTACAAGATTATCAATCATAATCAAACATTGTCAATCACAATCAAACATCATAAAACATAAATAAATATTAACAATCATAATCAAATCAAATAATTAAGCATCAGTTATAAATATGATAATTTTAAAATTCAATGGTTATTTAAATTAATAAAGTTTGTTTTAAGTTCTATGGTCAATTCCTCACACAGGTCTATGTAAATCCAAGATAGTCCAGTCCTTGCATAGGTCTAGTTCAGTCCATATAGGTCATAAATAGTCCAAGTCCTTGCATAGGTTCAGTCAAGTTCGTAATAGTTCAAGTCCTTGCATAGGTTCAATCCAGTCCGCATAGGTCATAATAGTTCAAGTTCTTAAATATTTTAGATATTAAGTTACACAAGATGCTTAATTTATTAATAACAATTATTATAAATTTTAAGTTAAAAGTTATTATTTTAAAATAATAATATTGTTATGTTTAAAAGGAGTAGGGGACTCCTCCCAATATTCTTATGTATTTTCATATTATATCCTTAATCTCACCCCCCCTTACCTTGATTTGCTACCAAAAGTGAATTCGCTCTGCGCCTCCAAGTTCTAACAAAATATTAATACTAACTTATTTCAGTATAAGCTTAAGATGAAAATTAAGATTGCTATCAGAATGATAAATAGTAAATATATATAGTAATAATAAATAGTAACGGTAAATGGTAAGTCATTAATAGTAACGGTAAATAGTAATTTTTGAATAGTAATAGTAAATAGTAAATTATGAATAGTAACTTTTTGAATAGTAGTGGTAAATGGTAAATCATGAACAATAACAGTGAATAGTAAATTTTGAATAGTAACGGTAAATAGTAAATTTTGAATAGTAATGGTAAATAGTAAAAATAACACAGTGGTAAATTATTTTTACTATAGTAACTTATTCATAATAGTACTAGTATATCAATGGTTTAAGAGTGCTAAAAAAAAACTAAAATTATAAAAAGAATATAGAAGAAAGTTATTACCTTACACCTCCAGTAGAACTTCTTTTTACCAAAAGAATTTACTCCCCACTAATTTCTTACGCACTATCTCTCTAGATTCTCTCTCTAATTTTTGGTGTGGAAATGTTGTAAATGAGCCATCTATTTATAGGAAGAAAATTTTACTATTTAAGATTATTTAATTATTTATTTTACTATTCATGATGTAAGCGATAATGATGTAAGCGATGATGTTAGTAATGGCATTTTAGTTATTAGATGAAAGGTTAAGGGTATTTTTGTCATTCTCAAAAAAAAAATAAATAAATAAAAATAAAAAATAAGAAAATTCTAAAAAATTATAAATTATATAACAATCAAAAAGTTCTAAAGAACTATAATCAAATTCCTTTGAAATTTTATTTTAAATAAGAAATAACGAAATTAAGGGTGTTACAATTAGTGTCAAACAACCATTAAGTTTTATGTGTGTTGTCAATGGTAGATGATGGAAGAGATATGGTGGTAGACATCATAGGGAAAATGTTTTCATGAAAATTAACATGTCTAGATAAAAATGTCTCTCTGGTTTTAAGATCATACAAAAGGTAACCGTTTACGCCAGATTTGTGAAGACACAAGTTGACAATATTTTGATAATGACAAAGATGAGTACAAGCAACACATGACCAAAATTCTAAGGCAATGAAGAATCTAGATTCAATACTAGAATAAAATGTAAGACTTAATGAAATTTAGTATGGCCCCAAAAAAATTGACAAGCAAGCGCCTACAAGAAGGATATGCTTTTCTTTTTGTGAACTTATTTTAGTTTGAGACTTTAAGTTTGATTTGTGTTAATTTCAATTATGAGCTAATTGAATCAATGGGTTACAAACTAGTTGAATTTCCTTTTTAGTGTATTCTCCCCTTTTGTTTTTCAATGTATTCATGGTATCCTTTATTTTTCTCCCCTTTTATTTTTCAGCTTATTCACTCCCCTTTTATCATTATCAAAAATAAAACAAGCAGTAAGGGAACAATATAATTATTTAAGGAAACATAAGGTTCAAAGTGGGGTAACAAAAATATTAAAAAAAGAAACCAGAAACATAACTAAACAAAGTTAACATGAAATAACTATATGGAGTCAAGTAGGGGAAGATGGGATAGCATAGTCTGCATGGTAGCATCAACATGATTGAAACGGTCACACATATAGGTGCGAAGAGACTGGATTTCAATGGCAAGGCCAGTCATGGAAAAGGAGCCAGAGGATTAGTTGAAAGAGTAGTGTACTTTAGGACCCATTCGACATCTTCATTTTGCTTGTAACCGAAGAAGGAAAGAACAATTTTGCCAATCAGAAATGAGTGTTGGGGTTTGATGCATAGTTCCTCACTGAGAGATACATTGAAGTGACAAATAATATTAGTAATGAGTGCAACATAAGGAAGAGGGGCATTGGGTTTGAGAGCTTTCTTCATGAGGTAACAAATGAGAGAAGCCTAATTGAGAGGACAAACAATAATAAGGGACCACATAAGAACAATGTCTTTTTCCGTCAACTGAGCCAGATTGGTAATACGAGGGAGAATAATGCGAGCGATGATGTAGTGCATGAGATGACAACTGAAGGTGAGAAAGCCAGCAAGGAGATGTCCACTGTGATCAGCATTTTCATTATAGATTAACTGACGAGCCTCGAGGTTATTAAAGTCAGTTTCCCATGCCTCTGGAAGAGATCCTTCAAAAACGTCACCAACGGAACAAAGTTCAATGAGTTGGTAGAATAGGTTTGCATCAGTAACAATCAGGACTTTCTTAATCTCAAAAAATATAGCCATCTTTGATTTTGAGATTTAAGTAGAAAAGTAGCACAAGATCAGGGTAGTGGTTTTCCTTCATAGAGAGGAAAGGTAAGAGGTTTTGAATGTCAAAGAGGTGGAAGCACTCAATACTACTGATGTACTGATCATCAATATATTTAGGATCAATAACTTCCCTTGAATGGAAGAGGGAGTAAAAGCGTTCTTGTTGAGAGGGTGTTGAGAAGAATTACACAAATGTGTGTAGAGTGGGGTTGAGAGGTAAGGGTTCAGAGGAGGTAGAGGTATTAGTTCATTTCTTTTTGGAGACATGTGGGGTTGATGGAGAAGCCATGGAAGAAGGTATGAGTAATATCGGTTATGTAGAAAAGGGAGAGAAAGAGAAAGAGAAATGGTCAAGAAGATAAACAAGATGCGGTTTTAAAGAGATATTCTCATGTTGTAATCGATTATAAGATGTTCGTAATTGATTATAGAGAGTGATTTACGAGGGGTTACAAGGAACATGGTGTCAGACAGGAAAGAGAATCACGTAAATCAAGAGAAATAATGGGAAGGTGATTGAATGTTAATAAAAGAGAATAAAAATGTAATCAGAGATGGAAATTTTGAATTTTTAATGGCAGTTAAAAAATAATTAAGAAGTTGATGATTTTGAAATTTGAACGGATTGCAGTTGGTCAATGCATAGGGAACACGCGGCTGACATATGCAAGTGAAGGGGATGTAAAGAGACGTGATGGTTCAGTTCCTGCTAACATTTAAAAACGTCAAGGTAATCGATTACTGGTATGGTGTAATTGATTGCAAAGAGACTAATGTAATTGATTACCAGTAAAGTGCAATCGATTACTTGAGGGGCATGAGGTGTTTTTAGATAGATTTCTTGATGTTTTAAGAGCTTATGAAGGGTTAGTGATGCTTAGTTCTATTCTTATATGGAAAAATTGATCTTTGGACAAGGGCTTGGTATGAACGATTAAGCTCATAGAAAAAGGATTTAAGAGAGGAAATGTTGACACTACATTATTCATCAAAAGGCATAGACATGATATTCTTCTGGTTCAAATCTATGTTGATGATATTGTATTTGATGCCACTAACGAGTCTTTATGCAGTGAATTTGAAATGTCATCAAAAGGGGGAGATTGAAGACACGAGCTGACAATATTTTGATAATGACAAAGGATGATTACAAGCAACACATGACCAAAAGTTCAAGGCAATGAAGAATCCAGATTTAGGCCTAGAATAAAATGTAAGACTTAATGAAATCTAGTATGGCCCAAAAAAATTGATAAAACATAATAAAACTTGCATCATTTTTTAATTTCTGACCTACAGTAATCGATTACAGTATTTATGTAATTGATTACACAGCCAAACATTAAAGGTATTCACATTTTAAATATCAAGTAATCGTTTACCACAATAGTGTAAATGATTTTCATTAAATGTTGAAATTATTTGACGAGCCAAATCTCTTCAGGTAAGTTTTAAAATGTCCAGTAACCGATTACTACAATTGTGTAATCGATTACACCTTTAAACGTTGAAAACATTTAAATTTTTAAATCCATGCAATCGATTATACAATTATAGTAATCGATTACACAGAAGTCAAAATGGCTAAAAAGTTACATCTCTTACATGAAAAGTCATGTTTTTTCATCCAAACCCATGAATCATTGCATCCCTTTGTAAATGTATATTTTCAAGACTCATGACTATTCAAATGCATCTTTTCAAGACTTTTCCTAATCTATAAATAAGACAGAAAATCATTTTCTCAAACACACCAATTCTTTCCATCACTTACAAAAAGAATTAAAAGCTTCAATGTCATACTATCTTTCCATTAAGTCATTAGTTCTTCAAGTTGTTTATCTACTTTTTGAGAAGTTTCAGTTTATCCTCAAGTGAAGTTTTGTATTTGGATGTAATCTCAAAGTGTTGTAAAATAAGAGAAATGACTCTCTCTTGGAAGTTTTGGAGGCTCCATATAAAGGAAAGGAATCCCTTAGTATTAGAGTGTTTAGCAGTTGTATCACTTTACGATTACAGTGTAACTCAATTACATATGGTTAGAAAAGGAAAAGTTAACAATGCACCGTAAGATACGGCGAAATTACTGAATTAGTATGGCCAACGCTTTCCCCATTTGTTATGCTTTTCCTTTTACTTTACTTGATTTCTAGAGTACTTGTATGGGTGTGTCAATTTATATCAGTAAAATTATACATTACTTTACTCAGCAAAAAAATCTATGCTATTAACCAGAAAAAGTTATACGTCACTTCTCAAAATTATATGAATTGGTTATTTTAATTTCTAAAACTTTGAAATTTTAAAATTTACATATAAAATCATTAATTTTAATCATGAACTAAATGCTTTTTTATTTTAAGGAATAACACAATTTTGATAACCAATACCAGATTTTATTCGTTCATATGCATGTGTTTCGCCGGGTCGGGGAAAGGCTTGGTGCCTAGTTTATAGCACAAAATATTTTATTATCAAATTACATAAGTGTCTCTTGAGCAACCACCAAAAATGGAATTCTAAATCGGCGATCGATACCCTTCCAACCATATCATGAATGCCATATACACTATGTTCTTGCTAATTTTCATTTGTCAGTGCATGTAAATCAATTCATCCTCTTTACACTCTCGTATTGCAATATCCATCATTTCAGGGACGCTAGATGGCAATACATCACAACATTGCCTTCTTGGAGCCTGCAACTGAATACAAGTTGAAGAGTAAATTATTGAGTACCAATGCAAATTCATCTCCTAGTTTACTATAATCAAGATTTATAACCTGTTTGGTGCCAAGGACTAGTTTGGTTGTGGCCACTTTGATTACTTCTAGTCTCTCTGGTGATGATACGTAAGATGAACAATTTTGCAAAGATTTCTTGTAAGTGCTTATTATTATGCCATCTTTATCGTGGGACAAATTGTCCAAGTAAAAAATGGTGGGCCTCCTACATGGGTCAGGGTGAAATTCTCTTGTGTTGAAAGAATATAAAGCAGCCAAAACGGTTCCTTTTGTCCAGTGTTTGAATGTTTGTTGAACTTTGAGAACATCTGGCAAAGACATATGGTTCTGGAATACTTGAACAGCATAACCCCAAGACAGTGAGATTGTCCTTGAAAATGAAAACCGTCTATCATAACAAACGGTTTGTTCTAGAATCCTCTGAGGATCAACATTGACCGCTTCAAATAAACGTTGTAGAGCTTTTATAGCTGTCATGTTGGGGAAAATTGGATCAATATAATCTGGGTGATGCAAGGACAACAAGGGTGTCACTGGATGTGCAGCCAATAAACCAAATGCATTTCCCCTCAAATCAACCTGATCCAATTTCACAATCACAAATAAGACAAGATTTAAAACAGACTCAAATACTTCATATCTATGTCACGTCTAATTTTGCTAACAATTTGACTGAAATAACACATTTTTGAAAGTTGGAGCAACAGTTTTCTATCTAAAATTTGACTGGTGGAAATTCCCAGATAAATTAGAAGTACAATTAGGTGTGTATAAAATTAGGTGTTACCTGGTGAAAGCCTGGTTCATGTGTTAATCCTACACCTAGTTCAGTTATACAAGAGTAGACCCTGGAATCACTTCCGTAAAGATGTGGGTACCTTTGTATACATGAATCAAGAACCTTGGCCAAGACTTTTGCTAGAGAAGAACTGATGGCAAAACCTGCCCCACCATACCCCATTCCGAAGCCAAAAAACCAGTTCTGCTTATAACTCTCAGAGTTTGCACCAATGTAATACCAAAGCCTATGATCATACTTGGAAAGAGTTTTCCGCAAATTCTCTGGGAAGAAAACCGTATCATCATCCCCAAACACAAACCACCTAACACCAGAATGATTCAGTAGTGCCACAGTCTCCTTCACAACACGTGCCACGCGAATTGCCGACCTTGTGCCACCATGGTGAGTGTAGCGAAACCGTGAAGTGTCTTCAGAGACACATATGGGAGGCAGAGAATAATCATCATTCTCACCATTTTTCTCTTTTTCTTCAGCTTTTAGCGGACCGATATTAACATTGTCATCCACAAAAACACATCCCCTCACTGTTGTTCTGTTCCACCATAGCTTGATATATTCCTTCCTCTTAGGCCACGAAGACCCACTTGAAGCAATTCCAAAAACAAGATGATCAAGGGTGGTGGTGGTGGTGGTGGAAGGTTCAATAAGCACATTGTTTGATGAAGAATGTAAATTTAGTAGGCTTGATGATGTGCCCAAAACCAAAAGGAGCACTGATGTAAGGACATAGAGGGCACAAAAGGAAGAAAAGAGTAGAAGGAAGTTGATGAGAGAATGGCCTGTGGTGGATTTGTGAAGCGAATGCATGGTATTCGATGGAGTTTGTGAAGATGCAGGGGATTTTCTGTTGTGTGGTATTTTAAGTGTGAGAAAAAAGTAAATTACACAGAAATAGTTTGAATAGAAGGAGTTCATCCTTCTTCTGTTGAATATTCATCTTTTATCTTACTAATAAATTAATCTTAAAATTTAAAGTAAACTCTTATACTTGCTTTTATTAAAATGGTTATAAATCAGATGAGTTTGATCATCATAATCCATAATCCATTATGATATCTATGACACCCAAAATTAAAAATAGTGTGAGAAAAAGGTTGAAGACAAACTTCAACTGTATTTCCGTAATATGCGGCGTAGGAAAGATTAAGGAAACTTTAACTTTGAGTCAGTTGTTACTTTGTACCCGTGCCTTTGATCCCGTCACGCCTTCAACTTCAAGGCACCCTCGTTGCTCCAGATTTCCTTTCCATGAATCGCCTCATCAAGTTAAGGCTCGACATTTATAACTCGTTTTATGTTAAAAAATAATTATAGAAAACTTAATACAGAGATCTTTTGGGTCCCATAAAATACTATACTTTTTCTTTTAAATCTAATTTATATTTAATATTCTATGTTTAATCATCGGAGCAAATGTCAATTTAAATTATATTTTTTTCAATTTTATTTTTTTGACAGTTTTATAATCACTTTAACTACTAAATACTGTATTTTTAATTGTCTAAATTACATGTCAGTAACCGATTAGACATATTAGAATTATCTAAATAAGTTGATGTGTAATTTAATTAGCCCTATTAATATTTAATGAATTTAAAATCATAAGGTATAGGTCTAACAGAAGTGTAAGAAGCAGACTGGATAGGTTCCTTTGTTCTCAGGACTAGTTAGTGTCATTTCCAAATTGTGTTCAATTGGCCGTAAATAGAACTTTGTCTAATCATTGCCCTCTAGTATTAAAAGTGGTAGATGTGGATTGAGGGTCTAAACCATTTAGAGTTCTTGATTGTTGGTTACGTGAACCTAGCTTTAAAGTGTTTGTGGAGGAATCATGGAACACTTTACATTTTGAGGGATGGGGGATTATGGTATTAAAAGAAAATTTGAAGGGGTTAAAACAATTAATAAATGTGTGGAATAAGGAAAACTTTGGCTTGGTTTAGGTGAAGGAGTTGGAGGATAAAATTAAAAATTTGGATTTAGAAGAGAAGCAAGGTAGGTTGAGTGAGGAGGAGGTGTTGCTTCATAAGAACTTGGTGGCAGAGTTATGGAGATTATCCAGTTTGGAGGATTCAATTTTGTGTCAAAAGTCTAGATTGCGTTGGATACAGGAAGGTGATTCTAACACTAAATTTTTCCATGCTGTTATTAATAAGAGGCGCAAGGGTAGTGCCATTTATGGTTTGTGGATCAACGGCTCATGGGAGGAGGAACCGATTTTGGTGAAGGATGGTGTAAAAGCTTTTTTTTTAGCAGAAATTTTAGGATGATTGCTGGAACAGGTCGGTGTTAGATGGAGTTACTTTTCCAATGTTGGGTGAGGAGGCTAACATGCATATTAATGAGAAATTTATGGAGGAGGAAATTCATTTGGTTGTTTGGGAGTGTGATGGGTCAAAGAGCCCAGGTCCTGATGGGTTTAATTTCAAATTTATTTAAGCTTTTTGGATCCTGTTGAAGTCTGATGTTTGTAAAATGATGGATGATTTTTATTTATCTGAGGTCCTTCCAAAAGGAAAAAATGTTTCTTTTTTAGCTTTAGTTCCAAAAGGGACATCTCAATTTGGACTAGGTGATTTCAGACCTATTTCTTTGATTGGGTATCTTTATAAAATTATTGCTAAGATTCTAGCTAGGCGGTTAAAGAGTGTAATTGGTGGATTAATTTGTGAGAATCAATCAGCCTTTGTGGGTGGCCGGAATATGTTGGATGGGGTGGCAATTGCAAATGAGCTTATTGATGAGGTGAAGAAGAGACGTAAGTCATGTTTAATTTTAAGATGGATTTTGAGAAGACATATGACTCTGTATGTTGGGAATTTTTACTATATATGTTGCGAAGGATAGGGTTTACAAGTAGGTAGGAGCATTGGATAAGGGGGTGTCTAATGTCTTCGTCTGTGTTGATTCTTGTTAATAGGAGTCTAACAATAGAATTTGCTATGAGAAGGGGTATTAGACAAGGTGACCCTATGGCTGCCTTCCTATTTTTAATTGTAGCTGAGGGGATCAGTGGGTTAATGCGGAAGGCTGTGAAACAGAATTTATTCAAAGGCGTATGTGTGGGGGAGCAACAAATTTGTATATCACATTTGCAATTTGTAGACGATACTCTGTTCTTTGGGAAGGGTCTCTAAAAAATATTATCTCTTTGAAGAGTATTTTGACGTGCTTTAAGCTGGTATCTGGGTTGAAGGTGAATTTTTATAAAAGTAAATTGGTAGGTGTTGGGGTGAATGAGGGGGAGTTGACACTGTATGCTGCTTTGTTGAACTGTAAAATTTTGAGGTTGCCTTTTGTTTATCTGGGAATTGTTAGGGAATCCCTCAGGGTTAGGCAGTGAAAACACAAAGGATTTCCAAAGCATTATGCAAAATTAATTTTTTTTTTGTTTTAGGGTTTACCTCTTGTGGACGCAAAGCGAGTTCTTCAATCGAAGCAATTGTAGCTTCGCCCTTAGGAGTTCACATGAGCACTCCCACCAGAAACTGAAATTCTGAATGCTAGTAAGGAATTTAGAGTAATCTAATTTCTGAGCAGCAGCCTATGAGCATTTCATGCTCTATATATAGGCTTAGGTCTTAACCTGATGTGCTCTCATTAAACATTAGGCTCCTAACTCATTCTAAATAAGTTAGGCCCAATAGTTTTATTTTTAGTCCAACTAAAATAAAACTATTCTTTGGTGGGCTTCCTCTATGTGTGTGACCCTATAGGTAAAATATTCGGTTATATTAATAATAAATTATTTTATTATTAATATAAAATAAGAACGACATCAAGCAATACATCATTATGTCTGAATATTATTTATCATCGACATGACCTATAAGTGACAATTATTTATATATTCATTCTTTTTGTCACGATATCTAATTTGGCCCAAGGCATGGTCGTCGTCATCCTTGTATGGTCCAATTCATTTTACTTGATACCAGAGTAGACTTTACAGAATAAATATCTAATACTTATTCGTCCTAGCATGGTCATGCATTTCGTTAGTCCCACTCCATCAAGTGACCCATAGATATCACTCCTGTCATATAGGAAAGACAAATCTTATCTACATCACTCACATCCCTTTGCATAATTTGTCCATTGCCTAATCACAATCTTTATGGTCATCTTATTACAACTGACGTTTGATTGTATTAAAACAAACTCCTTATGTAGGAATCCTAGTGACTTCAGGTTGAAGGACTATATACCATTTTTACATTGAGAACCGTTTATGACACCCATGTAACAGTCCATGCAACGTTCTCATGGTGGGTCTATCCAGTACAACATTACTCTTAATGTGTACCCATGTGAAGACTTGATATCATATATATCCATGATTTGTGAGATCAAATCATCAGTACATTCATATACTAGTCTTAATGTATTTACATGTCCCTATGTAAATACTTGATTAGGGACGTTTTAGGAATAATTCTCTTATGACCTATTATTTCAGGATAAATAGTTTTAAAACAATCTTAAAACTGAAAATATTAATTTTATTGATAAGTTAAAATTGATACATTAATAGCTCGTAGTACATACACCAACAGGAATTCCTTTGGGGATTAACCCACAAAAAGTTAGTACTTGGAATCCTGCTATGTTTCAAAAAAAAAAGTTATCCTCCTAGAATAAGCATCATATTTCCTTTGGTGGTCGACTCTGTCTCTTAAGATCGATACTGTCTTCTTTGCCTCTTTTTTTCTTTTAATAATCTACTAATACCTTTGCAAAGATCTTTTTTATGGAGAGGACAAAAATTTGTTAGGTTGAATGGGATTAGGTAGGTCGTTCAAAAGAGGCTGGTGGGTTGGGGTGCGGGGTTTAGGTAAATTTAATCTGCACTATTAGGGAAATGGGTCTAGATATTATTAACTAATAGGGATAGTTTATAGGGCAGAGTCGTGATGTCAAAATACAGGTATGGTGTTCATTTTGGTGATTGGGAGATGTTTAAAAAAGGATCTAGATGGTGGAGGGATTTGGGAGGTGTTTTAAAATAGTCGAAGTGAGAAAGGTCATTGCATATTCGGTTTTGTTTGGATTGTTGGGTGGGGGAGTGAGATCTAAAGTCATGTTTCCCAAGGTTATTTTTAGTATCCTCTCAACAGGATGCTTCTTTGGCTGAGACGGGTGTGTGGGAAAGAGATAAATGGGTCTAGGATATAAAATGGCATAGAGAGTTATTTGTTTGGGAACAAGAGTTGTTGGTACATTTCCATCAAATTGTACATGGTTTTGATGGTGTTCGTCTTTATTCTCAAGATTATTGGTCATGGTTGGGAGATCCTTTAGGTAGCTATTCTCTACGATCAACCTAGTCTCATACGTCCTGAATCAGATTTGTGGGATGCATCTTTTACGCTGTTCTTTTGGACTACTAAGGTTCCTCTTAAAGTGGTAGGTTTTGGATGAAGGCTTATGTTTGATAGAATACAAACAATGCAAAATTTATCTTCTCGTAGTTATGTTATAGATATTTCAGCTTTGTTTTGTGTTTTCTGTGGTAAGTGTGTAAAGTCAAGTTCTCATTTGATTTTCTCTTGCAAGCTTTCATACTCATTATGGCAAAAATGTTATGATTGGTTGGGCTTCTACTCAGTTCTGCATGATGAATGTAAATACAATTTTGACGGATTCTTGAGTCTGGGTACTGGATCTGGAACGAAGCATGGACTTGTTGTTAATTGGTTTGCTACTATTTGGACGATTTAAGGATGTCGCGATAGTGTTATTTTTAGGAATGAGAATGTCTGTTTACATAAAATGTTTGAACAATTACAATTTAGAAGTTGAGTTTAGCTTAAGTCTCGAATGAAATGTTTCTCTAGAGATTTTCTAGAATGGTATAGGGAGTCTCCCTTATGTCTTTCAGATTTGTAATTCAATAATCTTGTATGTAGGTTAAGGTACCCCTTGTAACTTTTTTAATAGTATTTTTTACCGATCAAAAAATATATATAAGAATAAAAATCATATTTGAGACTTAAAAACATCACAATTTTTTTAATATATAGTGTGGCGTTTATGTGTTTAGTATTCGTTTAGGAGATAATTTGAGAGAATTTAATTTGGGCTTAAATCAAGCAAATGTCCAGACTTCTGTTTTTCTCTCTCCAGATTTAAGTGATCTTAGCATGTATTACGTTTTACTACTTGGTCACATTTAAAAATCTGAATTTAATCTAGGATTTTGTTAATTTCAATCATCAAAAACAAAACTTAAACCATCTCAAGAGGAAATCTTTTTTGAGAATGATAAAAGCACAAAAGTATAATATATACTATAACATTTCTAATAAAAATATGTGCTTTTAAGTTATTTAAACTCAACTCCAAAATATTTATAACAAAAATCTCTAATTTAAAATCAAAGCTTCATATTTTATCATAAAGATTTGATCCCGACTCTTTCATATATTCAAAGTTCAGCAAAGTCAACATCATTTTCTTCTTATAAAAAAAGTATAGCCACTTGAAAAATAAATGATAAAATTGTTAAAATTTTAACAGTTACAGTTAATGTTATCTTGTACCAATACACTTGGGAGGAGCAATTTAAAAACACAGTATTCAAATAAAAAAAAATTAAAATTAAATAAAAAGATTATTGAATTGCTTCAATTCATTACAAAATATTTAGTTGAGCAGTATGATGTATCAAGAAATATGTTGAATAGTTTAATAGAATCCAAGAAACCGCACTAGCTAATATGAAAGCTTCATTTTCTCCGCGGTTTAGGTTGAACCTAGTAAACTATTCGCACAGCATAAAGTAAATTGCTCTGTTATCATATGAGATTTGGAATTCTAGGCCTTCTCATATAAACTTGAAGCTACATTTTTCTTGAGCATTTCAACAGAGATTTAATCTATAGAATGTTCTATCAGGGCATGTAAACCATTTCTTCATATGTGCATTCTCTGATTGCAATTTCCATCAAATCACGAGTGCTAGAAGACAGCACATCACAACAGTGCCTTCTTGGATTCTGCAACTGAATAATTAAAAAAGATTAAGGATGAAGCCATGATCCTCCTAAGAATATAGATTTGGTGCAGTCAAAATCAATAATCTAAAATTGGATGAAAATTGAATGGTTCAGATTCTTCATCCAACAATTTTGAATTACCTGTTTGCTGTCAAGGTCCAATTTATTTGTGACCACTTTGATCAATTCCAATTCCTTCAATGATGGCATGTCAGATGAGCAATTTCTAAAAGATTTTGTGTAATTGCTTGTTATGATGGCGTCTTTACCAGAAGATACATTGTCTAGATAGAAAATAGTGGGTCCTTTACATGGGTCAGGGGGGATTTCTCTTGTATTGAAAGTATATATTTCTTGCAAAATATTTCCTTCCCTCCATGGCTTGAATGTTGCTTGCACTCTCACAACATCTGGCAAAAGCTCATTGTTTTGGTATATTTGAACAGCATAGCCCCATGACACTGAAACTGTCCATGAAAACTTCCTCTCATAGCAAACTGTCTGCTGTACTATCCTCTGGGAATCAACATTAACCGCTTCAAATAAATGTTGCAGAGATTCTATAGTTGTCATGCTAGGAAAGATAGGATCAATGAATTCTGGGTGGTGTAGGGACAACAAAGGAGTTAATGGATGTGCAGCCAATAGGCCAAATATATTTCCCCTCACATCAACCTAATCCAATTTCACACGATCACAAACAGAAAATTAATCAGAAGGATAAAGAAAAAGTAAAATATAATAAATTGGCATTTCAAACTAATAGCATGTTTGGATATCCCCACTGAAATATCACAACTATATTTATTTCATTGTAATATGATCCCACAAAATTTTGTTTGGTTGCCTTCAACCAAAATTGATTTTGCCTTCAAAGGAACGTTGAAGCTAATATAACAAATTGTAACTTTTGCATTAAATTAAAAAACTTTTCAAAATTCATAGGTGTCAGTTTAGTAGTAAAAAAAAATTAGCTGGTTTGTATAATTTCTTAGGTTTAAATCTTGATATTATTATCTCATAAAGATGTTAACATAGTGACAGAAACTCACTACGATTTCAGAAAAGAACCATGATTTAAACCTAAAAATACACCAATTGAAAAAAATAAAATTATGTGAGTTTTACCTGATGAAAACCGGGTTCATTTGTCAATCCCACACCTAACTCTGTTATGCAAGAGTACACCCTGGCATCACTTCCATAAAGGTGAGGGTACCTCTCAATACATGAATCAAAATCCTTGGCTAGAACCTGTGCTAGAGAGGAACTAATGGCAAAACCACCTCCACCAAAAGCCATTCCAAAACCAAAAACTTGGGCTGCATCATAAACCTCAGAGGTGGCCCCAGCATAGTACCAAAGCCTATGGTCATATTTGGAGAGAGTTTTGACCAAATTCTCAGGGAAGAAAATGGTGTCATCATCTCCAAACACATACCATCTCACATCAGAATGGTTCAATGCCACAGTCTCTTTCACAACACGCGCCACACGAATTGCTGACCTTGTGCCACCATGGTAAGTGTAGCGAAAACGTGAAGTGTCTTCAGAGACACGTATAGGAGGAAGAGAGGTATCATTCTTGGCCATTTCTTCATCTGAGAGGTTATCCACGAAAACACACCCTCTCATTGTTACATTGGGTTTCCAATTCCACCAGAGCTTTGTATATTGCTTCCTACGAGGCCAAGAACCTTCACTTGAAGCAATTCCAAACACAATATGATCAATAGTTGTAGGATCAGAGTCAGAAACATAATGTAATATTGAACTTGAACTAGAACCAGAACCCGAACCGAAGTTTACTACTTTTGTTGTGGCTAAGAGTATGACAGATAAAGAAAGTGAAATGGCACAAATTGAAGATGTGACTAAGATGAATTTCATCAGAGGTTGGGTTTTCTTAGGATTGTCAAATGACTTCATGATCATAGATGAAGATTATAAATAGAATGCATGTAACAAGAGTTGCACAAATACAACTTTGAGCTATATATATAAAGTAAAGTACATACAAAGTGCTACCAAAAACTGCGGCTTAAGAAAGCTAGGAAAATAGAAAGTAACTAGTTCTGCACGTGTAGGTTACTAGATTGAAGTCAACCATTGGGGTGGTATGCCACATTTTCAAGCATAGGCAGCAGGTGGGCATTCTTACCTTACTCTATACTCATGCATTAATTTATATGCATTTAAATTACGGGGCTAGTTGTACAATTTCGGCTTAACAATTAATACTTCCCTAAGAATGTAAACACCCACTAGTACTTTCCTGATTTGCACGACTGTTTCTCTCTTTAATGCTTCAAAATGAACGATCTCCCCCTTTGCTAGGTTTGATTGCATCCATTGTCCACATTCTGCATATCCGAATTTGCCATTAAGTACCTGTTTCGTAACTCCATAACATGAATGGAGTTTGGTCATCGTCAATATGTAAGTGTTAATTACATTGTTGAAGGCAACTTTTACCGTAGTTTGATCAAATCAAAATTAATTTTCAGTCGCAACTATTGTCCTAATCAACAACGTTGAAATTTTTAGGAAAAAACTTCAAATTGGGAGGTGATGATCCTATGTGCTCATATAAATGGTTGATACGTTAAAATATTTATATATCAAAATTTCAATGTAACAATACAACCCATGAGAGATAAAAAGAAACCTTATCCCACTAGGTTACTTAACACATTTAAGAATTATAATACAACTATATATTATATTATATTCATAAAATGTATATTCATTAATAATATTTATTTGTAAAATAAATATTCTATCTTTTTTTCATTAATTTTAATTTTAATTTTTATACTAAATAAAAAAATAAAATGTTTATTTTGTAGATAGATTTTATTAACAGATATACATCCTACATATATAATATAACTATATATAGTTGCATTATTCTTTTTAAATGTGTTAGGTAGTTTAGTGGCGAGACTTTTCTTTTATCTCTCATATGTTGCAAGATCAAACCTTGTTATTCCAATCACCCATGAACGTGGCTAAGGTCATGTGCAATGCAAGTACGGTTTGAAGAGTAAATTCATATGAGTCTAGATGAATAAGAAAATACTATGGATGTTTGTGTTGAACCCATGACTAAAAATGAAAAATCCAAAAGTTTTTACCATTAAACCAAACACATCTTTTATTATATATATGGTAATCATTATATATATTATAACATTCAATATATTTATAAATATTTAATATATTAATAATTTATAATATTTTTAAACATATTTATGAGAAATTTATTAAATATATTATAAAATATCTTAATTATATTATTAAATAGATTATTAATATTTAATGTTTTAAATTATATAATTATATTGTAATATATTAAATATTTATACGTATAACATATATATAATTATTACCATACATATAACAAAGATATGTTTGGCTTAATGACAAAAGCTTTTAGGTTTTATACTTCTTGGTCATGAGTTCAACATCAACCTATACCAAAAATTTTAATTTGAATTGGTTGAAATAATTTTTTAAATCAAGTCCAATTTGATTAAAAATGGTTTGGTCTGGATTGGATTGTTCGATTTTTTTATGCTTTTTATTTTTTATTTAATTTGAAAGTAAAAAATAAAGTTTATTTTATTAGTAAACTTTATTTTTCATACAAAAGACAAACTTAAATAGTAAAAAAGATATAAGTCATAAAATTATATTTAAATTGATGTTAATTAATACCAACTAGCTTGTAAATACGTCAAAATATTAAGACACGTGTTTCATAAAAAAATAACTTTAAAAATAATTTTTAAAATCTAATTAGGAACATAAATGTATAGTTATATAAATATGAATTACAAGTTTATTTTATGAATAAAAGTGTGTGTAACGTCCCCTTAACGATTCCTAGAATTTATCCAGGGGTATGATAAAATCAAAAGAAATTTTTCACCTTTTAAACTTCTCCGATAATAAATTATAGAAACCTATGTCACTCAAAGCACTCAAAAACTCCTTTTAGGAGCCATAGTAATTTATTTCACAAACCCTATAATCAATTACAAGGCCCTAATGTGGTAACCGATTACCTACAAACTTGTTACGCAAGGAAATTTCATACCCCTTTGGTAATCGATTATGTAATTAATTATCAAACACTATAAATTTGGCCTTCGGAGCAACTTCTGCCCTATCTAACTTACGTGTTTCAACTCTGGTTGTCGCCAAACTTCATTGGCATTATATTTCCCTCATTTCGGACCTGTTAGCGCAGTTCGTACTAAAAAATTCCCATATATGACAAAGATATGCACTAAAATGCAATTTAACCAATTTTTAACTAACACTATGCTTAGATAGTAAAGAAATAAAGTTTATTTTATCAGTAAACTTTATTTAATTTAAAAGTAAAAAATAAAGTTTATTTTATTAGTAAACTTTATTTTTCATACAAAAGACAAACTAAATAGTAAAGAAAAATATAAGTCATAAAATTATATTTAAATTGATGTTAATTAATGCTAACAAACTTGTATATACGTCAAAATATTAAGACATATGTCTCATAAACATAATAACTTTAAAAGTAAATTTTAAAATATAATTAGGAACATAAATGTGTAGTTATATAAATATGAATTACAAGTTTATTTTATAAATAAAAGTGTGTGTATGTTATATAAAGTAATAACTTTTAAGACAAATAAGTATGTTGTTAGATCATATTTAATAACAAAAATCTTAACAGTTGAATTTTTCATAAATGGTAACTAATGTCACTCATCATATCTTATTAATGTTATTCACATTCTCCTATTGAGGAAGTTGAAAGGAACCCTGAAGATGATGGTTTCAACTTCCATGTTTAGGGTTAATTGTTATTACATATTTTATGTTAAGAAATTGATTATAAATATCAGATTCTTTTGATCCTTTCTTCTGTGTAAATTAGAAAATACTAATGGCTCTGTGTGATCCTTTCTAAAGTGAGTCCTGGTAGAATTTGAAGGATGAAGAACAAAGGAGGATGTACTTCATTTGATTTAGTTAAAAATAAGTGTTGTATATTTTAGGATTTCAATATAGAGATTTATGCATTTTGATATATTATAAAGATTTGATATATATACTTTTTTTTCTAAATCTTTAAGTGGAGGGTGGTTTATATTTTAGAGTTTCAGCGTAGGGATTTAGACCGTTTGATGAATTGCCTTTGGTATGTTTAGATTACTTCTCATTTTGTGCTATCCATTTATATTTTCTATTTTCTATCGTGATGATAGATGTTTCAGTGTCTCCTTTCAAGTAGAAGGTATATTAATGTCTCATTTCAAATAAAAGGTATATTAGTGTCTCAACTTAATTTGATGGCTTATGTTCTTCTAGCTTTTGTATAGTATAAAGTGACTATTTAGATTAAGATTTGTTTAGATTAAAATTAGATAAAAAACTATTTATAAAGATTTCGCTTTTTGTTTTTTATTTATTTATGCTTTCTGTTTTTTATTTTGATGGTTCCTTTCAAATAGAAAGAATGTCAACTTTTCCCTTATTTTATTTTTAGTTTTCTCTTTATTTTTTATTTCAAGGTTCTCTCTTTTTTTTAAAATGCTTCTATAGCAAAAGTATAATTGGTTGTAAAAAAGATAAATTTAAATGAATGTTTATAACATCATGCTATTATTTTTCTTCTTATTAGATGTGTATGTCATTAGTTAGATCAAGATTTGTGCAGATTAAAATTAAATTGAAATAATGTTTTTAGAACTTGCTTCTTAATTTTTTTGTTATTTGTTTATGCCTTATGTTTTTTTCATTTTGATGATAGGTCTTTTGGCGGATGTTTTAATTTTAAGCATTTTTTCAAATAAGGTATTTTTTTTTAATTATACATGTAAATTAAGGTACATGTAATTGGTTATCTATGTCGTGAACATGTAATTGATTGCAGTGACAAAGAAAATTAAAAAGGAGTTTTTACGAATGCATAAAAATTGTAACCCCAATGTTAAAATGAACTTTAGTATTTGTAAATGAAATTGATTTTTTCTTAAAATTTATCCTATTATTTATAACATCTTAATTTTAATTATTGGTTATATTAGCCAAATGATTAAATTAGGAATGTTAAATTAATTAAAGACAAACACGTTAATTTCTGGAGATCATCTGGGTAAGTTTCGGGTAACCCGATTGGTTCCAGAAATTAACTGAATGCATGAAAGGATGACTTTTCTCTTAGCTACACTAATTCTTAATTCACTCTTTTCCTCACTTTCATTATTTCACTCTCGCGCATGCACAGAAAGGAAAAAGGAGCGTTGCTTCTTCATCTTCACCACTCGCGGGCACCTATCTCCTTCTCCACCATTTTCTTTAATTTTTCTTAAGTTTAAGTAAGAATCAAGCTTCACTCTCTATCCTTTTCCTTGGGCAGCATTGATAAGCTTAGGGTTCTTAAATTTCTCTAATTACCAAGGTAGGGTGCCATGAGACTATGCTCGGTTAAGCAGCTTGTTCTTCTCCTACTCTTTAATTCCCTTAATTTCATGAATTTTAGGTTGTTTGAAACCTATTTTGTGTGTGGGAAGTAACTAGGCATTTGGGTTTCGTGATTTCTCAATTTCAAGTAAGCTATAAAATGACCCATGGTCTCATTTAGCTCTGTTTCTCAAATTCAAGTATTAAGCCTTCGATTTCCATGGCTAGGAGTCATTTTGGAGTTGTCGTGATGAGTATGCAGCATTCAAGCTTAGCGGAATTAGGTTACGGAACCCGCTGGTGACATTCAGTAAGTCAAAAGCTTTCATATCTTTGTTGTCTCGCCAAATGTTTCAAGTTTCGAAGTAGTTAGAAATTAATTAAATACTAAGGTTTTAGTAACCGATCAACTAATCAGAGGATTATTAGTTATGTGTAATGTAGGTTTTGATTCTGAAATGTGGCCAGGACTATTGAGCCTTGGAATCATTGATTCCAGGTAGGAGAAGCATTATATTTTAAATGTATAGACTATAAACAGACCAGGGTATATATGTATGTTATATGGATGACTGATTGATGTTTGGATAAAAACCCTTGATGATGATGATGATGTTTGATTTTTACTGGCTATACCCCTTCTTGTTGCGGTATTGATTTGATTATAAATTATAAAATATGTTGGATGTCGTTCATATATGCGTATGATAATTATGATGAAGAATGTTGCATTGGATTGCAATGGTTGGTGATGATGTAAATTGGTGATGTTATATGATTGATAATGAGTATATTGATGATGATTGAATAAGCTTAAGGTAGCTTAGTTGATATTGTGAATTGATTGTAATGGATATTGACATGTTATGCTGGAAATGAAATAAAATGGGTGACGGTAACTGATAGGCAAGGTCTGTGGCAAGTTATCCACTACCCGTTGTTGTATAAATAAGTGTCGTTCCACTAGGGGTTGCTGTAATTTAAAATATTCCATTTTGAATAATTTAGGTGAGAAAGTGAAATGTAAACATGGATATAATGCGAAAGTAAAACTTAAACTTGTAAATGAACATACGTAGTAATAAAAATAGAAAGAAATCAGATAATGAGAAGCTAGGATTAGATTTCATCGATTCCTTGTTTACGAAATCCATAAGAAAACTCTTAAGATGTTAATCCCTCAATCAGTTTAAGAAATTTTTTAGCATTATAATCAGTTGTTTAAAGTGTTTGATACATCAGAAGCTAGTCCTGACAACCGATTGTATCGAGTATTTCATTCAAATCGATTTTCAAGAATCGTCTTCCAATAACTTGAGAGAAACTGGATCAAGAAACTATTTATCCAATAGAATCAAGCAATGAACACACTATGAAATACCAAAATCAATAGAATGAAATACCATATATATATAGAGCCAAAGTACGTTGGGCTCGAATCGACTACATCCAACCCTAAAAGAAATTTTAGCTACACATGGTAGCCATTGAAAACCAAGAAAATGAGAAAAATGAGAAGAAAAATAGCTTCCACGGCCTTCTACGTCACTTTCACAAAAGATGGAGATTGTCGTTCTTTTTTCCTTCAAAAGCAGCTGGTGTTTCTTCGTGGCAATTCTTTAAATATAAGTAATCTCGCTTAAGTGAGAATCACTTGCTTTTCCCTTAAGTTGCTTTATCAGCTGCTTGATTCTTTGCATGCTCGCTCAAGTAGGAATTTCCTCGCTTAAGCGAGATTGGACCTGATGTTACTACCCTATTTTCGCTTAAGTGGGTCAAGCCTTGCTAAAGCAAATCAACAACTTGAAGTCTTTGTCTCTTTTTTGCCTTAACGGGATGAACCTCACTCAAGCGAGTACACATTCCTTGCTCTCTGGACTTTTCTCGCTTGAGCGGTCTAAGCCTTGCTCAAGCAAGAATTCTTTCTTTACTCTCTGGACTATTTTCGCTTGAGCGGGATGAACATCACTCAAGCAAATATACTTGCAATGTTTCCAGTCCTCTTCTCGCTTGAGCGAATAAAGCCACGCTCAAGCAAAATTGGCCTCGCTCAAGCGAGTTACTCCAAAGTTGCTTAACTTTTTGGCCACTTCAATCTTTTTTCTCTATTTTTCCTATTTTTCTTATAAAATAAATAGAATAAAAAGTATTAAACATTATCAAGCTCACAAAACCTAAGCTAGGTCATTCAAATTCAAATTTTTACTATTTTATCCATTAATTCTCATCCAAATGAACAATTTCTCATAAAATTTGTCTAATTAACGTAAAATTACTGCATAGTGGACACTTATCAATAATTAAGTGGTGACCCCTGGTGATGGTAACCAGGTGGTTTGTGGATGATTGATGTTTATTTGGCATAACATTTGCATAAAAGACACATACAGGACTATTGGGGGCTTGTGATGCCAGCCCAAATAGGAGGGAGACCTTTAGATAGGCACAGACCTTGTGGTGGGCATAGACCTTGTGGTGGTCTCTTTTGGATTCTAAAACTGCCTTGGGTTAGGTTCAAGGATGGCTGCAACACGTGTGTTGAGTTTCCGCTGTCACTGAAAGTAACCGGTGTTACATTATGGGTGAACGATTCAGTATCGATAAAAAGAATTGATTATATATTGAGAAAAATTGATACATTGCAGTGTAAATCCTATCACTGAAATTGGATCCGCATACATATGCATTTGCATATAGACATTGAGATTGAGATGCTGCGGGTCAACTTATGATATGTATTATTGTGATTAATGCATTTATCATAATGTAAATATGTTAAATGATAATGTAAATAAAGATGATTTATGTATTAATATGATGATTATTAGGATTGAATGAGTATTGAGTATGTCATGGTAAATCCAATTCAATACCTGTCATTTAACATATATATGTTCACCTCTAAGTGTTATTATTTTCTAATGGATTTGAACTATGGTGAGGAATGATGATTAGTCATATGGATGCCATTGTGCTCATGGGAGCTATTAATGGATATATGTATACATGTATATATGGATGGTCTAGTTTTGATGTTGTATGTAGCCTTAACTGGGTCTTTATGTATATATATGCTTTTGTATAGTGGATTAGGTAGCTGAAAACCTCACTGGAAGTTTAGAATTGATTTTTGATACAAACTTATGAGTTTAGTGGTGTTGACATACATGATGATAAGCTTAGATAGGTCCATAATGGACCAATTGATATGCATTATACTAAGGAATTACGATATGTAGTGATGTGTTAGTTTGCTTAATATGATGGCTGAAATTATATTTATTGTATTGTATGTAAGGTGCTTGAATGATGTGTAGATAGCTTGGTAGCTTTAGACTTAGCAAAGGACATGTAGAACTATTTATAACATCCTAAAAATAGGATTTATTATCAAAGCATGATTAAAAGAGGAATTTAAAAGGAAAAGAGGAATTAATTAGAACAATTACCAAAATAACGAACACGTCCCTAACAAATATCGTAATGACCAACGTGTCTCTAAACTATTTAAATTAAAAATCTCTTCTCATTTCTTCTATTAAGTTCCACAAAAGCCATAGAGAAGGAAAATCTTATCTTTTCTTTCTTCTTCTCTTCTACAGCATCACCATCCAAATTCATCATCCTCCATGTTTGATTTCATCAACTAAAGGCATGAATCACCTTCTCCACTTTTTCTCTTCCACGTGGACAACTATGGAGTAAGGGAGAGAGCTTGAAATCCTCTAATTCAAGGTAAATTGATGAGCTTTTATCATGGGTCTTGCTATATCGTAGCTTTCTTCCTTGAATTCTTGCAATATTATGGATTTTGAAGCATTTAGAAGTCATAGATATAGTAGACAGCTTGAGGTTCTTAAAGAACCTTGAATTTTCATGAGAAGTGAGTAGAATGGCTTCTTGAATGTTAATTCTATAAGATTGTAGCTTAATGATTGTCATCTCAATGAAATAAGGTATATTCGGAAGGTTTCAAGGTGATTCAGAACTTGAAATTTGGTTCGGAGGTGAGTTCCAAAGTCGATGTCTCGATTCGATAAATTATGCTTTACCAAATTATTTTAATTTAACGACCACTAACTTAGTAAGCGATATTGATATTGAATTGTGGAGTTAAAATTAAGTATTGTGGATTTTAGGAAGTTGTTTGAACTTGAGGAATAGGGATCGAAACTTGCGATTAGCGGATTGCTAACACTTGATCGGCCATAGAGTTTCTGGATTTCTTTATTCGAGGTAGGGGAGCTTTTACATTTTAAATGTATAGTTTATGGACAGGTTCGGGGTTAAATTGCTATCTTATATATGGTATTTTGTGAAATGTTAGTACTAAACCTCAGTTATATGATAGATGTGATACATTCATATATTATTGATATTGAAATATATTCATGTATGTGACGTATTATTTGAAATGAATGATTCCTATACATGAGATGTAGTAGGATACTTGAATAATGTGAATTATATGCATGAGATGCAAATTGAGATAGCATGAGATGCTTGTATTAATACATGAATATGAAAGAAGATTTATATGATTGTGGTTCCGAGGATTCCACAAAGACCTTGGGGGGACTTAAGGCAAAACCTCTTGAGCGGGGCTCGGGGTTTAGCTCGTGACACTACCGTTGTCGTTGAGAGTGATTGTCTCACGTAAGAGGGCAAACGGTTTGGTACCAATAAAACGGCCGGATCAACTGAGAGCTGAGTATATGGCTGATAGCCAGTGTTACAACACAAAAACAAAACTTAATAATGAATGATTGAATCCTATTTTTCTTTTCTTTTCTTTAATTTTATTTATTTTATTCATTTTTTTTCCTTTTATTTATTAAATTCCTATTATTTAACAATTAGATTGTGTGCCTTTAAACTTCTTTTCACACAATCCAAAAATTCTAAATTTTAAATTACGCTTTCCGCTAATCCTTGCGATGATCAAAATATTGGTTGTCCCAGGGAGTACTGTTGATTCAAATTTTTACACCTTCTCATATCATCATATACGAGATAGGTTCTTTCACATGGTCCAAGGGTATTTATTGAATTTTAATTCATAGCTTTTTTTTACATTTTATTTGATTTAATTAACCGTGAAAAATTTACCCTCGATTTTATTAATTTCATTAATCATATTAGGGTTAGGATGTTTTACTATTCATGTGTAATTGGGAACTAAACATGTCAGAATGGAATCCGTGAGGTTCTGGAACCTTCAGATAGGTTTAATAGCTTGTATTTGGTATTTAGAATGAGTGAGAATTGGAATGACCCAATTTGAATAGGAATTGATGGATGAAATTGGTTAGAAATGGCTTAAGTTGGCCAAATTACGTTTTTGCGCATAACTTGCTCATTTTTGGAAATTTTGGAGTGTAGCTTATTGTTACAGGTCATAAATGGTATGATTTAGGTGGTGTCAAAGTTTGGTAGTGTTTGGAGGCCATTTGGAGAGTCAGTGTATGTAGAAGTTGGCCGATAGCCAAAATTCTACATTCTGTCTGTTTGGTAATTGATTACCAAATTGGTGTAATATGGTAATAAATTACCAAAAATCAAAATTGTGAAATTTTGTAGGAGCTCATAGGTAATTAATTATATAATTTTGATAATTGATTACTAGACATGCCCTGATACTGAAATTCTATTTTAATTGCTGGTAATCAATTACAGGATTGGTGTAATCGATTACACAGCATATCATGACCTCCATAACTTGTCGAAACACGTTGGGACTCCACCTAATTTCCTCCTGAAACCCTTTAGGGTTAAGGTAACTAATGTTTGACAAGTCGTAAGGGAATTGATTAGACAATAGATTTGGGTAAATAGGTTTAACTCTATCGTCTTCTCTTTCTCATTCTATTTTTAATCATTGTAGTCACTACCTCTTACCTCAAATATTCAGTTAGCTATTTCTAACTTATCTTACTATATATTTAATTAATTGATTTGATATCTGATTGATAGATATATTTTTTAATTTTTTAATATTTATTATTATTTATTAATTTAATTTAATTTACAACAATCACTACAAATAGTTATAAATTTAATTGCAGTCACTCCACTAATTTGATTAGTTATATCATATCTTTTAATGTTACTTAATACAAAGATGATACAAATTCAACATAATTAAATGTCTTTCTATTGTTAACCACCATAGATAAAAATTAATTCTTCCAATAACCTTTAAATAAATATTTTTCCAAAACAACATTAATAAACTTTTTTTGGTAAGGTAAAATACATATATTTCTTTGAAAATTATATAATATTACTAATGCAGCAATTTAAAGACCACAAATATTTCATTTATAAATTTATAAAATTATGGGGCATTGACCATGAACAACCACCTTTTTTGTCTTTGGTAATTTAATATCCTAATAATAATCTTTGAATAATTTAGTCAATTTTTAAGTGGCTTCGTTAAACAAAAAAATAATTTTTAAAAATAATTTCTCAATTTCAAAACAAAGATACGAACATACTAAGTATTTTACTCGCATTTTTCTTTTAAATTTTTATAAAAATATAAAATCATATTACACTAAATGCTTCTAAACGATACATATTAATTCTTTTCATGTTATGTGGTAAATGATAAAATAAACTTTTAATTTATTTTATTTTTCATCTAAACTTTTGGATTTTTTTTTGCTTAAATACTACTTTCATCTGTTTGATATAACATTATAATAATTTCATCTTTAAAATTAAGACCAAATGGAGACCTTTTGATAACTTGAAGGACCTAATTGAAACCCCAAAATTTACACTCTAATATAATTTTTATTCTTATATATGTTTTCAACAAAATTTCTTTACTTTTAGATTAATTAAGTACAATATTTATTAAAAAAGTAAGTATTTATTTATATAAATATAGTATGATATTTAAAATATACTAGTTCTTATTTCACCCGGTTTTTTATCATTCATTCAATGTTAATTTATTCTACTGTAAATGTACTTTATTTCTCTTTTTAATCAAATTTTGAAACTTTTTATTTTCTGTTTCTTCATCTTTCTCTCCCTCTCCCTCTCTCCCTCTTCCTCTTATTCCTTTTCTTTTTCTTCATCCTTGAGTTTGAGAATTTAGAGTTAAAAAATCAAATTCTTCTCTCTTGCGATTCATTTTTATATAGGACAAACATTTTTAATTGCTAATTATCTTGACATATCCTTATTGATCTATGTCAGTAATGCTCATTCATGCATTCAAAATTAATAAATAATATAAAATACATTGTGTGCATGTACAAGTAATTACTAATGTTTTTAAAAATAACTTCTTGTGAGTAGTGTTAATATTACTTTTTACTCAATACATAAATATATTATTTTAAGAATTATGTCACATTTTTTAAAATTAAATATTATAAATATAATATTTGAAACTAATCAAAATAGTTTATTGAACTCAAAGACATATGCAACTATAAAAAATTGGTCATTTAATTAATTATTAAATTAATATTATTCAATTTATCTGATCAAGTGAAATCAATATAATTTTTTTGGAATAAAGAATCATAAAACCAATATAAAATTATGTGTATACATGAATTTAAAAATATAAAAAATATTAACTACTTTGTTCACTCAATCTAATATAAGGATTGAAAGGAAATATATACACACATTTTTTTAATAGGTTTGTATATTTGCAGAGTTTCAAAACATATTAAATTAAAAAGAGAAATTTTTAATGGAGAATCATATTTAATTTGCATTAGAAATCACATAAAGATTATATTATATTAATTTTAAATAAAACAATTCTCATTTAAATTTTTTATCTTTTGTAATATTTTACAAATATAAAAAGAATTTAAAAGCATTTTTGTTTAAATTACGTATGTATATATTCTATTTTATTTTTTTATTTTCATCTATTTATTTATATTATATATATTATCTTTCATTTATATTTCATATTTAATTATAGTCTGTTATTTAATAGTAAATTTGTAATTTAATTTAGGCGTATTATATGTGTGGTTTACTACTATTGAAAAATAAATATTGTTTCACCCATCTATAAAATTAGAATAATTTTTTAGGAATGAAATTATATATCATGAAGTAGTAAGAAGAAAGTTAAAATTTCATCTTAATTGATATTTTTAGAATGAGTCTTGTTTTCTTTAATTAATTTTTCTATTAATAATTTTAATACTTTCATTTGTAAAATAAAACTTAAAATTTAAAATATATAAGCCCACTCTATAAAAATGTCTCCTATAACGTCCCCTTAACAAATCATAACATTTATCTCAGGATTTGATTGAAATCAGAGTGAATTTTTTACTTTTTAAACTTTCCTGACGATAAACAATAGGAACATAAGAGTTACGTCACTTCAAAATTACTCAAAATCTCCACTCTAAGCTCTGGTAGTCGATTACCTTAAGCTGGTAGTCGATTACCAGATTTACAGAATGATGTTAATTGATTACACCACATCAAAATACAGAAATTCTACAGAATTTTGTACATAGACCATTTTCTGTCCTACCTAACTTGTCTGTTTCAACTTCAATTGCTATGAAACTTCATGGCGTAGTTCGTACTCAAAAATTCCTTCATATGAACAACTTATACACTAAAATGTAGTTTGAACCATTTTATGCAACAACACCTCTCAAATCACTTCAATTGCAATTCAAGCATCATTTTCCCTATGCAACCATATTATAAATACCACTAGGGTCCTATCGGTACCCTCCGAGGATTTTAGATCCTGTTGGAACTCACTTTCACCTTTCTAGTTTGCTAAAATCCCCCTTTTTTCCACTTTTTTAACCTATGTCTCATAATCCACTATTTTATTGACATGCGCTTAGCCTCAAGCCATTCAACTACCACACATTCATACATCCATTTAACATGTGCAATTATAACAACCTATTCATATTCAATCAAATATCGTTACTATTGGCTCAGTGTCAAAGGAAATTAAATAACACCTAGATATAAGTCAATATATTCTTCATAACATCATTTTACCATCATCCATGACATACATCACACATATATGAAATCAATGGCTCAATGTTAAACAACAATCAAAATAGAAGTTGTCTGTATAAATATATATCCATAATCAAGCATAGCATGAACATCATCTCATTCATTAATCATCATAAACCTCATTATACCAACACCAGGCTTAATTATCATCAACGTCATAACACCAAACATTGGGCCATCGCCACCATCATCAAAACAACACAACAATATGATCATATATCTTCATCATAACACCAAACATCTAGGCACCTCAAATTATAAGTGCATAAGCTAACATCATGGACCCAGATATCTCAAAACACCATATATACATCAACATATTTATATATATACATCAATAGCTAAATTCCCTTGGCATTGTTCCCAGCCTATCTGGCACTGGTCTCCACAGCATCTGTGGCATCCCTGTCTTCAGTCACTAAAAACAAATGTAAGGGTGGGTGACTAACAATATAAATCAATATCAATAACCAACAATATATATATATATACATAAATCCAGTGGGAAAAGCATATCATAATACAATTTATTCATCAACTCTCATCATCAATTCAATTAACATCAATCTCATCATTAGTATGAATAATGTAACATCCTGCTTTTAATAATAGCTCTATTTGGTAAATTTTGAGGTATAGAAGATCCGTTAGTGTTACTCAATGAATAAAAACACCCTATGGATGGTTGTGATACTCCAAGATTTCATTTTCTGGGTATAATTATAGGAATTACATAAACCTTTAAGGATGAGGCCCAATTTCTGAGTGAAAATACCTTAGAAAGAACTATCCGAGTGAGAAAGAGAGTCTGATCCGAGTGAAAACTGCAAATGCTGAATGACCAAGAAGAATTCCGAGTGGAAAATGGAAATACCGAGTGCAAAATGGTGTTTTCCGAGTGAAATAGGTCAGAGAAAGGGTTACTCGAATAAATAAAAGCTCTGTTCCGAATGATTGGAAGAAATTCCGAGTGACTGAGAGGAATTCTGAGTGAAAAATGGCAATACCGAGTGAAGGTTGTGTTTTTCGAGTTGAACATGGCTGAGAGGATTCATTCTGAGTAAAACACCTTCAAAAGACTCAATTCCGAGTCAAATATTGTCCAATGACTCAATTCTGAGTCATACATTGTTAGGCATTCCTATCTATGAATAAAATTTGCCCAAAAACTTCACTTCCGAGAGGAAAGACTGATAAATGCCGAGTGAAGTTGTGTTTGTCGAGTGGAATATGGCCGAGTGAGCTTATTCCGAGTGAAACTCCTACACCCGAGACACTTTTGTGTGAAGTGGACTGACAGAACCACTTTTGGGTGAGAGAATCCGAGTGACTCACCTTGGGGTGACTCACTGCCGAGTTAAATTACTTAAGACTCGTTTCCGAGTCAAATTAGGATCAGAAGTTGCAATCCTGAATGAAGGGATTCCGATTGACAACATATATGTCTTAGGTCGGTTTAGGATCAATTATACCGAGTGACAACTTATGTACCTTGAGACGTTTTCAGGAGAATCTGTCAAGTACGAAAACTGAGTGAATGCCGAGTGAAGGATTACCAATTCTGACTGAAGGTTATAAAATCCGAGTGAGTTATCCAAGTCAGGATCTCCGAGTGAGTGAAATGAATGGCTAGGGTATTTCTCCGAGTGAGAATAGGCAAGAACGTCAAGTATGAGGCCGAATGAGTGTTAGTCGGTCTTAGTATTAGTTACCGAGTGAGATGTTGTTCAGAAGATGAGTTGATAAACTTGTAGTATAATTCCGAGTGAAATAAGGTTGGGAGATATTCCGAGTGACGTATAACATTGGGGACCCTTCCAAGGGAAGGAAACTCTGTATTCTCCGAGTGAGAAAGGTGTAAACGTGCCGAGTGGTGAATGGATAATGCATTACGATTGAATAGTGTTTGGAATACACCGAGTGGTGTTTAATTGGGGAGTAATCTGAGTGAGCCTCTTCCGAATTCCGAGTGAACAATGTTGTATGTATTTTGACTAGGAAGTAACCATTCTGAGTGAAAAAGGTAACTCGTAGTCCGAGTAGCTAAGTATGAAATAAAACCGAGTGAATGAATCCCTCCAAGTGATAAGAAGTTTGAATGGTTCCGAGTGAATGGATGAGTTGTACCAGGTGGAACAGTGTGTAGAGATGACTCAGATTTAGTTTGAAATTACCGAGTGAGACTGACTAGAACAGACACGGCTTTAGGATGTTATACCGAGTGGATTGAGCTGTTTAAGTGAAAACCGAGTGAATGAAAGATCGGTTTTGGCTCAAGCGAGTCGGTATGTGCTTGAGCGAAACCCCTCTGCCAGTGCATTGTGTGGAACTCGCTTCAAGCGAGTCGGTATCTGCTTGAGCGAGAGGGACTCGGATTTCCCTCTCTTCACAATACCGACCACTAGCAGTCGGTATATACATGGACCGAGTGGAATTCCAGTCGGCCAAGAGGCTTACCGAGTGAAATTTCACTCGGAATTCACTGCCAGATCAACGTTGACCTCTGTTTTGTCCCTTCATGCATTTTTTTAATAGATCATCTTCCATTATGCGCACTCCAGTGGGTGGGCTACAGAAGTGGAGCTTACTTTCAACCTAAACCACTCTTAACTCCCACTAAAAGCCCACTAGAAACCCACTTATAGAAAGTTGTCTCCCACCTTGCATTATTAAACATACCACTGATTCTGAAACTCCCAAGGACTCTCCTCCATCAACACACCTTCGTATAGAACCAGGACAGCCAGCGGACTCTTTTCCAGTCAGCCAAAGATCATCAAATCAAGTAAGAGGGGACAGGGTTGTGAATATTTGTGAAATGGGTAGAGTTGTATGCTGATTCTAGGATTCCAGAATTTATTTGTAAATTGTTGCTCATTTTTGAAATTGAAAACGTGTGAATTTGACTCTGACTTCTTCATGAAAGTTGTAGATCTTTTTGATATCTGAATTTTGAGACCTGCATCAAGTAATTTGAATAAGTATAGCAAAAGTTATGGCCAAAATACTACAGCATGTTCGTGTGAAAGATTTATCCTTTGTTTTGTGTATATATTGATTTACTGGGAACTGTACGTGCATAATCCGCCTTGGATGTCTTCATGAAAGTTGTAGATAATTAAGTTGTGGATCTTTAGAAAATGGTTTCACATTAAAATAATTTTTGTAGCTCAAGTTATGCTCATAATACTGAAGTATGTACAAGCTGTAAATCTGTGAACTTGAAATCCGTATCTTATTGTTAAAACTGGGCATTTTGTGGTAAGAATTAGTGATTAGTGTCTTCATTAAAGTTGTAAATCTTTTTGTTATGTGAATTTTGAGACCTGAACCGAATGATTTGAGTATGTTTAGTAAACGTTATAGCCAAAATACTACTGTATGTCCGAGTGAAAGATTTGCTTCATGTTTAGTGCATATTTTGATATGCTGGAAATTATACATGCATAATCTGCCTTGGATGTCTTCATAAAAGTTGTAGATAATTAAGTTGTGGATTTTTAGAAAGTGGTTTCACATCAAAATAATGTTTGTATCTCAAGTTATGCTCAAATTACTGAAGTATGTGCAAGCTGAAATTCTGAAATTTTGGAATTTTGAAAATCCGAATCTTGTTTTCAATACTGGGAATTTTGTGGAATGAATTAGTTGTTTGTGTCTTCATGAAAGTTGTATATAATTATGTTAAGAGTATTTTAGAACTGGTTTCATGTTAAAATCATTTGTGTAGCTCTAAAAACGTTGAAAATACTAATATATGTACGTTTTGAAAACTCATGTAACATCCTGCTTTTAATAATAGCTCTATTTGGTAAATTTTGAGGTATAAAAGATCTGTTAGTGTTACTCAATAAATAAAAACACTCTATGGATGGTTGTGGTACTCCAAAATTTCATTTTTTGGGTATAATTATAGGAATTACATAAACCTTTAAGGATGAGACCCAAACTCCGAGTGAAAATACCTTAGAAAGAACTGTCCGAGTGAGAAAGAGAGGCTGTTCCAAGTGAAAACTGAAAATTCCGAGTGACTGAGAGGAATTCCGAGTGAAAAATGGCAATACCGAGTGATGGTTGTGTTTGCCGAGTGGAATATGGCCAAGTGAGCTTATTCCGAGTGAAATTCCTGCACCCGAGACACTTGTGTGTGAAGTGGAACTGATAGAACCACTTCTGGGTGAGAGAATCCGAGTGAGTGTTAAAATACTTAGAAAGACTCGTTTCTGAGTCAAAATTAGAATCAGAGGTTGCAATCCTGAATGAAGGGATTCCGATTGACAACATATATGTCTTGGGTCGGTTTAGGATTAATTATACCGAGTGACAACTTATGTACCTTGGGACGTTTTCAGGAGAATCTGTCAAGTACAAAAACTAAGTGAATTCCGAGTGAAGGATTACCAAGTCTGACTGAAGGTTACAAAATCCGAGTGAGTTGTCCAAGTCAGAATCTCTGAGTGAGTGAAATGAATGGCTAGGGTATTTCTCCGAGTGAGAATAGGCAAGAATGTCAAGTATGAAGCCGAATGAGTGTTAGTCGGTCTTAGTATTAGTTACCGAGTGAGATGCTGTTCAGAAGATGAGTTGATAAACTTGTAGTATAATTCCGAGTGAAATAAGGTTGGGAGATATTCCGAGTGACGTATAACATTGGGGACCCTTCCAAGGGAAGGAAACTCTGTATTCTCCGAGTAAGAAAGGTGTAAACGTGCTGAGTGGTGAATGGATAATGCATTCCGATTGAATAGTGTTTGGAATACACCGAGTGGTGTTTAATTGGGGAGTAATCCGAGTGAGCCTCTTCCGAATTCCGAGTGAATAATGTTGTATGTATTTTGACTAGGAAGTAACCTTTCTGAGTGAAAAAGGTAACTTGTAGTCCGAGTAGCTAAGTATGAAATAAAACCGAGTGAATGAATCCCTCCAAGTGATAAGAAGTTTGAATGGTTCCGAGTGAATGGATGAGTTGTACCAGGTGGAACAGTGTGTAGAGATGACTCGGATTTAGTTTGAAATTAACGAGTGGAAACGTTAGAGTTAAGAGTCGGTTTTAACTAAATTACTAAGTGGACATTCGAGTGGAATGAGTCAGTTTTGAGAATAAAGATACCGAGTGAATGATCAACTAGGAAATGAATCGGCCTCTGGAATATTTACCGAGTGAAACTCAGGTAATTGAGAGCTCGGATTTAGAATGATTTACCGAGTGGTAGTTGTGTAAGAAAGGACTCGGTTTGGAATAATTTTTGTCAAGTAGAAGTCCGAGTGCATTGTAGTAATTTACCGAGTGGTAGTTGTGTAAGAAAGGACTCGGCTTTGATGGTATTGTGCCGAGTGAAAAACCTGAGGGTTATAAGATTTCACCGAATGGATAACTGAGTGGAATGAGTCGGCTTGTAGTAATTTACCGAGTGAAAGGATGAGTGAGAGAGAGAGCTCGGTCTGGACATGCTCTACCGAGTGAGGAACCAAGGAATTGAGTCTGATTCAGATAAATTCCGAGTGAGAATGCATGACTCGCTCAAGCGAGTCCGAGTCCGCTTAAGCGAGGGGACTTGTTTTCCCTTTTTCTTCACACGACTGGAGGAATTTCAGTCGGTTTTAGGCTAACTGAGTGGAATTCCAGTCGGTTTTCAGTGCCTGAGGTGACTTTTGACTCCTTTCTTGTCTCTTATGCCATTTTTTAATGCAACCAACACCATTATTACTCCTTCTAGTGGGTGGACGGCCAGAAGTGGACCATTATAAACCACTTTCCTATTATTAATCCTCCATTATCTCCACTATCAAAGCACTAGCAGCCCATTAATCCACTCACGAGGATAATGTTCCCCACTTGCCTTTACATTACTAAAACTAACACTAACCCTTGTTAAGTCTGAAAAACTCTCAGAGCAAACAAGTTACCTTTCTTAATCTCTTTTCTCCATCAAAACATCTTCGAGCTGGAACTAGGACAACACGGAGGAATTCTTTTCAGTCAGCCATAGATCATCAAATCATGTAAGAGGGGACAGGGTTGTGAATATTTGTGAAATGGGTAGAATTGTATGCTGTTCTAGGATTCCAGAATTAACTTCGTAACTTGTTGCTCATTTTTGAAATTGTAGACTTGTGAATTTGACTCTGACTTCTTCATAAAAGTTGTATATATTTTTGATATATGAATTTTGAGACCTGAATCAAGTAATTTGAATAAGTATAGCAAAAGTTATAGCCAAAATACTACAGCATGTTTGTGTGGAAGATTTATCCTTTGTTTTGTATATATATATTGATTTACTGGGAATTGTACATGCATAATTAGCCTTGGATGTCTTCATGAAAGTTGTAGATAATTAAGTTGTGAATTTTCAGAAAGTGGTTTCACATTAAAATAATTTTTGTAGCTCAAGTTATGCTCATAATACTGAAGTATGTACAAGCTGTAAATCTGTGAACTTGAAATCCGTATCTTATTGTTAAAACTGGGCATTTTGTGGTAAGAATAAGTGATCAGTGTCTTCATGAAAGTTGTGAATCTTTTTGTTATGTGAATTTTGAAACCTGAACCGATTGATTTGAGTATGTGTAGCAAACGTTATAGCCAAAATACTACTGTATATCCGAGTGAAAGATTTGCTTCATGTTTAGTGCATATTTTGATATGCTGGGAATTATAAATGCATAATCAGCCTTGGATGTCTTCATGAAAGTGGTAGATAATTAAGTTGTGGATTTTTAGAAAGTGGTTTCACATCAAAATAATATTTGTAGCTCAAGTTATGCTCAAATTACTGAAGTATGTGCAAGCTGAAACTCTGAAAGTTTGGAATTTTGAAAATCCGAATCTTGTTTTCAATGCTGGGAATTTTGTGGAATGAATTTGTTGTTTGTGTCTTCATGAAAGTTGTATATAATTATGTTAAGAGTATTTTAGAACTGGTTTCATGCAAAAATCATTTTTGTAACTCCAGAAACACTGAAATTACTAACATATGTACGTTTTGAAAAACTCACCTTGAGGCAGTGTGGTATTTCGTGAATAAGTAATATTTCTGTTAGGAATTTGAAACTGTGTTCTTCATGAAAGTTGTAGATATTTGTATTATTGAACTATAGAAAGTGGAATCATCTAAAAAGGAGTTGATTTGCCCATGTTATGACTGTTTTGCTAATGCATGTTGCTGTTGGGGATGCTGAAAGTCACTTAAAAAGGTTATTTTGAAAGAAAATGATATTTACTCTATGGATAAAGGTTATTTATTAAATTCTTGAGTGATTATGAATTATTATAAATGATGATGAGTATCACACAGTTTGTATATTGTGATGGTGAATAAGTATGAATGACATAATTAATATATATATATATACATGAATGCCTTGTGGTTATTGACATATGTGATCGAAACAGTAAATCCATGATTTTGTGAATTATTATGTGTATTGTGTCCCTTGAGGACTTGTATTATCCAAGAGGTTTTGGAAATGTGGTTATCATGGTATGTTAAAAGAATTAAAGGCATTCATGCATCATAACCATTCGGACGCATCATGGAATTTAGGGGTTCCGTGATTGCCTACCCTAGTGGGGGGTTACTCTATGACGAGTAAAGCCCTATTTTGTTGTGTGCCATGGAGTGTAGGGATTCATGGTCTATGCAAAGCCCTACTTATGATAATTGTGTACTTCGGTACTTAAGCGCCATGGAGTATAGGGATTCATGGTATATGCTAAAGCCCTAATTGTGTGAGCGCCATGAAGTATAGGGATTCATGGTATATGCTAAAGCCCTAATTGTGTGAGCGCCATGAAGTATAGGGATTCATGGTATATGCTAAAGCCCTAATTGTGTGAGTGCCATGAAGTATAGGGATTCATGGTATATGTTAAAGCCCTAATTGTGTAAGCGCCATGAAGTATAGGGATTCATGGTATATGCTAAAGCCCTAATTGTGTCTCTATGAGACTTTTACTGTAGTATTCCCACCAAACCAAATGGATCCAGCATGACATCATTTAACTAATTGAAGAATTATTAAATGGACTTGTTTGGCATATTCATCATATCATTATGAGTTGTTGATTGTGTTTGTGCAATTTTATCTATTTTATATTTATTCTATATTCTGTCTCACTCTTACATTAATTTTTACAGTGAATGACACGCAGAATGCAGAGTGATGCCATGATGGATGTCTATTTGAATTATTACCTGAACTTTGATTTTATGGGTTGTAATAAATATAATATGTCATGTACTATTATCTTCTAAATCGTTTCCGCTATTTGAATATTTCTTGAATTTAATTATTCACGACTAGTATATATGATAATTTTTCCGCTGTTATTAATTGTTACATAAACTCTGAATTAAATTTATAAATTTTAAAATGATCTTTTGAAAAAGCGAAAAATTTACTCGAAAATTTTAATCAACGTTTCGGGACGTTACATGTTGGTATCAGAGCATTTTCAAAAATTCAGGACCAATTACTATGATATGTATTGATTCTTGATATACTATGTGGAATTGTTTGATTATTTGTTTGATAATATGTCCTATATGTGCTATATGACTTGTACCTGATTGATAAACTGCAAAGTGATTTGTTTGATTACTAGCTTAATGATATGATAAATGTGCGTTATATGACTTATTGCTTATCTGATAAATTGTAGTTATGTTATAACATTATATATATATATATATACATACGATATATTTTCCCATAGGATTAGTATAAATCAAACCATGAATATAGGATGACAAGGAACGAGAACGACGCCATGGCAGCTGCTATTAACCGTTTGGCTGAAGCTATAGAAAGGCAGAATCAACTAAGAATTTTTGAAGAAAACCACCAAGACAGATTGGCACGAGAGGAGATCAACAGACAACTGAAGCCTCAGTCAATTGCTTTCAAGAGGAGAGGATCGTTTTATCCAAATCACTTCAAGGGGGGATCGTCATCATCTTCTGAGAAATACAACAATCATATGGATATAAAGTGTTTTAAGTGCAAAGGTAATCACCATGTACGTGATTGCAATAGACGCTTAGAAAATATCACTTGCTATCGATGCAATCAGAAGGGTCACATCAGCCCAAATTGTCCACTAAAACAGCGAATCAGCAACACTATGAATAAGCAAAGAGATTCGGGTTATCAAGAAGCCCGTAGAGGAAACGCTTGTGCTGTTCAACCTATAAGACAGTATAAGGAGCCAACAGACGAGAGATCACATACAGAAAGAGTCTTTGACGTTAGCAGTTCAGAGGCAGACCAAGCAGGCGACCTCATGCAAAGTAAGTGTGAGAATAATGATACCATTTTACCTATGTTGTCTGATTCTGGTACTACACAGAAGTAAGTTAGACGTTTTCAATTACCCGTGAAGCCTATAATATATGATTTGGTTATTTCCATTTCCAACTGTACACAACTTAGGATTACTAAGGTGCGTAGCGATTATTCTGAGCTCACAGAAGGTAGGGACTTTCTTGTTAATCCTGTTTACCCTTGAAGAATATGGAAGTAATTCTAGGAATGAATTGGATATCGGTGAATCAAGTTTTAGTAGATTGTTATAACGAGACCGAGGTATTTCCATTAGAAGAAAATCCTATTTCAGACAACCATTTTGGTGAGACTCTTTTCATACCAATCAACCATGTGTTCTTATTCTTCAATGTGAAGATAGTCCAAATGATGGAAACTCCTTATTCTCTTTTCATCTTCTTGGACATACTAAGGTTAGAGATAACGTAGAGTTTAAGGTGAAATTCTTATACTATTTGGTTATTTTAGGTTTTGGTTTCTATGATCATAGGAGAATACATTATGAATAAGTTTAAGAATAGGAACCATTTTCATGTGAAACCCAAAGGAGGAATATGTCTTAAGTATCTTTGGATAGGTGTGAAATAGTATACGAAGATTTTAAGATTGAGATGGAAGATAATGGTTGTTAATGGTGATTGTTTGATTCTAGTGGAACTTTAACTTTAGGATTTAAGGGAAATAAGTAATAATGTCATGTGAGATGATTTTTTAGCGAAAACCAGGGTGATGTGTGTATAGGTGGTATTAATAATGGAGGTTAGTGGTTGTTAGGAACTTGATGAAATGAGGATTTTGGTTAAGTGAATGATTCGGATGACTTTTAATACTCTAGGATGATTATATATGGGGAATTGAATTATTAAAACATTGGTATTGATTATTGAGGATTAGGAGAAGAGTGTATATAAGTATGTGAGTGATTAGAGGACTTAAATTTAGATTGTTGATGATGATGTTAAAAATGGTGGCAAACAATTGATAGTGAATTAAGGTAATAAATACTAGAGTCACTTTGAAGTAGTTGAAATAGTAATAGTTGAATGATTCATGTGATGATCTGGAAAGCTAAGAGCCATGGTAATGTTATTGATAAGAATAGTTAGCTGTCTTGGGAAAGGAATTCCCGAAGCCTAACATGGATGTGTAAATTGGATATAGACAAATTAGGACTTGATAATGAGTTTTGGGGGATGATGTCTTATGGTGGTATAATAATAGCATGAATATGTATAGTTGTGATAAGATTGTGTTCCGGATAATAGTGCGGAACGATTCCAGCTTTAAAATTTCGAGGACGAAATTTTTTATTAGGGTGGGAGAAATGTAACATCCTGCTTTTAATAATAGCTCTATTTGGTAAATTTTGAGGTATAAAAGATCTGTTAGTGTTACTCAATGAATAAAAACACTCTATGGATGATTGTGGTACTCCAAAATTTCATTTTTTGGGTATAATTATAGGAATTACATAAACCTTTAAGGATGAGGCCCAAATTCCGAGTGAAAATACCTTAGAAAGAACTGTCCGAGTGAGAAAGAGAGGCTGTTCCGAGTGAAAACTGAAAATTCCGAGTGACTGAGAGGAATTCCGAGTGAAAAATGGCAATACCGAGTGATGGTTGTGTTTGCCGAGTGGAATATGGCCAAGTGAGCTTATTCCGAGTGAAATTCCTGCACCTGAGACACTTGTGTGTGAAGTGGAACTGATAGAACCACTTCTGGGTGAGAGAATCCGAGTGACTCACCTTGGGGTGACTCACTGCCGAGTTAAAATACTTAGAAAGACTCGTTTCCGAGTCAAAATTAGAATCAGAGGTTGCAATCCTGAATGAAGGGATTCCGATTGACAACATATATGTCTTGGGTCGGTTTAGGATTAATTATACCGAGTGACAACTTATGTACCTTGGGACGTTTGCAGGAAAATCTGTCAAGTACAAAAACTGAGTGAATTCCGAGTGAAGGATTACCAATTCTGACTGAAGGTTACAAAATCTGAGTGAGTTGTCCAAGTCAGAATCTCCGAGTGAGTGAAATGAATGGCTAGGGTATTTCTCCGAGTGAGAATAGGCAAGAATGTCAAGTATGAGGCCGAATGAGTGTTAGTCGGTCTTAGTATTAGTTACCGAGTGAGATGTTGTTCAGAAGATGAGTTGATAAACTTGTAGTATAATTCCGAGTGAAATAAGGTTGGGAGATATTCCGAGTGACGTATAACATTGGGGACCCTTCCAAGTGAAGGAAACTCTGTATTCTCCGAGTAAGAAAGGTGTAAACGTACCGAGTGGTGAATGGATAATGCATTCCGATTGAATAGTGTTTGGAATACACCGAGTGGTGTTTAATTGGGGAGTAATCCGAGTGAGCCTCTTCCAAATTCCGAGTGAACAATGTTGTATGTATTTTGACTAGGAAGTAACCTTTCTGAGTGAAAAAGGTAACTTGTAGTCCGAGTAGCTAAGTATGAAATAAAACCGAGTGAATGAATCCCACCAAGTGATAAGAAGTTTGAATGGTTCCGAGTGAATGGATGAGTTGTACCAGGTGGAACAGTGTGTAGAGATGACTCGGATTTAGTTTGAAATTACCGAGTGGAAACGTTAGAGTTAAGAGTCGGTTTTAACTAAATTACCAAGTGGACATTCGAGTGGAATGAGTCAGTTTTGAGAATAAAGATGCCGAGTGAATGATCAACTAGGAAATGAATCGGCCTCTGGAATATTTACCGAGTGAAACTCAGGTAATTGAGAGCTCGGATTTAGAATGATTTACCGAGTGGTAGTTGTGTAAGAAAGGACTCGGTTTGGAATAATTTTTGTCAAGTAGAAGTCCGAGTGCATTGTAGTAATTTACCGAGTGGTAGTTGTGTAAGAAAGGACTCGGCTTTGATGGTATTGTGCCGAGTGAAAAACCTGAGGGTTATAAGATTTCACCGAATGGATAACTGAGTGGAATGAGTCGGCTTGTAGTAATTTACCGAGTGAAAGGATGAGTGAGAGAGAGAGCTCGGTCTGGACATGCTCTGCCGAGTGAGGAACCAAGGAATTGAGTCTGATTCAGATAAATTCCGAGTGAGAATGCATGACTCGCTCAAGCGAGTCCGAGTCCGCTTAAGCGAGGGGACTTGTTTTCCCTTTTTCTTCACACGACTGGAGGAATTTCAGTCGGTTTTAGGCTAACCGAGTGGAATTCCAGTCGGTTTTCAGTGCCTGAGGTGACTTTTGACTCCTGTCTTGTCTCTTATGCCATTTTTTAATGCAACCAACACCATTATTACTCCTTCTAGTGGGTGGACGGCCAGAAGTGGACCATTATAAACCACTTTCCTATTATTAATCCTCCATTATCTCCACTATCAAAGCACTAGCAGCCCACTAATCCACTCACGAGGATAATGTTCCCCACTTGCCTTTACATTACTAAAACTAACACTAACCCTTGTTAAGTCTGAAAAACTCTCAGAGCAAACAAGTTACCTTTCTTAATCTCTTTTCTCCATCAAAACATCTTCGAGCTGGAACTAGGACAACACGGAGGAATTCTTTTCAGTCAGCCATAGATCATCAAATCATGTAAGAGGGGACAGGGTTGTGAATATTTGTGAAATGGGTAGAATTGTATGCTGTTCTAGGATTCTAGAATTAACTTCATAACTTGTTGCTCATTTTTGAAATTGAAGACGTGTGAATTTGACTCTGACTTCTTCATGAAAGTTGTAGATATTTTTGATATATGAATTTTGAGACCTGAATCAAGTAATTTGAATAAGTATAGCAAAAGTTATAGCCAAAATACTACAGCATGTTCGTGTGGAAGATTTATCCTTTGTTTTGTATATATATATTGATTTACTGGGAATTGTACATGCATAATTAGCCTTGGATGTCTTCATGAAAGTTGTAGATAATTAAGTTATGGATTTTTAGAAAGTGGTTTCACATTAAAATAATTTTTGTAGCTCAAGTTATGCTTATAATACTGAAGTATGTACAAGCTGTAAATCTGTGAACTTGAAATCCGTAACTTATTGTTAAAACTGGGCATTTTGTGGTAAGAATTAGTGATCAGTGTCTTCATGAAAGTTGTGAATCTTTTTGTTATGTGAATTTTGAGACCTGAACCGATTGATTTGAGTATGTGTAGCAAAAGTTATAGCCAAAATACTACTGTATGTCCGAGTGAAAGATTTGCTTCATGTTTAGTGCATATTTTGATATGCTGGGAATTATACATGCATAATCAGCCTTGGATGTCTTCATGAAATGGTAGATAATTAAGTTGTGGATTTTTAGAAAGTGGTTTCACATCAAAATAATTTTTGTAGCTCAAGTTATGCTCAAATTACTGAAGTGTGTGCAAGCTGAAACTCTGAAATTTTGGAATTTTGAAAATCCGAATCTTGTTTTCAATACTGGGAATTTTGTGGAATGAATTTGTTGTTTGTGTCTTCATGAAAGTTGTATATAATTATGTTAAGAGTATTTTAGAACTGGTTTCATGCAAAAATCATTTTTTTAACTCCAAAAACACTGAAATTACTAACATATGTACGTTTTGAAAAACTCACCTTGAGGCAGTGTGGTATTTCGTGAATAAGTAATATTTCTGTTCAGAATTTGAAACTGTGTTCTTCATGAAAGTTGTAGATATTTGTATTATTGAACTATAGAAAGTGGAATCATCTAAAAAGGAGTTGATTTTCCCATGTTATGACTGTTTTTCTAATGCATGTTGCTGTTGGGGATGCTGAAAGTCACTTAAAAAGGTTATTTTGAAAGAAAATGATATTTACTCTATGGATAAAGGTTATTTATTAAATTCTTGAGTGATTATGAATTATTATAAATGCTGATGAGTATCACACAGTTTGTATATTGTGATGGTGAATAAGTATGAATGACATAATTAATATATATATATATATATACATGAATGCCTTGTGGTTATTGACATATGTGATCGAAACAGTAAATCCATGATTTTGTGAATTATTATGTGTATTGTGTCCCTTGAGGACTTGTATTATCCAAGAGGTTTTGGAAATGTGGTTATCATGGTATGTTAAAAGAATTAAAGGCATTCATGCATCATAAGCATTCGGACGCATCATGGAATTTAGGGGTTCCGTGATTGCCTACCCTGGTGGGGGGTTACTCTATGACGAGTAAAGCCCTATTTTGTTGTGTGCCATGGAGTGTAGGGATTCATGGTCTATGCAAAGCCCTACTTATGATAATTGTGTACTTCGGTACTTAAGCGCCATGGAGTATAGGGATTCATGGTATATGCTAAAGCCCTAATTGTGTGAGCGCCATGAAGTATAGGGATTCATGGTATATGCTAAAGCCCTAATTGTGTGAGCGCCATGAAGTATAGGGATTCATGGTATATGCTAAAGCCCTAATTGTGTGAGCGCCATGAAGTATAGGGATTCATGGTATATGCTAAAGCCCTAATTGTGTAAGCGCCATGAAGTATAGGGATTCATGGTATATGCTAAAGCCCTAATTGTGTCTCTATGAGACTTTTACTGTAGTATTCCCACCAAACCAAATGGATCCAGCATGACATCATTTAACTAATTGAAGAATTATTAAATGGACTTGTTTGGCATATTCATCATATCATTATGAGTTGTTGATTGTGTTTGTGCAATTTTATCTATTTTATATTTATTCTATATTCTGTCTCACTCTTACATTAATTTTTACAGTGAATGACACGCAGAATGCAGAGTGATGCCATGATGGATGTCTATTTGAATTATTACCTGAACTTTGATTTTATGGGTTGTAATAAATATAATATGTCATGTACTATTATCTTCTAAATCGTTTCCGCTATTTGAATATTTCTTGAATTTAATTATTCACGACTAGTATATATGATAATTTTTCCGCTGTTATTAATTGTTACATAAACTCTGAATTAAATTTATAAATTTTAAAATGATCTTTTGAAAAAGCGAAAAATTTACTCGAAAATTTTAATCAACGTTTCGGGACGTTACATGTTGGTATCAGAGCATTTTCAAAAATTCAGGACCAATTACTATGATATGTATTGATTCTTGATATACTATGTGGAATTGTTTGATTATTTGTTTGATAATATGTCCTATATGTGCTATATGACTTGTACCTGATTGATAAACTGCAAAGTGATTTGTTTGATTACTAGCTTAATGATATGATAAATGTGCGTTATATGACTTATTGCTTATCTGATAAATTGTAGTTACGTTATAACATTATATATATATATATATACATACGATATATTTTCCCATAGGATTAGTATAAATCAAACCATGAATATAGGATGACAAGGAACGAGAACGACGCCATGGCAGCTGCTATTAACCGTTTGGCTGAAGCTATAGAAAGGCAGAATCAACTAAGAATTTTTGAAGAAAACCACCAAGACAGATTGGCACGAGAGGAGATCAACAGACAACTGAAGCCTCAGTCAATTGCTTTCAAGAGGAGAGGATCGTTTTATCCAAATCACTTCAAGGGGGGATCGTCATCATCTTCTGAGAAATACAACAATCATATGGATATAAAGTGTTTTAAGTGCAAAGGTAATCACCATGTACGTGATTGCAATAGACGCTTAGAAAATATCACTTGCTATCGATGCAATCAGAAGGGTCACATCAGCCCAAATTGTCCACTAAAACAGCGAATCAGCAACACTATGAATAAGCAAAGAGATTCGGGTTATCAAGAAGCCCGTAGAGGAAACGCTTGTGCTGTTCAACCTATAAGACAGTATAAGGAGCCAACAGACGAGAGATCACATACAGAAAGAGTCTTTGACGTTAGCAGTTCAGAGGCAGACCAAGCAGGCGACCTCATGCAAAGTAAGTGTGAGAATAATGATACCATTTTACCTATGTTGTCTGATTCTGGTACTACACAGAAGTAAGTTAGACGTTTTCAATTACCTGTGAAGCCTATAATATATGATTTGGTTATTTCCATTTCCAACTGTACACAACTTAGGATTACTAAGGTGTGTAGCGATTATTCTGAGCTCACAGAAGGTAGGGACTTTCTTGTTAATCCTGTTTACCCTTGAAGAATATAGAAGTAATTCTAGGAATGAATTGGATATCGGTGAATCAAGTTTTAGTAGATTGTTATAACGAGACCGAGGTATTTCCATTAGAAGAAAATCCTATTTCAGACAACCATTTTGGTGAGACTCTTTTCATACCAATCAACCATGTGTTCTTATTCTTCAATGTGAAGATAGTCCAAATGATGGAAACTCTTTATTCTCTTTTCATCTTCTTGGACATACTAAGGTTAGAGATAACGTAGAGTTTAAGGTGAAATTCTTATACTATTTGGTTGTTTTAGGTTTTGGTTTCTATGATCATAGGAGAATACATTATGAATAAGTTTAAGAATAGGAACCATTTTCATGTGAAACCCAAAGGAGGAATATGTCTTAAGTATCTTTGGATAGGTGTGAAATAGTATACGAAGATTTTAAGATTGAGATGGAAGATAATGGTTGTTAATGGTGATTGTTTGATTCTAGTGGAACTTTAACTTTAGGATTTAAGGGAAATAAGTAATAATGTCATGTGAGATGATTTTTTAGCGAAAACCAGGGTGATGTGTGTATAGGTGGTATTAATAATGGAGGTTAGTGGTTGTTAGGAACTTGATGAAATGAGGATTTTGGTTAAGTGAATGATTCGGATGACTTTTAATACTCTAGGATGATTATATATGGGGAATTGAATTATTAAAACATTGGTATTGATTATTGAGGATTAGGAGAAGAGTGTATATAAGTATGTGAGTGATTAGAGGACTTAAATTTAGATTGTTGATGATGATGTTAAAAATGGTGGCAAACAATTGATAGTGAATTAAGGTAATAAATACTAGAGTCACTTTGAAGTAGTTGAAATAGTAATAGTTGAATGATTCATGTGATGATCTGGAAAGCTAAGAGCCATGGTAATGTTATTGATAGGAATAGTTAGTTGTCTTGGGAAAGGAATTCCCGAAGCCTAACATGGATGTGTAAATTGGATATAGACAAATTAGGACTTGATAATGAGTTTTGGGGGATGATATCTTATGGTGGTATAATAATAGCATGAATATGTATAGTTGTGATAAGATTGTGTTCCGGATAATAGTGCGGAATGATTCCAGCTTTGAAATTTCGAGGACGAAATTTTTTATTAGGGTGGGAGAAATGTAACATCCTGCTTTTAATAATAGCTCTATTTGGTAAATTTTGAGGTATAAAAGATCTGTTAGTGTTACTCAATGAATAAAAACACTCTATGGATGGTTGTGGTACTCCAAAATTTCATTTTTTGGGTATAATTATAGGAATTACATAAACCTTTAAGGATGAGGCCCAAATTCCGAGTGAAAATACCTTAGAAAGAACTGTCCGAGTGAGAAAGAGAGGCTGTTCCGAGTGAAAACTGAAAATTCTGAGTGACTGAGAGGAATTCCGAGTGAAAAATGGCAATACCGAGTGATGGTTGTGTTTGCCGAGTGGAATATGGCCAAGTGAGCTTATTCCGAGTGAAATTCCTGCACCTGAGACACTTGTGTGTGAAGTGGAACTGATAGAACCACTTCTGGGTGAGAGAATCCGAGTGACTCACCTTGGGGTGACTCACTGCCGAGTTAAAATACTTAGAAAGACTCGTTCCCGAGTCAAAATTAGAATCAGAGGTTGCAATCCTGAATGAAGGGATTCCGATTGACAACATATATGTCTTGGGTCAGTTTAGGATTAATTATACCGAGTGACAACTTATGTACCTTGGGACGTTTTCAGGAGAATCTGTCAAGTACGAAAACTGAGTGAATTCCGAGTGAAGGATTACCAATTCTAACTGAAGGTTACAAAATCCGAGTGAGTTGTCTAAGTCAGAATCTCCGAGTGAGTGAAATGAATGGCTAGGGTATTTCTCCGAGTGAGAATAGGCAAGAATGTCAAGTATGAGGCCGAATGAGTGTTAGTCGGTCTTAGTATTAGTTATCGAGTGAGATGCTGTTCAGAAGATGAGTTGATAAACTTGTAGTATAATTCCGAGTGAAATAAGGTTGGGAGATATTCCGAGTGACGTATAACATTGGGGACCCTTCCAAGGGAAGGAAACTCTGTATTCTCTGAGTAAGAAAGGTGTAAACGTGCCGAGTGGTGAATGGATAATGCATTCCGATTGAATAGTGTTTGGAATACACCGAGTGGTGTTTAATTGGGGAGTAATCCGAGTGAGCCTCTTCCGAATTCCGAGTGAACAATGTTGTATGTATTTTGACTAGGAAGTAACCTTTCTGAGTGAAAAAGGTAACTTGTAGTCCGAGTAGCTAAGTATGAAATAAAACCGAGTGAATGAATCCCTCCAAGTGATAAGAAGTTTGAATGGTTCCGAGTGAATGGATGAGTTGTACCAGGTGGAACAGTGTGTAGAGATGACTCGGATTTAGTTTGAAATTACCGAGTGGAAACGTTAGAGTTAAGAGTCGGTTTTAACTAAATTACCAAGTAGACATTCGAGTGGAATGAGTCAGTTTTGAGAATAAAGATGCCGAGTGAATGATCAACTAGGAAATGAATCGGCCTCTGGAATATTTACCGAGTGAAACTCAGGTAATTGAGAGCTCGGATTTAGAATGATTTACCGAGTGGTAGTTGTGTAAGAAAGGACTCAGTTTGGAATAATTTTTGTCAAGTAGAAGTCCGAGTGCATTGTAGTAATTTACCGAGTGGTAGTTGTGTAAGAAAGGACTCGGCTTTGATGGTATTGTGCCGAGTGAAAAACATGAGGGTTATAAGATTTCACCGAATGGATAACTGAGTGGAATGAGTGAGAATGCATGACTCGCTCAAGCGAGTCCGAGTTCGCTTAAGCGAGGGGACTTGTTTTCCCTTTTTCTTCACACGACTGGAGGAATTTCAGTCGGTTTTAGGCTAACCGAGTGGAATTCTAGTCGGTTTTCAGTGCCTGAGGTGACTTTTGACTCCTTTCTTGTCTCTTATGCCATTTTTTAATGCAACCAACATCATTATTACTCCTTCTAGTGGGTGGACGGCCAGAAGTGGACCATTATAAACCACTTTCCTATTATTAATCCTCCATTATCTCCACTATCAAAGCACTAGCAGCACACTAATCCACTCACGAGGATAATGTTCCCCACTTGCCTTTACATTACTAAAACTAACACTAACCCTTGTTAAGTCTGAAAAACTCTCAGAGCACACAAGTTACCTTTCTTAATCTCTTTTCTCCATCAAAACACCTTTGAGCTGGAACTAGGACAACACGGAGGAATTCTTTTCAGTCAGCCATAGATCATCAAATCATGTAAGAGGGGACAGGGTTGTGAATATTTGTGAAATGGGTAGAATTGTATGTTGTTCTAGGATTCCAGAATTAACTTCGTAACTTGTTGCTCATTTTTGAAATTAAAGACGTGTGAATTTGACTCTGACTTCTTCATGAAAGTTGTAGATCTTTTTGATATCTGAATTTTGAGACCTGAATCAAGTAATTTGAATAAGTATAGCAAAAGTTATAGTCAAAATACTACAGCATGTTCGTGTGGAAGATTTATCCTTTGTTTTGTATATATATATTGATTTACTGGGAATTGTACATGCATAATTAGCCTTGGATGTCTTCATGAAAGTTGTAGATAATTACGTTTTGGATTTTTAGAAAGTGGTTTCACATTAAAATAATTTTTTTAGCTCAAGTTATGCTCATAATACTGAAGTATGTACAAGCTATAAATCTGTGAACTTGAAATCCTTATCTTATTGTTACAACTGGGCATTTTGTGGTAAGAATTAGTGATCAGTGTCTTCATGAAAGTTGTGAATCTTTTTGTTATGTGAATTTTGAGACCTTAACCGATTGATTTGAGTATGTGTAGCAAAAGTTATAGCCAAAATACTAATGTATGTCCGAGTGAAAGATTTGCTTCATGTTTAGTGCATATTTTGATATGATGGGAATTATACATGCATAATCAGCCTTGGATGTCTTCATTAAAGTGGTAGATAATTAAGTTTTGGATTTTTAGAAAGTGGTTTCACATCAAAATAATTTTTGTAGCTCAAGTTATGCTTAAATTACTGAAGTATGTGCAAGCTGAAACTCTGAAATTTTGGAATTTTGAAAATCCGAATCTTGTTTTCAATACTGGGAATTTTGTGGAATGAATTTGTTGTTTGTGTCTTCATGAAAGTTGTATATAATTATGTTAAGAGTATTTTAGAACTGGTTTCATGCAAAAATAATTTTTGTAACTCCAGAAACACTGAAATTACTAACATATGTACGTTTTGAAAAACTCACCTTGAGGCAGTGTGGTATTTTGTGAATAAGTAATATTTCTGTTCGGAATTTGAAACTGTGTTCTTCATGAAAGTTGTAGATATTTGTATTATTGAACTATAGAAAGTGGAATCATCTAAAAAGGAGTTGATTTGCCCATGTTATGACTGTTTTGCTAATGCATGTTGCTGTTGGGGATGCTGAAAGCCACTTAAAAAGGTTATTTTGAAAGAAAATAATATTTACTCTATGGATAAAGGTTATTTATTAAATTCTTGAGTGATTATGAATTATTATAAATGCTGATAAGTATCACACAGTTTGTATATTGTGATGGTGAATAAGTATGAATGACATAATTAATATATATATATACATGAATGCCTTGTGGTTATTGACATATGTGATCGAAACAGTAAATCCATGATTTTGTGAATTATTATGTGTATTGTGTCCCTTGAGGACTTGTATTATCCAAGAGGTTTTGGAAATGTGTTTATCATGGTATGTTAAAAGAATTAAAGGCATTCATGCATCATAAGCATTCGGACGCATCATGGAATTTAGGGGTTCCGTGATTGCCTACCCTAGTGGGGGGTTACTCTATGACGAGTAAAGCCCTATTTTGTTGTGTGCCATGGAGTGTAGGGATTCATGGTCTATGCAAAGCCCTACTTATGATAATTGTGTACTTCGGTACTTAAGCGCCATGGAGTATAGGGATTCATGGTATATGCTAAAGCCCTAATTGTGTGAGCGCCATGAAGTATAGGGATTCATGGTATATGCTAAAGCCCTAATTGTGTGAGCGCCATGAAATATAGGGATTCATGGTATATGCTAAAGCCCTAATTGTGTAAGCGCCATGAAGTATAGGGATTCATGGTATATGCTAAAGCCCTAATTGTGTCTCTATGAGACTTTTACTGCAGTATTCCCACCAAACCAAATGGATCCAGCATGACATCATTTAACTAATTGAAGAATTATTAAATGGACTTGTTTGGCATATTCATCATATCATTATGAGTTGTTGATTGTGTTTGTGCAATTTTATCTATTTTATATTTATTCTATATTCTGTCTCACTCTTACATTAATTTTTACAGTGAATGACACGCAGAATGCAGAGTGATGCCATGATGGATGTCTATTTGAATTATTACCTGAACTTTGATTTTATGGGTTGTAATAAATATAATATGTCATGTACTATTATCTTCTAAATCGTTTCCGCTATTTGAATATTTCTTGAATTTAATTATTCACGACTAGTATATATGATAATTTTTCCGCTGTTATTAATTGTTACATAAACTCTGAATTAAATTTATAAATTTTAAAATGATCTTTTGAAAAAGTGAAAAATTTACTCAAAAATTTTAATCAACGTTTCGGGACGTTACAACTCACCTGGAGGCAGTGTTGTATTTTGTGGATGAATGGTATTTCTGCTTAGAATTTGAATTTATGATCTTCATGAAAATTGTAGATATTTGTGTTAAGATTAATTTAGAACTGGTTTCATGCAAAAATCATTTTTGTAACTCCAGAAACACTGAAATTACTAACATATGTACGTTTTGAAAAAAAAACTCACCTTGAGGCAGTGTGGTATTTCGTGAATAAGTAATATTCTGTTCGGAATTTGAAACTGAGTTCTTCATGAAAGTTGTAGATAATTGTATTATTGAGCTATAGAAAGTGGAATCATCTAAAAAGGAGTTTATATGCCTATGTTATGACTGTTTTGCTAAAGTATGTTGCTGTTGGGGAATGTTGAATGTTACTTAAAAAGGCTATTTTGAAAGAAAATGATATTTTCTCTATGGATGAAGGTTATTTATTAAATTCTTGAGTGATTATGAATTATTATAAATGCTGATGAGTATCACACAGTTTGTATATTGTGATGGTGAATGATTATGAATGACATAATTAATATATATATATATATACATGAATGCCTTGTGGTTATTGACATATGTGATTGAAACAGTAAATCCATGATTTTGTGAATTATTATGTGTATTGTGTCCCTTGAGGACTTGAATTATCCAAGAGGTTTTGGAAATGTGGTTATCATGGTATGTTAAAAGAATTAAAGGCATTCATGCATCATAAGCATTCGGACGCATCATGGAATTTAGGGGTTCTGTGATTGCCTACCCTGGTGGGGGGTTACTCTATGACGAGTAAAGCCCTATTTTGTTGTGTGCCATGGAGTGTAGGGATTCATGGTCTATGCAAAGCCCTACTTATGATAATTGTGTACTTCGGTACTTAAGCACCATGGAGTATAGGGATTCATGGTATATGCTAAAGCCCTAATTGTGTGAGCGCCATGAAGTATAGGGATTCATGGTATATGTTAAAGCCCTAATTGTGTGAGCGTCATGAAGTATAGGGATTCATGGTATATGCTAAAGCCCTAATTGTGTCTCTATGAGACTTTTACTGCAGTATTCCCACCAAACCAAATAGATCCAGCATGACATCATTTAACTAATTGAAGAATTATTAAATGGACTTGTTTGGCATATTCATCATATCATTATGAGTTGTTGATTGTGTTTGTGCAATTTTATCTATTTTATACTTATTCTATATTCTGTCTCACTCTTACATTAATTTTTACAGTGAATGACACACAGAATGCAGAATGATGCCATGATGGATGTCTATTTGAATTATTACCTAAACTTTGATTTTATGGGTTGTAATAAATGTAATATGTCATGTACTATTATGTTTTAAATCGTTTCCGCTATTTAAGTATTTTCTCGAATTTAATTATTCACGACTAGCATGTATGATAATTTTTCCGCTGTTATCAACTATTACATAAACTCTGAATTAAATTGATAAATTTTAAAATGATTTTTCGAAAAAGCGAAAAATTTACTCAAAAATTTTAATCAACGTTTCGGGACGTTACAAATAATACCAATCTCATCAATTTGTATAACATCAATCTCATAATTAATTCAAATAATATCAGTCTCATCATCAATTCAAATAATATCACTATTGACTCTCAATCAATTATAATATACGATTCTCTAGTATCCAGATACTAAAAGGATCGGTTGTCAACTAGGGATTCTACCTGACACCCTGTGAACCCTATCTGATCCACCAAGCCCTGCCTGGCACCCCACCTTGCCACCAGGTCCTACCTGACCACTGGTAGTTCAACAGGGCCATAACCGACCACTGAAACAAAAAACAAGAGGTAATCTATACCGATCGATCGTCCACACCATACAACATGCAAATACAGCATTTATAAATCATCAAGTCTCATCATCGTTTAAATAATTCATCATAACTCAGTCCCAACATTAAAGCCATTACCCTTGGACCATCATATATGCCACTCAGGCAACCAACTCATCAACAATCTCATTTATATTTCTCCATTTATCATCATAGCTCGATAAAACTTCAATTCATCAATAATTTGATTCATTCTCAAACATCAATATCGTAATCATCATCATATCATATCATTTCATTATATATACATATATCAACATCATCATTATCACCATAAAATTGATAAACATAAGCCAATATCATAAAATATAACTATCAATGCAACATCATCACCATGCTATCTCATAATCTCTTAAACCTTAACAATTTATCATATATTCTCATTTATCAATAATTCATCATTTAATTCTTTTCTCATCACCACAATTTAACTAAATTCAATTCTAATCATACATATATATCATCATACCCATATATATGTATATAAATCAATTTATTTAGATCCCCCACCATTTTCTCAACCTGTTGAAATCGACTTTAATCGCTATTTCCATTAATCTATACACCATGAACACCCTATTCACCTCAACTCCGTGCTTTTAAGGTTTCAAATCATCCACCAAATTCCCTGACTTCTCCAAATACCTAAAATTAAAGGATTCAAATACCAAAATTAAAATGTCGACTCTCAAAACTAAAGCCCATTGCATTCCAATAACATCAAACACATAATTAAAGGTTTCAAAACTCAACGTTACCACTTCGACTCTCGGTTTCAAGGTTCACCTCGTCGATCAAGCCTCTGACCTTTGGTTCGAAACCTAGAAACGCTGAAACCATCACTCATTAGCTAATTTGGAACACCCATAACATTCTTAACCTTCATCAAGCTCCAAAATCCATAAAATTGGAAAATGGAAACCCCTCATAAAATTCCCATGTTTGGCCCTAGAGAGAAGAGAAGAAGAAATGAAAAATTGAAGGTACTTACATGTTGATCTCGCTCCCGGGATTCCAAATTTGCATTCAATTTTAGTTTTCGGCAAAAGACCTCTAATTTGAGCTTGGAACTCACAGCAATGGCTTCTTCCTCACGGCCTCGCTCTCAGTTTCTTTCTTTTTTTCACATACAAAGGAGACAAAGAAATAATGAAAAGAATGTTAAGTTTTAATGCCATTGGTAAAATGGACAATTCACGTATTTTCTTTTCTTTTCTTTTTTTATTTCTTAAATCTATTTTCTCTTTTTATTCAATTAATTAAGTTATTTTCATCCTCCGGTAATTAATGATTTACCATCACAATTTAATTTATTAACCTCCTTAATCATTCACCTCAAATTAATTAATTTACTTCTGAATTCATTTAATTTAAAATTTAATAATCACCAATTAATTATTACAACAAAAAATAGAATTTAATTTAAATTATTGAGATGTTACATCTCATGCATTGTATGGGCAAAAAATACTATTGTGTGTATGTATGAGTTCAGTGTGGATTTTCGGTTTCTAGTTTATTTTTTGGATTTGGTTTTATGGTATACATTGGATGGATCAGTTGATGAACATTCACACACACACATATGCAAATAATATCAAATTGCAAAATAGAAAAAAATTGTGTAATTTATGAAAATAGAAAAATGTAATTCTATCTTGAGACAAAATTGGATTTTTTTAATAATACCTTTCTAAGTTGGTATAAATAAATACCACCATGTAATAATAAATATCATTAATACATTTATTAACCATTGATTATTATTGAAGTTTGAATCATTGATGGGAAGTATGCATGTAATTTTTAATGGTTTAACTAAGTGTTTGGTACTTATAAAATTGTCAATATTTAAATTTAGTCCTTATAAAAAATGGAATAGAGTCACTAATTTTATTTTATTGTTCAAATTTAATTCATACAATAATATTTGCTAATTTATGAGCACAACTTATCTTTGATTTGGGGTTTGAAATTTTTTCAAAAGAGGGCAATGATATGCTTTGTAGCACCACCAATTTCAACTAAGTTAGCATTAGAATATATAAAAACATTATCATGAAGAAGATATTTTAATGTGTGACTTTAAGAGTTAAAAAATTGCAAAAAGTCAGAAGTGATTTTCTCAATGGTGTTTTGTGTCCAATTGAACGGTTAGAATTCATATCACAACTCATCCATTGGCACCATAACCCAATCATAATCTTCCATTCTTTCCTGGTTCTATTGAATCACCAACTCATTCGTCACAAGTAATGTCCTTTGGTTTCAACCATACATGTGGACTAATATGTCAACCTCAAGAACAATATGTGGACAGGGACGTGTTTTCCTCATGTGCCTAGAAAAATCACACTTCATTAGTTTTCTTGGGTCCAACCATGCCAGACCAAAAAAATGGTACACAAGTTCTCAACCAATACCAATAAGTCAATTAGTTTCCATCACAAGTGGCCTAGCGTTCAACCAAATGGGTTTTGGTGGGTCACAAATTTAAAGGTGCTAATTCTACACCATACAATAAACCTTTCTTCTTAGCACCTCAATTTGCCTTTGTAACCACTCAACAACACAAATTATGGCTCATAACAAAACTCTTGAAACATCAATGAAGCTTAAAGCTTAATCATACGTTACCCCCCCCCCCCCCCCCCCCCCCCCTTTTTTTTCTATATTTTTCCTCTTCCTTTTGTTTTCATGTCAAAACTAATGGAGAGTCACAAATTCTTCCCCTTTAATGACTAAATTGACCTTAAGGTTTGATGGGAAAAAGACAAATGGGCTAAAATAAGACACGTGTGATTACGTGACTTAGTGGCACACATGTCCTTGTCTAGTAGAATTCATTCATCCATACAACAACAATATTCAACCTCATTTCTCTTGTTATAAAAAGGCTTTTATTCATCTTCAATTGCTACATAGTTTACTCAGGAAACTTACCAAGCTTGATTATAATATCATATATAGAGAGAGCTTGTAAATATGTGCAAGGGTTTAAGAGAAGAAAATAAACATGGTTTCTGCAGCAGGTTTCCACATGAAGAGAGTGCATCACCTGGTGCCACAAAAGGTTGTGAGCTTTGTGGATTACAGGCTTCATTGTATTGCCAAGCTGATGATGCATATTTGTGTAGAAAATGTGATAAAAGGGTTCATGAAGCCAATTTTTTGGCACTTAGGCATATTAGGTGCTTTCTATGCCACACATGTCAGAACCTTACAAGAAGATATCTCATTGGAGCTTCACTAGAGGTGGTTCTTCCAGCCAATGTAAACTGGGCCATAGGGAATTTACCTAACAACAGAAGAACCTACATGAAGTGTTCAAGAATGCATACTAGCATTTCCCTCTTTCTTTGACTTCAATCTTCTTTTTTTACAAGATCTTTTGTAATAGAAGTTTAGTGAGCACCATTTATGGTGGTATACTTAGGGGAATTGTTGAACATGGGCAAGTGCTAAATGTTTTTAAATATGATGATCCCAAATAAAAGAAAACAAAAAGTTGCGAATTTATACAAATAGATTCAATAGTAGGAAGGATGTGAAATGTTTAACTTCTGGTGGATGTTGTTAATTGAAATTTAATTTCTATGGTTATTTTATTTTAAGCCAATTCCAAAGCAGGGAAACGAAATTCTTGCATCAGAAAGTTATATTATGCTAGCAGGTTTAAAAAATGATATATCTTATCTATGTCATAGTAGTTCCTGGCATTGAATAGTGCAATTATTGCTAATGTCATAAATTATATGCTTAATTAAACAACAAAGAGTAACTGCTACGATTCTATGTGTTGTTTCTCGAACATGGATGACCAGGTCTTAATTCATAGCAGTTTATGGTAATCTAAGTGCAAGGCAGCATGAAACCTCAACCTAGACATCTTAATGATTCCTTTCTGTCTCAGGTTTTTTCATTTTTTGCTTTTTACCTTTAGATTTTTGCAATGATTCCTCCCCGTAATGCTATAAACTATGAAGGAACAGATACTTGCACATAACTTACATAAAATATTTTGAATATCTTAAATGTGGATAAATTCAAGATTTTGACATGATTGAAAATATGTTTCTTTCACAATTAAATATTAAAAAAACAAAAAACACTCTACTCAAAATATTTAAGAAAATATTTAGGACATTCTAATCTCTCTTAATTTTAACATATGATAGTTATCTCTTATTAGTTAGACCGAAATCAAGACACTCTTCTTTTACTTTTTATATAAATAAGGCCTCGAAACGTTCTTGTAATTCAATTCATGTTTTTTAAGTAATAAACTCTTAGAGTAATTCTCTAGGGTTTAACCTTTACTTGCTCATACTTAAGAGTGAACATTTACAATGCTTTACTAATTCAACCACAGACCAAAAGCAATGTTTTTCTCTTTGTTACAATCTTTGAAGATCAAAGCCACATCTCACAGGCGTTTATTGTGAACTGACTCTACAAACTCTTCATACGTACCACAATTTTCACTTTATTGTTTGCTTTAATAGTATATTGAACAACTCAGAAATACAGTGAAGGCAACAGTTTCTTTCTGATAACGAACATTCAACACAGTTTAATGAATAAAAACAGACTTCTGGATTATCATTGAAGTAATTCCTGAAGTGAACTTGTGCGAAACAATAAAATACATTAATAGTCCAATTTCATTGCAGAAACAAGGGAAGTTTGTACACAGTGTACAATTATTGAAAAATAAACATCATTTCCAAATAAAATATGGATCAATATAACAAATGAAATTATTAAGGCAGTAGAAAAGTTGCTGCAGGTGAAACTGGCTTCCAGCAAGTCTACAACAGTAGTATCTCAATCTACAGTTGACTATGCTCACTGATCTGATGAAAATGAAGAGTTTCCAAAATATAGTGATGTTGTCCTTGATCAATGGCTTAAGATGATAAGTAAGCTCATGTGTTGATCCCAATGAGGAAGTGTAAAACTGAAAGCAGAAAATGTGAGGTTGGCTATAGTTGCTTGCCAAACACCAGTTTCCCTTTTATTCTTTACTAGTCGGTGGACTCAGAATCGCATTATAATGTTGAAATTCAGGATGGATTACCAAGCACATCTCTGAAAGCAGGGAAGAATATCTACACCTGCAAATAATAGAAAGATAAAATCCAAATGTCAACAAAGAAGACAAAAGGTTATGTTAAAAAAATTACTTCAAGAATGGAAGAGGGAAAATTTTCTATCTTTTACACTAACTTGTATGTAATGAAAAGTCTAATCTTATTGATAAGCAAGCAGAAGAAAATGGTAAACAAATTAGGAACTATAGGCATATAGATGGACTTTGTCACTTAATTAATTTTTTTATAACCACTTGGATACTATTCGTAAGTTGTGAAAATATGGTAGATAATTACAGAAAAGGTATTCAGTCCAATCCTGTGGTAAATTTTTATAAAAGATTGTTTGATATATAAAGTGGTATTTATCTTACCCTCTGTGTTTGTCTGAATTGACATGCACTCTGGGGCAATTTAAAATCTGTTCAAACCTCTTGCTCCTCTATGTCCCATGCCTCTTACCTCTTACACTTCCTATGTATAAATAAATGCAATATCTTGGCATACATGCAATCCCTTCTTCTGCAATTCCCAATTGCAAACACCTTCTTCATATCTTTGTTATCTTCTACATACATACTAACCTGTTAAAGAGTTCTAATAGATCTGTATCAATCACCTATGTAGTAAAATTTTGAATAATTATCTAGCCGCATTAAATTCTATCCCACTTTCATAAAATAAACAGAACTTCTTTTGATTAAGAATTGGAAACAAAACAATGTCTCAAAATTTCGAAAGACCACCTTACCAGTCAGAAGCATATCTTGCTTAGGTGCCCCTTGGCACAAGAGGGTCATAATCATACGCTTCACCTGCTTTAACAAACCTACCTTTCACACGTTTTCTTGTATCAGCCCTTGCTTTGCGAGATGCATATCTTATTTGTTTACCAAACCTGCACATAAGAAATCAGCAAAATGTCAGGAGTCTTCACTTAGCCCTACCACAAAAGAAAAGCTCTCTAAAATTTTAAAATAAGTGTGAATTGCATGAAATCTGAACAGCTGATTAGATTATCTTTCAACTTGGTAGTGGACCATATAATGAAGCATGCAAACATATTCTGGTAGAGTTACATAATGTAGGATATGTTCTCTCTACTTACCTCAGAAAAAGACTTCATCACTGTTGCATCTTTCAAGTTGGCCATAAAAATTTTCATTTTGTTCATGATCTCCCATAAAATGAGTTATAAATAGCTGTTTATCCTTGGACATGATTTAGATGCCAAATATGTACACAATTTCCCTTCAATAATTAGAAAATAAACTTCAATATGCAGTTGCAATTGATGCAGCAGAAAGAAAGAAAATAACAAAAACAATTCTAGACTTGTAGGCACTTCTAGTGACTTAAACATATGTCAACAATAAATCAGCACATTTGTCATGGAAGTTACACAAACTAAAAGAACAGTCTTCATTTCATTTAACAACAATACATGATAGAACTTGGGGTACATACATTCGAGTTTTCTTTTTCTCATTGTATCTGATTTTAGCTTTATCCCTTGCTTGTGGGCATGTACCCTCCAAATTTGATTCCCAGGGGGATTCACCTGGTAGAAACACTGGAGCTAACCCACTATCTTGATACTCAGAAGCACTATTTTCGCCAGTAATGTTGGGTAAATGAAGTGGTAAGTTTGAATGAACTTGACCCTGAGGAAATCCAAGGTTGATGTTTCTATTGCAGCTAGGATTCATAAGTGCACAACTTGCATTACTACTGATGGCCTGCATCACACTAGCTGACCCACCAACCCTGGATGACTGAAAACCCATACAATCTTGTTGGACTGATGATGATGATGCCTGAAACAGTCACATGGGTAACAATTAGGTTTCTACATAACTTGTAAAGCTTATATGTTTAAGAAATTTCTGAGAGGAGAATAATAAAATGAGTTTGAGGGATAACCTCCATGGCACTCTCAATAAGTCTACTGGAATCTGTGACAGGTGTGTTTATATCCATCAATAAACAGTCCATTGCTCCATCTTCAATTTGGTATCTTGTTGCAGCATGTGAGCAGCCAACTATATCATCAGCACTGTCAAAGCTTAATTGAACATTATCCACATTGAGACCTTCACAGAGATCATCCCCATCCTGAATTCCCAAATCCTTCAAATTAGGACACCCCTGCAGCTGATTTGAGTTAATAAACAAAATAAAATGTTGACAGTGCATCAGCTTTCACTTTAACGTTGTGTTTAGATGAAAAGAGGAAATTGGGAGGAGTGACATATATTTTTGAATGGTGAGAGTAATGAAACACACTAACTATATGCCAATAGATGGCGCATCAAAGTTAAAAATAATACATCTATGTAACTAACCAATACCTTTGGCTGGTTTGAGTCCTCAGGAAAGAAAAATGGTTCCTCTTTGCAGTAGGAGGTGTAACTTGGATTAGGAGGAATGGTTTGAGATTGCCCCATCCAAGGCTCATATCTTTGACAAGGTATCATGTCATCCAACTTATCTTCCAACTTGTCACTCAACTTGTCACTCAACAAACCAAAGGAACGACCACTATTAGCAGGTTGATCCAAACACTTACTAGTGCAGCTTTCACTTTTAGGCAAAGTACTAGTGGATTGATCCCAACCACCAAATGAGGAATCAACATCAAACACAAAGGACCAAATCCTAGAAAACTCAGCCAGAGAGGGACAACCAGTGTAACACTTCAATGAGATGCGCCTATGTCCCAACACAGAACAATCATTTGGGTTCCAATCACAACCTTGACATAGAGACAACTTATGATCCATGCAACGGAACATTGCTGGTTGGGAAATACACTTATCACAGAGGAGGGAACGACAATGCCTGCGAGACAGAGAATTGGCAGAGTGTACATAGCCATCGCAATGCAAACAGAGACGAGCAGAATCTGACTTGCAGTAAACCACCGCTCTTACAACAATACAAAACTCACATAGAGGTTCCATTCTCCTACAAATATTCTCCTAGAAACCGAAACTAAACTCTAACATAACATAGCTAACTGCAAGACATAGGGTTGGTCCACTGGTGATGACAAACGGAAAGAAGGGAAATTTCGTGGGTTCTGCTGAATCTGATAACAAAAATTAACAAACTAACAATTAAAATTTATATGTTAAAAAAATTAAAATAGCTAATCCTTCCACTTGAATCACGTTTCTCCTAACCCTTCGCCATTCATGAAAGCATGACAAAACAGCCATTTTTCCACTTTAAAACAAAATCAAGCCAAACATGCAGAAAATTTAACGTGAACATTTTTTAGCCTACCCATTATAAACATGTGTACACAATGGAACATGCATGAAATAAAAGAGCGAGCTTTACCCTTACAGAACCAAAAATGCTGAGTTTCCGTTGGTAGATAAAATCACCCAATATCAGAAAACACAGAATCCATGAAATTGGGAATGTGAATTCAGAAAGGGGAAGTGCGTTTTAAGATTGTAGCAACTAGCAATTGCTATTGCTAGCAACAAGGTGATTTGAGAGAGCGGCGACAGAGCATGACAAGTAACAATGAACAAGGACGGTTATTTCTTAAGGTTTTTGTTTGTGCGGTGTTGTGTGAGGTGGCAAAATAGAAGGCCTCTGACGTGGGGGAAATAGTGGTAGAAAAATTCAGTCATTGTTTTATGGTTAAAGTATTTCAGCAACTTTACTCGGAAACAGTTCCTGGTGTAACTTAATACAGTTGAGTAAAAATAATAATATCAGCAAAAGTATTACAGAGTCCGAATTACATGCGGGCTATGTGGAATCACTGTGAAAGCATTTTTTGATTTTGTGTCAGTGGTTGTAGAGGCAGAGAAGAAGCCACATCATTGCTACCATGCTTGAGAATTAACATCCACTCCTCAAAATTGGTACAATTAGATGATTAATTCAAATTAATTATTTATTTTTATCAATTTATCCATGATTTGATTCAAAATTCAATCATAATTTATCTGAATCAATATTTTTATTTCGAAACATGGTAAAAGATTTCAGTCTATGTGACTTTTTTGGTTATTTGAATGTTGATAACCATATAGGGAGAATTTGAATTGAACTTGTTATGTCTTTCTCAAATTCAAATATGATTTTGTCTTAATTGGAATGCTGATAACCATCATGGTTTCCCTTCGTAACACTGCCACTCGTTGATAAAATAACTACGAAAAAAAGACTAAAAATTGGTTGGTTTGGTTGCAGGGAAAATTGATGAAATACCCGACGGAAGTTAAAGAAGAATATATGATAAAAGTAAAATGTTTTGTTGCAGGACAAATAAAAAAAATGTTGTTTAATCTGAAAAAGAGATATACTATTTTTCACTTTTTATTATAAAAATATTACATTGATTTTAATTTATTTTTACACTTTTTAATTTTAGCGTAAGAAATAATTTAATAAAATTACTTATTTTGTTTGATTAATTTTCTTAACCCAAATATTAGGCAGGGTTACTCTAAATCTATACAAAATTTTATAAATTTAAATAATGACATAAATATAATAAAAATAAAAAATATTTTCTTAAAATAACCACTCTCACATACTAAACTCATCTTTAATAGAAAGACTAAATATATTTATTAGTCTCATATCTTTTGTGAGAGTTTTGATTTATGAGTCAGGATCGAACCTCCGGGGATAAAGTGTTGAATCATCACATCATTAAATATTATTAAATATACATATGATAATATATTTTTAATAATATTTTTATTAAATATAGTTAATAATATATAATATTATTAACTATATTTATAATAAATAATTGTTATAACTAACAATGTTATAAACATATTGAAGTTTACGTGACATATATTAAAATTCACATAGACAAAAGAAAAGCTAATTAATAGTGCATTGATAGCAAGGCAATTCTTGAACGGAAAGGTTCACCTTTGAGGAACGTGCCGTGTCCAAAGGCTCCGTAGGTGCGAGCTACCACAACACAAGCCCAGCAACGTTAAATAAAAGGGAAACCATATTATTTCGCTTAGCTAATAAGGAAACCATGCATTAGGTTTTGCTTCCACAATCACAACGTTAGCTGATTTTTCTATATTTTACAAAATTAAGATATAAACATCTTTATTAAAACATTATACGTGTTCTATTAACCTTCAAAATTACAAAAGACAAATTAAATGATGGGCTTATTTGGTAACAATGGGTTAACACATGCTCGTAGAAGTGAACAAAAGAAAAAAAAATACTTAATGTTATGATTTATAATTTATTCACTAAGATATTAAATTTGGTGACTTTTATATCACGTTAACTTAATTTAATGTCTAATCATACATAATAGGATGTCAAAGAAATGAATAAAACGAAATTTTTTTATCTCAACACCTTTTATTACTTGTCAACTTTATTTTAATGTTTTTATCATTTAAAATTATTCAATTTCAAATCAATCAACTTATGAACAAATCTTAAACATAATTTATATATTTATTGTAATTTACAAGTAATTATTATTTTATTGCTTAATATCACACAAATTTTCATAGATATAATAACACTCAATACTTATCAAAACTACAATTGATTTAATATACTTACTAATTAAAGGATTAAGATAGATGCACCAAGTGAGAAAAATCATTTGACAAAGTATCAATACCCTTGCTCATTATGTTTTCATATTCCACAATGAATAATTAACAACAAAAGCATTTTGCCTTTGCCATATTGCCCAAGCTATAACACAAATTTTCTGCAATTCTTCAGCACCGTGATTTCTTAAAAACCATTCAACAAAAGTGATGGACTTATTATCATCAACCTGAATAAAGAGATGAGATGCAAACTAAGGAGATGTTTGGTACATGAGGTCAAATGGAGTTTAGCAAACAAATATGTTAGTTGGGGGAGAAATTTCATCCTACGATCAAATGAAGTTTTGATGTCTTGAACGGTGTGAAAAGTCAATATCAACTTTTAAATTTTTTCATTTTTCTAACTCCGTTTCCCCAACTACGAACCAAACACACTGTAAATCAATCTATTGAACTCACATCCGAGCAAAGCATGAAGATAGTTTCTATTTTCTTCCATCACATAAAGGACTCACCAACACCCATTCTTCATAGCAAAATTTATAGGAGCCTTTCATGACATGCCTTCCAAATAAATTTTTGACACATTGGGATAGTTTTAATGCTCTATATCTTCTTCCAAGAAATGTTGGTCCGCATGATATAGGTCTCTAGTTGCCACGCTACTCATTGTTCATAATAATTTTATAACTAGATTTTACCTAATAAATTTATGACATTGTGACATGTGAAATCAACTCATCGTTGATACTTTGATTTGGTAGAGGAATATAACATATTTTTTTAGCTTCAAAAGAATATAAGACACTATGAATTAAGCCGTGGTTCCGATCACCCAGATCATTATCAATTAATTGAGATACTAGACACAAATCATTGGGTACAAGAAGCATGCAATGAAGCTTGAATCATAACTTGTTGGTATACAGATATCCTCACACATTTTAACATTTCTCTCATATCTTATGTTTCACAAATAAAATCTTTCCTCAATTACCCATTTGATAAAAACACTAGACCATAAATAGCTTGACTTGAAACTTATTTTTTTGGTTTTGAGAACACTTGATATAGGATAATACCTCCCTTTTAAAACTCTAGGAACCTTCATTTTTTCACCAACTTCCACCATTGCTTTGCTAACATAGAAGTATTAAAAGCTATAGAATTTTTAAAGCTTAAACCTTCATTTGCCTTTGGTGTTATCAGTCTATCCTATCCCATCTCATCTAGTGAATGGTTTTTTTACCAATATCACCTTCCTAATAGAACACATTTTTCATTGCTTCAATCGATTATATAGAGATACTAGTGATTCAAAACAATTCATCACATATAGGTTGCAATTGCTTAAGCCACAGCCTTCATAAGGACCTAAATCTCTTCTAGATCTAGACAAAACATTTTCTTTCTAACCTTTTAACTTTTTCCATACTCCTCCCTTGACAAATTGAAATACTCAGGATTTTTTTCTTACCAATGATGGTAGACAAACCTAAATATTTTTCATAACTCTACACTGCCTTACTAAGCTTATTCTTCAGTTTATCAAATATGATAATAGGAATATTTTTTTTTTTATTGAAGAGTTGAGATTTGTCAAGGTTTACTCTTTTGTAGAAGTCTTCTCATAGGTTGATAAAATATTACAAACATTTCTTATCAAATGTAAGGCAAAAAAGTAGACGATTTGAGGGTGTAATTTAGACACCATGCAAGATCACATTCGTTTGCCGATTTTGTAACCATCACATATACTCCGCACAAAATATAAGGGAAAGGCGGGATTGTCCTAATTTTTATTCCGTGTTACTCATCTAATGAGATAATATATATATATATATATATATATATATATATATATATATATAAAAGATGTATCATGTGAGAAAGGTTCTCTTATGTGAAAGTGAGAGGAACAAATCTAGGTCGTATAACCATACAATGAATGGTTGAGATTAATCATGTAAGTTTTTTAAGAAGTCATGTGTGTGACTTTTAAAAACTTTTAATCTCAACCACCCATGTATGGTTATACGGCCCAGATTTTCCTCTTTCACTTTCATATAAGATGACTTTTCTCATATGATACATTATTTATATATATATATATATATATATATATATATATATGTAGAAACCTTTTAATGAATATTACGATAAGTTAATTCATCACTAGTTTATCTTATCAACAAGCCCAATTACAAATTTCAATAAATATTTTGTTCAAATTATTATATATTATAATTAATAACAAAATATAGATATAATAAATTAATAATATTTATTCACTAGATATTAATATAATAATATATTAATTTAAATATTGACGGGTAGGGGGTTCTCCCGCGTGGTCCAAACTATATAATAGAAAGAGATTGAGATGATACATCTTTTTATGAAATGTATAAATTTATGTGGAAAAACCATTTGTGATGAAGTTTCGAGTAACAGGTCTCACTTCATCATCTGCCTTAAGCTTTTGATATATTTAGTTTGAATTTGAGCACTACAAATAACAAACTTTTTGTTAAATATTAAGTTTTAATATAATTATATTTTATATTACAAGTAATAACTTTATTTTATAATTTATATGTTATATTTATATATAAAGGACTTGTAATAATATTTAAATTAAACTACTTTTATTTATATATATATATATATATCAAGTCTAATAAAATCATAACACAAATGATAAATGATCATTATTTAAATTATATGATTCCTTTAAAATATTAATAATGGGTATAAAAATTAAAAAATACCTTAGTTTAATTTTATGAATAATAATTTTTACAACTTAAAATTTAGATAGGTTGAATTTCACTATTGATTATGGATTGTTTCAATTTCTTAGGCTGCGTTTAGTTACAAAAAATTATTTTAATTTTTTGGAAAAAATTTCTGTTTGTTTTTTAAAATTTTCATTTTTTAAAATAGCTAAAAAAATTTTGAAAACTCATTTAGATAATGTGACAGTTTTTCAATTTGGAAAACTAGAAAACTAAAAAAGTTGTTCAAGTGCCCTCAGTTTTCTAAATATTCTTTAATTCAAATTAATTGAGATATGTCTTATATATATATATTATTTATGACAATATTGTATAGTATATGTATTACATAAAAATTATGACAAAAATTTAAAATAATATTAAAATGAGAACAAATGAGTTTATATTTAAATATATTTCAAAATAATAACAGTAAAATATTTTGAATTAGTAGCAGCTTGTTTCATATTCTCATTTAGTTACAGCAGTCTTTATCTTATAATTAAGTTAGCTTATAATTCAGTTATCGTCTTTTTTATTTTTTTATTTTTCTTAGACAACCTTTTAAAAGAGTTTTTGATTTTCTTAAAAAATAGAACATTTTTTAAATAATTTGTAAATAAATAATTTTTTATTTTTTATATTTTTCTAAGAATAATTTTCTATTTTTTTAAGAAAACTTGTGAACTAAACGTAACATTAACTTTCTAATAGATATAATCATCCGAGTCACCAAAAATACCGTATAAGACTACAATACATAATTGGATATGGATAATTCAATATTCGAACTCAAACTTAACATTAATTAAGACAGAACAATTTTGACAAGTTAATAGTCTAAAAAAAACTCAATCAAATAACGTAGAGGATAATTAAGAGACAACTGAAAATTGAATTATAAAATAACGATGATAATTTTTATTAGGTGATTTATACAATTAAGTTGATTATTGTTGTGTGTATGGACGTGAACCAAACTTGAAAAGAATTGCAACACCGGCCCTCTTCCATGACAGTTGAAATATAACGCGTTTGATGTGCGTCCTCATTCTTTCGCAATCTCAACCCTTTTCCGCCATCGCCAATCGCCAATCGCCATGTGAGATTTAGATACATCCAATTCACGCCTCCATTCTTCACGCTTCCCTTAGATTCGGTTCGCTTTTCTCACTTTACACCTTTTCTCCATCAATTTTGAATTTTCCTTTCTCTTACGCTTCTCCAATTGCACAATGTAGTTCATGCATGAATCGTGATAGATAATTATTCCCTTCAATTTCTCGTGTTAGGCTATGGATGTTGATTTTCTTTAATTTGCATTTGGTAAAGTATAGAGATTTATTAATTAATTTTTAAATTCTGCTGTTGATAGGTTGTTACCAGAATTGGAAAAAGTGTACGATACGAGCACAGTAGTCTAGTTATTTAGTTTTTCATCTATGTTTGGAGGTGGTGGTGCTCCTGCTACTAGTCCCCACTTACGCAAATCTGGAAGCAGACCTGTTGTTTATGATCTTGGTAACTTCATTTATACGTCCCTTAACGCTATCTGTTGCTATTTTAACTTTTATTTTTCTCCTTTATGTTGGTTTCATGTGTTCTTTCAATAATCAATACAATATACAAAATTTGTGCTATTACCAGATGAGCATGAGGTGGAAAATGGCGCCGAGGAAGGTTTATTACATTCCGTGGAGGCAGTGGATTCAAAGGGTGGTATGACACCAGTCAGTGCTGCTGCAACAAAACCCTCGCCCATTTTGTTGTGGAGGTTCAAGGTTTATACACTGCTTCACCTTTTAGAAAACATTTGGAACTTTCTTATACTTTTCTCCTACAATGTATTTGATGCTGCCATTTTAATAATTGCAAAATTTGTCTTACATAATTATGAGATGGAATGTTTCTTTCATTCTTGTGGAGCTGCTTTGGTTTTTATTCTTTTGGCCTCCGGGGTGAATAATTTTTCGTTTATTTGTATTGACAGAATTTATTTGAGTAGAATGTTTCCTTTTTATGTTGAGTTTTTAGCCTTTTCTTTCTACTTTCTTGTTTTTCAAGAATCTAATTGAGATGGATTTGTAGGTGCTATTGTTTCTTATTTGGGGCATCATCTGTTGCAAGGTCAGTAACATTTTCTGTCTACGACATTTCTCCTCAACTCCTCTGTGGGGTGTGATGAGGTAGTATGCCTTTTAGGATTTCATCATATTTCCACAATCTTATGTGCCTTGTCGGAGAATTGCAGATTGGATGGGATTCTGTCATGAGAATGAGTGCAGACAAGCGGGATTTATTTCTTTATGAAGCATTTTTGTATTTTAATCCTCTTCTTTTAGCGGTTAGTCCCCCTTCTACAGTGTCCATGTGTGTGCATTTACTTGTCGCTATGTGCATGGATGGATATATCTGTTTGCATCTGCATTCAAGGAGGTTAAAATACTATTTTAATTTTATTTTTACATTCTTTGGGTCTATCAGTGTCTCATCTCTATTTTATATTTCAGACTTTGATGGTTTGGCTGTGGGGAATCAACTTGTGGTTTTTTGCTCAGGGTGGAGTCAATTATGCAAAAATCTTTGATCTTGAGCAAAATCATTTGACTCACAGAGAAATATGGAAGGTATCAACTCATCACTTTTAAATTTTGACTTATGTTTGTCTCATAGAATCAGCTTTTACTGATCTGAGGGTAATAAAAATGGTAGTGGCATCACTTGTAAATTTGTAATAGGAATAGGGCAACCGTTCCAGTTCTTAAATTTAGGTTGCTGATTGATTGACTTGTACTTTCATTCTTGTCCTTTCTAATTTCCTTAGTACACAAAACAAACATTGAATGAAAATGTTATGTATAATTCATAACTAGTGAAGATAAATAAGGAAACATAACAAAATTGAATTAACCCAGTTTGCAAAGAATGACCATTCCCTGTCTCTAGGAAGGATGGAATAGGAATTCCTTATGGGATCAAGGTGTAGGCTGTAAACTACTAAACGTGTAATCATTATTCCATGTCTTTATACCAAACCAAGGAACTCTCATTCCTCTTGAATAGGTGTACCTATGTAGGAATGGAAGTGATCAATCTGAATACTGATTGTGCTCTAAATAATTCTTTTAATATCCTATGATCTTTATGTTAGTTTTGGGTGCTTTTGCCTTCAATCACTGTTATTATATTGCTAAACCGGGATATCTCCATGTTCCACGGCTTTGTTCTCACCCATGTTTCTTGTACTTCATTTTTCTCTTTTTATACCAGTTCTTAGTTCCCTTCTTTTCAATTTCAATAATTATTCTCTCCAATGGTTAACTGGGTTTTTTATTTTAATTTTTCTGGTTATTTATGCAGTGTGCTACTTGGATGACAATTATTGTTCCAACCAGTATGACAGCATATATTTATCTTTATTCTCATGGAGAAGTTTCATATGCTGCATCACAACCAGTGTAATAGATGCTTCTACTCTTATTAATTATTATTTTTGGTTGCATCGCTGTCACCTTGTTCAATTTTAGTGCATGCCTGGTAACACTTGCATTTGGAGAAACAATCAATTATTTTCCAAAAGCTCTCTCAAAAATCCAGCCAGAAAGACTAGCCAATAACTTTTTTAAATAAGCTTAACCAAACACACTTGGTATTACAGTATTTTCGTTTCTTAAAATTATTTTATTTTAATGCATCCTTTTTATGCTTTAATTGAACAATAATAAACCAATCTAAGGGACCCCCCTGTACACTGGCAATATCTTTAGCAAAATGTTACTGAGATGCAGTTGCAGAAATCTCTGCTTATAGTTAGTTTAATCATTTAGTGATAAGGTAATGTCATTAGACAGTGACAGGGACCATATTTTAGTGAAGAAAAAGATAATAGCATAGATTATTAGATTGTGTTGCACATAGGATTTAATTTATTGCTGATCTTGTACATGGTATTAATAATAACTCCATCACATCTCTTTTTTTTTTTCCTAGTGGTGGGGGACTGGAAGTGAGCAATTTTTTTAGCTTCTCATTGGATTTTTTTTTAAAAAGTTTTCTTCCATTGATACTTAACAGATTTCTTTATTTGAATTCATTATTTGTAGATAGGTAGTTTCTGCTTGTTTGAAACACCCAGGCTGTCTGGTGTAAAAATGTAGTTAGTTATATTTGTTATATCACTAAGTAGAAGTATATTCAGTAACTCAGTATAACTTTCAGGTTAATCCTCATTCCTCCCACAAAAAATAACTCGTAAATACAATACATATTATTCTGTTCATTTCTTTATATATGATTGATGAACATTCTGATTCTATTTTGTGCTTCCTTTTTTATTGTGTTGGAAGTGTTCTGAATTTCCCTTGTACTTTTCTGCAGGTGCTCCTATATGCTGCTGTTGTACTGCTTCTGATATTCCCCTTTGATATCTTCTATTTTTCTTCTAGATATTACTTATTGAGGACGCTATGGCGGATAGTTCTACCATTACAGGTGAGTTTACCCATATTTGAATGTATTGTGCTAGTTCTTTTGGTGTCACTCTAGAAGTACGTAGTTGACACTGTTTTAGTGTCTGGCTTATATTTGTGCTATGCATAAGTGGGCAGATATATGTATGCATGAATGTAGAATACTAGAGTGATAAGTAACTTTTTCCCTTGCTTCTTTGGATTCAATTTTCATTTTTTTAAAATGCAACCCCCTCTCCCATTTGATAGCCATTTAAAAAGCATGAAACATTTTAGTTCATTAGATGAGATGGTTGCAACGCAGATGCTCACATATGTACTGTTCCAAATGTAACAAAGGACAAAGCAATGATAAAAGCTAGAAAGATTGCATGTCATAGATACTAAGTTATTCATAGCAATTATTGACCTTCTTAGCAAAGCCTTTTTTCATGATAGGTGCCATCAATCAATGGCATTGTTACTGCACATAACGTATAACGTGCATAAGTAAAACTAAGAGGCATCATGTATCTTTCCTTGAAGATACCTAGGGACTATTGCAGTGTTAAACTTGGATACTTTAAAGGAAATTATTCTTGTTCTTTATTTATTCAGGTTCTTAAACTTGATACTATCTCCGTCCTTGTATATAAATAAAAAATAACTACCTCACACCCTTTAAGAAAAGTAGTTAACCTCATTTAATGTCATTGATTTGATCTAACCAAATGTGTTTTTTACCATAATACCCTTCATTGGAACTTGTTAAGGAGGTTTAGTCTCTCTCCATTGAAAATTAAAGTGTGTATTAAACAAGGACATTTTAGGAATACCTCCACATTTAATCAACTAGAGTTCATTAGATTTGCTTATATTCGACAATTTTTTTGTTGCTGTTTATATTTAAGGACAGAGATACTACTTAATTTGAGCTAACCCTTGGCCTTTCTTGACTTTATCCCTAATGAACTGATGCTGTTAGATTCTTGTTGGAACTATGCTTGAACATGATCTAACATTTTTCATTTTCACAAAAACAGGCTATATCATTCTCTGATTTTTTCTTGGCTGATATCTTAACTTCCATGGCAAAGGTATGCTCCCTTCTCAATATTATCTTTCTCCAGAGAAGTCTTTGTTGTTCCCTTCCACGTTATCTTTATTATTACTTTATTTTTACTAGGATTTGAGCCTAGGTATATGTTTATTTTTAGATGTATAGGCCGGAAGGTGTATGCTTTTGCTTGCATTTACTTATGTTTGTTATTAGAAATACAGAGGTCCAAAGCTGACACAACCAGAGAGTTTAGAATTGATTCAATTGACATAATCTGTTGATCTAAAATTTAGCTCTTGTTTCTATTAATGCACTTATATTTTATTTTGATCATGATTCTAATGGTTTTCAGGTCTTTTCTGATTTGGAGCGTTCAGTATGTAGAATGGTCCATCGACAGGTTTGGTTTCGTTAAATTGCTGTCATTGTCTTCTATTATTGGTTTGAAAATTTTTATTTAGCAATTTATTTGTGCAACTTAACTTAAATTGCCTATTTCCTTTTTTGAGTATGACAGAATTGGCCGACTTCAAGACTGATGAATTCCTTTTGCTTGGCATTGAGATCATGGAACAACTTTTCTTGATTTAATCAAAATATTTTCTAGCACTAAATCAGTTCAATTGATTCCGCAATATTGAGAATTCTATCTTGATTACAATTTTAATTGCGCTTATTGTTTTCTGTTCCCATAGAGCTTATTTTTGTAATGAATAAACTTTTTGTGTCAAAATGTTAAGATAAGTTTCACATCGACTAGGAATATGACCGATATTAGTTTATAAGGTCTGAAACAACCCTTAACTTTTTAATAAGCTTTTAGGAATAGCTAGGTTCGTCGTTTTCTACTATAGTATCAGAGCTTGACCCGCCTTGAATGTTGGGTCACCCGCAGATGTCTAGTCCTGCCAACTTCACGCGACAGATGTCCAATCCTGGGTGTGAGGAGTATGTTAAGATGTTGAGATAAGTCTCGCATCGGCTAGGAAATATGACCAGTATCTAGTTTATAAGGCCTAAGACAACCCTGAACTATTGAACTAACTTTTGGGATTAGTTAGGCCCGTTATTTTTTAATATTTGGGACTAGTATATTTAATTTTTGCCTTATTGCAGATGCTTCAGTTCTCAAATTGGAGGATGCATTTTTTGTAGGTTGCCACAATTGCTTGGTTGGAAGCTGATTCTGTTTGTGGTAGCCACTCTGTTGCAATCCCTTTAGTTCTTGTTTTGCCATATCTCTTTCGTTTGAACCAATGTCTCCGCCAGTACAAAGACACTGGAGAGAAAACCACTCTTATGAATGGTAAGTACTCTCTGTTTCCCTAATTGATACACTTTTTGTTTCCTTTTCAGAACTTGTATTCTATTAGCCATCATGTAAATTTTAGAAAAATTATTAAATTATGTAAAAGTGAGTGGTCATGTTCAATTTTTAAGGCTAATCTTGCTTATAATTCTATCTGCTGTTTGTATTCTATACCTTATTTCATTGAAGAACGAAGATCACTAGTGAACAACTTATCTTGTTTATCAAACTCATGATTATATTGCATTTACTGATAATTTTTTTCTATTATGGTTTCAGCTTTAAAATATTCAACTGCAGTACCTGTGATTTTTCTTTCTGCCCTTAAGTATCACGTCTTTCCCGATAGATGGACAAACTTCTATAGGCCTCTCTGGCTTCTGTCAGGTGTTGTGAACTCATCATACTCTTTTTACTGGGATGTGGCTCGAGATTGGGACCTAAGGTATACCTAATGTGTGTCCTACCACGCACTTATATTAGTATAATGTGAACTAAGCTTTTTAAACGGTAGAAATGTATATTCTACGGTTGGTAGAAATTTTATATCTTAGCCAGACACCTTTGAAATTGGAAGAATTGGTTTTATTTCCAAAAGTGAGGCTAGTATTTTTTATTTTTTATTTTTTTTTTTGGGGGGGGGGGGGGGGGGGGGGGATCTGATGAGTGTCTTGTGACATACTCTGATCAAAATATTGCTTTCTCTTGCCAGTGGGTTCACTCGAATATTCAAGTTCAACAAGCCACATCTGTTCTCATATGTGTTACATGGAAGGAGATGGGTAAGTGTTGTTGTATGAGATTAGCTTGAGTTAGAATTTATCATTTATATTGATTTGTCAAGATAAACAATTCACAAGACTTCTTATCTAAAGTTATCAAGTGCACATTGTACACTTCTTAGCAATATAAATGGGAATAGAGTTAGAAAAATGCCGTTTAAGAGACCAAAATATAAACATTTATGGGACATGGGGCTTTCAACTTTGTAAGTGTGCAAAGTATATATATATTATATAAAAGAAAAAGGTAAAATAAACATTTGCATTTAGAAATTTTAAATAGACCATGGATTCCTCATTGCATAATCAGCCATCCATTGAAGTAAGTCAAATCTATTCAATCATTTTTAACACTTCATATATATATATATATATATATATATATATATAGATATATAATCCTATTGTGTCTTAACTGTTTTGCTGAATTTGTGAAAACCCACGAGGTAAAAGAAGAAAATCAGTGAAATAGAAAAACAGATTAGTTTCTCAGTGTGCTGAAATAGTTTATATGTAACAGGTTTACGTTTGGGTGATTGGAAGCAATCTGATTTTACGTTGCACATGGACATATAAGCTGTCTGCCCATCTTCGGCATAATTACCTCACGGTGTTTACAATTGCTGCATTGGAGATTTTCCGCCGTTTCCAGTGGATCTTTTTCCGTGTCGAAAATGAATGGAACAAGATGAATGCCAAATCACACCCTCAGCTCTCTGTCAATGTAGTTTCAAACGATGAAGAGAAACTACTTCATTCCGGTAGCTACAGTGTATAGGCTAGAAAACAGTATGATGCTTTGGCAGTATCATACGAGGTATAATTTCAAATATTTTGACGATAGGGGTCCCTTTTTGTCTTTCCATTGATTTCCCCTCAGTTATAAATGTCATTCTTTATTAAAAAAAAAGATCAGTTATTCTTGTTGTGCTCTTCTGTAATATCTTGTTCCATTCTATGACAATTTTATCATGTATATCAAGCCTTCTGGTTAATAGCATCACTTTATATGGACCAGTTAATACCCACAGTATCTCGTTCAATAAAATCTGATGTTGTAAAATAGCACAAGCCTAAAATAAAATTGTTTTACTAATCTCTGGATTGAAAGTTGGCTGCATGGGAAACCCTGTACCAAACTCTACAAGCCAACACTGACTAAACATGATTTGGCCCGTACCTTGTGGCTGGTCGCCATCATTTTACTATGATAAACTAGCTGAAGTAATTGTATTATGTAATTGACTTAACTACTTCGGCATTTATGCTTACGAAATGTCCTTCTAGGGGCCTAGTTTTCGCAGTGTACGAAGATCGACCTCATTTTTGTTTTAGACACGAACCAACCGAGCCACGTTGACGTTGCCAGACTGTATATTCTAAAGCATTACTTGGTTTTTTCCTAGGACAAGCCTCAAAGGGGTGGGGACCCCTGTTAAAGAATATTAGTGGCCCGAGATTTACAAAGAAAATGATGCTAAACGTTCAATTGTAATCTTAAAAACTTCCTTAGTGATAGAGTCACACACGTCAACCATACAGTGAGTGGTTCCTCCGAACTAGATAACAGACAGAGTTGGAGTTAACGCCCTCTGGTCTTTAACCACTGAAATTGTCACCAGGAGCATCTGCAGATGCAACTCTCTGGTTAAACCACCAAGATGGCCTAAATGTTGACAGTAGGGGAGTACAGCAACCACGGCCGGCAGCTGCAGCCAGAAGCAAGCCCGGCCGAGCTGAACTTGCCCAGAGTGCTCTGGGTCCTATCTTCCATGTTGGAGAAGCTAGTGGCTCGAAATGAAAAACTCATGGATGTCCTTAACGCACAGCTAGATGGATTGAGCTATGGCTCAGTAAGACTTGGGAAGAGTTTGAATGCGTTTCATGGCATAAGAGCACCAAGCATAAGCATACCCAAGTACTTGGAAAGGATATACAAGTACACTAATTGTAGCCCTTCATGTTTCGTGGTTGGCTATGTGTATATAGATAGGTTGACACATAAGCACCCTGATTCTCTTGTCACATCCTTGAATGTGCACAGATTGCTGGTTACCAGTGTCATGGTAGCTTCTAAGATGCTGGATGATGAGTGAGTCCTTGCCACATTTTTGTCTAGTGCCAAATCTGGTTATGCTCATGGTTCCCAAAAGAACTGAATGAAGTGAAGATGGTTTTTAGTTAATTTTACTTGTCTTATTATAGTTCTTATAGCTCACAGTTGCATGAACATATCCTTCAATTGAACTATAATTTCATTGTTTTTATTCTGGTTGTCTAATGCTGTGCTTTATTCTTTGCTTTTCTGAGTTGCAGACATTATAACAACGCTGTATATGCACGAGTAGGAGGAGTGAGCAATGCTGAACTGAACAAGCTTGAATTAGAGTTGCTGTTTCTGTTAGATTTTAGTGTCATGGTAAGCTACAGGGTATTTGAGAGCTATTGTTTTCACTTAGAAAAAGAGATGCTTGTGAATGGCACGGGTCTGAAGATTGAAAGGGCATTGGCACCAAAGGGAATAGAAGACCATGAAGGTGAAATATCAGTTGAAGATAAACAAAGCTCTTCCCCACCACAGATTGTGGATTGTGGTCTAACATAAGTCTTCGGTTCTTGTCAATTTTGGGTCCCATGCCTGCCTTAGTCATTCCCTCTTCCTCTTCAAGGGATGGTGGCAATTATTGGATTATTCATGGCCCAGTTTCGCTTCTCCTGTTTCATGTCCATGTCAAACCTTGTGATGCCTTTTTCTTCCTGCGGAAAACCATGACATGGGACTGATATATATTCATACAAACCGTATCATTTTGGCTATAATGGTAACAAATACAGTTATATTGTTTTTTCTTCCCTTGTTTATTTAATTTAATTTTAAAAAAGCTCATTATCCTTTGGAATTTAGAATTCATTTTTATCTTTGAAGTTTAGTTCAGTTGCTCTTCTGACATCCAGGACTGGAAGTTGAAACTTAGCAATGCATAATATGCTTGAGTTGATTAGGCAGTGGTAATTAAGAATTTGACATGAATGAATTTTATTAGGGTTTTTCAATCGGACTCTTTTCTTAATCGATGAGAAAGTAATGTTTAAGATTTTGAAGTTGAATTGTTGAATCAGAATTTCAAACATTGAATTAATTAATCACATGACTAGGTATTAAAGTTAAAGAATTATACCAGCAACAATATAAATTACGTCATGTTAAATCGGTACTTTAAGGATATGATTTAAGGAGGTAATAGTAGAAATTATGTATTTAAGAATCAAATTTTATGGATAAGTTTTAATGTTCTTGGAGTATTGGTTAGCTTTTCTTATCCAAATTTTAGGTTTATTATTTTTAAAAGTCAAAATAAATGCAACTGTCAGACATTAAACTTATGAGAAACTCATTTTTAAGACTTATTTTTATTTTAAACTGATAATATATTTAAATTAAATTCATTTTAAAATGTGATTTAAGTTGCTAGAAGTTTTGTTTGTAAGGTTTAAGTATCCATTTTTTAAATGAATTATTTTAATTCTCATTATTAAGTAATTTTGTTAGGTTTAAAATGAATTATCTTGTTAGGTTCCTACCATTAGTATTTTTGATAAATTAATCATATGACTTTTTAATGCATGTCCATTTGTTTATTAAGCATGGATCTTTAAAGCACATATTTATGGATTTCTTTATCGTTTCTACGTTGAGGACATATTTGATATGGACATGTTACGATACGTTAAAAATGTGTATTAAGTATCGAAAATTATTTATAAACACATGTGGCGTATCCATTCAACTTGGGGGCGAATTTCTATTTACTGATTATGCTCAAGAAATAGGTTAAATTGATACTATTCCTATTTTTAGGCATTGAGTTGCAATCCTTATTTTATTTTACTGGGGTTTTAAAAGAAAATAATTTGCAATTTCTATTTTATATATAATGATATCCAATAAATTTAATCGATATATCCGATACATATTTTATCTAATACACGTTTCGTATATGTACAAAATCAAAAAGTATCTTTCTAATTTAATATAATTCTTATTATAATATGTGCTGAAAAAATTTCCGTTCAAAATCTTATTCACTCAATTATAAGATTAAGATTCAAATCTATAACTATACTCTCTCATTCTCCTTTTATAGTTTATATGTATTTACTATCATAAGAAACATTATTCGTTCATTTTCTTTCTTTCTTTTACAATATATATGCTTTAAATTGTTTAGGTATTAATATTTATTTATTAATCTCAATATATTTATTTCAATTTTATTAAGTATTTTCTTTAATTTGTTATTTACTTAAAATATATAAAATTAAAAATTAAAATTTGAAATGAAAATAAAATTTAACATAAATTTTTCTCTTTTTTATATTTTATTTAATTAAATAAAAATATTATTATAATGTTAATCTCATAAATTAACTGTTAAATATTTTTCATATAATACATAAACACATAAAGTAATACATTACATAATATTTTTATTCCCAGAGAATATATTAAGTACTCTTCAATAAAAATTTCTTAATTAGCATGTGTACTGAAATGCATATTAAATAAAACTGTAATTAAATTTTATAAAATATTATTAACTCAAAATTTAAAATGAGAGAGGTATTTTAAAAAGGTTAACCAGGCATTTTCAAGTAATAGTTATTTAAGAGTTTTTGGCCATATTGGGATACTTTTTAAAAATATTTGCGTGATTGGGATTGGAAAACTAATATTTGGTGGACTGGGGTAGATTGTCAAATCATTTTTTAGTTTCGCATTTCCAAGGGTGTTTTTGGTAAATTCATATTTTTCCCGATCAATCGAGTAGTAGAGTTTCATTGAAGTATTTGCCTTTGGTCGAAGACATTGATATATGTGAGCAATATAGTTGGGGATCTGCTGCACTAAGCTATTTGTATCATGAGTTGTGTCTAGCAACCAAGTATGAGTGTGTCTCAATCTTTGGTCTTTTGTTGTTAGTGCAATGCTGGGCATGGGATAAGTTTTTTGGGATTGCTATGAATCTCTCACAAAATGCAAGACTATCAGGGATACCGTATGTTGCAAGGTTTATAATTTGACTTGTGTCATAAGTTGATCATAATTTTAAGGTGTAATGTTTAGTAACGTATTTGTCATAATTTTTATCAATTGCGGGTGGTTAGGTGGTAACACCTTCAAGGCGGTCAGACATGACATAGATTTCTATCGTCGTGCATTTGATCAAATGAAACAGACTGATGTGAGTTATCTTGTGTACAAGGTTAACGATTTGTAACTTGGTTAAATTGTTATTTGTGGTATCTAACAATGACGATATTGGTTGCAAACAGATTGTTTGGACCCCATATAGTGAGGAAGTATTGCAGACATTCCCAATTGGATACCATTGAACAAAGTATGCGTTCAGAACCCATTCTTGTGTATACACCAGATGGATAAACTGAAAATAGTCAATACTTACAACCTGATAAGCCACGATGACATGTGAGCAAAGATACTTTAGAGTCTAAAATCTCCCACAATCACAATGAGGATAAGTGGACAACATCACTGAGTATTTACGACCACCTCGTTGCTGCACTGGGTCGAAACTTTCCTGCACCTCAAACCGGCTACCTTGTACATCATATCTATGAACTTGGTGCGTGCAAGCAGTTGCCTGGTTCTTTGACAGCATCTCCACCATTTTTTTATGTACTTCATTCCGTCACCGAACTCCGCCCTGGCCTTGCCTCCTCGTTGTACAAAATACTCAACCATACATGAGTATGTACACTTAACTAGTGTGGTGATTAGCATGTTTCTCACACCCTTAAGTATTTTATTAACACACTCAAACAAGGTTGTGGTCATATGTCTAAATCTACGACCCCCAACATCATATGCCATACTTCATTATTCTTTAGGGATTACATCAATTCATGCTGCAATTTCTAGTTTTGTTTCATGAAATTTTTCCATCTTCCTGTCGAACACCGTTTTGCACGTAGTGTATCTTGTGATTGAAATAAAATGACTAATCTTAATGTGGCAACAATAAATCAAGAAAACTAAAAACTTAGAATAAAAAAAACCACATACCAAGTTTCAACAGATCCTCTTTCAATGTAGTATTTTTAAACTTGTTATTAAAATTACTTGTAATATGTTTGATGAAAAATACATGGTGTCTGTTCAGTGGTTGCCAACTAGTTTATGGGTTACCAACAACAGACTTAGTGGATTGGTGTCGACCAGATATAAAACATATTCTTGTCTTTTGTGTCACATGATTTCAAATCTAAAGTAAGAACTAACTCAATGCCTGCAAAGACTCTTCCTCAACAATTGCAAATGCAACTGGCAAAATTGAATTATTTCCGTCTTGGGTCGTCGCAATAAGCAATGTATGTCTATATTTTCCATACAAGAATGTGTCGTCCACCTATAGAAGTGGCTTGCAGTATGGAAACACATCAACACATTGTTTAAAAGTCCAAAACACGCATTTGAAGGTGTGAAACCTATGGTCAACATTAGTGCCTACAATATACTCTATGGTAACAATTTCGTAAGCAGACCTGGTGAAATCTAGCGCATACGATTAAGCCATCGAGGCAAAAAAGCATAAGATTCGTCCTAATCACCAAACACATGGACAATTGCCTTTCGCTTCGCCTTTCATGCCTTACTGTAAGACACTTTGAACCCAAATTGACTCATTATTCGCGCTTATATCAACGCAATGGTCACTAACGGATCTTGTTTAATCATACCCGCTTAAAAGAAAGTATCATTTGAAATGAATTGGTTGCATACATAACACGTAAACCCTAAGCTAAACATGACACACAATTAACAAAACATTAACTAATCTATAATGCACGAGTAGATGAATTGTGAATCCAATTTTCCATGATCTTGGGAGAGTCTCGCATTCACACAATTATAAGGCCCCCCCACTTACCACCCACACGTTTCTTTTTTTAGATAACATAGCCCTCATCTTCCAAGGACAACCGTCAAAGTGATTTGGGCACCTTACAGTAAAAAAGGTTGGTTTCGATTCAACCACGATATAAGTCTGATGCATCTTCATTGAATATTGTTTCAACGCCATTTGAACTGCACTTTTTGATTGAAATTTCAGCCCAGTATAAAGTTCATCTCCAATGCACCGATCGTTTTCGTCATCAAACCCAGTATAATTTTCTTCCTCAGATGGGTGCTTCAAGTTAACATCACTATAAAATGGGGACGACATCCAAAATGTCATTCCTCTATCCCCTACAATTCAAAAACACCATTAAATGACATTAACCTAGTTAACATTAACCTCCATACTCATTACATTATAAACATCACACTAACCGTGTACAAGAACGCCAACATTTGAATTTCCAACAGTCAAAGAGTCTGGTATGGAATCAAAGTCACCTTCAACATTTGTGTCCACATCACTGTCATTAGAAATATAAGTTTCGTTTGCTCCTTCATCGTCACTACTTTCACACTCCAGTTGAATATTAAAATCTGAGTCTTCATCTTCTTCTAAGTTAACATTCATTTCATCTTCCAATAACAGAACAATTTTTTTTATTATAGTCACATTTTAAAAAATTACTTCAACAAAACATTCATAATATAGTAAAACCTAACTATACTTACTTCCAGTCTGTGTCATACATTTAGATTCATTACCTTGTGTATGGTGCAACAAAGACCCCAAAACATCAACTTCAACAAATATCTCTACATGAGACATGCTCGGTTGTTTCTCATAAAATTTTAACACTAAATCAATCTCTTCATCATCGTTTATTTGAAAACTTGAAAATTTCTTTTTTCTTTGATCAATTATTAACCTAGTAGTTAATTTCAATATGACCTGATTGACATCAAGATTCAACTTATCAACAATCCTCTCTTTAAGTTGCGCAACTGTAATTTCACGTTTGATCTGCATCAATCTAGTCTCACCCTCAAATGAAATACCATCAGGGCCATCAATTTTTCGCCTATTGGTATATAGAATCACCATTACCTCAGAACCATTGCAGTAATAAAATTTATGAGCATAAAAAAGTAAGCGTAAAAAACATACACTAAAAAAATATAACAAAATGAACATTAAAAAATATACTCAAAACATAACATTAACACAATATAACTAACTATAATCACCCTCTAGTTTTTTAAACACAACTCTAACACATACACTAAAAAAAGTAAGCATAAAAAAGTGAACATATTATGTTAAAAATATAACAAACTGAGCATTAAAAAATATACTCAAAACATAACATTAACACAATATAACTAACTATAATCATCCTTTAATTTTTTTAACTCTCTAACACAATATAACAAAGGGATCATAAAAAAACATACACCAAAATAAAAACTACACATACCTTTAAATGACTCTCTGGTCTTTCACTAAAGCGTAGAAGTTGATACTGGTTTACGGTAGCAATCTGCCTTATATAGGGAAAAATAGTTGTTTTTTGATTTTTTTTCTAAACAATTTCACACAATCAGATAACGAAATTTCCACGTGTCACTCCCCCTTATTTCGCTAAGTCACTGTGCGAAATATTGACTGATTGTGACAAATGACATTTCACATATTTACTGTGCGAAATTGCTGGACGGGTCATGTCGAGGAGACTGACATTTCTTCAACCCACTATGCGAAATACATTATCTCTCGACAAGTGTCTTTATCTCTAGGTCTCTGAGATTTAGTAAAATGGCTATGCGTATTGTAAGATGGATGAGACGTTGTTTAGCTTAGACAACTAAATTGTTTTACGCAGACTCCAAAACCATTTTTTTTTTTAAAAGGCTCATTTTAACAAAAAAAAAACCCTTGAAAGCACGAAACTAAAAAATAATTTGACAGAATGTACCACAAATCACCAAATATTATTTTTTCAAAAATATTTTTTAAAAGTACCTGTACAAAAATTCAGTTATTTAATTTAAACCAGAAGGCAGGGAAGAGAAGAGAGAGCATGGATCCTCAGCCTGAGCCAGTCGGCTACATCTGCGGAGGTTTCTTCTCTAATTAACCAAACACTGTCTTCTCTTATCTCTGCATCTTTCTAAGAGACTAACACTCTGTTTGTTTCTTCTGCAGATTGTGGAATGGAGAATACGCTCAAGCCCGGTGACGTTATTCAGTGCCGTGAGTGTGGCTACCGAATCCTTTACAAGAAGCGCACTCGTCGGAGTAACTCTCTTTCTTATCTGTTCATCAATATATAACCTAATTATTGCTTTCTATTTCTTGTTCATGCAACAATATAGCTCTTTGGCTACCAAACAGTGTGATTCCGTTTTGGTCTAGGGTTTGTTAGATACTTAGATCATAGATGCCTGGGAGATAATAAGGGTGTAATTTGTTGAGGTGTAAATTTTTAGGAAAATAATCGTGTTTGATTTAGAGATATAATGAGAAATGAGAAACTTTATTGGTTTAAAATTCCTTTTTGATTTGTTGTAATGTATACGCCATGCTTAATGAATAACCCCTTACTGTTTCTTTTCAAATTGGCTCCTCTCAGAGGCTCTTTCACTCTTGATTTCAACTTTTCTCACTCCTTCTCAAAGTCTGTGTTTCTTTGTGTGATACCATCATTGATGAAGATCATCTTTTTGTGTTCTGGGGGTGGGGGAAGGGGTGAGGGGATGGAGAGTATCTTGCTGGTTATCAAACTCCGCCACTTTTCTTGCATGTCTCTGTTTTTAACCAGTTGAGAAACCATCAGGATTATTAAAAAGCCATAAATGTTAGTGATGTTACAACCAAATTTGTGGACACTAGCAGCAAAAGCTGCCTGAGCAACATCTAGCACATATGAGAGGGAGGTTTGAGTTTTGAGGATTTGCTGTTACTCTGCAGCCTTTGCATCTTGGACTATAGATTCTAATTTTTTAATGGAAACTTTTATCAAACAAAAATCTTTGAGGAAATTCAATCTATTAAATTGTACTGAATGAAAATTTATCCTTAATTTTAATTCCGGACCAAATGCACCTTATACTAAGAAGCATATGAAATTTTATGTACGATTCTTTCAAGCACATGACATGCATGTTGAGTGCGGGTTTTCTCTGTCATGACTCATGCCTTGGTGTTAGAAAGCTAATTACTTACAAGAGTGTACAGGGAGTCCCTTGTTGTTCTTTGACTTTCAAGCATTTGCTTAAAGCAGTGGTTTCTTTTATGCAGTTGTTCAGTATGAAGCTCGTTGAAGAAAATTGCTACTGCTTCGGCAAGTGGTTTTTGAGGGATCATCATAACATTTAGTGGAATTGTTGGTGATGATGGATCATCATACTAGTGAAATTGTTGCTGCACCGGTTCTTTGTTATCTGCCTATCTTATGTCTGAAAATGTTGGTCTGAGTTACTATTTCTACGGTACAGTTTCCTGAGTGATATCTAGAAAATGTACAAAACTTTGAAATGTGTGAATATATTATAACCATGTTGAATAGTTTGCAAGTTTACATCACTTGAATCATTAAAGAAGTGCATGTTTGGATTGTAATTTGAATTCCTCAAGATGTGTTTTTTCCGAGTATGAGCTGAGTTTCATTCACAAATAAAAAATATTTGGTAAAACAATGGTTAAATTGTTTTTGAATATGATTTTGGGTAGCAGATCATGATTTGAGCAGAAATTGAAGTTACCGTTCCAACGCGCCAGACGCCCATTATGCAAACTATAATTAGATCAATCATAGGGGTTCAAGTTGTATTCAAGCACTCTATAATCTGCGCAAGTGCTTGAAGGGACAAGACTATCGTTAAGCCAAAAAACCTCTCTTTATAGGTTAAAGCAAGCACCTAAGGTGTGAAACGTTTGAATTGATAATTTTTGCACCGATTTTAACAATAACTGATATAGTAAGTCCTAAAGTGTAATAACAGTAGTGTTTTGTGACTACATTCAATCCTGGTTCCTCCTTCCTACCTTATGTTTACATGCTGCCGTGTCTCTTTCTCTAATCTAATGAAGACAAAGACATTTCTTATCATTTGAAAGTTTAGTGGATCCAATGTGAAGAATTCAATTATATTATGGGGGTTTGTCATTAAGGATCTCACATCGGGGATTGATGTGGATGATGATTCAATAGCCATGGTTAGGAAAAGAAGATGATGAAAAGTCAACACTTGAGAACAATGAAACGAGATAAGTGAAAAGGTTAAGATAAGGAAATTAACTTAATTAACAAGTTAATACAAAAGGAAAAGTTTACCAAACAATTTTTTTTAAAACACATGACTAAATTGAAAAAAATAAAATAAAATATGAAACCAAGAATTTTTAAAAATCTAAGAGGCAAAAAAGCATACGTTTATCATAATTTAAATGTATTCATATTTTCTTTAAAGAAGTTTCATACCAAAAATTTCTTATATTAATCTTTGGAATAATTAAATTACATAGTAATAAATAATGTGAATATCTATAAGATAAATGCCAATAATAATCTTATAGTAACATGCCCTATATTTGAAATGTTAGCATTTAATTAGGACAAGAAAAAAGTAACAAAAATAATGTAGGAGAAAACATTTAAGTCCTTAATTTTAGAAGGACTAAATCTATATTTAACCTAAAAATCTTTATTTTTCTTTCTTCAAGTGAATTAATGTTTTAAAAGTTAAAACTGGCATGATATATAAGCGAGAATATTTTTTATTTATAATAACTAAGGCAATTATGTTAAAAATCATGTGTAAGTCCTGTAAATTTTGACTGAATGAAATTCTCTAGAATGAGAATGAGTATTTCTCAATTTAACCCAATAAACATATATAATATCGATATAATCTTTCATGTCACGCAATAATATTGTTTAAGAAATTAAAATTAAAATATTGTTTAATTAAAAATTATATTAGGATTGGTTATGAAGTGGAGTGATTGAATTTTAATGATATTTTTTAATAAAAAAATTTGGATTTTGGTTTTTAATTAGTTCTTTAAAAAAGTATTTCCTTTATTTTCATATTATAAGCCTTTAAAATAAAAAAGAAGTGTTTCATTTTATAAATTCTATTAAAAAATTTAAGAGTATTTATTATAATTTTTCTATTTTATCTTTAAATATATAATGTTTCTATATTTATATAATTAATACATTGATAATAGAGTTTACGAGAAATTTAAAAAGAAAATAATCAGTAATTACTCTTGTAACACTATATTATTGTTTTTACGTTAAAATAATCAGTAATTACATGAAAGAGTGAGAGTATTTATTAGCATTTTATTATTGTTTTTACGTTAAAATTTACCGTGTATGTGGACCCGAACATGGTAATATGGTAATGGTAATGGTAATGGTATGGTATGTTAAAGAAAGAAAATGATATATTTCTCCTTTGGAGGCTGTGACGGCAGCTGGTAGCGGTCGTTGACGGCAAAGAGAGACATAAAAGAAAAGAAAGACAATTGGTTTGGGTTTGGAACATTCACTGATTCCTCTGCACAGTGATCCACCATGACCATTTGATTTCAATTCAACTTCTTTCTTCCATTCAAATTCAGTGTGTGCTGTGCGCCATGGCCACCGGTGGCGAGGGTGACACCTTCAAACAAGACCTCCTCCACCTCTTTAAACGCTTCGGAGCTTTCGTCACTTTCAAGATCTCCAATCTCTTCTCCCTCGTATTTCTATCCTCTCTCTCTCTTCCTTCAATTACTCCATACTCATCATTCGATTCGATCTTATTTGATATCAAAATCGTATCTTTTTGTTAATTCTCCTTTGTCAAATTCGTAGCTGTTTCCCTTCTGTTTCAAATTTCGATTTGTGTGTGCATCTGTGTTTTTTTATATATATACATAAAAAAAAACTTTTACCCCCTCTATCGTTGATTGAATGATTGGCATGCGATATTGCATAATTCTCAACTTAAACTCTTCAAGTTTGTTTTTTTTATGATAAAACTCACCTGAGTTTTTTCACCTGGCTTAATTTAATGTTGGGTGTGGGTAGAAAGAAAGGAAAACTTAAAAAAAAATTAATTATGCTCTTATATGTTTGTTTATTGTCGAAATGGATAAGCAGTTTCCTAGTTTTCATCGATATGGGTTTTGTTAAACTTGGTAGTTCTGGGTGCATGAAAATGAAGTACCTATGGGAAGGTAATAGTAATGACTAGGATCTGCTGCTACTTAATCTCTTTCAGTGAAGTTGTGTAGTGTAAATGGTTAAAGTGTTGTCTCGGTCTTTGTTTTTTTAATTTTGAGCATGTCAGTTTTCATAATCTTAGCAATACTATGCTTGGTATTAGGATGCGCGCTCTATTGGGGCTGTTGCTGGTCTTGCTGTTGCAATTGTTTTCACCTGGAGGCTGTTGAGATCTCCTTCTGGGTCTCATCGGAGGCAACAAAAACGGCAAGGTGCTTCATCTAGTAACCCTGGAGGATCTGCACATTCAAATGCCGCTGTTATTCCTTCTGATGCTTGCTCTACATCTGACGATTCGAGGGCGCAAAATGCTGTTGATGAGTTCTTTCAGCCAGTCAAGGTAAAATGCTTTTGTCACTTTCGTTTACTTGATGATTGGAGTTCAAACAATGCATGAGTGTGTCTGGATTAATGCAAGACAAGTTGGGACGAGTCTAATAGCTTTGCATGTGATGGTTATTCTAAGCTTGGATTTACCTTTACTTTTTCAGCCAACCTTGGGGCAGATAGTTAGGCAGAAGTTAAGTGAAGGAAGAAAGGTAATTTAACTTATTCTTTTTGGTGCTCTTATGTGCAAATGATGTGTGTAGTTAGGCAGAAGTTAAGTGAAGGAAGAAAGGTAATTTAACATATTCTTTTTGGTGCTCTTATGTGCAAATGATGTGTGTGCTCCACTCACTGCAGCTTTACAAATTAGATTTGCATGATGACATTTACACATGTTGGATAATAACTTTTGAAATTTTCCATTTTGAATGAGAAGAGGTTTGGAAAGATTGATATGAAGAAAAGAAAAAACTACCATATAGCATTCGTAGATAGGACTTTGCCCTTTTTCCTACACATGTTGGGTAATAACTTCTGAAAATTTCCATTTTGAATGAGAAAAGATTTGGAAAGATTGCTATGAAGAAAAGAAAAAACTATCACATAGCATTCGTAGATAGGACTTTGTCCTTTTTCCTTCTAGCTATTCTTCTTATTTTTTAGAAAAATAAATATCAGTCAAGACTTCCCCTTTCTTTATGGCTGCGATCTTCCTAAACAGGATTTTACTATGTATATTGTTTTTTTATACTATTCCCCTGCCCCCAATACTGGCTGATCAAGCCAGTTGCAATCCATCCCCCCTTAGTGACGACTTCTTTCCCTTTCCATTGGGATTTGTGAAAACAGAAAGAAAACTGACCCCTAAGATCATTTATTGACTCACAGCTTCTCTTTCCTTCTTAGCACTTCGTTAACAATAGCTAGCAAAACTAGCTAGGACTCTTCCTATTGATTGAATTGAGTTTGAGTCGGGTGATTGAACTCCAACATCATTTAGTCGGTAAGTTCCTTTGTTCCCCGGCCATTATCGAGGAGAAAGGTAGACTTTTGGCTTTCTCCTTTTATACTACTCCTGCCTTCCCGTTTTGGTACAAGTCTCAATTGGCATAACTTTAATTAAATGGATTATAAATAAAATCACTTTCATATACAAGCTATTTACGTTTACTTTCAGGTGTAAATATAGTGCTTTATTTTTGTTTAATTTATTTTGTCTATCTTGATAGGTGGTGCTGATACTATTGTTCTTTTTCTTGATGACATTTGTTGTTAGTTATTACACGTTGGCATGCTTCATGTGGCTAATGTTTCCTGACTTTTATGGCCAATGTGTGTATGTGTACTATGTAGGTAACTTGTCGTCTTCTTGGAGTGATCCTTGAAGAAAGTACTCCAGAGGAGCTTCAGGTGGTGAAATTTTCCTTTCTTACTTCTGTTTTATGACATCAATGCGGAGGATATCAACATGGTTCATTTTGTTTTTGGCAGAAACAAGCTACTGTAAGGTCAGCGGTGCTAGAAGTATTATTGGAAATAACTAAATTTTGTGATCTGTATCTCATGGAACGAGTTCTGGATGATGAAAGTGAGGTGTGCCATTTGTCAGTTTATACGAATCACCCGTTGTGTCCTATCTGATGAACTTGAATAGAATTAATTAGCAATATGACAAATTATATGCTGAATATCTTTCTAGTTTTCAAAATCTTCTTTACTGCCAAATGATTCTGTAAAAATGAAAAAAGATATTCTATAGTTGCTTGAAGCAAAAACGCTTACCCAAGAATTCAGCATTTGAAACTTTAGTGGTCATAATTGTTTACATATTAGATATATGAAATGCCATTATAATACTCCTCTTTGACTTTCTCCTGCTTATCTATCCCATCATAGAGCATATACTATTAATTTATCATTAGGTTACACCCCCGCTTTTGTCTCTAGCTTTTGCAAAATGTCATTTACTTGTACTGTTTTTCAGAAAACACTATTCACTTTAGTCCTTGTTGTCATATTAAAATGAATGATACTTACAGCTCAAGATCTAAAGTTAAGGGTTTACACTTATTCATATCATGCAAATATTAATTTGAACTTGTTGAGATAGTACATTCCTAACTGTCAGTATGAAGTGCATGCTAAAAATTTTTGTAGGTCTAATACCTCTCTTGCCACCCTGTTGTTGTATACCATAAATGTTAACACTATATATATTATGGACTATATTTGCAGAAAAGAGTTCTTTTAGCATTGGAAGAAGCAGGGGTATTCACTTCGGGTGGCTTGGTCAAGGACAAGGTATGTTAAAAAGCACAATACAAACTACACTTACTTACCTTCTTGCTGTGGCATTGGTGGGCTTCTGTCAGCCATGTTTTTTATATACACAAGTATTTCCCGCTTTACAAGAACATCCTTTTGTATGCAATACACATCTTGATCATTTTTAACTAAAAAATGTATTTACATTATTTCTGACAGTGAACACCTATTTGCCATTAATATTTATATTGACAGACATCTTGATCAGAGATGTTTTAAGGGATTTATATGCTAATTTAGAGAAGTACTCACAGCGAACCATCATTGTTTTAAAGAAGAATTATGATTAGGGTTGAGAAGACCAAAAACAAATTCATTGTGGAATGGTGATCTAGAAAATGAATGTTAGCACAACTAGGTGGTCTTATTTTATACAATGGCATTAATAAAATATGTTTGGGGTCATTTGGTGCTTTTTTTTTATTTTTATTTTTCAAGAGGTCCTTGAAACCTGAAATTCTTTGATGCTACTAGTCGTGATGGTTTCCCTGCCTTGCCTCCAAAATTACATCTGCTTGATTACTATAATTGGTACAACAACTAACAAAAAAGGATTAGAAATTTCACAATTAATAGCAACCAATAGACATTGACAAAATCTAGATTTGTAGCACACATCTTTCATTTGTGCATCTTATGAGTACTATAAAGTATAAATATCCACAAGGTCAACAAACCGCTTACTGCTAATACTGCCTACTTTTAGCTTGTGCTTCTTATCAACCTTTTTATTCTCTATTCTGATCTCTGCTACGTATGTGCAGGTTCTGTTCTGCAGCACAGAGAATGGACGGTCATCGTTTGTTCGGCAGTTGGAACCGGATTGGCATATTGATTCAAATCCTGAAGTTATCTCTCAGTTAGCCGTATGTTCTCAACTTTGTTCACGCTCTGATATTATGACCATATTGTTATTTCTTTTTGAGGTTACAACTTCACTTAATTTGTTCTCTAACAATTAACAACAAACCATGTTGCAGAGGTTTATCAAGTACCAGCTTCACATATCTCCTTATAGAACCGAACGAACCGCTGCAAATGTGTTCAGTGCCCCATCCTTAGGACAGTTCTTTGGATCCATATGAAACTGAAACCACTACAGATAAGATATTATTGATAAATGTCTACTAGTTTGTTTCAATCTGCATCTTGGTTTTTACATTCACCAAGTTTTTTATCTCCAGCTTTTCTAGATGTATGACAACAAGGGTAGATTTTATTTAAAGATTTAATGGGTTCTCATTCTAGGTAGGTGAAAGACCTTGACATGTATGTGTATGATGCTTTGATGAAGAAGTTTCATTGTTTTCTTTTTTGGTTTGAAATTTGTCCATTACATTATTGCATGCCATCCAGACATTTTAAACTGGCAAGGTGGCAATGTTAATTACATGTTTGTATTTGATCATGATGCCATCGTGGATAGATAATATTTGTGATCATCCTCCAAATGTTACGTGGCTATGAAGGATTATTTATTCTTGATTGTACAGTCTTAAAACAATGGTGTATTTGATTCACTTGTTAGTGGCATTTCCATACTTTCATGGTTTGGAATGACCAATCAAAATGCAGTTTGTAGATCCTTTCGTGACAGTACATCACCATGCGACAAACCATCAACAGAAAGACAGCAACAAGGACGGCAATCACAAGAATTAAGAAAAACAAAATCAATAGCAAGATTCAAATTTCTGACGCACTACGTTATTGATTGCATTGACCTAAATTGCACTTACCAAATGTTCACTAATCACCATCAGTTTGCGAACAAACATCATTGGCATGCACTAATATAAAATAGGATATTCATATATATGAAAGACCTACAAAGTTCAACAGAATAGTTGATAAATAATTGAATTTTTTAAGCATTTTCAAGGGTTTAAACTCTGCCATATGTTAAAAAGGCTTTTGTTGCGACAGGGGAGATACACCTAGGTTTGTTTTTATACTTCGAAGAGATTAATTATATTTAGGTCAAGGTTTACGCAGAATCCCCAACTTCCTTTAAATTCTTTAACATCCATACTGTATGTTTTATAATTTATTAAAGAAAATAACATTCAAACATCTAGAAATTAACTCAATTATGAGTTGTCAAGTTAATTTGAAACTTAAAATTATTTTTTTAAAATGGGTTTTTTAAGCTGTGCAATCTTATATAAATAAGAAATAAATTTTATAAATTTTTTATTAAAACTTACTATTAATGTAATCTTTTGTAATTTTAAATAAGTTTAACACAATATTTAATAAAATGTTTTATTATTTTAATTTTTTATCCCATCTGATATGTATAAATTAAAATAGTTGTGGATGGTTTAAACACCATGGGGTGATATTCTTGGTTGCGATGTGAGAGATTTGGAAGTCCAGAAATGATTGGTGTTTTAAAGGGATTCATGGTAATGCTTTCTCTGTGCGGTTGAGAGTACACCCATTGCTCTTGGTTACAAGGAAAGTGTTTTATAGCTTCGGATCATGCGGATGATGATGAGGTGGGTAATCCTGGTATCAATTACATATAGGCTGCATGTCGCAGGATTGAGACCTAGGTGTCAATTACATTAACTTAACATAAAAATCAATGGAAGTTATTTCAAACATTAATTTTTTAAGGAATGTTCTAAGACAATGATCATGACAGGAATTATTTATCAACTTTGGTTATATCAATTTCACACTCAATGCAAACAGATTTTAGATTTGTTCTATTCATAATTTGTGTTGAAAGTCAAAAAGTTCTGCTTACATTTGTAGGGGTTAGAAGTAATATGAGATTAAATGAAAATATATTTCTTTAACTATATATTATTCTGGTATATAATACTTACTTTTTTAGTTGGAAGAGGTCAATTTAATTCTTTTACTCGTATCATTTTTAAGACTATTTCAGTTCTTATTATGATACTTGAAGATTTATGTATTTACTATAAAATAATGAATGCAATTGAAATAACTTTACTTATGAAAAGTAATAGTTAAGCCTTTTAAATATTTTGTTGAAAAAGATAAAATTCATTTTAATAATTTTATATTTTAAATAAATTAGTTGAGTCTTTTAAATATGATGTTTAATGTTTGAATATTGTATACAGAAAAAATTTATTAAAAAAGATAAAACTTACTTTAATTATCTTTCCATATTAAATAGATTTGTCAAAAAGATTTAAAGAAAAAAAACCTAAAATAACTTTAAAGTACAAATATAAAATAGCATTTCTTTTCAAGTTCCTAACCATAATTTTTGTTTTTTCAATTTAACCTGAAATTGAAAACGATCAGTACCACAAGAATTACATTGTAAACCTTTTAAAATTTACCTAAAGAAGTAGTATCAAATTTAAAAGTAAATATAGCGGCTTTAAAAATTAGTACTGTACTTAAAAAAGTATTAACATGTTGTTTTTAATTTCAGTAATTTTATGTGTTAAAAAAATAATTACCTGATTTCATGTGTTAACGTTGGTGCTGTTGTCCCTAGTCGTGCCCGAACTTTGGGCGCCGTCATGTTGGTTTTTGCTGACACCAAACTCAGTTGACGCTCTTCCAACATAACATTCAATGGAACCTATTTGCCCTATTGGCTCAACTCGGGCCTCTCAAATCTCTGATCTTCTCACTCCTCCCTCACCTCTTCAACTTCAGGCAATCTCTTCTTTCATACATCTTCTCAATCTTTTCTCTTATCTTGATTTTACTCTTTTCTTTTACAGGAATATTATCATAACCTTTTGTCTGCAAGGCAGTGCAATGGTATCACAGTTAAACATGATGACAACCTTGGAAAAGGTACCTTTTTAAATACTAATAATAATTCTTTCGTTTGTTTATGTTCTACAAGTTAATAATTCCAGGAACATGGTTCATTCTCTTATTTTTTGCATTAAAGTGGTTATATGCATGCTCTTCAAATGGGTTCTTTTAGTTGTTTTAAGTATGTATTATATTATAGTGTGTGTGTTTTTCTGCAACTGGAGAATTGTAGGTTTATATGCTGCCAGGGATTTCAAAGAGGGGGAACTGGTTCTGAAGGACCACATGTTGGTGGGGGTTCAACACTCCCTCAACAAGGTTTCATTTTTGTTTTCTCAATTTTTGTTCTTGTGTAGCCATTTTAAAAGATAAAACCTTTTTGCTCATTTCTTAGTTTCTACCTTGCATTGCAGATTGATTGTTTGGTTTGTAGTTTCTGCTTTCGTTTTATTGGTTCCATAGAATTTCAAATTGGAAGGAGGCTTTACTTGCAACAATTAAGGGACAATGAGAGTCATGCTTGTGATGTGGCAAGCTCTTCAGGGTCTTCCAAACAGTGCCATGAAATAGATTCCTCTGATGAAGAGGAGAGCATTCAGCTGTGTGCTTCTCATAGTTCCAAAACTAAAGTTCCTCTCCCTGAAGGTGTTGTGGAATCATTAATGAATGGCCAATTGACGTTGCCTTGCTCCGAGAGGTTCTCCATGCCGCCGGCTATTCCATGCCCTGGTGGATGTGGAGAAACTTACTATTGCAGGTTAGGCTATGGCCTATGTTTGCTTGAAGAAAAAGTTTAGAATATTTGCTACGAAGGAGCGGAAGAAATAAATGATTGTTGTGATAAAAAGTATTGTGAAATTTGGTCAGAAATGAATGCTGCATGGGTTGTTCTTAACTGCAGCTTCCTGTGATCACTGTGATATTTGTTCTTGCACTGTTGCACATTGTTCTTTTGCATTTGAAATATGACATAATCTCTTCTGATGACATTGTCAATACCTGTAGCATGTCATGTGCGGAGGCTGATTGGGAATCCTCCCATTCTTTACTCTGTACTGGCGAGAGTTCTGATCCAGCACGTAGGGAGGCACTCCTTAAATTCACCAAACACGCTAATGGTAAGACTCTTTCCTCATGGCATTAATAATTTTTAGCAATCTATTGTTTTTTTTACCTTTTTGTTTCAGTTCTTGCGTATTTATTAGTTCTGTTTCCTTTTTCTCCCAGAAACAAATGATATATTCCTCCTTGCTGCAAAGGTAAGGTTGAATTTTTTTTTTGATTTACTGTGTACTATATGCTGTTTGAAAAACGCATGTGCAGGTCTATGCTGTTTATGCATGTTTATCTGATAACAACACCTGGTAGTATTGTAATGTGTGTATTTAGAGATTCTCAATGTCAACTCATTAAATAAGCTAATTTCAAGTGCCTTGCAGAAATTTATTCTAATATTTTTCTCACCAAAAGCCTGGTTGGATTTTATGATTAGGCTATCTCTTCCACCATATTAAATTACCGCAAGTTAAAAGCTGTATCTCTTGAAGAGAAAGTGAAGTATGATAAATCCTGTGTTTCAAACCACCATAATTTACCTCTTCTTTTGGAAGCTTGGAGGCCCATATCAATGGGACACAAGAGAAGGTAGTTACGGACTAACTTTACCTACATGAAGCCTTAATGCAGAATGCTGTTGCTTTCATATTGATGGAATTTATTTGACAAGCATGCATGATTCCAGCAATATACTGGATCATGTTTTCAATTAATTAAGGTTCTTAAAATATTTGTGGAATGTGTTGCAATACTTATTCTTTTGTTGCAGGGTTCTTGAAATTGCATATTCTTCATTGGGCTTGAGAAGATCCAAGATATATGATTTTGTCTTCATTTTTTTTTGTTGTCTTGTAAAATTTTACATTTCATCAAACTTTTTAGAGAATGGAGACTGATATATGTCCTTTATAAATTTAAGACTTCTTACTAAAGAAGCAGATTTTAGATTTTTCTTTTGGTTGGAATATTAAACTTTTATTTATAATAGTTGTTTCATGCTAGTATAGTTCTCATTCCATGAAACTACATTGCAAACATGATTTAATAATATATTAACTTCATTCTTTGAAAGAATAATTTAATTTAATCAAGTTATATCATCATACCAATATGCCACTTTGCTAAAGAGAATATGATGATCATCTTGTTCTTTTTGATGTTGAACATTCTAGTATGAATTTATTTGAGCTATGTAAGAGGAGTCACTTCCAAGTATTTTCAGGTGGTGGGACTGTATTGCATTGCCAGATGATGTTGATTCTTCCGATGAAGCTTCATTCAGGATGCAAATAAAAGAGTTGGCATTTGAGGTGAGCTTGTTCAGATATTTAATATTCATTGATTCATTTAATATGGTACATGTACCTAATTATATGTATATTGATTTGTTATTTCAGTCCCTCCAACTTCTTAAGACAGCCGTATTTGATAAGGAATGTGAGCCATGTATCCTTACAGATGCTGATTACATGATGTATTCATTATGTGTATGCCAACTGCCAAGTGACTCGGATAATTTTGTCTGAAATTTTAGCCCTAAGTCCTTGACGCTCTGCAGTATTCTCCCTTGAAATCTACGGACATATCATCGGCATGTTTGAGCTGAATAATCTGTAAGAGCTTACTGTACAGGACTTTATTTCATTCTATTCTTCCTAGCCATATGTCTTGTTTGCTTCCGTTAGCATAATGCTTGAATGCTACAGTATAGGTCTAACCATTGAAGCAAACCGGATACTAGAATCATTATTTAGATTTTCAATTATACTGATATGTATATTCTGAGTTTATATTGCCAGTGATTTGGTTGTAGCTTCTCCCGTGGAGGATTACTTTTTATACATCGATGATCTAACATCACCTGAAAAGGTTAAATTTGATTCACCTTGCTTTACTACAGTATCTAAAAAAGAATAAATTCTTACTTTTCTAGCATTAATGGCAGGAAAAAGCTGAGAAAATTACCCAGCCAATTCTGGATGCTCTTGGTGAAGACTATTCTATTTGCTGCGAAGGTACTGATTTTACTATAGTTCCTCCAAATTCCAATAAGATCTATAGGAGGAGTAGGTTGGTAGTAAGGAATCAATCGGCATTATTCAATGATACAGAATATCAGATTTAGTTGATTAAGTAACTAACGGAAGGGCCTCCCCTTGGGTCAGTTACTTGGTTGACTATAGTTACTTGGCTAACAAAAGAGGTTTAGCTTGTATTTTGGGAATAGGAATTTGGTTGTTGGTAATTGGGAGGGATCAGGGTCTCTCAATCACCATGAGAAAGATAATATTGTATCATCCGTACCAGTGAATCACGTCGACATCAAAGTACAGCTATTGAATAGTATAGTGCAATTTCAGTTTTTCTATCATTTTTCCTTCTATCTTCACTCAAATGTCTTTCATTTTACTGCAATTTTCATGGTGATGCCTGCAGACTAGTTCTTGTCTTCTCTTCATGTAAAATTTATACTTCAATTTTGGGTTATCTCTTTCATCTTCTCTTAATATTGAGCTGTCTTATCACCACTGAAGTTCATACTGTGTTGTTGTTGTCTCAATGCAAGGCCATCTTCCAAGTTAAGGATGTTGCCTAATTGTAATAGGTTTTGTTGGATGAGTGGTTAGAAGTTAGCCTTTTTATGGACTAATCAGGTAATTATATCATTTGGTTTTGGACGAGACAAGAGAGCTATCATCTGTTCTTCAACTTAGGACAACTAAAATTTTCCATCTTCCCCAACCCTCCTAAGAAGAAATTGAATGAAAAGGACACTATGCATCTGTCATTAGAATTTACTTAGTCTTACTTGCAGATGTTATGTTTCTTGATGAAGTTTTATATGTGATAGTTATATTTTATTATTTATCTGACTCAGTTATTATAGGAAATTAGGAAACAGAAACCTAACAGTATTGCCTTACTAATTAAGGAAATTAGGGAAAAAGCAGTTTCATTTGTGTAATACCTTAGGATGTATATCCTGCTTCCTTTTTTTTATCACTATTTTAAATGTAGTTGTTGAATTTTATTTTAGGAACTGCATTTTTTCCTTTGCAAAGCTGCATGAACCATTCCTGTTCTCCTAATGCCAAAGCTTTCAAAAGAGATGAGGTACGTCGGATGACACTTTCTTTATTTTGTCTACTATTTGGTTTGGTTTGTGTTGATTACAATTTACATACTTGACTTCATGATGCCACTAAGATTATGATTAGAATAGTTTCCTTTTATCCACTGTCATGTGTGTTTAAGTTGAAGTTCTCATTTTGTCCTTGCTTTGTTATTTCAGCTTGTGCTTTTTTTTAGAGTGTCATAAATTTCTGAGATATAATTAATCTTAAAATGACAATTACTTAACAACATAAGTTTAGAATATAGTATCAGCTGGCTGTTTAGTGTTCATGTCATTATTAAATTAACCTTTATTTCACTTTATTCTCTACTGTATGGTTCTAACATTGAAAAACATGCTGAGCATCTTTTCTTACCTCTGCTGCATGTAACATCAGATCTGAAGTTTTATCTTTAAAACTTTACATATTCCGTGTACAGGATAAAGATGGCCAAGCAACAATAATAGCACTGAGGTCCATTTGTAAAGGAGAAGAGGTAGTTTTATCCTAGTATCTAATACCACTAATTTTTAACCAAATGATTTTACTGAAATTTTGGTTTTTGATACTACCCAACAATTGATGATGCTTATGATATCAATTTTGAAAAAGATACGGCAAATATGCAATTTTACCATATTAAGTTTTTAATTTATTTGATACATTTATAATGTTTAACTAATTAATATATGAAAGGACTTTCAGATAACCATCTCATATGTTGATGAGGACCTTCCATTTGAAGAGAGACAAGCATCCCTTGCAGATTATGGTTTCAGATGCAGGTGTCCAAAGTGCATTGAAGAAGAGCCATAATGTTTATAACTAACTACATGCAGAACCCAAAGTGTTGTAGTTTTTTAGAAGACAATGACACTTTCTGAACTGTGACCGAGTTGAAATGCAGAGAAAGGAATGTAATTTAAAAGGAACACTTGTTAGGGGTTATTTCATGTGTTACACCAGTTGTTTCATTTTATGAGGCTGTTTGGTTAATAAGTTGGGTTGGTCAACCAATCCCAAAAATAAATCCTACGGTCAAACGAAGTTTTGACTGTTTCGAACAGCGTGAAGGATTAATATCAACCCTTAAATTTCTCTATTTCCCCAACTCCGTTTCCCCAACTTGGAAACCAAACGGACCCTATATCTATAGAAGCAATTTGGATGTGTTCAGAAATGTTCAATTTTTTTAAAACAGATCATGCCATTTCGGTCATAGTTTAAACAATGAACCCTATAGGAAGAGTATATATAAAAATGAAAACAACACTCCGAGCAACATATAGGATATAGCTAAACTTGTCCATCCAATGAAACCTAGGATGCAATTTTAGTGCTCAATAATGCTCAATAAAACAATAGTAAAGGAAGCGTATATAAAATTTGGGTGCCTCAAATTTGACACTAAAGTTCAATAGATATGTAGGATGAAAAAAACAAAATACAAGTGGTTTACACATGGACGGAATGTACTTAACAAAAGATGATCTCATTCTTTATAATGAAACATCAAATCCTCCTCATATTATGTTTTAAGTGCTGATTGAGAGAATTTGTAATACTCTTTTATCTATATATTACATGGCTTCTGCATTAGGTATCATTTTATTTTCTATTTATTTTTTATCCTTCTCAAACACTTTAATTTTAATTCAGTTAATATTAATGTGAATTTGAATTTAATTTTAAACTTTAGAGTTTGAATATTGACGCAATATAGTTAATAGATACTGAGATTATTTATCTTGATTTGAACAACTTGATTATATCTTGCAATAAATAAAATTAATAGATACTTAGGTGGTTGATTCTTATCTAAACCCAAAAAAAAGCTTCTTTTTTTTTACATTTTTAATGATGGATTAATTATTCAATATATCAAATTAATTGATATTCAATGGGGTTGATTAGCTTAGTTCATTGAGCAGATTGTGTGACGTTCAATTCCTATCTAAAAGAAAGACACCTGCTTGTTAGTTATGAGTTAATTATTCAGTTTGATATCTCTTGAACCTCTAGAAGAATTGTTTTTAATCATATAGAAGATATGTAACTAACAAAAAATTGATAAATATTATTAATCCATAATCAATTAATTGATCACCATGTTATATTTTTTATATAGAGAAGAAATATTCCTTTTACAAAATATAACTACACAAGTACCACTTCATTAGCAACTCCTTAGATTGGGTTGGTGATATTGCCTTATTTCTTCATTCACATTCTCTCTTTGTATGATTTCAGCCAAGTTTAAAACAATAAACGAACAGGAATATACAATCATCTGAAAAAAAAAAAATGCATTGAATTGAGAATACTGACTGAAGAAAGAAATACATCAATGAAGTAATCAACCGACTAATTCTGCTGCGGGTAAGACGGTAAATTCTTTCTCAATTCTGCTTCTTATTACAACAACAGCATGATCTACCAGCAGCAGCAAAGTAGGAAACAAAAATAACAAAGGAACCACTTATTACATCACACCTTGAACACCTATGCCACATGGCATAGCATAAATAACCATAGCCAAAAATAAATCATACATGTTTTACCTTGATTTATCAACAAGACAAGATCCTTAGCTGCTATTTACAAGTGCACAATGCTTCCTGATCTCTCCTTCTGTCCCTGTCTTAACTTTAATTTGGTTCATTTTCTCCATGGATTTGGCAAACTCGGCATAGAAATTTTCAATTGGCCCTTGAAGCAGTTGAGTGACTAGAGACTTTGTCACTGAGTTAGTCAACAATGCAGAATCTGATACAAATAGACCTCTTCTCTTTACCACTTGACTATAGTATCCAAGATCAAATGTCTTGCGACTTCCAGGGTCCATCTCAACTTTTGTGGTGTTGTCATTGATGTTTTTGCACTTGAAGGTTTTCAGATTTTCTGCATACTCACTGTCTAGTGCCGGGTCTTGATCACCCTTGCCAGTAAAGTTGAACAAGCGGTTTGAGAATGATGAGCAATGAGACACACCAATTGTGTGAGCACCTGAATGAAACATTTTGAACTCTGATTATTACAAGTACAAGAATTTAGCTTGTACAAAACAACACAATATTAAGCTTACAATTTCTTTTGAACCGTTAAAACATGACATTTTTAACTAAATGGATTTGTAAAAGAAAAAAGTTTAGGCTCGATTTAATTGAAAAAGAAAAATAAAAGTCTGGTCTGGCCTAGCCTAAGCTAGGTTGGCCGTCTGCCCTCGTCGACTGATGTAATATATTTTCACCCTAAACAACATTGCATAATTCTAAGGAGATTGCTTAATTTGTACCAGAGAGAAGGACCAAGTCTTTTAGATCAAGTCCTTGATTGGCAAAGAGTGTTTGGAGGGTGGTGAAGTTGTGGAATGGAGCAGGAATGCTGTTTCTGGCTTCCACTAAGTTAGAGATGACACCATCCCTTCTACCTGTTGGAACTTTCCAATATGGTCCACCCTGAAAGCCAATGCAGAATGGCATAAACCAGCCAAATGGGTCATTTTGTGGTCTCAAAAGGTAAGTGTGAAGATAAAGATGAAGCAGAAGTTGTACTTAATCTTGTGAGAGAGAAAAAGAGTACTTACTGTGGCTACAATAGAGTCTCTGGCAGCCAGAGATAGTATATCAGCACAAGAAACCACACCAGGACATTCAGCTTCAACAAGGCTCTTTATTCTGTCAATGAAGTCAAAGCCTCTAACAGTGAGATTTGGAGGAGCATTCTTTTCAGCTTGGCTGGTTGTTGAGTTCAGAAGGACTGATCCATCACATCCCTGAAATGCATGATGTTAGCTCCTTTAATTTGATTGACATAGTACTTGTTAAGTAAAAGTGAAAGGAAAATCATAAGCTTGAATATGAATACTTGAACAGCATCATACCCTCACAAAACAATCATGGAAGTGCATTCTGATTAAAGCAGCAGCCAGTGATGGAGCATTGTGGATATGTTGATGAACAAAGTTCAAAATGATTTGCTCAGCTTTTGGACAACTCTTAGCATAAAATCCCGGCTGCAATTGGGCATGAGTTGATGCAACCAATGCCAAAAGGCAAAGAATCAAGGCCCTGAAGTAACTCTGGCTTCCCATGTTCATGTAGGTGGCAAAATTCTTAGAAGCTTGAGTAACTATAGATAAACAATCCGTTACTTTTTGAAAGAGGCAATTTCATTGCTCTTGGTGTCACCACAACAGTGGCTACTGATATATAGTCCTTTGGTGAAGTGCAAGAAACAAGACAAATCATAGAGATGGTCCATTCAGCTACCTAACATGTGCGATAAGGTCTACATGCTACTTTAGCATCCATTTGCATGTAATAATTGTATGTCCTTTTAAGTAAAATAATGATTAGTTGGGTACCCCCTAAGAGGACAAATGTAAAGAGTTACATACAGTCGAATTTGATTTTGTTTATTAATTTAAGACACGTTACATTTTTTAATCAAACAATATATTAAATTTTTTTTTTTTTAATTTAGACATATCTTCTTACCGAATGTTGAAGACTAATTCTTTTAAGACGTAATAAGACTTGTCTCTCTAAACAAAATTCTTTTTTATATACATGACATAATTCAAACCTTTTAAAACTTTATTATGTTAGATTTTATTGGTACCGAATTTTTTCTTAAGACTATATATATGTTTATTGATTTAATTTATTCATGCTGTATAATAATATTAACATTTTGAGCACATCTTGCGGTGGCATTACACATATCTACAGGGATTCGATGGACATCTCCTGATTCCAATTCAAAATCTATTGACTCGAGGTGTAATTTAAAATAAAGAATCGAGTTACCTGCTCCTCTACTATGAATAAGTAAATTATTTTAATGGTGTCACAGATTGAGCCAGCCTTTGTGCAATTAAAATAACGGTCGCTACCTGCTGCCACCTATGGACCATGACACATGAATTATATAGCAGGTAAAAAAGTGCTGTTATGATCTAATTCCAAATCATTGTGATTATAAACAAAAATTAAAAATTCCTTTTGTATAAAGTTCAGAGGGATTGTCACATACTACTTTAGGGTAGTATAACTGTAAACCAGTAAGGCATTGCTTAGTGATTAGTGTTGGTGTATGAAGGTAAAAAGAAAGTTAGCAGACACACTCATTTAATTTACATTTCACCGTTAACATTGAGAACTTGCGATTGCCCTTATGTCACGCTAAGTGTAAGTGAAGCTAACTATAAACATTATTGTTGTAAGACCCAAAAAGGAAAATACTGTATCAATAAGAAGCTTTAAAAGTCAAAAATACTGTTATTATATATGCAAGATGATCATGGAAAGTACCGTTATGGAGAGAATCGTGTGCCATGGCAGACAAAACTTTCTTATATGTGTAAATTAAATTGTAACCAAGTCATTCTCACGATATGAAATTTCTTTTTGTTCATTTTGATAAAAAAATGAACATGTGTCATAAAATCTAACGTATGTTTGATTTATAGGGGGAAAAAAAAGCTTGGAACTCACTTAATCATGTGCAAATCGAAAGCAAGCTACTTGGTTGAAAAAGCAAAGAGTAGCTAGAAACTCCTTAAATCATGCAAGGTTTGGATATGGATCAATAAAAGAATGACCCGGTTTCAAATGTAGGAGCGTGATGACAAGAAATCAGGAAAGATAAAATTGAAAAATAAAAATAAAAAGTAAGTTTCACTAGTTAAGCATCCAGGTTTTTCAAATGAGTGGGTCGTTGATATTAGCTTATCTATTTAACAATGGTACAACAAAATTAAAAGAATCATTATAAGATTTTAACACAACATTTAAAATAGATCAGACTTATATATTATAGATTTGACTCATTTAAAATTATTCTATCAATTAAGAAGTGTGATAAGCCTTATAAGAAATACATTAGACTAATTATATTCTTAGGTTGATTTGATAAAATTAGCTAGTGAATAAACTAATTGAAAATCAAAAAGTTAGTTAAAAATTTATAAGTTAGCTAAAAACTGAAGGCTAATAAACTAACTGATTTAATTAATATGTGTCAAGTAAAAAGTTAGTTATTAAATATAAAATAATATAAAGAAGATACTTTCTTTTAAAATAAATAAAAGTCTTTTCTTTATTAAAAAATATTAATGAGAATAAAATATAAAAAACAAAATAAATTCAAAAATTATAAACTCAAACGTTACTTTAACTAGTTTTTTGAAAAATACACTACAAACTATGAAAATAAATTTTTTTATCAAATATGATTAAGCTATAAACTAATCTAAATTGTTATTAGTGAATTTAGTTAAATATATAATTATTTCTACAAGGTCTATTAATATTTTAATATTTTTTTACTATGTTAATGTGACCCTTGCACGTTCCAAGGTAACATGAGATAAATTTATAAATCCTTAATTAATATTGAAAGGAATAATTGCTTTTTTATGCCTTTTTTTTCTTGGGAGAGCTGAAGCTTATCCCATTGTGTTTGTTTTAAGTTTCTTTTTAGTAGATCTTCTTTTGTAGGGTACAATGCTGTCGGCAGCCGGGTGAAGCCTCCAATGTCCTTAATTGTGCTCCTATATTATTTGCAAAATTTTCTTTAGAATTGTAAAAATATTTAAAAAAAAAAACACTGAGCCAGTTTTATATATTTGTAAATAAAAGGAGTGCCATTTTCTGAATCACCAACACCACAGGAGAAAAAAAAACCCTAGATACTTCCATAATGCATATTTTCTTTTGAAGAGTCAACTAAATGCATGTGTGAATCCTATGTTGCTTGCAAAACTCAGCAATTTTACCAAAAAGAGAGCATTGCTTACTTCATTCCTTGCTCTTGTGGGAGCCAAAGGTTTTACAGTGATGGCCTAATTGAGGGACCAATGTGCAAGGAAAGTGGCACTGTGCGACTCATTCCGATGATTCTTTGTCTCGTTCTAGACTCATAATTCCCAGCCTGGCACTTTGAAAAGTTAAAATACAGAGCATGTAGCTCCAAAAACACTTTGTCAACTCACCCTACTAATTTTGCTTAATAATGGACTCTTTCTAACACGCAGCTTAAAACAAGCGAGGGTGAATTAATGCATGTACCTTCATTTCATAATTTGGATTTGGTATAAAGATTAGTTCAAATTTCAAGACATCTAAAATAGTAGAAGATAGATAAAGTAGGTGTGTACCAGTATTCAAGAATGACACTTAGTTAAATCACTATTCAATCTTCTGCATGATATAGCAACAGCAATTTTTTTTTCTTATAACACAAGGATCCAAAGAGTCCCCGTATAGTAAATTCAAAGGGACATTAATTTTATTTGGCTCTTTTGAAAATGCTGAAGAATAAGAATTTGGCAGGCAAATTTTCTTTCCAGAGAGTGGTTTAGACTTGTGGCATATGATTGATATTTGATGCTGAATTCTCACATGTCAGAAACATATCCAATTCAAGCAATCATATAAAGCACATTGCCCTGAAAGTCAGAATTACGATTCTATCCATTTTAAGTGCCAGTCACTAAAATCATGAATTGGCCAATCACAAAGGACTCTAACAGACCATCTATAAAGTAGTAATTGTTTGAAATTTCAAAGATTCGATATTTGGAGAATGTATAATAACCAGCAAAATTTAGACAGATTGGTTTACAATAATGTTTTGGATTTTTGTTGCAAGATGAAAAATAAAACAAATAGAACTAGACTTAAGATAACTAAGACATATCTTGCATCATCATACTAGTGAGTGTTAAAGACTAGAAGATCAAGTCCTAAGAATTGACAATTTATCATTAGCAATATGATCAACGCAAGCATTCCATTCTCTCATAATGTGACTAATTTCAATAACTCGATCCCTACTGATATTTTAACTATTTCAATTGATATGAGAAAATAAATAAAGGATGTTAGCATATAAATTTTAAGAATTAGAAATAAGAAATAGGCTCTAAAAATTATAAATCAACAACTAATTATTACTAAAACATGTAAATAGAAAATGTAATCATTAAATGAAACATAAAATTTTGTATCCGTATAAATACACGGGGTCTAAAAATCTAGTTATTTTTATAAAAAACAACAAAATTTATTAAATTTTTAATTATTGATAGTTTTTCTCTTTATGTGCCGTTAAAAAGAAACAAGAGTTACCACCATTTTTCAGCAGAATGAAAAAGAACTTATCCTTAACAGCAACTAGAATATACTCAAGTCAAGTATATTAACGTGTGGACAGAAAATAAAAACAGAACTATTCGAGTTCACTATGTTTTTTTGTTTATTCTGTTTCATTTAAAATTCACCAAATATATAAAATCCACATATTTTTTTCCTTCTTGTCCAGCATATAAGTCTGATATGCTTGTGCTTACTATGCTTTTCTCAAACTGATTCGCGCTGTAAAGTCGAAACCTTTGCCAGCGAAAGTGTAGGATGAACATGTTCTCCAACAAATATATCAGACATACACATAGCAACATATAATTATATAGTAGTATAACTTAGAAGAACATTTCATCCTAAGAAACTTTAATAACTCTCCATTCTCCGGTTGCTACCTCACACAATTGTAACTGCATCTTGATGAAGGTAATTAAGGATGCATTTTGATGTGAAACCTTTCAAGTAATGCGCCTCAACTGCATAATTTGAATATTAACACATCTTCTTGTTTTTCTTTTAATAATCTGTACTTTTTATTTAGTGTAAAGGATAAATTAATAATATCAAGTTGTCTTTAAAAATTAGACGAAACTTTTGCCAAGTTTAAGTTCTATAGTTAGGAGTTCTGTAATGTACATCACTTATATCTGAACCCAAAAAAAAAAAACAGTGAAAAAGGCAACTTCAAATTTCAATATGCAAACTAAGATTTGTCCCCACAAAAACTTTGCTAAAACCGAAAAACTTTTTTGAAAGCAAAGCATCTTAATTATTGTAAATGATGTAACATTTTCTTATTTATTGATACAGTCTAAAAAAGTAAATTCATGGATCAGAAGTTCTATCTTTTCTAAAACAAAGTTATTTTTTTTAATATATTCTGTTGAGGTTCAAATTAGACAAGTATAGATGACATCACAATAAAAATCTCTATCCAAATTTAACAATACCGCATTCTCTGCTAAGGTTAATTTTTTCTAAAAACAAACTTTTAAACAGTAATACATTTTGGAACCAGGAAATTTGATACAGTACAATTAGGAATGTTATCGAGAGTGTTTCATATGGTACTACAAAAATAAACTGTTAAGTAAAAATGCAAATTCAGTGTTCAATTATTAAGAGCGAATGATACCAAAAATAATGGTTGCATGAGAAATTTCCTGTATGCCTCAAACTCCGATGATGGTAAACAGCGACTTTCTCAATTGCTTCTGGACATATAGCTTTTCCATCTAGTACGTGAACTGTTTTTTATGTGTAATGTATATGTGGGGACCCAAATTGAATGGTTTGAAGTGAAACATGGGATGCTACATTAATATATGGTATAAAAATACCGAGACAAATTAGTAAGTTATATAGAAAACAACAACACAAGTCGCATCTCTTGGGCCCAGGTCCATTGGATTTACAGTTGAAGGCATATATGAATGGAGAACAATTAACTTACAGAGTGGAAGCAAGGTCATATGCATCATTTTAGTACAGTAATTGTAGTGTTGTATCCATTTCAGACATTATAAGTTGTCTTTCTGAGGTATAGGAATCCTTTCTCATGACTTAAAACCAAGTTTTCTTTAAGTTGGGTATATGTTATATGTGTTCATATCAAATTTGAGAATACACACACAAAGGTTTTACACCGGTAATGCAGGAAATAAATGTCAACATTAATAGTTAGAAATCAGCAAGATGTTATCAAAGTGAAACTTCAATTGTAACTAAAGAACAACAACAAAAGCACTATTTAATTAGAGTATATAACTATATTAAAACCCACTAATAAGTATAAGCCCACAAACATACATGCATTCACACTCACAACCGAGTATGCTTAGACGCACACACAATGGAGGTGCACTAATCGTGTAAGGGTTTTTCACATGTTCAATAAATCACAATTTGACGCATCGTTAAAAGTAATTGATTTATATCGTGTTTATATAAAAAGTCACATTTTTATCTGTCACTATTTTTAATAATTCTATTTGTGACATGTGTGTGTTTATGTTATAAAGTAACAAGCCACATATAACTAGTTTTTAGTAATTTCATTTACTTTTTTTTGTAGTCTTAATACCTATTAGTCAATGATGGTCTTCTTGTTGCATGTGTATCAATCACTATGTGAACACTTGTATGTAACAAGTTTGCTGTACTTATTTTATATTATACATACTAAGCTCTAGTACCAAAAAATATACCAAGTTCTGAGAAGACTACTTAATCTCTTTATCATAGTTAGCATGTCACCGATTTCATATGTATCGTTCACAAGTTTTTTTCCCTAAGAAATCTTTTTATATATTACCTGAACTTCTCGCAATTTTCACTAGCAGGCATGTACTACTAACCAACTCATTATTTCCACTTGTAAAAGCTTTTCAACTCTATTCTCTTATTTTCTTTCCCCTTTTTTTTGGTCTTATTTTGCACTTCACACAAGCAAAGGATAGATATGGCCCATCTTATTGATTGATCAGGTGGCAGAAATAGGGTCTACCCAATACCATGGTAGGATAATTAATGGCAACCATGAAGGTCAATTATGACTTAAATTGGATCTTATAGGCATAGGTCAGAGAAGGATGTCTAGTATTTAGTGATTGTTGCTTGGCTAGGAAGTTCCAAATTGTAACATGCCAAGCAAACATCACCTAAATTATTGCAAAATGATTGATTATTAATAACAAAATCTCACTGTATGCTACAATCATATATTTATCTCAAAGTGGTAAAACTCCAAATGGATTGTATGAGGTAAGACATTACTCTGATTTTAAAAATTTCAATTTAGTCTTTAATTTTATAAAAAGTAATCCATTTTAGTCTTTTTTTTACATTATTTTTTCTTTTCCTTTTATATAGCCAATGACTAAATTAAACTTAGTTTTACATAGTCAAAGATTAATTGAAGCTTTTAAACTCTTCCTGACCAAAGTGTCTGATTCATACAATTTTGATGACTAATTTAAAGATTTACTCATGATAAAACTTCTAAATTGCAAATTTGTGATGTTGCCTCAATCATATATAATTCTAGGTTTCATTGCTTCATTCTGATGTTGCTCTTTTGTAGATTAAACCTGGCAGTTACTAGTCAATTTAAGAAAGTGCAGTGTCAAATATATCCCTGAGAAGGCATGTATATACTCACATACAAATGTAGAGAGATGTTCTGCGTGATATTGAGGCCCACATTTCATAAACATGTAAAATGCTCATATCTTTGTCATGATTTTAACAGTGTATACCATTTGCATTCATAATCTCATGAGCTTAACTAATTATTTTGAATCTATTCACAGTTTGTTACTGACACATTGGACGTACTGCCAGTGGAAATAAAAGTGCTCAAACTTTCTGTTTTGTTTCCCTTTCAGTTTTTCTTGTCCAAAATCAGGTTCCACTATGAGAGTTTTTATTGTTACGAGAACAAACCAATTTGTCATTGAAGTAGGTACCCAAGAACCAGTTGTTGAAATCAAAAGAAAAATAGAGCAAATCCATGGGGTTCCAGTGGCTTCACAAGTCCTAACAGTTTCTGGGTGGGAACTTCTAGATGGATTAGACATGGAAGATTACCCTATAGTGGCTGAAGGTACAAAAGTTGACCTCACCATCAAACCAGGAGAGCCACATCCAGACAAAATGCAGATCACAGTAAAATTTTCAGCTAGAAAAATTAACATTGAGGTGGACAACACAGACACTGTTCGGAGCTTGAAGGAAAAAATTCACATCGTTGACAATACTCCCATCAAAAGAATGACATTGTTCTTTTCAGGGGTGGAATTGGATGAAGATTTCCGAAACCTAAATGAGTATGGCATACACGATTTTTCTGAAATTGTTGTGTTCCTCAAAACCACAAACCGGTCAAGAGATGAACCTCCAACAAGGAAGTTAAGCTTGGTGGTACAAACTTCTTCTAGTTTGCTTAATGCAGCCAGCATTCCATTGGAGATGAGAGATGTAAACACTGTCAATGACTTGAAGCAGCTACTGCTAAGCAGAAAAATTCTGCCAGCTGATGACTATTTGTTTATACACAGGCAAAGGATTATGCGTGATAGTTGCAGCCTCAGGTGGCATGGTGTTGAAAATGGAGACTGTCTCTATGTGTTTAAAGGGACAGTTAGCCGCAGTGGGTATGCATGAATTACAAGAACTATGGATTGTTCTTATGTTCTTTTTTTAAGCTTCATTATTTGCAACATTTTGAATTAAAAGATGAAATAAAATTTCACATGATTAGAAAATCTTGGTTACATCTTTTTTTTATCAGCAGGAAATCTTGTTCTTGTTTTACATATATTGCTTTGTCATGTCTTTGAAGGATCTACTATCCACTCATGCCATATGCTATGAAAAATTGCATGATATTCAATTGATGTATCATACTTTATCTAAAGCTTAATTAGCACTTACATCTCAAATCATTAAAAAAATCAATGAACATGATCACTTGGAAGTTGTTATCTCATTAGAAGTTCAATCAAATTTGCAAGTTTAGAATTCAAGGTTTCCTATTGGAATTAATGAAATACAAGTCATCACTGACACAATAACCTCAAACTGCAAGCTTGAACTGCAATATTTGTTTACTTTTTAAAGCAACTCGCTTAATTTTGTGGGAATCTCTTCAATTTAATTGAAAACAAACTGACGTAAAACATATAAACTAAAATTTATAACAAGAAATATCTTCTCCAGAATTTTGTTTTCTTGCATTTTTTTTATTCATTAAGCTTGTTACCAGCTAATGTTCAGAAGTGTAACTCATTAGGTACACTACAATAAATATTAGCAACTTATTAAAAAGGGGGACGGGGTTAACCTGGAGAGGTGAGATACACCTTGGTTAAGAATAACATCAAAAGTGGGTCCACTTGCCACGGGAATTTTCATGACTTGTAATCGCTCTTTTCTTTCTCTAAATATTTTAGTATTACATTAGAGAACGCAAGCAAGGATAATTACATTATCCTTGGGCCAAAGTAAAAGCCAAGCTAATTGCCAAATCATTATCAAACTTGTCTCAAATGTTTCGTTGAGAATTCACGCAATTTATATAAAGGACTTATGCATGCAACATCATCATTAAACACATCCGCAACATACCAGAAAACTAAGGATTTGACTCATCTAAAGCAATTTGGCGAAGAGTGCAATTTAGGGATGAAAGTAACTATTGATTGAAAATTCAAGGGAATAGATTTCATAAACTCTATTTGTCAAACATGTGTATGTACTTTATCACAATCTTATTCATTGATCTTTCAATCAGCAGTTATAACTCGCAAATGGAAGCCTAGATAGTTGATCCTTTATAGGAAATAAATTCTTTTGACAAGAAAGTCGTCCTTCCATTTGATATCTCAATAAAATTGAAATATTCAGTGATAGATGTCCGTTTTTAATTTATTGACAGCAATGAACTTATCACAAACATTTACAACAATACAGTATCTCGGTCAGGTGTAATGATTTCTATAAATTATGGACTTGTGATTCCTCAAAGGAAAAATTTAATCAAAAGAGAAAAATAACTGGGATCTTAGATTGGAGAAGCAGAACACTAAATTACCTTCTTCCAACATGAGGAGCGGGTCCATTACGTTTAGCCACATATGTAGAGATTTTGATTTTCTCTGCAGAAATATTTTGGGAGATATGAGGTGTGTGAACAAAATTTCCTGCTGCATGCAACAGAATATTACAGCAAAAGGTCAGGCACATGGATTCATAATCAGATATGCCAGACAACCTTGACAATATGAAGAAAAGTCCAGTTGAATGTAATGACATGTTGGATTTTTTGCCCCCAAAACTGTCCCCGAGGGTGCCTGGTTCTGATTAGACCTACAATTCAACTTACCATTTCTTGAAAAAGTTTAATTCTCTGATGCTCCTGTCAAATTAGCAGGACTAGACAAACCTTGCACCTTCATCATATGATTATACTTTGTAGGCACACTAGCACCGGCTTTTGTGCACAGATCCAATATGGCTGGAACACGTCCATAAAAGCCTCTCCCTTCATTCAAAAGTACAGGAGGATCTTGAGGCCTTCGCATCCACACAATCTTTGGGGGCACTAAATTATCCACGTTAGCTTTCATCCAAAAGTGAGCTCCTTTCCAGCCCTCATACTTGAACACCCCACAGAGCCTAGCTTTATGGCCAGAAGGCCCAACATGAACCTCAGAACAATATTTACAAACTTTTACTGGATAGACCAATAACAACTTCTCCACCCCAGACCTAAGAGTCTCCCAAGAAGTGAATGTTTTATTAGCTACAGAGGCAAGATCAGCTGGCGACAAGGACTCAGTTCCAGGAACACTTCCATTGGCAGCTTCCAAGTTCCAACTACCTGAATCAAAGTTTTCATCATGGGGATCAGCCCCTGCTTGCCAGCATAGCTCAACAACAGCAGGGATGCGATCAAAGTCAAATCTCTGGTCATGCCTAATAACATTTTGGAACATGCTGTTCAGGTGAAACGTTTCAACAGGGACAAATATATCATTCAAACAACCTTTGATCCATTCATGGACCCGATTCTTTGCACGACGCTTGTAACCCCAGCAAGTCTGAATTAAATGCCCCTGCTCACCAATATATATCTCTGGACAGAATCTGTAAATGCATAATATATGAAGATAAGATATAGTGTTTTCAACAACTTGAGCATACAACACTGGGAAAGTAGGTCCAAGTAAAATACATATGCACTGGTTCAAACCCTGTTCCTAAGATTAATGACTAGCGGCAATTACATGGTAATAATTCTTGAAGGATCAAAGGTGTGAAAAATACCTAAAGAAACAACTTTAGCTATTTAAGTAGAGACCAACTCATCATCATTATTGATAACATTTATCATATATAATCACCAGCAAAAGTCCTTGCTCACTTATGGTATAACGAGCTAATGTTTTCAATCTTGAATTCATCATTTCCATAAAATAAAAAAAAAACAACTAACTTTTTTTTCTTTCCACCTTTTTACTTACCCAATGGAAATTTAAACCAAAAAATAGAAAAGAAGGAAGATTGAAACAAATCCAAGTTAATGAGTGACTAGGAGTATCAACAAGATTACAAAACTATATAATGTCGGAACTCAAAGCAGAAGAAGCTTCCTAGAGAAGAATGCAAAAGCACCTGCATCAAATTTAGATCAACAATCCCAAGTACTACTACTAAAATAAAAACGATTGTAGGTATATCATATATGATCCGGTACCTGTGCTTATCATTCATTTTTCAACATCATCTTTATACCGAAAAAGCTCTTAATTTAATTCCTTTACAATTTACATAAACAACTGCTTCTAATTTCACTCACCCCATTTGTTGCTGTTATAACATCTCCTAATATTACCATATAGTTACTCTTAAGTATAAGAACTGAATTAAAAAACAACCAACACATTCAAGGGGAAAAAAAAATTGTCACTTGTTCTATTCGTTTGTCTTATTTGTCACACCATATTCAAATTAGGCCCTAAAAAACAAGCTAAAAAATATTGCAGATATAAAAGTTAAATTCAAAACACTAGTGCAATTACTAAATAAAGAACTATATTTTCAACCCCCTGCCCCCGCCAAAAAAAAAAAAAAAACTCACTTGCAAGCCATGAGAGGAAAGTGACTAAGGAGGGTAGAAACACCATTGATAAGAGCATTCCTAGCTAGAAGAACCTCCTTCGCAACGGGAACCATGGAGCGAACCGGATAACTCTGTGCCCGTTTCTCAATTCTTTCGAGAATCATGGGGCGAAGCTTTCTCAGGTCCACTTTGGTGGCGTAAAACCGCCGAGGGCACACACCATCGTGCCACAGCATCTTCCTCAGAGATGCCATCAAATCTGCAATGAAAAACATGGAAAATTTTACACGGGCATTTCATCGAACACATGGATGTCATCATCTAAATCAAGTGAAATTTGGAAACAACCTCATACGACAGGGACGAGGTACGAGGAATCAAAGCCCCAACTCGGTTTTGTGCAACGGATCGATTTGTCTGTCGATTGTAGAAGACAGTATTGTTTTGCAGATCGATTCTTCTTCTTAGGCCGGTTCCTCTTCCTCACGCGTACCTTAACTTGTAGTAATAATAAGTTTATTTAAATTCTGTAAATAATGCGTTTCAAGATAGAGTTTAACTTTCAGAATTTTATTTTTAAACTTATTTTTGTTCAAACTTTTTAAATATAAATTTCATAACTATATATTTTGATGCATAATTAGCTGATGAAAATTTTAATAACATGTGGAATCAATCAATACTGTAATAAATTGTTATATTACAAAACTTGCGAACGGAAAAAATACCTTTTATTTATCTATGCAAATATCTAATGTATTTTAGAAACTAAAATATAAATAATAAAGAAAAGAAACGGATTACCCAAAAAATAATAATAATAAAGAGAAGTCTCTATCAAATAAACAAAGAAAGAAAAGACGAAAGATCATTTATTTCATTTTCTTACTTAAGGTAATGATAAATTTGACTATTATTTTCACATAATAAATACAATTTATAATTGCGGTTCAACATCATCTACATTTCTGGATTGTATCATGTTTTCACATATATTAGACAACAATGTTTTATTCATTCAGAGACTAAGTATGAATTTTAAATCACCATTCCAAAGCCTCAATGCCTAAGTCCTAAAATATAAAAAGAAATATTATCTCAATGTTAATGTAAATTCACGATCTTCTTATATGTAAATATGAGTTAAAGAACTAAATTAAAACAAAAATATATATGAAACTCCATTGAAATAAAAGCAAGAAATAAGAGTTAAAAGTATAAATTTAACCAAATTATTATAGAGGATAAATTTTTTTAAGCTCTCGATTTTAAGAAATATTTAGGTTTAATTATTATATTTTTTTAATGGGTATCCCAATAGACATTTTTTTATTATAAGGTTTAAATATGAGATATTATTTAAAGGAAATCAAATATATATTACGTTAAGTAACCATATTAAAATCATCTAAATTAGATAATATATAATTTAATTAGTCAATATAAATTCAATCGTTATAATATATATATATATATATATATATATATATATATATATATAAATTGTGAGCAACGAGGGTTACACCTAGTGCTTGTAGGGCACAACAAGAGATAATAACTAATAAAATACTTATGTCTTTGCTTTGAATGAAGAATGTTAATAGATGTCATTTTTTCTATTATTTTACCATGTTTAAGAGTTTTACATAAAACTAAAAAGTTATGTGTGTGTGTGTCTATATATATATATATATATATATATATATATATATATATATATATATATAACTAGAAATATAATAATAAAATTTTTTATTTAAATACATTAAATTATATATAATTTAATATATAATTAACATGTACTACATATCTTATATTTAATGATCCGGTCTGGATATCGGCCCCAAGATTATCCGGTCTAGATACCGGTCTTAAGGACAAGAGGCCGTCTCAGCTGTCCTAGAAGTCAACTGGTATCCTATGATAATTCCCTAGTTGGTAATATTCCGGACTGAACACCGGCTCAAAGGCTAAGAGGTCATTTAATCGTCCAAGAGGACAACCGATCTCACAAAGTAATGGTCCAGTCGGTTAACACATTATACGAGTCTCTTCACCATCAATTGTCCAAGGTAACACCGGGTGCCTTATCCGCCCTCCTACACCGGGTGGCTGATCCGTTCTCTAACTGACTACCCCAGTGTCATAACAAGGACGGTACTCTGTGTAACATCCCTCTTTTTAGAGGCAATTTTATCCTTGTAAATTTTAATTATGGAGGGTTTGTAAGCAAGAATAAGTCAATATATACCCTGTTGATGGTCTGAAGTACCTCAAAAATGTCATTTTTGCACGTAATAATAGAATTTATATGGAATATTAGTGAAATTATGCAAAAACCGAGTGAAAAGGGCTCTGTTCCGAGTGACAGAGAAGAATTCCGAGTGAAGGATTAGAAATTCCGAGTGAAGGAGAGAATTCCGAGTCAGTACCATGTTTTCCGAGTAAAACATGACTGAGAAGGCTACCACCGAGTGGAGTCCTGACCTGAGAAGCAATTCTGAGTGAAGAGTGTTCAAAAGAATCACTTCTGAGTGAAAATCTGAGTGAAAACACCCTAGAAAGGCTCGGTTCCGAGTTGAATGTTTCCTTTTCTGAAGGAAATTACTATGGTTGGAGCATTCCGAGTGAAAGAATGCATAAATGCTTCTATTTTATGTTGATTTGATGCTTCCTTTCTGATTGAAGTATGTTGTGGAAACAATTGGGAAGGCTTCCGAATGGTTTTGCTTAGGAAACCGAGTGGAAAATAGTGGAGGAAGTCAATTCCGAGTGAGATACACTCCACTGGACCAAAACCGAGTGAGAGAAGTACGTGTGGGTATTGGTCCGAGAGGTAATGGCCTAAACCGAGTGAATAAAGTGAGGAAGACTCGGATTTCCGAGTGAAGATTCTGAGAAAGTGAGGACTCGGTCTGAAGAGGTATTACCGAGTGATAAACCGAGTGCCTGAGTCGGTTTCAAAGGAATTCCGAGTGAAGAATTGAAGCTTCGCTCAAGCGAGCCTTGAAATTGTTGACTCGGAAGTAGGAATTCCAGTCGGAATAGCCCTTAACCGAGTGTAATTCCACTCGGAATTCAGTGACAGAAGTGCGTATTGACTTCAATTTTGTCTTTTAATGATATTTAAATCCAATCGTGCGCATTATGGATGGTGGACGACCAGAAATGGACACTGACTCAGCATATATCTTATTTAATCCCTAGTGACCTTTCCATTAGCAATCCACTCACAGCCCACTCAGAAAAGTTGTCCCCCACTTGTTTTTCCACTCACTCTCTCCCTATTTAAACCAGCTCAAGGTCCTCAGAACTCACACCACACACACGACCCAAACACCCTTCATCACTTCCTTTCCCAGCAAGTTTCTTTCTCTCTTTTCCCTTCTATTTCACTCGGATTTGAAGCAGGACAGTGAAGGGAGCCTATTTCTTCTCCTCCAGGAACTTCATTGAGGTAAGGGGGTATATTATTGGGTGCCTTGTGGGAAAACCGAGTGAAGGACAGATTCAGTGTGTATGAATTAAATGCTTTATATTGTTATCTGTATATGCATGTATATATATATATATATATATATCTGTTACCGAGTGATGAATTGTGATATGACATGTACTTATTGGACTGAAAATACTAAGAATCATGGGTACCGTGTGATTTCCAGTGAAAAACTATGAGTTTAATGATAACAGATTCTGTTTTAGGCCAATCCGATCGGTTTTTGTATCATTTCAATCGGATTCTTTATATTACCAACTCATTTTCATTCGGATATAACATATTTCACTCGGAAAACACCATATTTCACTCGGGAAACACTCTTTTTCTCTCGGACAGCATCTCCCAAGTCTTATTTTACTCGGAAATCTCTTTCTTAAATTATTTCACTCGGAACTTGTCTTAATTTCACTCAGAAAATATAATTATCTTTTACTCAGAACCCTTTTTCAGTAAATTCACTCGGAAAACATCATATTTCACTCGGACAGTAGCTTCCCAGTCTTATTTCACTCGGCAAACACTTTATTTTACTCAGCAAGCAGTTATTCAACTCGGATTTGTTTTATTTCATTCAGACAGAACTCTTTTCAACTAATTTCACTCGGTAAACTCATGTTTCACTCAGAACTTATCTTATTTTTACTCAGGAAACTCTTTTCCTACTGATTCCACTCGGAATCATAATTGATTTCATTCAGGAACTCAGTTTCACTCAGAATTTAAGTAGCTTCACTCATGAAAACCTGTTCCAGTAATTTTAACTCGGTAAACACCTTAATTTCACTCAGAAAACTCCTTTTTGACTGAATACCACTCGAAATTATACATTATTTCACTTAGAGACTCATTTTCACTCGGATTTACAAACAATGCTACTCAGAGAACCATTTTCCTATTGACTTCACACGGATTTAGATTTTAATTCACTCAGAAATTTGTTTCACTCAGAATTCAAGATATTTAGTTAAGAAAATTATTTTTCAGCTTCTGTTTCACTCGGATTACTTATTAATTTCAGTTAGAAAACTCTGCTCAGTTTATTTCACTCGGATTCATAACTATCTCATGCGGAAAACTTATTTTTCACTCGGATTCAAGCTGTTCCAGTCGGAAAACAGCATTCCACTTCATTTCACTCGAATCCAAACTTATTTCAGTCGGAAAACAGCTTTTCCAGTGTCATTTCACTCGGATTTTTAGCCAGATCACTTGGAGAACCGTTCTCTGTATGATTCCACTCGGAATCATGCTCATTTCACTCGGATTTACCCCTGTTTCACTCGGAAAACTCTGTTTTTAGTGTTTTTCACTTGAATTCTCAATTGGAAACCAATTTTCAATACTTTTTAAGTTATTGGTAAGTTATAATTAACATTCTTATTCCATTATTATCATTATTTATTGTCAAACTTAATATTGTTATCCTTATTATTAGTTTTATTATCATTATACATTGTTAACATCTAAATTATGCGTAATTACATAAAGAACATATATTATTTTACTCTTTATAAAAGAATATATATAATAGATATATTTCTTTAAATAATAAGCGAATATCTTACAAGGTTTAAATGATTGATGGAATTCAAAGAACTTGAGAATGATATAATGAGACTGGAAATACATAAGATACCCAAGGAATCAATTGATAAGATAAATGCATTTCGCATCATGAAAATATTTTTGAAGAAGAAAAACCTCTAGAGCATACACTTGGTACAGTGAAGGACACTCACGTTCGATCTCCATGAAGAATCTTGGGAGTACAACTGGAACGACAACCCAATGGCATCAGAGTCGCGCCTGATAGCCGGGTGAGACGATGCAATTCTAGTGTACTTTGACTAAATGACGGAGTGTAACTATGATCGTAGGGATCCAAGTTCCAAAAATATTTAAATCAATGATGAGAACCAATGAGTTCATTTGTACCACATGGAACTTGGGCAGACCCTGATCGCTGTAGATGATTGGAATGGTGATATTCCACAGAATGAGAAGAAGATGAAACGATTTATTGGGCCCACATGCATCATGAGACTTAACCAAAGATAAATCATAATAAATCCGAACTCATGCATTCATTACAGCATATTTGATTGTTATAATTGTGAATATGTTATATGTACGATTTATTTCATGATAATATGCTTAATTGTTATAATTGTGAACATGTTAAACATACGATTATGTGATGACAACATGCGTGATTGTTATAAATATGCTAAATGTATGATCTATGTGACATTGTATGTTAACTGGATTATGTCCGCACCGGATGAACCAATCAGGGTCTTGGGTTATACTCACCCTTACTGTTGAACATTTTTCAGAGGAATTAGAAACTCAAGAACCCGAGTGTGAAGATCAGCAATACGCTGAACCCATTGAGAATAATCATTAAGGATAGAATAATTATAATCAGACACCGGATGACTGTATAATATTTAAGGGTGCCTGCGTGCCCCATTCTATTAAGAGTACAATTATTTACAGTTTGTGAATGACTATGTGATATATACAATATTACTTCCGCTGATCTGCCACGTATTTATTTAAAAAAAATATTCACTTTTTCTAAAAACTGTTAACACTCTCAGTTAAATAGGATGAACCTACAAAAGGATTTGTCTTATCTAACCGAGGGTGTTACACTCTGCACAGCGGAATACATCCCTTTCATTCACCGACAGGAGTGGGTACAATCATCAGCGGCATTTACGGAGAAGGTGATTATCTTCCCTCCCTATGTCAGAATCATACGCTGATAATTCACCTACCCATCTGACACACTCTGAATATTGGGCCACTCGGATTGTCTCTGTATACACGTTATCAGAACCTACGGGCCCACTGGCACCCAACGATTCACCTTCCACGCTCAACTATAAATACTATTTATCAGTACACATAAAGGGGGTACGTTGTCCTGACTTTCAGACTCTCTATATACTGCATGAGTTTCACCCGAGTTCATACACTCTTCTAACTTGAGCGTCGGAGAATCTTTACAGGTGACACCATCTGTCGCCCACACCAACGTGTGAGGTCGGTGTGAAGGATCTCCAGGACAACAAGACCGGTTTCTCCCACCGAGAGGCCGGATCACAAAGACCGGATACACTCAGAACCGGTCTTCAACCTCATTCAATCCTTAACTCTTGTGGCTGTCCCGATACCGGATCCTAGACCCCGGTCGGGGACAGATCATTTAATATATATTAACGTGTGTAACATATATAATTTATATATTAAAATTATATATTTAATATATTTAAATTGATGTATAATATATATATATATATTATGTATTAAAACTATATATATAATATTACATATTTAATATATTGAAATGTATAATATATATAATTTATATTAAAACTATTAATTAATGTTAGTTAATATATTAAACATATGATATTTTAATATATATATAATATTAATGTATAAAGTATATAATTTAATATATATAATTACATAAATAAAAAATTATATAAATATTTTTATAGCTAAAATACAATAATAAAATTATTAATTTTAATATATAAATTATATATAATTTAATATATAAAATTATATATTTGATGACTAAAAATATAATAATAAAATTATTAATTTTAATATATTAAATTATATTTATTTAGATATATAATTTTAATATATAAATATATATATTTTATACATTAATATATATTATATATATTAAAATGTCATACATTTTAATATATCAAATGATATTAAATATGTAAGTTATATAGATAGTATCCATTAATTTAATATTTTTAATATATAAATTAGGTATATTATACATAAGTTATATATATTATACATTAATTTTAATATATAAATTATATATGTAGTACATGTTAAACATTGGTAAAATAATAGAAAGAGTGATATTTATTAACATTCTCTATTCAAAGTAAGGACATAGTTGTCCTAGTGGTTATGATGTTTTATTGTGTTAAATGAGTTCTGTTTCACTCTTGTTATTTACAAATTTTACCAATAATTTCCTATTTTTTTATCACTTTTATTTTTTCAATTTAAGGAACTTAGGGAATTTCATGCAAGGACCATAAACTAGCAACCTAACGTTTGTTACTTTAAATTTATATTCAAAACTCCATTTTAATTTTATTTAGAATTGCTTGATGATTGTAATTTTAATTATAAATTAACATGTATATGTGAAAAATAAAATTTTAGAAATATATAATATAAAAAATTATCATTATTCTCATCTCAAAACATTACCAAATATACATGCTCTACTGGATTCACTTGAAGTTTGTGATGAATGTCTTTTGACAAACATTAGATCTTTTATTCAAGTATGTTTGGCGATTCGAATAAGGACAATTGAATATTTCAATTGTTAAGATGTAAATGTTTGATTATCATAAGATAAATTGAAATTAGTATGTGTGTTCCTCGTCTCTATTAATCATAGTATTCGAACTTTTTTAGTGGCATCATATTTTTAAATGATGCATGCATGAATGATGTATTTTAGTGTATGCATGTGCTAAACACATGCTAGTTTGGCAAATTGGGATCGGAATACTTTAAATGTCTATTTCACATCCTTCCTTGTTCTCTCCTAATGTTGTGAGAACATTTTCCCTTTTATCCTTGTAACATTAAGATTCTTTTAATAATAATTGTAGTCAATTTAAGATAACTCTCGTATGATAATGGTGTGTTTGGATGAACTTATAAACTACTTATAAAAATAGTTTATGACAATAAGTTTCAAATTTATAGTGTAAACTGTCATTTAAAAATAACTTATTGCTAAGCTCTTACTTAAGTTACGTATCTAAATAATACTCATTATTATATTGGTTACACTATAAATTTATTTGAGGTGTCATTCCTTACAAGTCACTAGTAAACACATTGGACCAACTTAATACATTAATGTTGTTGTTTGAACCTGTAGTCCAAAAAATAATATGTCAAATCCACAAGTCTTATGACATGACTGTTTAAGTATAATTGTTGGGTTAACATGATTATAGTTTACCATGATAAAATTGTCTTTGTTACCCACTAAATAGTTTTTTATTCCCAATATATATAATCAATGCTTCCTTCATATCTGAAAATTTGCATGCATCTCCTATTTGCAACAAATGTTAAACATCATTATTATTAGGTTTCCTCAAGTATTTAACCCTATAAATTTCATTCACACCTTTGTAAACCTATCTAAACATTCCACAACAATATTTTCACCAATGCCTACATAATCATTTGATTTTAAAAAAAATAAAAGACAATTCAAAATTTGATTTATAAAAATATAAAACCCTTATTTCCATTCCCCACCTTTTCCTCTCATCTGTCTCTTTTTCCTTTAATGTAACACCCTCTGTTACACCTTAATAAATTCTAGAAAAATTCGTAAATTTTTTTTTTACTAAAGATATGATTGTTAAAAAGAAACTATCGGAATAAATTAATACCTCATAAATATTATTAAAACTTTATAAAGTAATTTTACATTTATCCAATGAAAATAAATATTAAACATTATAAGAAAGAGAGGAAACTCCATGGCCTAGAAGCAGTTACTAAATAACATTATTTATTCATTGGACCACGGTATTCATACCGAGCTCCCTTTCTAGAACGTGCTATATTTACTGTCGATATTCTTCGATCCTTCCCTCTGAACCATCAATTTAAAACATGTGAAACAAAAACACGGAGAAAGGAGTGAGAAACAGAATATAATATTCTCGATTAAGACATAAGCAACAAAGAGTTTTCACAAACCAATACATAATAATATCAATCACAATCACATACACAATCAATTATGAATGCATGAATGTTATGCAATATCTTCATCATAACTTACCTATATATGTGGGCCCTTAAATTTTAATTTGCACTGGGCCAACCAGGAGTTTACACTGTTCCATAAGTCCGGATAATAATAATGTGAACAGCTCAACTGGCATGGAAACACTTAGAGACTAGTCAGATTGAGAAAGTTTTTATTGTGAAAGTACCCGACACTAAGGAGCTACCCCAGGTCCCCTGAAGCACCCTTTCACACTCTCTCATCACAAGGCTCGTAATTAAGCCTCCTCTAATGTATCCTCGGTTTCTATAATCCGTTCCCAGACAATATCATTTTATTTCACTTTAATGATTCATGATGCATGAACTACTCGCGTATTTAGTTGGTTAAGGCTTTTAGAAACTCAATTATTAAATACCTTAAAAGGTTTACAACATCATTTCTATAAATTGTACATTTTCTCAATTCTCTGAATTTCTGTCCCACAGAAATAAATTTGGTACAGTTTTTAATTCTCACTAAAATTGAGTTTCTAAGCCTTAAATATCTCAAAACTTTTCATATTAAATCTTAACAAGATCAAATTCTCAATTATTTTTAAATATCTTTAGTTATTAAGTTGGAAAAATAAAATAATTTTCTTTTAAAAATTTTATTTTATTAAAAGAGAATAATCTTTACATCATTAACCGTAAATACTTAAAATTACAAAAAAATTTCTTTAATTCAAAATTTAATTATCTCAATTTGTTATAAATTAATTTTCATAAAATATCTACTTTCTAAAATAAATACTAATTTTTTTTATTCTAAATATAAAAATAATTTCTAAGAAGAAATAAAAGATAATAAAAATTTAAAGAGTAAGGTAAGAAATTCTTACTGAATTTTAGCTTTCCGTCATGCTCGCTATATGCTCAAACTCCACATTACAATATCATCAATCAAATATTATCAATCACAATTAAACATCATCAATCATAAATCAATCATAATCAAATTAATTAAATATCATTAAATACATATCATAATGCAAAATTTTATGATTATTAATATAGTTGATTTTTTTTAGTTCCTTTTGTCCATTCCTAGCATAGGTATATGTAAGTCCATATAATCCAGTCCTTGCATAGGTATTATTCAGTCCATATGGGTCATAATAGTCCAAGTTCTTGCATAGGCATAGTCCAGTCCATATAGGTCATAATGGTCCAAGTCCTTGCATAGGTATGTTAGAGTTAGTTAAACCAGATATTTAATTTAAAATTTATTAAAAATTTTAAGTTAAAAAGTTAATATTTTAAAATAATAATATTATTAAATTTAAAAGGAGTAGGGGGCTCCTCCTATTATTCTTATGTCTTTTCATATTATACTCTTATCTCACTCCCCTTACCTTGAATTGTTATCCAAAAGAGATTTGCTTTGCGCCTCCGATTTCTAGAAATATTAATACCAATCTTATTTCAGTATAAGCATAAGATGAAGATTAAGATTACTACTTAAAACAGAAATGGTAAATTTTGAATAGTGAATAGTGAATAGTGAATAGTAAATAGTGAATAATAAAACATGAATAGTAATAGTAAATAGTAAATCGTGTATAGTAATGGTAAATAGTAAATCGAGAATAGTAACGATAAATAGTAAATCATGAATAGTAACGGTAAATAGTAAAAACGTGAATAGTAAAGGTAAATAGTAATAGTAAATAGTAATTTACTATTTAAATAGTAATTTACTATTGAAATAGTAATTTACTATTAAAATATTGTTTTACTATGCGGAATAGTAACTTAAAATAATATTATTTCTAGTATAATAACATATTTCCAAAAGCGATATGAAAATAACCCAAAAAATATAAAAGAGAAGTATTCTTACTTTAGGATTTTAGCAGAACCTTCTCCCAAAAAAATTTACTTCTCTCTCTCACTTCCACTACTATCTCACTAGCACTACTATATTAAGAAAACTTAATCTGAAATTGTGATTTCTAAAGAAGAAATCCTTCGGTATTTATAAGAAAAAAATTTACTATGCATTCTATTATTTTAATATAAAAGTACTGTGCATTTTTGAATTTTTTATTCCTGGTTACTGTGCATCTTTTGAAAATTTCATACATGCACAGTGTTTTGCATAGTAACTGTCGGCATGAAAATTTCATACATGCACAGTGTTTTGCATAGTAACTGTCGGCAGAATTATTAAGCCAAATAGTAACCTTTTACTCGGTATATTTTAAATATTCAAAATGAGTCCTTTTTGAAATTTAGCGATATTATATCAGTCCTTACTAATTTTATAACAAGTAATATAAAGTTTAAATTTTAAATATCTAAAATTTTCTGTTAATAAAAATTTATTGATACGTTCCCAATATTTTTAACGATGGGAAAAAATAAAGATTTTTCTCAAACCGATAATTTTTAGATAAGTCTACTTGAAATGGATTTTAGAAAATTTTCTTATAATTTAAATTCACTTTCTTATAAATATTTTTAATTTTAAGTCACTTATATGAATTTAAAATTATTAAAAAATATTATTTTATTAAAAAAATTCCAAAATTCCAAAAAATTTCAAAAAATCATAAATAATACGTAGATTAAAAAGTTCTAAAAAACCATAATTTAATTCCTTCACAATTTTAATATAAAAATAAAAATAAGGGTGTTACATTTAACCTTTGTTTTCCTTCCATCTTCCATGTCCTGTATGTCTCCTATTTTCCTTTCTCTAGCTTCCATGTCCACCTTTATGAAACTGCCACAAAGATAGACCATAGACATTGTCATCTCTACCTCTTCCTCTCCTCTCCTTTACATTCCCAATCCCTTATGCCTCTTCCTCATCTCCTTGTCACCTCGCTCTCCATAAAACCACCACTAAGACAGATCATAGATGCCAATCAAACCACCTAATAGATGTGTTAAAAATGGTGGAAAACCACCATTAAACCATTGCCATGCATGTTAAGGATCAAGTGACCACCCAAACAAATCACACACCTCAATCATGTCACTGATGGTTGCATTAGAAATAGTAGCAACCACTATGTTATTTAACTAACATGTGCTTTGAGTTCTTTCAAAATACTCAATTAGTATGAACCAATAAAAAGACACATTCCCCTGGAGATGGTTTTAGTTTCTTAAGCAATATTTCTTAAAGTAGTTATTAATAACTAATTAAAACATAAAGGGTAAATTACACAAACCTATCTTAGGATTTGCAAATATGACACAAACTCCAAAAGTTTGTAAAACCCACACTTCACTTCTTTTTCTAAACTTTTATCATAAAATCTAACCCATTTTAAACCATGGTGAATATAATCCTCCTTTTATATATAATAGCATGCAAATTTTCACTCACAAATCATGAGAAATAATTGGCGCAAATTAAATAATTTATTGACTACTAAGCCCTGTAACTAAGCCTTGCTTTTTTTTTGCTACTTATGAAAAAGATATTGCCTTCACTAATTAAAGAAATTAAAACTGAATGAGATGTCATTTAAATGTAACTTGTACATAGTCTGTGTGAAGTCCACGGTTCTACTGTGACCAAAATTACAACTTGGAGCTCGATCATTTTCTTAGAAATAATATACATATTTAAAATGAGAGCTTGAAGTGAAAAAAACAAAACAACACGAAACATGAGAGGTGGCTATAATAAAGGTAATCACTGACGGTCACATTGTTTTACATTAAAATAATTAAATAAATTAAAATTCAAAAGAGGTTAAGCATGGTTATAAAAAAGGAATATTATAAGTATATTCTGATGGAAGTATCAGTAAAAAGAAGTGAAGTGTAAGTTTTGTAAACTTTTGGAGTTTTGTGTCATATTTACAAAGCTCGAGGGAAGTTTATGTAATTTACTTAAAAAATACATGACACTAATTAATAAAAAAATACAAAAAATATTCATTAAAAATCATAAGCTTTTGAGGTTAATATTGGTTTAATTCGGTAAATTAAACAATGTATATACTATATAAGTTGCTATGAATCCTTTCCCTTCACATGTGTTCAATTTTCACTTAATAAATAAATAAGTGAGGAGCCATCTTTTTTTAAAAATAGGAATAATATAGAGCTAACCAATCTCCTTGACCAATAAAGGTCTAATACAATGAGGATAAAAATTTTACATCCTCCTAATATTATTAAGAGTCTAACTATACTTAGCAAAACTATCGACAAGGAATTTTGCTTCACGCAAGATAGGACAAATATAAATGCTCCAAACCCTATTAAGCATCTTCCTTACAACAACAAAATCCTGATGCGCCACATATGAGACTGGAATTCGGTCGTTATTAATCCTTCTCGCTACTAGTAAATAATCTGGTTCATAAATTATGTTCTTGGTGTCTTTATTCCAAGCAAGCTTTAGAGCAAAAAATAATGGCTCTAATTTGAACATGCAATGGGCATGAAGCTAGGCCACAAACAACAAACCCCCAAATTCATTTTCCATATGCATCATTGCAGCATCCCTGATATTAAATTTTAATTTATTTTTCTGTATAAAAATTAATTCAGAATCATTAGGATTTTTCCCTAAAAATTATTATAAATTAATTGAGTATTAATTGGAATTCTAATTAGCGACAAATTTTGAATAATGAATTTTAGTGAGTTTAATTTGTAAAATTTAAATTTAGATTAAATAGTGGCAGTAAAATATAAAGGTACCATATGATGAAAGTAAAAAGTATTTATTTAAGGTAAGTTCTTAATTAAAGGAAATAAAAAGAAAATATAAAAGGAATGGTGAAATGACAAGAATGCTCTTGCCTCTAAAAATCATTTCATTTCCTTTCTTTCTTTCTCACCATCCACGTATGCCATAGGAAAATAGAAACTTCAAGCTCCCTTCATGGCCGTGAGCATGGTAGTGTGATTGATGTACAATTCCTCAACGAAACTTAAAATTGATCACGTATTTGGAACCATGAAAACGAAGTGAGCATTAAGGTAGCTTCAATTTCTAGTTTCAGTTATTTTCTCTCAAAACTGAAAATGGCATAATCAATGGGGGGTTGATTTCATTGAAGGTTTCACTTTAAGCTTATAAATGGAAGTATAGTAAATGGGTATTAATAACTTGTTGATGGGTTTTCATTTTGGTGCCTTTAGGTGACAAGCCAAGCGCCGACAGGGTGTTAGCGGAAGCAGACCTCAAACCCAAGGGAAAAACTAGTTGAGGTAAGCTTCATAAGTGATAAAAATGTATATGGAGTTACTTCGGTAAAGTAAGTCTTAGTTTTGAGAGCCAAAACTCTAATCTTTTTCTTGAATCCTTTGAATTTTAAATATTTGGCGTACTCAACATTGAAGAAAAAGTCCCGAACACTTGGAGACAAGGTAAGGGGGTGTACTTGGGATGTAAATCAATGAAAATGATATTTGTCGTTGAATTCAGCGTATGGGAAAAAGGTAGAATGGCCTACATATAATAAAAACCTTTTATATAAATTGTTAGAATTGTATGATCATGTTACGATAATATGTGGTGAATTAATGAATGATGTGAGTATGTTTTGTGCTATGAAAAGTGTGATTTTTGAAATGCCTAGATGATAATTTATAATCTTAGATTCATGAGCATGTAGGAATGGTAATGTAGATTACAAAATTATGTGCTTGAAGTGCATAAGAGATGAATTATGATTTTATTTAGAATTATGGACGTGTAAATATGGAATAAAGAGGTGGAATGGTGATTTCTATTAATTGAGAATGTGGAATGAGATATGAATGAAATAAAAAAGAATAATATGTTTGAGTGACTTGATTGTGGTCCCAGGGTGATGGCCGTAATGTTGGGATAATGTGTTATGAATTAATTAAATTGATATTGTGATATATTGCTATATGTGAATAATTGTGTGGTATGGACGATTGATTGGTATAGTTTACCCCCTGTTTTAGCTCTAGTGGTCGAGCGTGGCCCAATTAAGCTACCTAGAGGTCATGTAAGACCCAGTGGTGAGATGGGGAGTCATGCAAGGCTCGGTGGATCAAATAGGGTTCACGAGTGATCGAGTAGGATCCCCAACTGATGACTGATCTAGTTTAGTATCCGTATACTAGAGAGTCTTAATTATATTGACTGGGAGTCATAGTGTATTGAATTGATTTTTACATGCCTATTTGATGAATTGATTAATGTCTTTGGGAACACGGTGTGGAACTAAATGCTTTTCGACTGTTAATTAAATTATAATGATTTCAAGTATTGATTAGGTATTAGTAAAATAATTGGATGAAAGGTGATAAGGTGGTAAACATAAACTAGTTTATTCTTTTCTTTTTGAATTATTTCCATTGATTTATTATTGTTAGTCACTCACCCTTACTTGCTGATAAAATGACTAGAGGCATGGATCATATTGATACCACGGAGGCCAGTACCAGATGAATTGTATGGAGCAATGCCAAGGAGAAGTGTGACAATAATGTGTATACACTTTTGTTTTAAGAATTTAGCATTGGAAGATATTTGGTGTGTATGCATGTAACTTATGTCCATGATGAGCCATGGTTGATGATTATTTATATTTTGAGATTTGAGGAGTAATGAGAATGATGCTTGATGAATTTTTATTGCCAATATGGTGAATGGATAGAAGTGGATATGTTTAGCATGAATAGTGTAGTGCTTATTGTAACACCCCCTTATATATACGAGATAAAAAAAACTTTTTAAAAAGATATACATATTTATCACTCTTTATCTCGTGTATATAAGGACGTATATACATATGATTTCCTTTGAATATTGAAAGTAAAAAAAGTTGTCTTTCAATATTTGTCCATAATGACAAAATAATTTATAGAAATCATAAGTGATAAATCATTACAATATTATATCCGAATGAAAGAGTTTATCAAAGTTTAACCTTTACCTTGTTACAATTATCTACTTGATATTGTAATAAGGCAAAATAAAATTAAACTATACCTCTACTACAAATGTGAACAAACATTTCCTAGTCCTTGAACCATCGAGTTTTTGAATCCTACTCTTGTCATATCTCTTCATCTAATCGATTGAGGATGAGACCACTTTATCCTCTTGTAATTACATATCCTTCCATCTTGGACTGCTAGCTATATATCATATAACATATATTTTGGACACAAAAATTCAAACAAGAAGGAGTGAGAAACAAAATATAATATATTACAGATAAGACATAAGCATAAGGGTTTTCACAAACTAATATAGTAATATCAGTCATATTCTCATATACAATCAATTATGAATATAGGGTTTTCACATACATAACACTTATATTTTCCTTCATAACCATCCATATAGAATGTCACAATCACATGAATGTTATGTAATGCTTATGCTACTATCTCATTCAGTTTATGCATGTGGGCCCTTAAAGTTTTAGTTTGCACTGGGCCAACCAGGAGTTTACACTGTTTCATAAATTCTGGATAATAATAACATAAATGCCTTCATGGCATATGAACAGCTCAACTGGCGTGGAAACACTTAGAGACTAGTCAGACTGAGAAAGTTTTTATTATGAAAGTACCCGACACTAGGGAGCGACCCCAGGTCACCTGAAGCACCCTTTCACACTCTCTCATCCCAAGGCTCGCAATTAAGTCTCCTCTAATGTATCCTCGGTTTCTATAATCCGTCCCCAGGCAATATCACATCTCATTTCTCTTTAATGATTCATGATGCATGAACTACTCGCATATTTAGTTGGTTAAGGCTTTTAGAAACTCAATTATTAAATACCATAAAGGTTCACAAAATCATCACAATAAACTGTACATTTCCATAAGTTCTTCTTTGAACTTCTGTTATACTGAAATAATTTAGTACAGTCTTCAAATTCAGATCTTACCAAAATTGAGTTTCCAAGCCTTAAATATCTCAAAGCTTTCTCTTAAAAATCTTCACATATTTACATAATCTTTCTCAATTTGAATCTTAACTAGATTGAGTTTTTGAAATCTCCACAAAATATTCTTTAGTTATTTCGTTGGGGAAAACCAAAATAATTTACTTTAAACTTCTAATTTCTAAGAAAATAATTTAAAATCATTAACTAAGAATACTTAAAACTATAAAAATTTTCTTTAATTCAAGAATTAATTATCTCAACCTCTGATTTTCATAAAATAGCTTCTTTCTAATACTAGATTTTATTATAGAGATTAAAAATAAAGTTAATAAAAATTATTTCTAAGAAGAAATAAAAGACTAAAATAATTATAAAATACTTTCTCTTGGAATAAAAATTTAAAGAGTAAGGTAAGAAAATTCTTACTGAGTTTTAACTTTCCGTCATGCTTGCTATATGCTCAAACTTCATATCACAAGGTCATCAATCATTCATCAACCACAATCAAGTATAGTAATCTCATCAATCACAATCAAATATCATCAATCATAATTGCATATTATTAATCACAGTCTAATATTATAAATCACAATATCATTAATTGAAATCAAATATAATTAACTATAATCAAGTCAAATCAACTAAATATCGCTTATAAATATAATTCAAATTTTTAATGGTTATTTAAATTAGTAGATTTGATTTTTAGTCCTTATAGTCCATTCCTCGCACAGGTCTATATAAGTCCATATATCTAGTCTTCGCATAGGTATAGTTTAGTCTAGACAGGTCATAATAGTCCAAGTCCTTGCATAGGTTTAGTTTGATCCATATAGGATATAAAAATCCAAGTCCTTGCATAGGTTTAGTCCAGTCCGTATAAGTTATAATAATTCATATCCATGTATAGATATTTCAGAATAAGTTACACAATATATTAAATTTATTATAAATTTTAAGTTGAGAAGTTATTACTTTAAAATAATAATATTATTAAATTTAAAAGGAGTAGGGGACTCCTCCCTTTATTCTTATGTCTTTCATATTATATTCTTATCTCACTCCCCCTTACCTTGAATTGTTACCCAAAATGAATTTGCTTTGCGCCTCCGATTTCTAGAAATATTAATACCAATCTTATTTCAGTATAAGCATAAGACGAAGATTAAGATTACTACTTAAAACAGAAATGATAAATTTTGAATAGTGAATAGTGAATAGTGAATAGTGAATAGTAAATCGTGAATAGTAACAATAAATAGTAAAACGTGAATAGTAACAGTAAATAGTAAAACGTAAATAGTAACAGTAAATAGTAAATCGTGAATAGTAACGGTAAATAGTAACAGTAAATAGTAATTTACTATTTGAATAGTAATTTACTATTGAAATAGTAATTTACTATTGAAATAGTGTTTACTATGCAGAATAGTAACTTAAAATAATATTATTTTCAGTATAATAACAGATTTCTAAAAACGATATAAAAATAACCCAAAAAATATAAAAGAGAAGTATTCTTACCTTAGGATTTTGGCAGAACCTTCTCTCCAAAAACTTTTCTTCTCTCTCTCTCACTTCCACCACTATCTCACTAGCACTACTATATTAAGAAAACTTAATCTGAAATTGTGAATTCTAAAGAAGAAATCCTTCGGTATTTATAGGAAAAAATTTTACTATGCATTCTATTATTTTAATATAAAAGTACTATGCATTTTTGAATTTTTTATTCCTGGTTACTGTGCATCTTTTGAAAATTTCATACATGCAGAGTGTTTTGCATAGTAATTGTCGGCAAAATTATTAAGTCAAATAGTAACCCTTCACTCGGTATATTTTAAATATTCAAAATGAGTCCTTTTTGAAATTTAGCGATATTATATCAGTCCTCACTAATTTTATAATAAGTAATATAAAGCTGAAATTTTAAAAATCTAAAATTTTCTGTTAATAAAAATTTATTGATACGTTTCTAATTTTTTAACGATTAGAAAAAATCAAGATTTTTTTCAAACCGATAATTTTTAGATAAGTCTACTTGAAATGGATTTTAGAAAATTTTCTTATAATTTAACTTTACATTCTTGTAAATATTTTTAATTTTAAGCAACTTTATATGAATTTAAAATTATTTAAAATATATTATTTTATTAAAATAATTCAAAAATTTCAAAAACTTCCAGAAAATCATAAATATTATGTAGATCAAAAAGTTCAAAAGAACCATAGTCTAATTCCTTCAAAATTTTATTTTAAAATTCTAATAAGAGTTAAATCTTAAATATGTAAAAACAATATATATATAACAACATAAAATAAAAATGGTGAATAATAAAGATATTAAAAATTCTTAATATAATTTTCTTAATTAGTGAATACTAATTAAGTCACTTTAAAATTCTCATTTAGAAATATTTTTATTTTTTATTATTATTATTTTTAAAAAAACAAATAATAAAAATATAAATACCAAAATTCCAAAAAAAAATGATAATAATAAACTAACTTATAGTAAGTATTTCTCAAGAAATATATTAATATCTATTTCCTATTTGTGATGAAAATAGGATGTTACAACTCTACTCCCCTAAAAGAAATTTCGTCCTTGAAATTTAATATTGTTAATAAATCTTACCATAGCTAAACTAACTGAACTGTTCTAAAATATATTTATAGTTTCCTTGGCAATTGTGTACATTTTCCTTAACATTGCCATTTATCTCTCTTTTTTAATCTTATCTGTATTTTTTTCCTTAACTCAAAAATATTACTCGTCTTAATTTTGTCAACCATGCTCATCATAAATTGATGGTTAACTCTAAACACCTCAATAATTACGTTTCTCAATCTATTAAAATCTTACTTAACATAATCCATAACATCTATTAATTAAAATTCCTACTCGTAACATAGTAAAATGGACTGCTAAGAATTAATTACTGGACAACTAGCCGTTAGCAACTAGCCGTTGGACTAGCCGTTGGACTAGCCGTTTATGACCATTGCAACTCTCCCTCCCTTACTTGCTTATAAATTTTCATTCCATTCTCATTTCCTTTCACAACTTCAAGATTTCTTAGTTTCTCTCTTCTATCTAATTTCTTCAATCTTTTTCTCAAGTACTATCATACTATTCGATGGCCAACCTTCCTAGAAGTAAGGAAGAACGAAGTCGGGATGGACTACAGGTTGTGGTAACAAGTGCCTCACTTCTTATAATCGTTATGATTATTTCTCTAGTTTGGATAATTTTTGTATTGCCAAGACTCTTAGACCTCTATCTATGATATACTAGATGTTCTATTTTATTTTCCTTAATGTAATCGTGTATAATAAATTATTCTAGTGAGAAAGGATAAATATGTCTTAGTCCATGTTGTACTTGTTTATCTAATTAAATCATTGTGGTCTTTGCTTCATGATAATCCAGGGTATGTAATCATTTCTTATTGTCTTCTATAATGAATTAAATATTCCTTAACTAAGTGATTGCACATTCCATTATAATTGACTACAACCATTACATATATTTGATAAATTCTCCAATCTTAAATGATCACAAATCACTACGTTGACTTAGAAATACTCACTTGAATTTTTTTTTTGGGTAACTAAGACTTATGTAATTCTCTTTATAGGAAAATCAATAAGTAAAGGTTCATATATACTTCCTCATGGTTTACTAACACATTTCTTTATTTTAAATCTACAATGGTCATTACATAACAATGATTTATATCAGGTATGTATATTCGTCGAACAAAATCGATGACTAAAAGAAAATAACTTGATAAACATGTATCATATTGTTAGGAATCATAAAAAATATTTTATGTCACAATTTCTAAATATTAAACCAATATCGATGTCTTCCAAAGATCTATAATGCTTATTTTAGGTCATTCATTAATATATTTATCACAATAAATCAATTTAAAAAAAAATCAAAAATATATGGTTAATTACATTCGATGTCACAATCATAAAAGTTTTATTAATTCATATATTTACACACATAACCATTATATATATTATTCAATCGTAGACATCATAAATGAAAACTTCATCAAATCAAATATTAATTAACATATTTTATATGTCATACAAAAGAAGAATCAATACAAATAGCCAGAGATACAATTCCTAATATGATTATTTGTTATATCAAACAAGTTATAAATTATCATATTTCTTTCATGAAGCATACATCCACACATTTTTCTTTTCAAAATATATCACCAAAGGACAAAACTATGATTCTATCTTAAACAATTTGATATACTAGTTTGAGATTACAACAGTTATCTACCCATTGGAATTCTAATTCACACAAGTATCTCTACAACTTCAAGGACATGGTAAGGAATATCCTAATAGAATTTATTGAGTTTATCTCCATTTCTCCATATACCACATTAACCCAAGGTTAAATTCGTTGATCTTAACATCCTTCTTTTAACATGTCTTTCACTACTTAGTGCAAATCATTCGGGGTGATCAGTCCCGATAGTTTATAACTAAGTAGTCAAAGTCACGACAGCTCCAGTCTAGAATTCATACCAAAATATTTCTAAGAATTTTCTATTGTCTTATCTCCCTTGTTGTCTCATACCATATTGTAAAACAGGAAAATGTTAGAATATTTCACTATCACATATTAATCAGAGAATCAAACACCATACAATACACTTGGAATAAAAGGAAATAACTGCATTAGTTAATTTACCTTATCATTCCATCATACATTAAGGCCCGTACTTAAACAATGTCAAGAAAGACTTCAGAATGGCCGGTTTCTGATAATCCCTGCAATAACATTTTTCAAGTAACAGGCTATAAAGTTCTAACTTATACTTCTTATGAACTTAAAATTAGTTCCTTCTTTCTATACTCCTAATTTTTCTTCACTTACTTCTTACCATTTAATCCAATAAAATTTCCTCTTTTTTCAACCATAAAATCTCTTGTCAAACTTAACTATCAGAGTACACTAACACGCTAGTAAGACCATACCACAAGCCGGTTTGGATTGAACTGCTCTGATACCACTTTGTAACACCCCCTTATATATACGAGATAAAAAAAACTTTTTAGAAAGATATACATATTTATCACTCTTTATCTCGTGTATACAAGGACGTATATACATCTGATTTCCTTTGAATATTGAAAGTAAAAAAAGTTGTCTTTCAATATTTGTCCATAATGACAAAATAATTTATAGAAATCATAAGTGATAAATCATTACAATATTATATCCGAATGAAAGAGTTCATCAAAGTTTAACCTTTACCTTGTTACAATTATCTACTTGATATTGTAATAAGGCAAAATAAAATTAAACTATACCTCTACTACAAATGTGAACAAACATTTCCTAGTCCTTGAACCATCGAGTTTTTGAATCCTACTCTTGTCATATCTCTTCATCTAATCGATTGAGGATGAGACCACTTTATCCTCTTGTAATTACATATCCTTCCATCTTGGACTGCTAGCTATATATCATATAACATATATTTTGGACACAAAAATTCAAACAAGAAGGAGTGAGAAACAAAATATAATATATTACAGATAAGACATAAGCATAAGGGTTTTCACAAACTAATATAGTAATATCAGTCATATTCTCATATACAATCAATTATGAATAGAGGGTTTTCACATACATAACACTTATATTTTCCTTCATAACCATCCATATAGAATGTCACAATCACATGAATGTTATGTAATGCTTATGCTACTATCTCATTCAGTTTATGCATGTGGGCCCTTAAAGTTTTAGTTTGCACTGGGCCAACCAGGAGTTTACACTGTTTCATAAATTCTAGATAATAATAACATAAATGCTTTCATGGCATATGAACAGCTCAACTGGCGTGGAAACACTTAGAGACTAGTCAGACTGAGAAAGTTTTTATTGTGAAAGTACCCGACACTAGGGAGCGACCCCAGGTCACCTGAAGCACCCTTTCACACTCTCTCATCCCAAGGCTCGCAATTAAGCCTCCTCTAATGTATCCTCGGTTTCTATAATCCGTCCCCAGGCAATATCACATCTCATTTCTCTTTAATGATTCATGATGCATGAACTACTCGTATATTTAGTTGGTTAAGGCTTTTAGAAACTCAATTATTAAATACCATAAAGGTTCACAAAATCATCACAATAAACTGTACATTTCCATAAGTTCTTCTTTGAACTTCTGTTATACTGAAATAATTTAGTACAGTCTTCAAATTCAGATCTTACCAAAATTGAGTTTCCAAGCCTTAAATATCTCAAAGCTTTCTCTTAAAAATCTTCACATATTTACATAATCTTTCTCAATTTGAATCTTAACTAGATTGAGTTTTTGAAATCTCCACAAAATATTCTTTAGTTATTTCGTTGGGAAAAACCAAAATAATTTACTTTAAACTTCTAATTTCTAAGAAAATAATTTAAAATCATTAACTAAGAATACTTAAAACTATAAAAATTTTCTTTAATTCAAGAATTAATTATCTCAACCTCTGATTTTCATAAAATAGCTTCTTTCTAATACTAGATTTTATTATAGAGATTAAAAATAAAGTTAATAAAAATTATTTCTAAGAAGAAATAAAAGACTAAAATAATTATAAAATACTTTCTCTTGGAATAAAAATTTAAAGAGTAAGGTAAGAAAATTTTTACTGAGTTTTAACTTTCCGTCATGCTTGCTATATGCTCAAACTTCATATCACAAGGTCATCAATCATTCATCAACCACAATCAAGTATAGTAATCTCATCAATCACAATCAAATATCATCAATCATAATTGCATATTATTAATCACAGTCTAATATTATAAATCACAATATCATTAATTGAAATCAAATATAATTAACTATAATCAAGTCAAATCAACTAAATATCGCTTATAAATATAATTCAAATTTTTAATGGTTATTTAAATTAGTAGATTTGATTTTTAGTCCTTATAGTCCATTCCTCGCACAGGTCTATATAAGTCCATATATCCAGTCTTCACATAGGTATAGTTTAGTCTAGACAGGTCATAATAGTCCAAGTCCTTGCATAGGTTTAGTTTGATCCATATAGGATATAAAAATCCAAGTCCTTGCATAGGTTTAGTCCAGTCCGTATAAGTTATAATAATTCATATCCATGTATAGATATTTCAGAATAAGTTACACAATATATTAAATTTATTATAAATTTTAAGTTGAGAAGTTATTACTTTAAAATAATAATATTATTAAATTTAAAAGGAGTAGGGGACTCCTCCCTTTATTCTTATGTCTTTCATATTATATTCTTATCTCACTCCCCCTTACCTTGAATTGTTACCCAAAATGAATTTGCTTTGCGCTTCCGATTTCTAGAAATATTAATACCAATCTTATTTCAGTATAAGCATAAGACGAAGATTAAGATTACTACTTAAAACAGAAATGATAAATTTTGAATAGTGAATAGTGAATAGTGAATAGTAAATCGTGAATAGTAACAATAAATAGTAAAACGTGAATAGTAACAGTAAATAGTAAAACGTGAATAGTAACAGTAAATAGTAAATCGTGAATAGTAACGGTAAATAGTAACAGTAAATAGTAATTTACTATTTGAATAGTAATTTACTATTAAAATAGTAATTTACTATTGAAATAGTGTTTACTATGCAGAATAGTAACTTAAAATAATATTATTTTCAGTATAATAACAGATTTCTAAAAACGATATAAAAATAACCCAAAAAATATAAAAGAGAAGTATTCTTACCTTAGGATTTTGGCAGAACCTTCTCTCCAAAAACTTTTCTTCTCTCTCTCTCACTTCCACCACTATCTCACTAGCACTACTATATTAAGAAAACTTAATCTGAAATTGTGAATTCTAAAGAAGAAATCCTTCGGTATTTATAGGAAAAATTTTACTATGCATTCCATTATTTTAATATAAAAGTACTATGCATTTTTAAATTTTTTATTCCTGGTTACTGTGCATCTTTTGAAAATTTCATACATGCACAGTGTTTTGCATAGTAACTGTCGTCAAAATTATTAAGTCAAATAGTAACCCTTCACTCGGTATATTTTAAATATTCAAAATGAGTCCTTTTTGAAATTTAGCGATATTATATCAGTCCTCACTAATTTTATAATAAGTAATATAAAGCTGAAATTTTAAAAATCTAAAATTTTCTGTTAATAAAAATTTATTGATACGTTTCTAATTTTTTAACGATTAGAAAAAATCAAGATTTTTCTCAAACTGATAATATTTAGATAAGTCTACTTGAAATGGATTTTAGAAAATTTTCTTATAATTTAACTTTATATTCTTGTAAATATTTTTAATTTTAAGCAACTTTATATGAATTTAAAATTATTTAAAATATATTATTTTATTAAAATAATTCAAAAATTTCAAAAACTTCCAGAAAATCATAAATATTATGTAGATCAAAAAGTTCAAAAGAACCATAGTCTAATTCCTTCAAAATTTTATTTTAAAATTCTAATAAGAGTTAAATCTTAAATATGTAAAAACAATATATATATAACAACATAAAATAAAAATGGTGAATAATAAAGATATTAAAAATTCTTAATATAATTTTCTTAATTAGTGAATACTAATTAAGTCACTTTAAAATTCTCATTTAGAAATATTTTCATTTTTTATTATTATTATTTTTAAAAAAACAAATAATAAAAATATAAATACCAAAATTCCAAAAAAAATGATAATAATAAACTAACTTATAGTAAGTATTTCTCAAGAAATATATTAATATCTATTTCCTATTTGTGATGAAAATAGGATGTTACACTTATTGATGTTGAATTATATATTTATGACCAGGGATTGTGAATATATATATATATATATATATTTATATATATATATATATATATATATATATATATATGTATATATATATTGTGAAATGACATTAAGTCAATGTATGGTTGAATTGCATGATTATAGGTAGGTCATGATTGTTGTGTGTCTAGGCATTGAGCCATGACAAATTACACTTGAGGATTGTAGTGGTATAGTGTATAAGGTATTGTTTATTAAAGGTGTTGGGTGTTAAATTGAATTGCACAACTGTGATAGCATAATGTGTATATGTGAAGTTATTGTTAGGGAATCCCTAGCGCATGAGTAGTGGAAATACAAGGATTCCCATAGGATTTGCAAAGCGTCGTGTTTCAAAGCATAAGACAAACACAAAAAAAAACATTGTGTTTTAGGATTACCTCTTGAAGAAAATCGAATTGAAGCAGTCATAGCCTCGTCCTTTAGGAATCCACACGAGTACTCCCACCAGAAATGCTACACCTTCCAAATGCTAGTTTGACGGCGTGTAGCTTTTGCAACTTTTATGTATTTTGTGTCTCTTTTTAGTTGCCTATGAGCATCTTATGCTCTATTTATAGGCTTAGGTTTGACCTAATTTGCTCTCTAAAGAGTGGGCTCCTTACTCATTCTAAATGAATTAGGCCCAATAGTTTTATTTTAGTCTAACTAAAATAAAAAGTTATTTTCTGATGGGCTTACTCTATGTGTGTGACCCTATAGGTAAAATACTCAGTTATATTAATAATAAACTATTTTATTATTAATATAAAATAAGAGCGGCATCTAGCAATGCATCATTATGTCCGAATATTATTTATTATCAATATAACCTATAAGTGATAATTATTTTATATGTTTGTTTCTTTTGTCACGATATCCTAATTGGGCCCAAGGCATGGTCGCGTCATCCTTGTACGGTCCAATTTATTTTACTTGATACCAGAGTAGACTTTATCTGAATAAATATCCAATATTTATTCTTTCTAGCATGGCCATGCATTTCCTTAGTCTCACTTCATCAAGTGGCCTATAGATATCACTCTTGTCACATAGGAGAGACAAATCTCATCTATATCACTCACATCCCTCTGCATAATTTATTCATTGCCTAACCACAACCTTTATAGTCCTCTTGTTACAGAAGATGTTTGATTGTATTAAAACAACAAACTCCTTATGTAGGAATCGTAGTGACTTCAGGTCAAAGGACATACATATACCATTATCACATTGAGAATCGTTTGTGACATTCATGTAACGATCCATGCAACGTTCTCATGGTGGGTCTGTCCAGTACATCACTACTCTTAATGTGTACTCGTGTGAAGACTTGATATCATTTATATCCATAATTTGTGAGATCAGATCATCAGTACACTCATACACTAGTCTTAATGTATTTACATGTCCCCACGTAAATACTTGACTATGGACATTTTAAGAATAACTCTCATATGACCTATTACTCCAAGGATAAATAAAGGTTATTAAACTATTTAACAAAAATGACTTATTCAAAATAATGCGTCCTATATAGGCTTTTAGTGCATATTTCCAACAGTTATGACATTGATCTTAGAGTGTGGGATTGTGTTTCCATAGGTAGAACATGATGATAGTGATGTTGTTGTGTGTTGATAGATAAGGATTAAAAATTAGTATAATTGGCACATGTATATATATTGAATAACAATGACTAGATAAACCAACTGAATAGGTGACTTTGAGTTTTGATTGGATTCAGAGTCTCTAAAAGGTGCCAATAGATCCTAAGGCACATTTGAAACTTGTGTGTATGTTGAAATCGCTATTTGGTGATTTAATATGATTTTGGTACAAAAGTTGCATGAAATTGGTCAAATTGTATTTTTCTGCATAACTTCACGATACAAAGGAATTTTTTAGTACAAACTGCAGCAGCAAGTTCGAAATGAGTCACAAATAATGCTCATAAAGTTTCATAGCATTCAGAGAACAAACAGGCAAATTTGGGGTTACAGAAGTTTGCTTGAAGGCCAAAATTTGCATAGTTTTGTAGTTTTGTCTGAAAATTTTGCACAAGTTGCTTGTAGGTAACCAGTTACAGTAATCGATTACCTATAATCGGTTACAAGTTTTCTGTAATTGATTATCAGAGCAAAAAATAAAGTTTCTTGAGCTATTTTAGGTTACATATCGCTTAAGTTTTCAGGGCTTATTCACCAGAGGCATTCTAAATGTAAACAATTTCTCTATTTTTATTAGACCCTAGGGTAAATTCTAAGAATTTAGGCGGGGACACCACGATTACAATAAACACCACCCAAACTTCTATTGGTGTATGCACTACGAGCTATTAATGTGTCAATTTTAATTTATCAACAAAATAAGTCTTTTCATTTTTAAAATTCTTTTAAAACTATTTATCATTAGAATAATAGGTCATATGAGAATTGTTCCTAAAATGTCCTTAGTCAAGTATTTAGATGGGGACATGGGAATACATTAAAACTAGTGTATGAATATACTGATGATCTGATCTCACATATCATGGATATAGATGATATCAAGTCTTCACAAGGGTGTGCATTAAGAGTAATGTTGTGTTGGACAAACCCACCATAAGAATGTTGTGTGGATCATTACATGGGTGTCATAAACGGATCTCAATATGATAATGGTATATGTAGTCCTTCGGCTTGAAGTCACTACAATTTCTACATGAGGAGTTTGTTGTTTTAATACAATCAAACGTCATCTGTAATAAGATGACCAGACAGATTATGGTTTAGACAATGAATAAATTATACAGAGGGATGTGATTGATGTAAATAAGATTTGACTCTCCTATGTGACAAGAGTGATATCTATAGGCCACTTGATGGAATGAGACTAAAGAAATACATGACCATGTTAGGAAGAATAAATATTAGATATTTATTCAGTAAAGTCTACTCCGGTATCAAGTAAAATGAATTGGGCCATACAAGGATGACGATGACTATGCCTTGTGCCCAATTAGATATCGTGACAAAATGAATAAATAATAATTATGACTTATATGTTATGTTGATGATAAATAATATTCGAACATAATGATGTATTGTTAGATGTCGCTCTTATTTTATATTAATAATAAAATAGTTTATTATTAATATGACCGAATATTTTACCTATGGAGTTACACACATAGAGTAAGCCCACTAGAGGATAGTTTTATTTTAGTTTAACTAAAATAAATAAAATAAAACTATTGAGTCAAACTCATTTAGAATGAGTCAGGAGTCGAATGTTTATTGAGAGTTCATCAGGTTAAAACCCGAGCCTATATATAGAACATGAGATGCTTATAGACAACTACTCAAGAGAAAATTATTACTCACTGAAATTTCACACTAGCATTCAGAGTTTCAATATCTGGCGAAAGTGCTCGTGTAGACACCTAAAGGACATGACTAAAATTGCTTTGATTGAGGAGTTGATCTCACGTCTACAAGAGGTAACTCTAAATGCAATTTTTTTTTCAATTTTGGTATGTAATGCTTTAAAGCACTAAGTTTTTCCTTTTAACGGGAATCCTTGTATTTTCGCTGCCTAACCCTATGGAATTCCCAAACAACTTTGCATATTAGTGTCTTGTATAAAACTCCTATCAACATTGATTTTGAGCATGCTTATTTGGGGCGGAATCTACAAACTCAACATAATTTGGTCATATTATTGATCTAAGCCACAACTTATGATCTTGAGCCATCTTCCAAGATTCACCAGTAACAAAATTAACAGGCCAAAGCTGAGAATCAAGGCACACGTGGTTCTGTCACCTCCAATTCCACCAAATGCCAACAAGAAACAATTGAGCATTGACCCTTAAGACTTGACTTTTGATCCATTCACTAACATCATCTTCCATAAACCGTGGTCATGAAAAATCTCTAACCTTAACCAAATTTATTTAAAATGAGTATAATCCCTAAAATAATACAAAATATCTTCTTACGTTGTGATTAATAGTCAAGTTCCTTCTAATCTTAATTTGTCGGTTGGCATGGTGTCATACAAAATTATACACATCAAATGATCACTTTTTCGACACAATACATCATCGAGACCCAATTCCATCTATTTTGTTGAACATCAACATTCCTCATTTTAATAATATATGTTAACCTCTCATAAACAAAATACTCACCTTAATTATTAGACTTCCACCTCTAATCACTGAAATTCCAAACACCAGATCTCCGATATCTAATTTCATTTCATGTAATTTAATAAAGGGGACCACTGGATTAATAACAACTTTTATTAAAAAATATTTTTCTTCTCATTCCTTAATTACACTGCCACGTTTCCTTAATTAAAGTCCCGTCTCATTCAAAAATTAAATTAAAGTTCCGTCTCTTTCTCCTTCCATTACTCTCTCTCTCTCTCTCTCGCCGTTTCACAAATAAATCAGATAGCAATGAGAGAGAACGATCGCCAATCTAAGTGAATGAGATGAAAACTTTGCAGTTGATTCGGTATCAAATACAACCCAATCTCAAATGCGAAGGTATTTCCTTCAATAGTTTATTTCGAGGTTTCGAACGCTCGCGATCATATTTCATGTTCGTGTTGCTCTCGATTCTGCGGTATTTAATTATTTACTTTACTCTCCTGTTTTCAATCCACAAATCGAATTAGATCTAATTCATATGTTGTTTCCTTCATCAGGAAATCCGGGAACAGGCGCATCGCAGTACAAATATAAGCTATTTTTTTTTATCACCTTTCGGTTTTCGTTATTTTCATGTGATTATACATATCAGGTTAAGTACTAAAAAAAAGAGTTTTCTAATTTGTGCAACTTTCACCTTGCACAAAATCATAAGGAAAAATTTCATTTATAAAATTAACATTAATCTAGTTTTTCCTTGATTTTCAATGTTAGTGTAACATAGTTTTCATTAAAAAAATTGGTTGGTTTTTGGAACTTTGATTTTGGATAATCTTCATTTTTGCGGAATTGATTTCCGTTTTGGTTATAGAGGTCAATCTGTAACGAATTGATTTATGTTTGAACATTTTTATTTTAAAATGTAGGTGTATGTAATGAAACTCTGTATGAAATTTACAACTCATCAGAGATAGGTTTTATTTTTATTCTTATTTTCCACTTTTAAGATTTGGTTTTCCTTTAGATATACCTTATCCGGTTTCAGCCCGTTTCAGCCACGTGGTATCACCGTGAGTCGTGAATCTATTTCTTTTTTACCAAGTTTTAGCATGTGTGAATTCTCTCGTGGCTTAACTTGAGATTACATGATTAAGTCTGTGAATTGATCTATGCTCTTAGTGCTAAATTTGTGTATAGTGGCAAACTTGATTTCAACTAAAGAACAACCAAACAATTTATTTATTGTGCATTTGTGCCTACTATACTGGATTGCATTGCAGAAATTTTATCTTCTTCAGATGCTGAACATTGAGTTTTATTGCCCCTTGTTTGCTATATAAATTCTGGATCTTTATGCTTTTACAATAGGTTTCAGATAAATTCAATTTTCAGATATTGGTTGGTTGATGTTTGATGTATATGAAGTGGCTTGGTATCTTCTTGTCCATTAGTCAAAAGGAATATCTGCTTGACATTGCTTTTATGGTATTGATAGCTTGCTGATACTCTTGCTACATTCAAGAAATAGTGCTATTCATATGGTTTCACGTGTTCTTGAATAATGATGCTACACCCCAACAGGAAATGCACTCTTCTAACACCCCTTATCTCTCTCTTTTCCGATCACATCACATCACCCATTACTTATGTCTCCTCGATTCCTATCTTTGTCTAGTCAGTCTAGTGGTATACACCCCAAGGGTGTCTTCAAAGTTCTATAGTTAAATGATAGAAACAAGGTAATCTTTGGATAGTAAGTAGGGGATTATAAAAGAAATAAACAGATACTATGTAAGTAGGGGATTATTTTCTATTCTGGCTTTGCACTTGCGTTGTGTCCAAGGTAGCTTATGTCCTCTATTCGTCAGTTACCTCTATTCACAATGAAAATATGTAGATTTAATGTATAACTGGTTCTTCCAAGTTATAGGCAGCAAAGTTCTTTTTATCTAGATTTAATACATTTCCACACTCACACCCACCTACCATACTCAAGCTCAAGCTCAAGCTGGGCAGCAAAGTTCACACACACACACTCTACTCAGGCTCAAGTTATGGGCAGCAAAGTTATCAAGATTTAATGCATTTCCATACCCCACTGCATTTCCACACACGCACACACCTTGCTCAGGCTCAAGCTATGAGCAACAAAATTCATTTTATCGAGATTTAATGCGCAACTGCATTTCTTGATATTCAAACCAAGTACCTTATGTTAAGCCAAACAACTCTCTACAAGTTGATCTGCCTACGCGGTAGTGATTTTAACAACAAATGGTGGCGATAACTCATAAGATTCCTCCTCCAATTTGTATTTTGTAAGTTTTTGTACTGCCATTGCCTAAGAAGACAAACTTTTGGCATCTATATACCCAGATCATTCTCAAGCATTTCTATTTATTTAATGAATGAATAATTTGACAGAATTCAGGCTTACCTCAAATGTTACATGCCTCAGATTTTGAATGCTTTGATTCCCCTGAAATTATATCAGTCATTTCATACACAGAAAGAAGAATAATGCTACTCACATACACTTACCGCATTCAGCACCTCATGTTACTCCAGTTGAGCAATTAGCCAACTTACTTACCTCATACTAAATATGACCACCCAGCTACCATATAGTTTATAGTTCCTGCAATAATTCCTTCAAGATTGGTAAAATACAGGTAGATTTACGTGAGTTCTTTAGCTGGCTAATCAGAGTGATGTTGGGAAACGTGGGTAGAGGTGCATCTTTCCTTCTTGAGAGGAATAGAAAAATAGTAGTATACATTTTATTATGCATTAGCCGTGCAAATATTCACCATAAACTAGTTAGACAGGGAAAGTACTACTTGACTAGACAAAGGTAAAGGACTGGAATTAAAGTCATGCCACCGTTGAATAAATAAATAAATGTTAAATGTCTGATATCCTTTTTTTAATTATGTAAATCAGTTTCCTCTTCGGGTCACTTCTTCCATGGTTTCAAAACCGAGAGTACGATGATGACAGCAATGACCAGGAGCAGTATAATGGAAATCATCATGCATTTCCTTGACCTCTTTTGCAAACTCTTTGCAGTTTGGAGAGCGTCGTTACCCATTCTCACATGATCAGTGGCATTTGTTACCTGTTCATTTCAACATGTCATTTTAAAAAAGACAACATGATTAGTAAGTAATTGAACAATTGACACGATACCTGATTTCCCCCAAATAATTTGAATAATCATACGAATGATATAACTTGAGAAATATGTGTGTGTCTATATATAATATATATAGGCAAGTTGGAGCTGAATTATTTGACTATATTTGTGAATATGGGAGCGAAAAATTTGCTGACAAGTTAAAGAAGGTTAATCATAAGAAGTCAGAACTTGAGATTGATACTATTTGCTTAGAGTGACTAATAATCATACAGTTCAGATTTCACATATCTATATTTATTTTGAAGCGAATGTTTTTTTTTATCAACAATTTTGAAGCGAATGTGATCTAGTCATTATTCTACGTGGGACGAAACAATGATAAAATGATGGACAGGACACGGGAGTGTAAGCCCGAAAGTCAACATACACGGGTGTTTTTTTTTTATCTCAAGAATCTTAAAGAATGAATCTTAACTTTTTTATGTTTTGTGTGATTGATTTAATAAATGTTTTAAAAAGTTAAGAATATTTTAATTAAATTAAGTATATCAATAATATTTCTAGAAAATATAATTCTCTTAAAGTATAATTCTCAAAGAATAAAAAAAATCATATACCAATAATCCTCTAAATGTAATAGATTGTCAGTAGGTTTAGTATTTCCCCGGGTGAAAACTACAGGTCAGGCACCAATGTAACATTTATATTATGCTTAATCTAGGCAAGAACAAAAAAAGTCGAAAGCATAAAGCAAAAGTTCATTAGTTTTCTTCAATTATACTATTGTTGTAAACCTTTTCATGCTTCAAACATACGTGCCTTCATCCAAGAGCAACTACATTTACAGAATGCAGCCTTTCTATCACTAGTTAGTGTTGATTTTGCACATTCTAAACAATCTACTTTTTAACTCTGATTAATCAACAAATTAAACATTTATTTCTAAGTAACTGATGGTGAATCAAACAAGTACTTAGTTCATATTATGTGTTCATTCTTTTGTTTTTGCCAAGTAGGATACACAAATACCAAAAATAAGTTGTCTTTCTATCTTATCCTCAAAGTAACTCGTTAGATAATCAAGCAAGAGTTCTAGAGCTAAGCATTATGATAGATGCATTTTCTTTATAAAACAAAAATAATGCAGATTGATAAGCATCTGAGTGCCTATAATAGTAAACAACCTTATGTACATTTTTAGTCCCTAAAAACTAACAATTACAGTTTTTAGTTTTAGTCCTAAAAATAACAATTTTAGTTTTAGCCCGCGTTTATTCACTTTCAATCTTTTACCTTTGAAAAATAATATAATTTAATTCCTCATCAAGGATTAAAAGTATATGATTCATATAAATTTTGGGGTTTTATATAAAAGTTGTACAATGGTTAAAACCAAAAACAACTACTACCATGTTTTCATAGCCTAATAATAATAAAATATGGCTATAAGACAGAACGGAAGGTTAAAAGATAAATATTAAAGCCTTTTCTGGTCAACAAAATATATATTAAAACTTATCAAATCCATAGAACTAGGTGAATTGAAGGGGCTACAGATATTAGAAAGTGAACCTATGCTTCCAAATTCTAAGGCCCAAATTTGTTTACCAAAAACATTCGAAGGCCCAACAGACGACCATCTGTCCATAATAACATGGAATAATTGTTACCCCCCTTTACCAAAATGTTTTTTACCCCCCCCCCCTCCCTCCTCCCCAAAAAAAAAGAATAAGTCAGCACTATATATATTTCCCAAAAAAAAAATACCATGATTCTTATACATTAACTCCTTAAAAAAAAAAAAACTATATATCTCTCTTAAAAATGTATAAAACCATAAACATCACCCTTAAAAACAATTAAGAAAATTACCAGAGATCAGTGTAATTCTTTAGAGTTTAAATATAATTATCCCTAACCCTAAGAAAGTGTTTTCGTAATTATCTCTAAGATTGTTTGAACAACCTTAGTTAACTTATCGACCAATACCTTAACTGGCTCAGGGAAAAGGAAAATGAGAAGTGAGAATTAGTTAGTGATAATGAATGTTGTTTAGGTGTTGTTTGCTTTCGGAAAATATTGTTTTTATTTTTAATTTATAAAAATATTACATTTTTTTTGTTTTATAAAATTTGTACGTAAATCAATAAAATAAAAAATTTATATTTAATATTTTCTGCATAAATTTTAAAAATAAAAAAAGATGATTGTTTTATAACTAAAAGTAAAAAATCAGAAATGAAAATAAATCACTTTTTGAAACCAAACTGCCTCTGGTCAATGCCTACCACAACCTGGGCCTAAATAAAACATAAGATATGGGGAGTAAGGGGAGCATGTGTATAGGTCAATTTGAAGGGAAACAAAAAAGAAATCAAGAAAGATAAAATTAATTGGGTTGATTTAATTTGAATTGAAATCTTCTTAAAACAACTTAAACCAAATCAATCTAATGAATAATGAATTGGCTTAAATTATCAGGCTTGAAAAATTATATATATTTAAATTTTCTATTTTAAAAAAACAAAAATTAATAAAATATTATAAAAGATACCTAAATCAATCATAAAAACTAGTAAAAGTACCTATAATTAAAATACAAATAAGAATATTAAAGAAGGATAAATGTATCAAATAATAGATAAAATAAAGTAAAATAGGTATATACAATATAATGATTGATTTAGTTTCAGCCGGTTCAAATAAAAAAAAAAATCTGAGAACCAAATCAATAGAAAATAGGTTTGGTTGGTTTAGCTTAGGTTAGAACTAATGCTTTAAAAACTATATCAATCATTAAATTGATCAAGTTACTGGTTCAAGATTTATAGAATCATGATTGAATTGGTATTAACATTCAAATTATACACTAAAACCATGAGAGAGGTTTTTAACATTCAAATTATACACAACCCAAAACACTGGTCAAACACACAAAAAAACCCAAACACATTTTGTAATGAACCATTCAAAACCAATACCCCATTGGTTTGACCGGTAACGGTTTGATCATAAACCAGTTCGTTAGTTCAAACATACCGAATTGGTGACCGGTTTTTCAATTGAATCAGCCAGTCTAATCTAATGTTTAAAACTAAGGTCGGAACTAACTGGGTGAAAAACTCAATCAATTTAATTGATTTCGTTTGTATTGGCAGGTTTATCAACTTAATCCTATCTAATAACCCACTAGGTCTGCTTAGTGATAAGGGACTTGGGTAGTCTCCTTGAGATCATAGTTTCAAACCTCGGTTTTACACCTTTCTTTTATAATCAGAAAAAAAAAAAAGACAAATTCCATCTAATGAACACCTCTAGTAAAGAGAGCACTTTATTTCTAATGAAAACATTAGTCCAAGATATGGAACCAGTAAATGGTAAGAGAAAATAGAGACTCTTACAAAGTTTTGAAGGCTATAAAGAATGTGAATATCATAGTGAAACAGACAAACGTATAGCAAAACAGAAATCAATCACACCACACAAATCAAGCATCAATACAAAAATAGAAAGGCTTAAAAATCCTGCTCTAAGATGTCCCGCCGAACACGCATGCATATGTTTTCCCTCCCAATCAACTCAATTCTTATGTATGGACAAAAGGGTAAAAGGGTCAGACTTAAGCGCCCTTGCTACTCTTCCAAGGTTGGATAACACCCACAACTATGATAGCTACTATTATCAACAGTATAATGATAGCAATGCACATCCATTTTCGAGAATTCTTCTGAAGTTTCTTAGCATTTTGAAGTGCAGATGTCCCTCTCTGGACATGATCGACTGCATTGTTGACCTGAACAAGCTTCTCATTAACTCAAAGCAAACTAAATGTGCCCTGCATTCTACACCATGCATACAAACAGAAAAATCAAGGTCATGTGAGAGCGAACGAACCTGACTTTCTATGTTATCTAAAACTTCTCCTTGCGCGTCAACTAAGACTGCCATGTCAAGGTAAATCTGAGAAATGATAAAACGGGATTAGGCATACTATTGTTCTCAACTAAACTGAATGTTTAAGAATTAAGACCGAGATCGTTGTGCAAGTAAACCTGATGTAAATCAAGAAGTTTTTTCTCAATTTCTTTCACAGCATCATGCCTCTCCTGAATTTCTTCTACTGTATTTACAACCTGCAAAAACCCGGATTTTCTGGATTAAACTTTGACACAAAGAAAATTTTAATTCACCACACAAGTGAATGGCAACTCCTAACTAGATTAATTGCAGAAATGTTTCCAAAAAATAAAACAATTACTGACAAACATTTAATCCTAGAATGTAGTTTTTCATTCTTCCTCCAACAAAGAAAATAATGAAAAAGGAATATGATACCCATATGATAACATAATGTTTCGTCAATTTTCCAAACTTTTAAAAAAGTTCCAGCAAAGAATCATAAACCAAGTACCTGTCCTCGGCCTGCTTCTAGAATTGCTCTTTGGAAAATTTGCTCACTGTTTCCGGTTTCAATCAGGTGATCGATTGTCTAACACAGTCATTAAATGGCCAATTACAACAAAATCTTATGTGGTGGATATCGCATCTCAAAGCAAAACTCATGATTTAAGCTCACCTCATCATCTGGCCTAGTTCCCGTGACTGTACAATCAAAACAAGTTAACACATAATGAACATGATCAAACTCACACTTTCTAATAAATAAGTATATAGATATAGCACTACAATAGTGCCACACAGTTAACCCTATCAAGGGGCGGGGCTGTTCAAACCTGTAATAACTCTTCTCTCCACAACCTCACGATATTCATCTTGTATTCTTTGCCGAAGAGTCTATAATATGGCCACATCAATGATCAAAGAGAAGATAGACTTAAACATGGAAAGATAGCTTCTAAAAGGCATTAGAAACAAAACATACCTGAAACTCTGTCATGAGATCCTTGAATTTTTTAGCCAAGGAACTGTGGTTTCAAGGAAAAAGTACATATTTCAGTTCCTGGGTCATTTCACCAAGTACGTTAATAAACATATGTGCTACTAACTTACTTTGTCATATTCATCCTTGCTCTGTCAATACCTGTTCCCTTCTCACAGCCAGGCTTTTGTCTATTGGCTAGGTTCTGCATAAAACAAGTCCTGATCAAATAGTTCTCATATTTCTCTTAAATATTACAGCAAACTGAAATATGCTAAAACAATATTCAGCTGGTATCTCAATACATCTCTGTTTATAGCCTCTATTTTTGTCTTGACACCATGTGCAATCTTTCCAACTTCATCAATATCTTTCTCCATCCTCTTCTTGATAGCTGAAAAACACCGTTACAGGCTTATTAGTCTTGTAGAGAGAATTAAGTTTTACCAGCAAATAATGTTAGAACCAAAGGCCCATATTAAGAATTAAATTAAGTTAGATGCAAAGCATAAAGGACAATTTAACTCATTTTCTTCCAGCAAGACAAATGTCATGAATCTGGGTATAACTGCCTGACACATTACAGTTACTACATTGTCAGCATGCACACCAGCAAATCGTAAAACCCAATTCAAGACAGACGATGTCAACTAAAAGGTAACACACATTGCATCAAGACATACCTTTCATGGCAGATGCTTTTGTAACAGCTTTTGATTCCTCATTAGCTTCCTGCATAAGATATACACACAGACTCAGTTATAAATGAAACCTTGCTGTAACAATGAAGATAATGGATACCTTTAGCTTTTGAAGTAGGACAGACAGCTTATCGATTTGCTTATCAGCCTCTTGGATCTAATAATGAAACAAAGAATATTAGTAAATGTTAATGAACAATAAATAATAAGAAATTGATACTTCCAACAAACAACTAAAAGAAAATGTTGAGAAAAGAAACAGAAAAAACTTATCAGTTCCATTATCCCCTTTAACAACAGCTTTCAACTTTTGTCCCACTCTAAAATAAAATTCACCAAATACCCACACAATCACAAACCCTAAAATTCCTAAGATCAAATTAACATTTTGAACAATCAAAAGATTAAAAATTTCAAATAGCATGCACATTATGCACCTGCTTATTGAAAGCATCCATTCCCATATCAGAGTTGCTTCTTGGAACCTGTCCCATTTCAATATCACTTTGTCTAGAAGGCTGTCCATTAGTAGCCTCACCAACAAACGAATCCTGCAAGAAACAATTGAAGACAAAAAAAAAACACAATCTCCTCAGAATTTGATCTTGCAAGATAACAACATTGTACTAAGCTCAATCCCAAGCCAAACTAAAAGTTACAAAACAAAAGAAAACCACCAAAATCACTATCCGAATAAATCCAAACATGTCAATCATCAGTGTCTTCTCCAAGCTAGGAGAACATAACCACCTCAAATCTAAAAGGGGATTAACTATGATCTGAGTTAAAGCGAGACACAACCTTTATGAAATTTTCCACTACCAATAGCGATTCAGCGATGAACTCAATTTTAAGGCTTAAAATCTCAAAACATCATGATGATTCCAATACGTATCACACTAGAATTCAGGCCTAAAATGGGCCTCTCTTGAAATTTGATCAAACAAAAAAGAGAGTATCGAATCTGACAGTGAGATATGAGAAGATTGAGATACAAAAACTGAAACTTTTAGCAAGAGAAGTGAAAGACCCAGTGATCAAAATCGAACTTTGAGATGGAAAGAGGGAGTTGCAGATACCGACTTACAGTGAGAAGGTCGTTCATCTTGAATTGTGAAATCAGAGACAGAGAGAGGAATGTTGAGAGCAGATACTAAAACGGCAATAATTGTTGTGTCTTTGGCCGGCGAAACGACAACGAAGCTATGCAAGGCAAAGCAACCCACGAATTCTCACAAAGTTTTTGTTTCTGTTTTTTGTCTTGTTTTATGTTCCCAATAATTTCATTTAAAATATATTAATGTTTTCGATTTCCCTTTTGAGAATTTCAGATTGTCTATTTTTTCTTGTACAGGTTATTGGCGTTAAGTTAAAAATCAATTTAATTTAATTTAATTTATGTGTTAAACTAAAAAAAACCATTAATTCTTTATTCACGGTAGATTCATCTTGGCTTTGGCTCATGTTGATGAAGAGAATTTGTACTTTTCTTTTTTATAAACTTTACAATTCTATTTAAGTCACTGTGTTGTAAATACTATATATATAATTCATTCACCAAAAAATACTATATACATAAAGTAATTAATAACTTATTGTTTTTAAATAAGAGGTTATATTATAAATTTAATTGTAAAATTTGTCAAAATAAATTAAAAATAACTTATTTTAATAAATTATTGTAGCTTGTTAAAATAAATTAAAAACAATTTATAAAAGTTGTAGGTTATTTTTATAGGTTATTTATAAGTTCTTCTAAACTCACTCGCAGTTTTACTTAAAATAAATTATTTTCCATAAAAAATATTAAATTATAGGAAAAAATATTGAGTTTATTGTAACATTATTAAGAGTTGAGTCATAAGAGTATTGGTAATATGATATGATATAATTTTTCACAGAAAAAACTTACGTTTTAATTAAGACATGCTTTTCTGTTTTTCTTTGTAATAATAGATAATATAATAATTTTCTTAGGAATAATTGATACATGGATTTCTTTTATTATTATAGGAATTTTAAATAAGGAGTTGTAACTTAGTGTGATTGTTCTAATAAATATTTTCCAGGAATTTAGATCTTTTTCATCACTATCTTTCTCCAACATAATATGAATTATTGGATTGTCAAGATCAAATAATAAAATTTATTGATTATTTCAATATTGATTACTATTATTTTTATTTACACTAGTTATTAAAATAATCATTATTAAGATATTCTATATATCAATTATTAATCAGTATAAAAAAATAGTTTTTATACCAGTTATTTTTATAACCAGTATAACAAAAATATAGCAGGGAGGCAGGAGAGATGGAAATGATAAGAATGTTTCAATTAAATCAAATGTATAATTATTATAAAATATAATTCTGGAAAAATATTAAAGTCCTAAAGATGACAAGTGTTATGAGGGAAGGGCCAATGGGTATGGACTTCACCTAGTGAGTTGGCCCATTTTGGCTTTTTGGGCTATCGTGAAGCCTCTGCAACTGCAGTGTGGAATCAACAAATGTATTTAAATGCATAAGCCAACAACCAGCCTTCATTGCTTTCCAAGGGACTCCCTGTTTCTTCTTACAGATTACCATTCCACAAAAGCCAAATACATGTGCTACCTTTTGACTTCTGCACTGCTTCATTTTTCATAGGTGTTTACACATTGGATTAGATTGATTTTAAGGTTAAAAGTTATCCGATCTAATCAAGAAATTATTATGCGGTTTAGATTAGATCAATTAGGATGCATCATGAAATCCAATCCGATATGATATATATCGGTTTGGATTGGATTGGACTTCGGTTTTTAGAAAATACTTTAAAAATAAATCACTTACTATAGAAATCACATACTAACAGTAGTAATAGACAAGCGAAACGAAACGAAGGTTTCTTTTCTTTCTATTTTGAATAATTGATGAACGTGGATCATAAAATATTAAAATTAAAATATTTGGCATTGTCATTTGAGCTTAAGATGTTTTGTACATGAATTATAAAATTAAAACATTGGGTATTGTCATTTGGGCTTAAGCTATTTTACTTTTAAAAATTATAAAAACAAAAGAAATATATTAGACTTTTATTTAATAGGTCTAGACTAGTACTAGTGGTAAAAAAAACTTTGGATCGGTTCCTAAAAGTGGAATCGAAATCCAATTCAATCTATTAAAAATATATAAGTTTTTTCAGTTATCAGTTTTTTTGGATGTTAGTTTTTTTGGTTTGGTTGAGTGGTTTTTTGTGGATTTGATTGGATGATGAACACCCATATGCCATAGGATAACTTCACCAATTTACTCCCCTTAATTTATAAGACTATTTTTTATTGAATTACATACATTAATAAATAAAATTAAAGTTTTTTAGGGTGAAAAAACTCTTGATAAGTTTAAGTCCCGAAGACTCATTAGGTTAAAGATATGCAAAACTCAATGAACACTTAAAAAGAAAGGTATTACAAATTACTCACTAATAAAATTTTTATATTTGTGATATGACATTTTGTTAATTTTTAATATATTAACGCTTAACTCGATTTTCTGGGTAGGACTGCTACTGCTACTATTTAGGGGTGGCAAAACAAGCTAAACGGCCGGGCCGGGCCAAGGCCCATGAGGACCCGTCAAAATATGGGCCGAGCTGGAATATGAAAATAGGCCAAAAATATTGGCCCGACCCATATATCATGTGGCCCTGCGGGCCAAAACGGGCCAGCCCGTTTTTTTTAAAAATTATATATGTTATATTTTTATTATTATTTAGACTATTTTAAGTCTTTTTTTAAAAAAATTTAGATATAAAAACTAGATTTCACTTTTTTAAAGCAAAACTTTTTATAATTAATCCAATTTATTTCATTAAAAGTTTAAATTAAATTTATTTGCATTAAATGGAAACAATAAATAGTCATCAAAATTAATTTCAAATCAAATAATCAATCAATATTTAAAACAAAAATTAAACACACACACACTAATAATATAAAGTCTAAAATAAATAATATCAAATAAAGTCTACAATAACAAAAACATGAATTAAAAGTCAATAGTAAATAAGCATTATAAATTATAATATATATAATAAAATATTTTTCACTAAAGGCCCCATGGGCCGGGCCGGGCCCCCAAGGTCCCGTTTTTTAAAGGGCTAAAACGGGTCAGACCTATTCGGGAAAACGAGCTTCAAAGGTTGGCCCAGCCTGGCCCGTTTTGACGGGCCCAGCCCATGTTGTCATCCCTACTACTATTAAATATTAGTTATTATGGTAAATGTATAAAAAGTACTTTATTTTGACAAATATTTATTTTAATAATTAGATCAATTAAGTTAAAATCGATTTTAATGTTTGGACGTGGTTATGAAAAAGAGATTATTTAGATTATATGTTTTGTTTGAATTGTATAAAAAAGTACTTTTTAAGTTTGAAAATACTAAAATAGATATAAGAATAGTTAGGTTGAGAAGATGTAAAGGGTATAATGAGAAAAAGAATAAGTATATAACATAAATAAGTATTTCTTAATATAATCAAAATCTTTAAAAAAATAATCTAATAGATTATGATATACTTTTTGCAAAATTACTCAAACATGCAAATAGATACTATTCCTAAAAGACAAGAAAATAAGTACTTAAAAAAAACTTGCCAAACACACTAAATATATCTATGATCCTACCTTTTCCAAACCCTTTAAGTAAGGATGAGAATAAGTTGAGTTAGGTTTTACATGGCCTGAGTTTGGCCCCAACCCTAGTAAAGACATGAGTTTAACCTGTTATGGACTATATTTTTAAGTTTGGTTTAACTTATCTAAAAGTATACTTGAGCTTGATATCTTGTACGAGTTGATGTACATTAAAGCTAATTAAAAGATCAACAAATATATGTTAAATAAATCAACGAGTTTGACTTGAACAAATGAATGGACTTTTAAAAGGTTAATAACCTACCTAAAATATATATTTAATTATTAATTTAATGTATCAAAGTAATTTTATCACATTTTAATTTTAATTTTATAAACTATGATTCAAATAAAATATTATGTGTATTTATAAATTATACTTTATTTCACAAAATTCTACATATTATCTTAGAAATGTTGGCATGATAGATTAAAAAGGCTTTTCAAATTTTTAATTTGGCATATTTAATTAAATAAGTTTTTTCAAAAGCCTTAGTATGTTCTTTTTATTAAATAGATTTACCGCATGCTCTTAATGAACAGTCTAATCCATTTCATCCTTACCTTTAATCCATGGAAGCAAGTTATAGATTATCAACATAATCTTTACAAATGGGCCACTATGACCTAGATTTGTACCTTATCAAATTTTAATATAATGATCTTAGACCCTTCTATTGTCTAAAAAAATAATTTGGTTGTATGTAAAAAAATAGTTTATTAAAAGAAGCCAAAGTTCTCATTTAATCCTTGTGTATTTTCCTTAAGGTCTCATTCGGGATAATTATGAGTTTTTGGTTTTTAAAATTAATTTTGAAAACAAAACATGTGTTGCCAAAAATGGTGCTAAGTTAAGTTTTAACTAATCTTCAAAACATTTTTTATCATATTTAAAAACTAAGAAACATGGTTTCTTTAGTTTTGTTTTCACTTTTATACACCTTTTACCCTAAATTCTAAACTCAAAAGCACTACCAGTGCTCATATCAATACCACCATCACGATGCCACCACCACTATCACTATAGTTGCCATGACAACCACCATCATTGCCCTCACCACCTCCGTTGCTGCCACCACCACTCCATCATCGGCATCATGTCTGTCATTATCATGGCCATTACTGCTGTCATCACCATAATAACCGTCATAACCGCCACCATAACCCCTAACCTAAAAATCATCACCACCATTATTATCGTCGTTGTCATCGCCACTACCACTACCACCATAGTCGTAATGGCAACCACTGTTAGCCAAGGCCTCAACACTCAAGAGGGGGGGTGAATTGAGTGTTTCAAATTTTCATGTAGAATCCCCTTAAAAACGGTTAGTAATATACAAATGATGCAATGATGAAGAGACAATAACTTTTATGCACATATCACACTATGAAACACTTGATGAACAATGACAAAATTTAGCTTTAAGTGTGATAAACAAGGCAAGTTATTGGTTTAAACAATTTGTCAATCAGTTAGAGTGCACAAATTTAGTTCACAAATAATATGATGTTTCCTATAAGGGTTCAGCTCATTCAATTTATCAAACAGCTTATGTGCATGAAATAAGTGAAAGCAATCAAGTAAGTATCACACAAGAGTTGATAGGAAACAATGTTCTGGATACTTGGCAAGTTATAGCAAATTCCAATTTTTTAAGAACTTCACCAAATATTGGTTCAAGCAGATTATCAAACACTTGGCATGCAGAGTTAAGTTTCTACTTAAAAAACAACTTTGATTCACACATTCTGCTCATGCATTTCAACAAACAGTTTATATGCGTAGTTGTATAAAGAGTTCAAGGTAGAGAGAAATGCAAACCAATTTAACGAGTTCCACCAACCCGGTGTACGTCTCGCCTTCAAGCAACCCACTTGAAGGATTCTACTATTGAAGATTTGAGATACAAGCTTTGAGCAATTGCAGCTTCCTAGTGTCCCACACTCAAGAACTCAATCCTCACAAGTAAAGGGCAACCCATCCAGTCTCACAATCTCTCAATACCCAAAGGTTGAACCCCAACCTTTGTGACCACTCAACCTAGAGTAAAAAACCTTGGTGTTTTGGTGTTTGGTTTACAAGCAATTAACTCTCTCAATAGAGTAGATACACAAATGAAAGCTCTCACCAATTCTAACTCTCAACAAGAGAGGATATGCAAATTGAAACTCACAATCTAACAACTCTTAAACAATATACAAGTTTAGAAACAAGAGTTGCAGAATATACAAGAGAAATCTAATAAGAAGACCTCTAAAAGAAGAATGTTGATTGCCTTGTGTTGTACCTTGGTCTCCTCTCTCTTTCTTGAATTCATGCTCCATTTATAGCCATTTTAGAGCTTCTAGCCGTTGCAAATGAGCTCCAGGTTGTTCCCCACGCATGCCATAGAGTATGGGCCTTTGTTTCCCACTTAAATCTGTCTTTTTAGTGATGTTTCCCACTATGTGAATCGATTCATGTGTTTACGAATCGATTCATAATATTTTGTTTTGGGCATTTTGAATTTTGAACTCGTGTGAATCGATTCATGATTGGTGTGAATCGATTCATGCTTTGCTATTTTGTGTTTTTGGGACTTCCAGGCCTATGAATTGATTCATGCTTTTCATGAATCGATTTATGCGTTGCTGTTTTTTATTTTTCATGATTTTTGATGCTTTCTTGATTCATTTGCTTCATGGATCCTCGAATCTTTGATTTGTTTTTGATATGTATTTACCCATGGCTTGTTCCTTTGATTCTTTTGCTTTTCCTTGACTCTTCTTCATCTTATTATCTTGTTTTTCATGATTTTAGTTCATGTCATCAACCTTGTCTTCCATAGCTCATGTTTCCATCTTGTTTGTTCATTAATCTCTTTGTGAAGCATCTTCATCTCTTTGTTCTTAGCCATTGTCTGTGTGCTTGAACCTCCTTGTTTATGATCCTTTGTCATTCCATCATCATCATGAATACTTTATCATTCATCAAAACTACTTTGTATATTTACATATGCAACTTCATTCTCCCCCTTTTTGATGATGACAATTGATGTTGCATTTAGCATGTATTCATGTGTTGCAAGTTCATGTTGACTTTATGTTGATATCCATTTTTCTTGTAGGAGTTTTTGCCTTAGTCTTCATGTTTATCATTATCAAAACCTATTTAAACATTCAAACATATTCTCCCCCTTTTTGATGATGACAACCAATGTTCATCTCTTGGGGTGTTAGTTTCACAGAATAATGACAATCAGTGTTTACATGTATTCTTCCCCTTTGTGATATAATGGATATTAGTTAAGTTTGATGACAATTGATGTTTAAGTGTTATTCTCCCCCTTAATCTTGTAACTTATGCCAACTGTTTTAATCATGCCAATTGATATTACTAATCCTTTCACTAATCTCTTCCCCTTTGGCATCATCAAAAAGATCATTATCTTAGTCATAATCTATGTCATCAACATATAAACTCATTTGTTTAAGTAAGAAAGATTTAGAGCAAGTATGTCATGGATTTCAAATCAAGGCTCAAAACATGATCAAAGATATATATCATTTTATTGCATCTAGAGTCAATAATCAATCACATAATTTTCTCCTATTTTGGCATTATCAAAACGCATAATGATATTCTTCCATGTAAGCATATCGAAGAGTAAAAGCATGAGTGCCACAAATATAATCACAGAGAAGTGAAATCAACGATAATCATTCATGTGTATGCTCCCTCTTACTGCTGTAATTGATACCACTTGTAAAAATATACCATTTATTAACATGTGAAGTCAATTATGCCATATTTGATCAAGTTTGATACCACTTGTAGGTCAATTTAATCAAGTTTGATACCATTTGTTTACTTTTTAAGCATATGATCTCCTATTTTTAATAGATACCACTGTTGAAATAATAGATACCATATAGATACTACTCAAAGGTTAGAGACCACTTGCGTATAACAATTCACTTGTTAATCAATTAATATTGCTTGATGCATTTCTAGGTATCAGAGCAGTAACATAGAAGATTTCTCAACAATGTATACTTATATCTAGGTATCAGAGCAGGGATGAAGTGATATATCCAGCTTGTGAAATTTGTTATTCATACCACTTGTTAATATGATTTGTATAATTCACAGAGCATAATGGTAGTGCAAAAATTTGATCATACCTTGGTATTTTACAAGTTTTATACCCTTTTTCACATCCTTGTGTGGCATTTTTCTTTGTCCATGTTGCATTCCTTGAACAATTCTTTGTTCACCCAGTTTGGTAGTTTGATTTGCCATTTTGAGTCATCCTATATAGCCTTAACAAACTCTTTTCAAAGCATTTTGTTAGTAGCATTGAGTCCACAAGAGTTTGTACCAATTTTGGGTTTTTGATGCAGTATAAAAAGGATTTAAAGATGATTTACTCAGACTTTCATACCACTTGATAAAGAGATAACATATCTTTAATAAATATCACTTGTTATAAAGAAATGTTATGAAACTCCCCCTTAACCATGCAATTTAACAAGGATAAATATAGATGTTGATACCACTTTGTTAATTAACATAATTCATATGATTCAGAGCATAGTGGTAGAGTAAGCACTGACTTCAACATAGGCAATGGTAATAATCAAGTGTAATAATCTTTTTCTTTTAATGGATACCACTAGTTGATGCAATTTTATTTATGTCTAGGTATCAGAGTGATTAATACAGCTTTATTGTATTACTCATGCATTTGTACTAGAACATGTGCCAATATATTCACTCTTTTCCATATGACTTTGTATCTCAAGTATTCTCTTCTTAACTTGTGCCTATGATGTCATATATAGGTCTAGTCAAGCATTTACCTAGGGCACATATGGCATTTATCAAATATGTAGGAGAAAGCATTTTGCATAGATAATTAGTAACACATATAGACAAGTCACAAAAGCATATCATGGTCATCGTGTGACTGTAAATGTGTAATGCAAGTCATACACTCATCTATGTCATACCACTTGTTATCTTGATGTTATGCATGATACCACTTGATGGATTTGCCAACTTAAGCTCTGATACCAAATGAAGTTGCATATGTAAATATACAAAGTAGTTTTGATGAATGATAAAGTATTCATGATGATGATGGAATGACAAAGGATCACAAACAAGGAGGTTTAAGCACACAGACAATGGCTAAGAACAAAGAGATGAAGATGCTTCACAAAGAGATTAATGAACAAACAAGATGGAAACATGATCTATGGAAGACAAGGTTGATGACATGAACTCAAATCATGAAAAACAAGATTATAAGATGAAGAAGAGTCAAGGAAACCAATAAAAAGAATCAAAGGAACAAGCCATGGGTAAATACATATCAAAAACAAATCAAAGATTCGAGGATCCATGAAGCAAATGAATCAAGAAAGCATAAAAAATCATGGAAAATCAAAAACAGCAATGCATGAATCGATTCATGAAAAGCATGAATCAATTCATAGGCCTGGAAGTCCTAAAAACACAAAACAGCAAAGCATGAATTGATTCACACCAATCATGAATCGATTCACACGAGTTCAAAATTCAAAATGCCTAAAACAGAATATTATGAATCAATTCGTAAACACATGAATCTATTCACATAGTGGGAAACATCACTAAAAAGACATATTTAAGTGGGAAACAAAGACCCATACTCTATGGCATGCGTGGGGAACAACCTGGAGCTCATTTGTAACGGCTAGAAGCTCTAAAATGGCTATAAATGGAGCATGAATTCAAGAAAGAGAGAGGAGACCGAGGTACAACATAAGGCAATCAACATTCTTCTTCTAGAGGTCTTCTTATTAGATTTCTCTTGTATATTCTGCAACTCTTGTTTCTAAACTTGCATATTGTTTAAGAGTTGTTAGATTGTGAGTTTCAATTTGCATATCCTCTCTTTTTGAGAGTTAGAATTGGTGAGAGCTTGACTCTTGTCACCATGAATCGATTCACATAGTGGGAAACATCACTAAAAAGACAGATTTAAGTGGGAAACAAAGGCCCATACTCTATGGCATGCGTGGGGAACAACCTGGAGCTCATTTGCAATGGCTAGAAGCTCTAAAATGGCTATAAATGGAACATGAATTCAAGAAAGAGAGAGGAGACCGAGGTACAACACAAGGCAATTAACATTCTTCTTCTAGAGGTCTTCTTATTAGATTTCTCTTGTATATTCTGCAACTCTTGTTTCTAAACTTGCATATTGTTTAAGAGTTGTTAGATTGTGAGTTTTAATTTACATATCCTCTCTTGTTGAGAGTTAGAATTGGTAAGAGCTTTCATTTATGTATCTACTCTATTGAGAGAGTTAATTTCTTGTAAACCAAACACCAAACACCAAGGTTTTTTACTCTAGGTTGAGTGGTCATAAAGGTTGGGGTTCAACCTTTGGGTATTGAGAGATTATGAGATTGGGTGAGTTGCCCTTTGCTTCTTTTGCTTGGTTTCCTTGACTCTTCTTCATCTTATAATCTTGTTTTTCATGATTTGAGTTCATATCATCAACCTTGTCTTCCAGAGCTCATGTTTCCATCTTTTTTGTTCATTAATCTTTTTTTGAAGCATCTTCATCTCTTTGTTGTTAGCCATTATCTGTATGCTTGAACCTCCTTGTTTATGATCCTTTGTCATTCCATCATCATCATGAATACTTTGTCATTCATCAAAACTACTTTGTATATTTACATATGCAACTTCATTCTCCCCATTTTTGATGATGACAATTGATGTTGCATTTAGCATGTATTCATGTGTTGCAAGTTCATGTTGACTTCATGTTGATATTCATTCTTCTTGTATGAGTTTTTGCCTTAGTCTTCATGTTTGTCATTATCAAAACCTATTTAAACATTCAAACACAACCACGACCGTTGCCATTGCCATAACCACAATCACTACCGCAACTAATACCATAACCATTGTTGTTTCGTAACTCCAAACCGGAAAACCACCATCACCGTTGTCGCTAACACCACTATCGTTGTCGCCACCACAACCACTATCACCTCATCACCATCACCACCTCACCATCGCCAGAACCACCAGGTTCACCGCAACAACCATCGCCACTACCATTAACATAATCATTGCTTCCGCTACTACCACCATCATAAGCACCACCACCCTAAACCTTAAACTGTCATCATTACCACTGTCACCGTGGCCGCCATCTCCAATGTCGCCGTGGCCGCCATCTCCACTGTCATCATTGTCACCGCTACCAACATAACCACCACCACCACCATCGCTACCATCACCATAATTCTGTTGTTGTTGTTCACGTGTAATGTAGTTGAAATTAAATAAAAATATTATAACAACTTTTAGAAATTTAAAATCGTAAAAACAAAAAACATTAAACTAAAAATCAAAACAAGTTTTGTTTTATTTTTTAATTTTAAAACTAGAAACTAAGAACCACCTTGCACGGAGCTCAATTCATTGTTATAAGTTGTGTATTCATTAATGAAAATTGTTATTAATTAGTTACTATCTTTTATGTAATTTCTTTCGTAACACTTTTTATATATAGTACATCTTATATTCCGTTACTAAATTTTTTATAGTATTTATTATTTATATTTGTGTGAGAAGTATATCATTTAAGACATAAATATAATGCTCTTAAAATTAGATATTATGAACATATTACTCGAAAATAAAAAATCATTAAACTCAACTATGTATTCATATATAAAAGAAATATTGCTTAAACTAATATAATAAAAGGATTGATTAAGTATTTAGTCACTAAAATCTTTTGCTTGATTGTATTTAGTTCCTATTTTTTAAAAGGATTTGGTGTTTTTGACTACTTCCGGTATTCTATTTTTAATAAAAAAAATTCTCTTACACTACTTTTTATTCTACAAATAAAAATATTTTAAAAATTATTTATAATTTTAAATAATAAATATTTTAAGGATACTATTGATCAGCATCTTGGCCATATTTTGAGAAATTTAAAATGAAAAAACTTTATTGAATATTGGCGTGCCCTGCCTTATGTTATGAAGCAGTGGGAACACATTAATCATAATTTCAAACGACACTCCTTCATTTTTTTCGCACTAGTTCCTCCATTTTTTTAAATGTCTTTTAAGCTTCAGATTTATTTTAAAACATTTGTTATTTTAAAAATTTAAGGTAATATTAAATGTTCTTTTTCAACTGTATCATTTAATAATTTAATATAGTATTAATTAAAGGTTCTTTTGAATACTATTTTTTAAAGACAGAAAATGGTGCATTAGAAAAAGCAAAAGTAGAGGATATATTAAATACATTTATTAATTTATGTGTAAAAATCTTAACAGAAAATAATAATAAAAAAGCTATGGGGATAATTCTTAACATTTTTCATATTTTAACCTCCTAAAATTTAAGTGCATGTGAAAATGGACTATTCGGTTTGACTTGTATTAAGTTTATATGGGTGAAGCTAAAAATCATGCTAGCATGGATTGGGTAACGAGTTTAACAAGCTACCAAGTATCAAAATGTATTGTTAAAACATGTTTTATTATATGGAAACAACAACTAAAAAGGATATCATGCTTATATACTTATTTTCATGGTATACTATTTTTATGTAGTCTATAACTCAAAAGGTAAATTCAATAAAATATAAAAAAAACTATATTATAAATGTTACATGGGAAAAACATCACTAAATCTCAATAATAGATTGTTACTACTTTTGTACTATATACAGGGAGTGTATCTAATGAGAATAAAGGAATACAATAAAGAACTAGAATAATTAATGTGGCACATCGAATTACCGGTTTTTTTAGGATTTTTTTAAGCGATGGATAAATATATCGTCACCATATAACTCGACATGCCACGTAGATAATAAACAGAAATAGATCGATAAACAAAAACATATTTCCCATATATAATGACACGAGAAGACATATACACAAGTCCTACATATTATATATCAAAGTTATAAACAAAGGCATAGTGGAAGGAAATAGTTGATGCTTTTACAATAACATCCAAAGCACCAATTTCCAAATTTGCCAGTCAAGACATTCGTATCACTATTTTACCTTCGACCATAAAAATGCCACTCTCAAAAGGAAGTCATTTGCTGACCATAGGACCTGCATCACAAGTCTAAAAATGGTCCACATGGGAGAGTGAGTCACACATTTGAAATGATGAGTACATTATAACTGTGATAATATATACATGTGCATATAAAACCATGTACTCCCCAAAGGTAACCAACCAACAATTATACGATACATTGACATATTAAATCGACACATGTATAAACATAAAATCATACTCATAACATACTCACAAGCGAATGTATAAATAATTATAGGGGTTAGACTGTTTCTCTCACTTTCTCAATAATTCTCATTTTCCATACATGGATATCTCTTTCTTATTGGTACTACTCATTCTCATCGGCATATCTTTAAACCATACGCTAAATGATGTAGGAAGGAGGATCTAGTTCTTCTTTTTCTTTCTTTTTTGATAAATGAAAATAAGGATTAGGGTTTACCAAGGGAAAATAAGGAAAAAGGAAAGGGGGAGGCACCACCTAGAGAGAATAAGCCTCAATCTCACCACCTAGGGGAGGAAACCCTAGAATAAGAGTTTGCAAGTTTAAGAAACCTTAGCTAAAATGAATGAGAAAAATTCAACTCCACTAATACTAAAATGTATTCTCTCAATTCAAGGTGTGTAATACAAAGGAAAACATGTCTTATATAGGCTAAAGGAGTGCACACCACTTAACCTAATGAGCTTCATTCTCTCCTAAGCCCCAAAACACTAAAACTAAATAAAACTAAGAAAGATAGCCAAAATACAAGGCCTAAAAAAACATACAAAGCAAAGATGACCATGTAAGGCCCAGACTTATAGCTAACAAGGCTTTCTAAGCTTAATCTAAAATAATGAAAAAATGCATAAAAGAAACAAAAAAAATTATTTTAGCCAAAAAAAGTTCCTTTGGCTGTGTCCTCATCATGCTCCTCCTCTTAAAAATGATTTGTCATCAAATCTAAGATATGAGAATCTATAAAAGGAAAGAGAGCAATGAGATAACTTATGATAAACGAGAGAAAAAAAATAAAAAAAATTAAAAAATGAAGAATTTTAGGAAAGTATTCAACCAAGGTCAAAAACTAACCTTTTTATTTGGGACATGGTCAAAACAAAATGATCATCATAAAATGCAATGAGATATGTCCAAAGGAATACATATATAAAACTATGTGGTAACCCTAGAATTTTACGAAAAAATAAATATGATGTATGAGCAAAAGAGATGACAAATGTAAAATAATAAGGTTGAATAAAAGAAAAGTGCAAATCATGCAAAGCCCTATAATAAAAAATCCTAGATTTGGATGCCCTAAGAGGATCATATTTAGTGATTGAACATAAACTAGGGTCTATGATAGGTAAAGCAAGTAGAGCTAGGTAAACAGGTTCAAGCCCGCGGGCCGACCTGTTTAGTCACTCCTTATGCAGGTTGCGGGTCAAAAAAAATTGGACCATTTAAAATGCAGACTCATGGGTTGGGACCGCGTAACCCGCGGGTTAAAACGGGTCTGGCCCACAGGTTCACGGGCCAACCTGCGGGTCAGGTAAAAATAAAAAAATATATTAAAAATAAATTAAAAATAAAAAAACTAAAAACTCTAACCCTAACTTAAACTCATGTAATTGTATTTGGAGTTTTTAAGACATAGATGATGTTATTAATTATTATCATGCATTTGAAACCACTTTTCATGTTTAAGGTTTATATTTGGATGAAAAAACTATTAAATTTAAAATTTCATAAGCTTATTTCATGAATCATGATTGGATTTTTTAGATTTTGGATAATTAAATATGTTGAAGTACATATGTTTTTTGTTTCATAAAAAAACAATTTAGGCTCAACAAATTCAAAGGAATAAAAGAGAAGCAAAAGAATATCTCATAGGAGGGTTGGCTCGCGAGCCCAAAAAAATCGACCCATTTAGATAGCGGGTTCCGTAGGCCAACCCGCAACGGGGCGGGTTGACCCATATACCCGCTCTAAAGCCAAGATAAGAAGCAACTAATTCTTCATGTAAACCCTGAATGTTATGAACATGTTCAAAATGAGTAAATGGTTCTAGAAAAGATCTAAGAGAAATGTTATGGCAAGAAAACGATAACCCTATATACATTCTAGAAATAAGAAAAACGAAACATGAAATAACTCTTGGAAAAGTTAAGTCAAAAGAAAACAAACAAATTTTAACTCTATAAGATCCTATGGTGATTATGCATATTCTATGACTAATTCTAATGGAACTATACATTATTGGTGACCAATGTTTTTCACCAGGGACAAGAAAAATTGGCAAGGATTCTTCTACCATAATATTCTTTTCATGGGGTCTTTTACTATTATCTATGATGAGAATAAGTAGATTATGATCAAGGTGATTTTCACTTAACACACCATCGTTGTGTAAAGACAAGTTATTAAGATGTACCTTAATTTCTTTGTGTGACGACCCGCATCAATTTACTTTTATTTATACCGGTTAATCATTTTTCGCAATAGATTTTTCACGTTTAATAAAAATTTAGGTCTTAATATAAAATAATATTTACTTTTCTTAAACATACTGAAAATAATAACCGATCGGAAATGATTCAACTCGGTCTTAATATAAAATAGTATTCACTTAAGTACATTCAAGATAATAAAAGCGTATGCAAAATAATATCCGATCGAAAATACATCCATTAATAAAGTGGAGTTAGAAACAGAGGAAGAAGAAGACAGGGGGTCATTCGCCTGAGCGAGACCCTGGTGCGCTTAGGCGAAAGCCGAGGAAGTCACTTAAGCGAGTTTCGACTCGCTTGAGCGGATGCTACCTGGGCAAATCAGACTTACCAGGAAAACTCATAAGTCGGGGTTTCACTCGGCAAAAGGGTCCACTCGGTCATCTTTCCCTCGGGCATAGCTTAACCTTCACTCAACAAAGGTTCTCTCGGTCATGTATCACTCGGAAAATGCCCTAACCTTTACTCAGAAATAGTTCGCTCGGCCATACACCACTCGGAAACAATCTAACCTTCCCTCACTCGGAAAGGGTTCCCTCGGGCATACCTCACTCGGAAAATACTCTAACTTTACTTTACTCGGAAGAGGCTCTCTCGGGCATAAGTCACTCGGAAACATTCTCACCTTCACTCGGAAGCACTCTAATCTTCACTCAGAAGAGGATCTCTCAGTTATCCTTCACTCAGAAAAGGACGAGGGATACACACAAGCGAAACACACACCAAATCAACCGGCACTCGCTCGGACAAGAATGAATCCGCTCGGGCAAGATTCGCCCTGTAATCAACTACAACAAACAATTCATACATAAAAATTAACATACCGATCACATTAATCAATATACCAGTTCGAGACAAGTTTAACACACACATGTAACATGTTACGACATCACATGCACGGAAAACTCATTATACATATTACACACAATTCATTTCAAAATCACTCGGTTCCTTGGCATCAATCCTCCGCTTGGCACACCTCCAGGGCTCCAACCTCTTCCCTGTCACTGGTTACTAAATTGAAAACCACAGGAAGGGTGAGTGTTTGACATCATAATTAATCTAGAACAGAAATTAACAAAATGCTTGCATATAAACTCCGTCTGACCGTTTTATCCATAAATTACAAATCACACTCGGCAATATAACAGTTCTCACTCGGCAAATATAGTAATCCTCACTCAGCAAATATAACAAATCTTACTCAGCAAATATATAGCAAATCTTACTCAGCAATATAGCACTTCTCACTCGGCAAATATAGCAATTCTTACTCGGCAAATGTAGTAATTCTCACTCAGCAAATATAACAAATTTTACTCAACAAATATATAGCAAATCTTACTCAGCAATATAGCACTTCTCACTCGGCAAATATAGCAATTCTTACTCGGCAAATGTAGTGATTCTCACTCAGCAAATATAACAAACTTTACTCAGCAAATATATAGCAAATCTTACACAGCAATATAGCACTTCTCACTCGAAAAATATAGCAATTCTTACTCGGCAAATGTAGTAATTCTCACTCAGCAAATATAACAAATTTTACTCAGTAAATATATAGCAAATCTTACTCAGCAATATAGCACTTCTCACTCAAAAAATATAGCAATTCTTACTCGGCAAATGTAGTAATTCTCACTCAGCAAATATAATAAATTTTACTCAGCAAATATATAGCAAATCTTACTCAGCAATATAGCACTTCTCACTCAAAAAATATAGCAATTCTTACTCGGCAAATGTAGTAATTCTCACTCAGCAAATATAACAAATTTTACTCAGCAAATATATAGCAAATCTTACTAAGCAATATAGCACTTCTCACTCGGAAAATATAGTAATTCTTACTCGGCAAATGTAGTAATTCTCACTCAGCAAATATAACAAATTACACTCGGCAAATATATTAAATCGGCAAATGTAGTAATTCTCACTCAGCAAATATAACAAATTACACTCGGCAAATATATTAAATCATACTCAGCAAATATATCCAATCAAACTCAGCAAATATATCCAATCAAACTCGGCAAATATATTAAATCATACTCAGTAAATATATCTAATTGAACTCAGCAAATATATTAAATCATACTCAGTAAATATATCCAATTGAACTCGACAAATATATCACATCATACTCAGCAAATATATCCAATTGAACTTGGCAAATATAGCAACTCATTCAGCAAATATAACAAATTGCACTTGGCAGATACATCAAGTTGCACTCGGTAAATATAATTAATCACACAACTAATAATTCAATTGTCACCACTGACTCTCATACAAAATTGACGCCTAGTATCTGGATAATAAAGGATCTGCCTTCAGCTGGGAGTCCGACTTGACATCCCGTGAACCCGACTTGGTTCACCGAGCCCGACTTGGCTCCCCCTCAACCACTGGGTCATAGACCTCAGGGTAGCTTAACTGGGTCCGACTTGACCACAGAAGCCAAAAATAGGGCAATATATACCATCGGCCGTCCCATACCACATAATCACATATCATATCTCATTATCATTATAAGTCATCAACAAACAGCAGATGCAACTACCAGAAACTGGCATATGCTCAGAATACAGGGCGACCGACTTGTCAAACCCATCCATCACATTGCCACTGGGCGACCTACTTGTCAAGCCCGTCAATATAATGTCCTCACACAGTCAATCACATAGCATAATCATACTATCCTTTTACTGGAAGCCTGTCAGGAGCCGTTCCTTGCTTGTGCAACGCACCGGTGACCACTCCTCGCCCTCAACAGTATACAGAGTATCTCATGCACAATATATAACTCAATATAATTAAAACGTTATCAATCTCATGCACAAATGTTAGAACTGACATATGATCCCCAGTCGGGCGGCCTACTTGCCAAACCCATCAACATAAGCCACTATACACTTCAATTTATCTCAACATGTATTTCAAACTCAATCAAGCCACACACGATCCTCAACCGATCGGTGTCCATATTCACACATGCATACATACACATACATTCACATACACCTTATCATTCAGCAATATCTCTTACCTTGTTCATAACTGGTTCAATGACCCGGAACCAACATATTTACCTATTCTAATTACTTATAACCTGAACACCCCCTTACCTATATTCCAAGCTTCAACGATCTGCTCTTGGTGCCGATTACGTCCTCTAAATGCTGGGTTCACGGTTTCACTTCCGAATCCAGCACCAGCTCCGTCAATCAGTGCTCCGATGTTCGTCCTGCTACCTACGGGGTTGGAATGCAAAACCCGTTAACTTCACACCATCCTCAGCTCTAATGACCATTTTCGAGCTCACACTCACCAGAGGAGTGGAGAACAGAACCTTACTCCGCCATGCATGGCCATTCGGTCCAAAGGAGAAAACGAAAGAGGCGAGGTAACACAGATTTAAACGGTTCAATGGACTCACCTTGAAACCATGGTCACGGAAATGGGGTTATCTTCAAAGTTCTGACACAGGCAGACCACCCCTCAAAGCATGCAGCTCGACAACGTGAGGAAGGGGGAGAAGAAGAAGAAACAGAAACAGGAGAAATAAGAAACACAAGGAGGCTCGCGTGGAGAATGAATGAGGAATAAGATGGGTTTTATTATTTAAAGCCCAGGGGAAAAATAACCTTTCCCCATTTCTTCTATATTTTCATTAAAAGTTTTGATTAAACTTTTACCCCTTCTAATTTCGCCTCATTTAACCCTCTTATGATTAATCAACCAAATAAATTTTATTTACTTTCCACACTTAGTTAATTATTTATAATTGCCTAATACTTCATGAAAATATCAAATAAATCCTGAAAACAATTATTATTATTTTCTGATACTCAAAATTTTACTAAAATATCAGGGATGTTACACTTTACTTTCATTTTGACTTTTAAATTCTTTTTTCTTTAATCTAACCCTATCATATTGTCTTCAATAAGATTTCACTTTTTCATCCATATTAGCATTATGTTTTCTTCTTAATTTTTCCTTTTTTTTCTTTTGAACATAAACTAATTTTCTCATTTTCTATCTTATCAAAGACTTCAATGAATTCCCACATTTGTTTTATTTTATAAGAGATATTCTGAATAACCTTTTTTATTCATTTATTTTTCTTTTCTATGGTATAATTATCCTTGGATTCATAAGAATCTAATTTAGTATAAAGGAAACCTATTTCTTCTACTAAGAGCTCAAACAAACATGATGTGGGTCTTTCTTACTTGTCCTAGGTGAAGACATGGTTAAAACATTTAAACAAACAAACAAAGACAAAAAAACACTTGATACAAAACTAGTCAAAGGTGCAAAAAAAAACAACTTCTAGGCGTATTATGCCTTATACACGGGCTAAAGTGCTTAAAGTAAATAAACCAAAGTCCTTAAAGTAAATGCCCCAGAATACAAGGGCTAAAGTGCAAAGAAAAAAAATTGACAATATTTTTGTATTTTTTCTTTTACAAGGTTTTGCTTGCAATACAATTGTCTTCAAATCTTCAAGCTCCAAGACCACCACGACACAAGCTTAAGAACACTCAAAATAAAGGTTAACACAATTAATAGAAAAAAGCAATAAAATAAAATAACAAGAAACATGCATATTTTTTGTTTTTTTTGTATATTCTTAACAAGAAGGCATATAAAATATGAATAACAAAAGAAATAACCCAAGAAAAACATAAATTAAAGAGAAGAATGGAGAAAGGGAACCTTAGGCTCTAGATACCATGTGATGTAGGAAAAAGGATCTAGTTCTTCTTCTTCTTTCTTTTTTGATAAATGAAAATAAGGATTAAGGTTTACCAAGAGAAAATAAGGAAAAAGGAAAGGGGAAGGCACCACCTAGAGATGATAAGCCTTAATCTCGCCACCTAGGGAGGAAACCCTAAGATAAGAGTTTGCCAAAGTTTAAGGAACCTTAGCTAAAATGAAGGAGGAGAATTCAACTCCACTAATATTAAAATATATTCTCTCAATTCAAGGTGTGTGTAATACAAAGAAAAACATGTCTTATATAGGCTAAAGGAGGGCACACCACTTAACCTAACAAGCTTCATTCTATCCTAAGCCCAAAAACACTAAAACTAAATAAAACTAAGAAAGATAGCCAAAATACAAGGCCCAAAAAAAACATACAAAATAAAGATGACCACGTAAGGCCCAGACCTATAGCCAACAAGGCTTTCTAACCCTAATCTAAAATAATGAAAAAATACATAAAAGAAACAAAAAATTACTTTAGCTAAAAGAAGTTCCTCTGGCTGTGTCCTCATCACTAAACGTAGATGTTCATCACAGTAATATTAACAACAATAATGTTGGTGTGGATCCGTCTGTGGGAAATATAACAAAATATAGTAATTATATGTAAGTGTGCTATTACGTATATACTATAGTATAATAATGTGTACACATATCGATTCCAATGTATATCACTTTTACTGGTACCAAACCGCCTCGTCTATATGTAACACTAACAGTCACCCAAGGTGACTAGCATTATAAACACAGCCATAATTGCCAACGTGTTGCGAACCTCCCTTGAACACACATCAATGAAGACATGATCTATAATGGAATCATCGGGGCTACACTCATTCATTGAGTCGCATTACCACTAGGCCTCCTCACAAGATTCCCCTCTAATCACTTATTGTAAGAAGCTTCGTGATTCAACCAAGGAATCACTAAGGTAATCAATAACAATGCTCGTGCATAGGGCTGCCCTTCCATTAGGTCTCCTCGTGGAACCCCTAGCATTCCAGACTGAGAAGCATTTGTGACATGTCTTCCAATTTTAATATCTTAAGAACTTAATGCCCACTAACTCTCAAGGTTATACCCACACTCAACATCATTCCATGGTGGAGTTCTAATCACGTACCTCACCATCACTCTCGATGGGTTTCTGAACTTATACTTAATGGTTAGTGACACATAGTCATCAAGCAATTCATAATCGTTATAAAATAATAATTAACAAGGCATCATCACGCCTATCAAAACATTCCACATGGTGTGCATAGGGTTCCATACCTAACTCAAAATTAACATCATCACACCAAAAAATATGACACACCACATATATTCTAAATGCAGTTAGCTACATATTTGCCAACACATATTTATCATCATCAATTCACATAAGTGAGTAAGGAAACACACATTCCATTCAAGGCAAATATGGCATATATCTTCACATATATATTATCAATAACTTTATATCATGCATTTAGAATATGGAACTCAAACTCTCCCTACCTCAAGAGAAGTAATCCGAGTGATCTGACTGTCCTGCTTCGTCAACCGAATCAATCCCTACATTTAAATAAATGTAGAAATATCTTAATTAGCTAATCAACCCAAATTCTAAATAATAAAATTTATGCTCAGCATCTAGAAATTTCAAATATTGGTTTAGGTCTATATGTTAGGTTTTGGGAATTCCTTTTCCCTAAATCGTCCATTTTTTAGTTTTTTAAAAGCTAAAGCCCGAACCTAAGGTAAGTCTGATAAATTTTTAAATATTATTTTTAACCAAACAAGACTTCATGATTTATTTTCTATATCTTTTATATTTAGGGGTTTTACCCACTCTTTTTAAAAAATTATAAACTTTAATCCTAGCTTGCTGATTTGCGTATACTTTCCTATTTTGGGCTTAATTTAAGCTACGATTGTTGGATTCAGGTGATTCCAGTTTTAAAATTTTCCCAACACAATTTCCTATCACTTTAATGAAGACACCAAAAATTCATTCCAAGTAGATAATTCCCAATTTTTAGTTTTAGCCACTACTTTGCGAAATAGGTGGTAACTTTGCACATGCTTACTTATTTTAGACATAACTTGGGCTACGGGTGTCAAATTTAAGCGATTCCGGTTTCAAAATTTTCATAACAAAATTCTCTACAACTTTTATGGAGACAATTAAACTTAATTTGAGCCAAAAAGTACAAAATCATGAAAATAAGTTGTTGCCCTGAAATAAATAATTTCTAAAAAGTACAATTTTCATATTTTGGCCATAATTTTTGATCTAGAAGTTGGATTTATGTTAGTGATTTTCTCTAAAAAGGGATGGATCGTCCTCATGCAAGTAGTTTAAATTCCATAAACATAAAAAGAAATTACAGCATGCATGAATGGAAAAGAAAAGGTCATGCATGTAAGGATCTACAGTTATTTAGCTTATCAACGCTGATTTCATACTGATCGGGGGTCGAGATCCTTTGTTTCGACTTCGATCAAACCTCTGACCGGATGATCTGTAGACGATGACGAAACCTTCAAGGTTCTCGACGATCGTGGCTACTCGCAGAAGGACCCGGGGAGGAGAGAAGCTTGTATGTCAGAGTGGAAGAGGCATAGTGGTGATGAAGAAGATGGAGTCCTTAAACACCAAGTTTTACATGCATCGTGATGGATTGATGGTTCAATGATAATGGTTGTATTGAAGAGAAAGGGCAAAAGAGAAATGAGTGGCTGAAAGAGTGAACTTAGGAAATTTGAAGAGAAGAAGTTGAAAAGATGTGGCCAAGAGAGAATTGGAAAAATGGTAAATTGGTGATGAATTTGAAGAGTATAAAGGAAAGGTGGTGCATGTAGTTGGTGTGAAGGTGAAATAAAGAATTGGAAAATTAATTGGAATTAATGGGAGCAAGTAGAATATAGTGATGAAGAATTAGAAAAGTGAAGAATTGATTTAAGTGAAATTATTATAAAAAAATGGCAATGTTGAAACATTTTGTGTGAGGTGGTGTGATGGTACCATATGGGGCAAGGTGGTGTGACGAGATTATGGGAATTTGGAGCATTGAAGTGAAATTGAATGTAATGAAATTAAGATATAAAGTGACAAATGCTGAAGCTCATTGACATAGGTGGTGGAGTGGTGCATTTGAAGAAATTGTAATGATCACATGGCATGTAATGGCGTGAGTGGAGTCCATGTGGCACAATGGCATTATGAAAGTGGGACAATGTCATGGCTAAGAGTAATAAGGTGGTAATGAAATTTTGGTCAGTGAAAATTAGAACAAAATAAACTAGGGTACTAGGTTAAATTTACAAATAGTATAATTAGGTATTCTAGGGTATAAAGTTAAGCGAAAATAAATTGTAAGATAATGATTTTGGGTCCTAAGAGAAGAATTGAGAAGTATCAGGACCAATTGGGGTTTTTGACGTTTCCCGACGATAATCATTAGAAAATAGAAATAGGCTCAAATAATCTTGGAATTAATTTCTTGACCTAATGAGTCATTCTAAAATTTTAAATATATTGATCCTCAAATAATTAATTAATTAACCGCAAAAATAAATTGAGTGCCAGATTTATTTTCTTAAAATACCCTAACTAGTAAAAAATTAGAATTTTATAGTTAATCTTGACCATCAAATCAAATTAAATGGACAACATTGATTTAGATTCAAAATACTAACATGTACCACCATGTATTTTAACTTTTTTTAAAATATTCTTATCTCCTTAAAATATTTTTTAAAATTTGTTACATCATTATATCTAGTATTTTTAAAATTTAGAATTACCTTCAATTTTTTTTTATCTCTCTTCATCTACATCATTGTATCTAATGTTTTGTGTATTTTAAAAAATTAGTTAGAGAAATATCAATATGTAATGTATTTATTTATTCTTTTAAATATTCAACAATTAAACATAAACGTGAAACCAAATTGACAAATTAAGTGGCATGTATATACACATATCTATTTTATAAATTACTCTCATTTCTCATCTTTCATAAGAAAAGAAGATGGAGTTTTCATAACTGTTGTAGCCTAGGAGAGAAAAAAAATTAAAAACAACAAGCATGATTTAATTTTGGATAAGAAGTGTTGCGTGCTCTTTTTTTATTGTGTATGTTACGAGGTATCAAGTTATATAATTAAAAAAAATAGAATATAAGATATCAAATTAGATTTAAGATATTAACTTTAATAAAATAGGAAGCAGTAGATGTTATTTTAAACTTAAATTAATCTTATTCCTTAATTATATTTGAATGGTCATAATTTAATCCATTATATATGAGAGTGTATCCAATAAGAACAGAGTGATACAATGAAAAATGAGAATCGTTAATTGTAACCATTCAGATTTAAGATTAATTTAAATTTAAAATATTAACATCTACTCCTTATTTTATCAAAGTTGATATCTTATGTCCTATTTTTTTTTAAATTGATATTTTATATATTATTTGACATTTATTATTAAATTTTAATATTCTTTATATCATTTAACATTTTCCTTACTGCATACAATTAAATCACACACAACCAAAAAATAAGAGCATGTGAGACTTTTTATTTAGAATTAAATCATGCTCATTGTTTTTGACTTTTTTTTTCCTTTGAGACCACAATAACTATGCAAATATTGTTTTCTCCCATGAAAGATAAAATTATAATAATTTATAAAAATTAAGATGTAAAAAAATATGAAATAAGAAGAAAAAAGTAACAAAAATAAATAATTTAATTTTAATAAAAAATTATTTAATATAACTATACAGGATAATTTAATCCCTTAAGATATTTAGATTCAAATACTATAAGATTATTTTAATAGATTAAGAAAAATAAATAAATTTAAAATACTAAAATGTCAATTAAAAAAAACAAAAGGGAGTATGATGTCTAAAATTCAAGCTTTAACTTTTTTGTGTGGCGACAGACAAACCCTGTATAATTAGGTTTGGAACACCCTTTATTCCCAAATTAATTTCAAATTTTGTATGTCTAACCCATCATATATAGGTGGCTACCCTAAACTTTTTATCACAAAAAATTGTAAGGAAAAGTACACGATGAACACAGTTGGACAGTACAACAATTTCCAATCCCACGCAAACGTTCTTCCTTAAAAACAAGAAAAAATGGCAAAAACATATGAACGAAAGTAAATTATTTGTACGTACGACGATGGACGAGAAGCAGAAGCAGAGAAATGGTGAATCAAAACTTGATTCTGGATACGCATGTGGAATTAGCAGCCTTGGTAAGTAAATCGAAAGCAATGTGACAATCGCTATAAGTGGTGGCCTTCAATTTGAAAACGTTGAACATACGCGCAATCCCAGGCATCACTGAGGATGATTGCAAATTCAATGTCCCATTTGAAATACCTGTCCAAAAATTGGGATCTCTTAACAATTCCCCTATCATAAACTCCGCGGATGTTTTCACCGTAACTGTGGTACGAGCTGGGGCAATGCCTGCCACTATTGGAACTTGGGCGATAACAGTGTCACGAAATTTGACATTGCTGGTAGAGTTTCTGTACTCAAAGCTTGCATAGTTTCGATTCGTTATGGTGATCATCATGCCCATAGTCATATTAGCATTCGAACCACCGATAACTTGGAACCGTTCCAGGCCAGTTGGGTGGATACTGATGTCAGGATTCTTCGGTTTAAAGATCGTTAAACCCAAGCTCAACATCACAATCACAACCACCATCAACATCAACATCGTCACTGCCAAACCTATTTTTAAGGCTTTCTTACCCATGCTTTCTATGAAATAATAATATTACTCACCTTGCCAATGTATATATACTATACACAGTTTACTCAAAGTTGTTAAATGTCAAATATTTAATGTTTCACATCTGGTCAAACTGTATTTGTAATCTTTTCAAAAATCTATTTTAATGAAAAATAACTATAAATTAAGATGCCTACATTGTCATTTGCTTGGAAATCATAATTAATATGATTTTTAAATAATCATTTTATACGTCCATGATTTTTCCTTGTGTTGTCATGATTCAAATTTTTAAAAAATTACTATAAGAGCCAATAATTTATTTGTTGATAATTTATTATTGAAGGATAGCATAAAAGAATATTATATACTTTCTGTGTATTTTGATTCTAAAATTTTTTAAACATGTAAAGTTCTCACCGTAAAATCATCAATATAATTAACAAATGGATCACGACATCACGTGTTTTTACCATTTATGTCTTTATTTCTATAAAGTACGGGATGATCAGATGATATTAGATTATTTTAAATTAACTTATGACTTTATATTTGAGTTGTATAAAATACAATTTGGTTAAATTTTAGTACGTAGAGTTTTATCATTCATAATAATCTTACTCATTACCCAAATTCAAATAAAGTATGTTAAAATAAAAAAATTTGCCAAGGAAGTTTCACTTAGTTCATCGATTAGGTTGTGTTTTTGTAACTTGACTTTCTTTGATTCATACAAATGGAAAAACAAAAGAAAAATGTGTGCCTTTATTGTTTATATCTTTGTTGTAAATTGTATTTAGGGTTTAAGGTAGTCCTCACTAATTTTTAAAATAGGTGCAACATAATTTATAATTTTTGAGAATGCATAGATATACATGAACGAGAGAAAGTATCCTTAATTAATTACCTTATTTAAGTCACTAATGACATTATAAATGCATTACTGGTAAATTTGAAATGAATGAATCCACGTGTGATTTTTTATCATGAACTCCCTGATTAATGGCCCTATTTAAGTCAACGCTGCGTTTTGTGTCATGAACAAAAACAACATATATATGTATGCCCGACATTGCATTAAAACACTATTTGCTATGATTGGTACCATGCCTCCGTTACTTTATTTACTATATAAAAAAAATGGTGAGCTGGTTTTGATGGTATGATGCATTTAATAGGGAATTGATTTTAAAGGGAAGTATTTTATTTTACATTAACTAAAAAGAGTAATAAAATTATTTTATTTTACAAATAAAAAATTATTTATAATTTTCATGGATAAATTTTGATGAGTAGTCCTTACTTTTAATTAGTATTTCATTCTTTTTTTAACTCATCCTTATTTTTGTGAATGGACCATACATAAATAAATCCTTAAGCCTAATATATTTATATAGATGTATTAAGTGAAAATTAAGTGATATAGTAAAAAAAATTAAGAAATAGTTAATCATATCATTTAGATTAGATCAAAGCACATTGTTAATTTAAATTAAAAATTATAACATGTATCCCTTACTATTATAACTAAGAAAAATGATATTTTATCTCTTAAACAAATTTGAAAAGTTCTTACTTCATGATTTCTAGTTGATTTTTTAGCTTGAGATTGTTTTCCTCTTTTATGCTTTCGTCAATATCATTGTCTCTTCATAAAAATTTTCACAGTCTTCTAAAATATCAGGTAGTTTCTTAATATTATAAAAAATGAGTAAACACCTTTTTTTCATATATGTGTAGGGTTATTTATTATTATTATTATTATTATTATTATTATTATTATTATTATTATTATTATTATTACTATTATTATTTCTTTTTTATTTTTTTCATGTTTTAATGTTTTCAAGTGAATGCTATCAATATAAAAGTTTACAAGTGTTGCTTAAATGCCCATGGGGAAGTAGAGTTGATACAAAATGTCCTCTGTCATAAGTCAGCTTTCCTACAGAAGAGCACAGTAAGTACTAACACCATGTACAGAAGAATTAGAAAGCAAGAAGGCTCTTCCACTCCCTCTAGGTATAAACACTCATGCATCAACGTAACATGGTAAGAATATTCTTTCTAACCTTACACTAGAGCTCTAAAATTCCTTCAAACTTTTACGACCTTGAGTGTCGGAGTGTCCTTGCAGGTGACACCCCCTTTTACTGCCCCACAACGCGTAAGACTAGTGATTTGGTACGGGAAATTACTCAAAGAACTTTATTTCCCACTGGAATTAAGGATACAATACCGAATCCCATTGAACCAGTGTAATATTAGAGAATGATCGAGAAATTTAAGGACTGCCACGAGGCTGAATATTGGACCCCGACCCATACCAGTTTATTGGCACACTATGCCAGATCAATGGTGTTGTCAGACACCTCTTCTTCTTCAACCACCTCTTTATTTTTTTCCTTTTTGGCCCGCAGATGATGGCGCTTCCCCTTGGCGATGCTTCTGCCTCTTCCGCTTGGACTCGCCATCTTTATTCTTTTTGTGGCACTTGTCTAGCATACATCGTTAGTCTCTCTGGTGTCGATCTCGATGCGAGGGATCGTTCCGGCATCACTGGGAAATTTTATTGTGGGTTCAGGAACCTTGGGAATATTCCTCTTGGCTTGAACCTGGTTCTCTGCCTGGGTTGCTGCCAGTCTTCTTGGAGTTTGATTAGAGCCTCCATGGATACAAATCGTGTTATTTCACCTGGAACCACAAAATAACACAACATCAACAAATTATAACGGTAAGCCTAATAAAGGAACATAAATACAAGAATCCTAAATCATTACACAAGTAGGCCTCCCGTTGGGCAGTAAAGCCAAGCAACCTCTTGCATGAGAAATTTTTGTATGCAGCATTGAAAGCTTGCAGGGCCCTGAAGACTTCAACAAACACCGGGGAAACCTCGATCTCGGTGCATTTGAAGGTGGCCCCGGTTAGAAGAAAATGTTCATGGGTCCATGATATTAGGAACAACTTGATCCCATCCTCGTTCACCTAGAACACCGGTTTGTTGGCCCTGGTTTGTACTTTGAAGAAGCATTTCTTGAAGGAGACGCCCTCAGATTTAGCAGACTCCGTGAACGCTTCAAAATTTACTATTTTTGAGTCACACCGAAGTGTGACAAAGCTTAGACCACCATTAGTGTTGGCCCGACGTACCACATAGCAACAGCAAAAGAAGAGTGCCACAGTGGGTTCGAAGTGAAAGTGCTACCCAAGTACCTCTAATTTGCGCCCCCACCCATCGGGATGTAGTTGAGTAGGGGTGCACTCAAAATATCAGAGAACACTCATCTAGAATTCTGTAAAGGGGAAGCTCACCCCAATCTTGGTCACTAGAAATTCGTACATGTACATTGATCTTTAATCTGACGGAGTGTGACAAACCCATTTTGTAAGGCAGGGAAACAACACAACAAAGCATTCCTTGTATCGCTCCTACGAATACAGGGGGCACGTAATGTTCATCTGCTCACTAGCCGATCTGGCATTACCAAGAAACCATCTCGCGGATTTCCCTTTACACCCAGACATAAGGGTTTTCTCTTAGCAGCTTAACCCAGTCTATTTCATGAGCAATCACTATCGAGCACCCCGATTACGTTCACATAACTTCTTCTTCTACACCCTCAGTCATCATCTTCCCCACTATGTTTGCAAACCCACCAATAGATTTGTAAAAGTAGACATCATCAGAGGTGTAGCAATCAAAGCTTTCTTCATCTGATTAGGGGTCCCTCCCATGTAAAAAACTCGTGTCTTGGTACTCGTTATCCTCGCCTTGAGCTTTCTGGTCTTTGGTGCCTAACAGAGATTCATCCCTCACAGTGTGTTGAAAAACTTTCTTTGGCCCTTATTTTTTCAACTCTTACGACACAAAAAAGGACAAGCAATGGGGTAAATGAAATGAACTAGAGAAAGGTTTGGGGACGCTACCTGAGTTTCTAAAAAGCTTAGAGATTTCTGAAGCAACTACGAAAACTTCTTCCTCTCAAAGATTTTCTAGGGTTTGAGTCTCTCAGAATTTTGGCAGAGTTTCAACACTAGTGCAAAAATTGGATATAACAACGGGATATATTCACGGGTTGAAGTGGATCAGTGATAAAAGCATGCGCGGTTTTGAAATTATAAGGTGAACGATATAATCAGAGAAAACTATATATCCACGGTTAACATCATAACCGTGGTCGTACCCATCAATATATATTCACGGTTGAGGAGTCAACCGTGGATATATAGTACCTAAAATATATATCCACGGTTGTGTGCACAACCGTGACTATATATTCATGGGTATGATCAGGGTTAATGTTAACCATGGATATATATTGATGTCTATAATCATGGTTGTACTTCCAACCGTGGATATATAGTTCAGGTTTTAGGGTTTAATCAGTGAGTACTGTATGTCCAAGGTTGTTTCTATAACTGTGATTATAGATTTAATATTTATCCACGGTTGGGGTCGTAACCGTGGTGATAGAGTTAACATTTATCCACTGTTGTTTGTTCAACCGTGAATATATGTGTAATATATTCACGGTTTTAAGGGGAACCGTGAATATACATCTTTTCTGAAACTTCAAAAGCCGCGCCTTTTTGTCTTTTTTCACTTTCTCTTCTTCTTTCGCGCTGCTTGTCATCTTCCCTACTCACACAAAGGTTAGAGGTTCCCTGAGCTTCATGCCCTTCTCTGTTCAGCATCTTCGTCGTTTCTTCATTCAGATAGGTTCCCTCTGTTCCCTGAAACCCTATTGTCATACGTACGTGTTGTCATTCGTTCACTTGCTGCTCAGAATCTGTTCCCTGAACCCCTCATTGTCATGCGTGTATGTTTTCATTATTGAAGCTGAATGTACATTGCCTGTGTTGTTAAACTGTTATGCTGAACATGTTAAAGTTGGTTAATAGTCTGTATGAGTTTAGGTTATTGAAATGGTTAGTTTCTTTAAGTTTCTGTTCTGTTCTGCTCTGCTCTTTGTTCTCTATCTGTTCTCTTCCCCCTCTCCTACTCGTATTCTTCAGCCAATGCAACCTGACGAGCAAGTTCTTGTCTCTGTCGTACTTGCTGCTCCTCATGCTCAGCTGCTTTGAGATGAACTCGTGCAGCTGAGAGTAAGTGCTTGCAATATCCAACATGGGTGTCAATTTTCTTCTCATCAAATCCATGAATATGTAGGTTGGAAGCAGCAGAGTGTTAGAACTATTATTAGTTGGTTAATAGTTTGTTTATTTTCTGTTATTGAGTAGTTATAGTCTTTTTTTCTCCTTAGGTCTATAAATACTCATTTGTTTACCATTGTAACTATCTTTTCAAAATGAATGAACACAACTTAGTGTTTGGCTCTCTCGTCTCTTTTCTTCCTACTCAAAATTTTGTTATGGTATCAAAGCTCTCCTTTGAGGAGAGAAACGATCCATTCCTTGTTAGGCACATCCAAAGAACCATATACAATCCCCCTTCCTTTCTTCTTATACATTCCATAATCTCTCATCTATGGAGGTTAACCAAACTTGAGAAGAAGTTCAATCCTCTCAAAATTAGCTTGAACAAGGCCAAGGAACCTGCGTTAGAATGGAAACCTACACAATGTCCATTTATATTTGGTAATTTTGGTTCAGATACAGAGGAAGAAGAAAACATGTTCGTGCCAGAGACAAATCACAAATATCACCTTCCTCTAATCTCTCTTTCACTTGCGCATTTCCAAAAACACTTGGCGATGGCAGAAGATAGCACCGTCACCCTCAACAACACTAGGACTTAACGAGATGCTATATCTCAAGCTTTGGATCTGAGAAGGGAAAAGTGGTTGGAGACAAGGCTTTTGTGAGTTTATTGGAAGCTGGGTATGAAGAACAAACTGAATGAGATAAACTTAATATTATTCATTGAAGTGAACAAACTGAATGGTATAATATGAAGTTTTATAAATTACAAATGGGTTGGTTGGTATGTGTTTGGTATGTGTTTTAAAATCCTTATAAATTATCTTATACACTTTTTTCATTGTTCACGTTATTGATTGGACCAATAGAATAGATTAAAATTTTATGAACTAAATATCACAAATTAACTAGTTTATAGACTAAAACAGTAAAATTTTATATTAGTGGACTCAAATTAATATTTAAGAAACGTAAAGTAACAAAACTAAAATTAATAACAATATTACGATTTTAGATTTTTTATGTTGCTCCGCAACCATAATCCATCATCCAACACCATAGTTCTACTTGAAAATAACACAAATTAAAAACATCATACTAATTACTAAATAAAAGTCTAAAGTTTAAAAGTCTTAGAAGCCAACATCATAATCCATAATCCATACTCCAACACCATACTTCTACTTCAAAACAACACAAATTAAAAACATCATACTAATTTAGGAAAAAAGTTAACTAAATTATTATCCATTTTATTTCTGTTGTTCTTGGTTGCTCTTATATGTTATTTTTATTGATGTTGTATGTGTGTGGTTGTTAATTAGTATGAAAGTTGCTGTGCATGAGTGAACCGTAGTTCCCCGTTTGAGATTCGACACAAATGGTCATTAAATTAATTAATTTCATCGTTTGTGTTGAATCTTGAATTGTCCGTTTGGACAGTTTGGGATGAACAATTATTTTTTATACGTCATTATTAGTATGTACAAGTTAGGAGTTATTTTAAAATTTGATAAACTTTCGGTAACTTGTATTTTGTGTTGTTCTCTGGGTGCATATTTGGTTGTGGTTGAATTTGATTTGACCACTCTCATTTTGTGTACTTAGAGACCAATGCGAAATGCTACCGAAATTTCATCAAATTTTAAAATAACTCCTAACCTGTATATATGAATAACGTATAAAAACAATTGTCATCCTGAATGGGTATAGGACCACCACCTTTGTAGAAAAGTGAGGTTGATCATAGCACATTGTAAACAGTTACTATGGATCAGAGTTGGATAACTGCATCACGCCTAAGTCTGGAGTACGAGGGGGGAGTTGAATCATTTATAGAATTCGTAGCGAGGAATACAGTGGAGGTGAATGGAAAGTATTTTTGCCCTTATGTTAAATGCTTGAACCTGCGTCGGGTAGACTTGGAAGAGGTGCGAGAACATCTACTGTGTGACGGTTTTCTGTGTAGTTATACGCGTTGGATATGGCATGGTGAAGATGTGGTGGTGCCAAGTAACAGCTCTCAAACTGAAAATTGAAGCTCGATACATGACACCGATGTCGACATGGATGACCGACTCGAGGATATGATCCGTGATGTGGGGGTAGAAGGTTTTAAGAAACCTCATGTATATACGACTCTGTGTGAGGATTCTGAGCAGCCGTTGTATCCAAATTGCGTAAATTTCATGAGGTTATCAGCAGTTTTGTGATTGTTTAATTTGAAGGCCATAAACGGGTGGACGGATAAAAGTTTCACTGACTTACTGAAGTTGTTGAAAGAAATGCTCCCAGCTGGAAACACCTTGCCAAATCGTAACTATGAGGCCAAAAAGGTGTTGTGTCCTATAGGTTTAGAGTATAAGAAAATACATGCATGCCCAAATGATTGTGTATTATTTCGGGGTGAGTTAGAAATGGTGCATCGATGCCCTAGGTGTGGGGTGGCACGGTATAAGAAGAAAGAGGCGGATTCTGATGAGGTCTGCACTAAAGGGTCTCCTGTAAAGGTGTTGTGGTATCTGCCTATAGTTCCAAGACTAAAGTGTCTGTTTACCAATGTAGATGATGCAAAACTTATGAGATGGCATGCTGATGAAAGGGTTGTTGACGGACTACTTAGGCATCTATTCAATGGATCGCAATGGAAGAAAATGGATACGATTTTTCCGAATTTTGCCCATAAACCAAGAAATGTTAGGCTTGCACTAGGCACAGACGACATGAACCCGTTTGGGAACCTGAGCACAAACCATAGTTCGTGGCCTATTTTGTTGTTTGTTTACAACTTGCCACCATAGTTGTGCATGAAGCGGAAATATGTCATGTTATCAGTGATGATTTCTGGTCCATGACAACCGGGGAACGACATTGATGTATATTTAACTCTATTAGTTGAAGACCTCAAAAGGTTGTGGGAAGACGGGGTTGATGTGTTTGACGGGTTTACCAGGCATTCATTCAAATTGTGTGTCATGCTATTTTGTATGATCAATGACTTTCCAGCGTATGGTAACTTATCCGGGTACAGCGTGAAGGGTCATAAAGCTTGTCCAGTATGTGAGGAGGGGACTAGTTCTGTGCGACTGCATCATGGTAGGAAAAATGTTTATCTTCGACATCGAAGGTTTCTTAAACCGAATCATCCGTTTCAGACGTTGAAGAAGTCGTTTAACGGTGCCCAAGATTTTGAAATGGCTCCTGAACCACTATCTGGTCACCATGCATATGAAAAGGTGAAAGACGTCAACGTGCAGTTTGGTAAGTGTGAAAAACTGCACCCGACACAAAACAACTGGAAGAAAAAGTCAGTGTCTTTTGACCTGCCATATTGGAGGGAGCTTGATGTAAGACACTGAATTGATGTAATGCATGTGGAGAAAAATGTGTGCGACAGTTTGGTTGGTAAACTCTTAAACATACCCGGGAAGACTAAGGATGGCCTAAATTCGCATATGGACTTGGAGTTGATGGGTATACGTCAGAATTTGCATCCATAATCAAAGGGCAAAGAACATATTTGCCCCCACCATGTCATACGTTGTCCAGAAAAGAAAAGCAAAGTCTGTGTGAATCATTACGAAGTGTGAAAGTTCCGTCTAGTTATGGCTCCAACATCAACTCTTGTGTTTCCATGAAAGATTTGAAGTTAGTTGGGTTGAAGTCTCACGATTATCACATGTTGATGCAATAGTTTCTGTCTATCGCCATTCGTGACATTCTTCCTAAAAATGTGAGAAATGTCATAACAAGGTTGTGTATGTTTTTCAATGCCATATGTTGCAAGGTAATCATGCCCAGCGAATTAGATGTGTTAGAACAGGAAGCATCACTTATATTATGTCAGCTTGAAATGTTCTTTTTTTGACATAATGGTCCATTTAATCATCCATTTGGTGAGAGAGGTCCGTTTGTGTGGTCCAGTGTTCATGCGGTGGATGTATTCCGTTGAGCGATATATGAAGATATTGAAAGGGTATATGAAGAATCAACGTCGTCCTGAAGCTTCAATTGTGGAAAGATATATTACAGAGGAAGCAATTGAGTTTTGCACTGAATACATGTCACATGCTGCAAGCATTGGTATTTCAACGACTCGTCATGAAGGGAGATTGGATGGGAAAGGAACGATTGAAAAAAAATGAAGAGCATGCCACGTGATGATGTCCTTCAAGGAAACACTACGGAGGACACCCAGGCATACATCCAGAATTGGATGTTTGAGTCTAGGAAGGGTGTATACATGGGCCCCTATCATAAAGGGTAATATTCTATTCCATAATTATTGTCATTAATTTTTACATTTTGAAGTCTCACTTATCACTAGTAACTGCAGCGCTCACTGGACACTTGTGGTGATCTGTCCCCGGGCTTATCTTGCCCTGTACTTTGATACTATGCATCGGACAGTTCCACAAGACCTGAAAAGTATAGTAGACGGGTAAGTTAATCCCTAAAAAATAAGTACAAATTCGATTACATCATTTTTAGACCTATACGATTCTAACTTATCTTGTGTTTTATTTGATGTAGGGCGGTGGTTGGATACAATCGACTGCTTGGAGTTATGTCCAGCGGAAGAAAAGTTGTGTGGGTGCACCCAAAGGTAAGTCACCACTAAAAAAACCCTAAATAGCTACTATAGGTTAGCGACCACACGAACCCCGTCGCTAGATAGCGACCGACTTAGCGACCACCAGAAGAATCCTAAGGAAAAACATCTTAGCGACTTTATTAGCGACCATATACACGTGGTCGCTAAAAATTACAACAGGCCTCCGTCACTACTGCCGTCGCCGACACAAACGCGTCGCTGTGGCGGTCGCTATAGTTTTCCCTCCAATGTTTTTGTTGGCGCCAAATCTTAGCGACAGACAGAGTGGGTCGCTGTGTTTCCATTAGTGACGGAATTGCTTTGTCGTCGCTATGATTTGGGTCTTAAAGTAGTGACGGTGGGTGAACGCCGTCGCTAATTGTAGAAGATTAGTGACGGCGTTATTGTGCCGTCGCTAATATTCAATGGATTAGTGACGGAACTGCTTTGTCGTCGCTATGGTTTTGGGTCTTCCCTCCATTCTTTTACTTAAAATAGTGACGGTGGGTGATTGCCGTCGCTAATAGTAGAAGATTAGTGACGGCGTTGTTGTGTCGTCGCTAATATTCAATGGATTAGTGACGGAATTGCTTTGTCGTCGCTATGGTTTTGGGTCTTCCCTCCATTCTTTTACTTAAAATAGTGACGGTGGGTGAACGCCGTCGCTAATCGTAGAAGATTAGTGACGGCGTTATTGTGCCGTCGCTAATGTTCAATGGATTAGTGACGGAATTGCTTTGTCGTCGCTATGTGTTTTAATGGTTGTGACGTGTGTAGCGACGGCGGGAGTCCGTCGCTAAAAGTTAATAACACTCGACCAGAGCCTCTCCTCTAATCATTTGCCCTAAATCTCCCTCTCTCCCCCTCCTGTCTCCGCCCTCCCACGCCCTCCCTGCCTGGCCCTCTCTCTGCCCTCCCTCCCTCGCCCTGTCTCCGCCCTCCCGCGCCCTGTCTCCGCCCTCCCACGCCTTCCCTGCCTGGCCCTCTCTCCGCCCTCCCTCCCTCGCCCTGTCTCCGCCCTCCCGCGCCCTGTGTCCGCCCTCCCCTCCGTCGCCCTGTCTCCGCCCTCCCTCGCCCTATCTCCGAGGAGCTCTCTGTGCTGTCTCCTTCTATTGTGGAACTTCTGATATTGGAACCTCTCGAAGCTCTCATTGTGGAACCTGTTGAAAGCTCAACCGCTCAAAACCTCCTGTAAGCTCCAAGGTTTGTTTGAATCATTAGATGATTTGTTGTCTCTTGGGCTAGTGTAAAAAATGTTTGTTTGAATGAGAAGTTTTGGATCATGAACCTATTCCTTACATTTTTGCTTCCTTTATAAATCTGAAAATCGAAGGAACTAATAAGCTTAGTGTTCGGTTTAGAATCATTAGATGATAAATGTAACCCTCTGTCCTGATCTTGAAAGGGAAAAAGAAAACCAGGACTCTTTCCATTTATAAAATTTATTTTTTCCTCAAGTTGCAGAAAAAGAGAACGTAGTCAATAGAAAAAGAGAAAGGTGCACGAAAAGTATATGGGCGGTATGGTGAAACAGATTGATGTATAAAATAACATAATTATTGAATAAGTAATTAGCTAAAAATTTGTTAATTTAAATCAAATTAATTATAGTACTGAATGTATCTGTTATGAACCTATATGCTGATGTGGAGGAATTAGTGTTATAAGTAATATGTGGCCATGTGGGTTATTGGACTTATGGCATTGTGGGCTAAACATGAGCAACCAAAGAAGCATAAAAATTAAGGCAGAGGATGTGCTGAAAGAAAGTGTGAAGAATATTGATGCAGCTTCTCCTCTTTCTCTTGGTCTCTCATTCTCTCTAAATTCATTTCCTTCTTTCTGTGATATGTTCTCTTCTTTCAGTTTTCTTGTAATCACTATTGTAGCAAGTTAATCTTAATTGTGAGATTCAATAGAGATATCTTTTACTTGTTACTTCAATTGATCTATCATCTAGTTAAATTGCCACTATTACATTGGTGCTTACATTCATCTTATGTGACTGAAGAATTCTCGATAGAAGATCTTGATGAACTGAAATATCTGATGAAACATCTTTTGCACTTAGTTGAGGACCAACATACTCAGTATGCCACCTTTTGCAACATACCATCCTGTTATGTACCTTAGGCAACACTGAAAAATTTATGGTTGTAATTAAATATATTGTAAAGGTTATTTTATAAAGCTACATGTTTCAACTTTTTACTAGATTGCAAAATTTGTGCTGTTGTACGTGTCTCATTCTGTCACTGTCTATCAAACTAAAAGTGATGAAGTGTTAGGTAATATTACCATGTGGCAATATTTGCCCCTAGGAGTGAAAGTAAAATTTTACTAGTGTCCGTTTAGTATGTTATTGAGGAAAAAAGTTAAAAAATCTATAGATTAATATTGATTTTTTACACCGTTTGAAACAATTGAAATTCTGGTAAACTGTAAAATCTCTTCTTAGGGAACCCTAACAAAAAAACCAAACAACGGGTATGTTTGAGAAATACAAAAGCAGTTATTACAAAACAAATCCAATCACTAATACAATAAACTTAGGCTATACATTGTCTTATCAGTTTACCGAATGTTATGCACATCTGGATCCCTTCTTGTTCATAGTTAACTTTGGGAAGAGCCAAATATCCGTTTGATAATTGCCACTTTTGGTAGAAGAGTCTTGTTGATTGGAGTAATTTGTTGTGAGATTACTTTACCAATAGTTGGTAATCTAAAGGTAAGCATAGTAGTCAATCTCAAATCGCGGAGCGTCGCGGCCGACCCCAAAACTGGGATCGCGGAGCAGCGGAGCGGATCGCGGACGCTATTTGCTACTATCGCGGATATAAAACACAAAAACAAAAAAATATATATACATGGAGAAAAACATAAATAGAACAGAGAATAAAATTGAAACCACTCCAAATGCAATTTAAAAGTAGAACTCAAGTGTCATATTTCATAAGACAGCTTTAAAAAACATTTAAAAAAGAAACATAGGTCACATTAATCATGTATCTATCAACTAGGAATTCTAAAATCCATAATCTTCATCTTCATCTCCAAGTTCCAATGGTTCTTCCCCTCCACTGGAACTCTCATAATCACTCCTGTATGCTTCTCCTCCAACATCTTCTTCTTCTGTTTCTTCATCATCATCATCACACTCTTCTTCCTCTTCTTGTTGAATAACTTGTTTTCCCTTTCTTTTTCTGGCTGAAGAAGGCTCAGAGGATGTGTTGGCTGCTCCCATTTTCATCTTCTTCCTCCTAGTGTAATGCCTTGGCTCCCCGGCTCCGGCAGCTTGTGCCACTTGCTTCCAAGTCAAGGCATTGTTCTCTTCATCATCAAAGACAAGCTCATCCTCCTCATCAGCATCCTCATTACCACCCAATTGTCCCAAGGTCCACTCATTAGTGTAGTCATCATCAACATCCTTTAGGACAATTGGATCCATGATGTCCTTTGCATCAAAGCGGTCCTTCAAAGTCTGGTTGTACTTAATGAATACCAAGTCCTCCAACTTTTGATGCTCAAGCCGACATCTTTTCTTAGAGTGAATCTGTTTTTTGAAAAAATGTTAAACTAAAGAATACCAATAAGATGAAATAGAAAATTTAGGATGAAAGAAATTCCCACATGCTCAAATATGCTCCAGTTCCTCTCACATCCCGACGAGCTACATGTCAATGACAACACCTTGATGGCAATGTTTTGCAAGTGTGGAGTAAGTGTCCCATATGTCTTCCACCATTCAGCTGAAATGGGATTTTATTAGTTGCTAATTTTCATTAAATGAACAACAAAACAAGCAACTATTATAATAGGAAAACACTTACAGGGGGCCAAAATACTCCTATGTCTTATGGCCGTAGCTGAACCAAATAATCCATCGGCCATTCTATAAACCTTCATTTTAATCTATTAAAATGTAGTTTGACTTGTTTTTTATATACCCTATTCAAATGTTGAAGTTCTTCGATCAATTTTTAATTCCCACAGTTCATATAATTTTTTATGTTTGTCTGTTTAGCATTTTCTTTTAATATTAATTCCTATACTTTATAAAATTGTTAATATACTTAGATTGATTCTGAAAATTTCATCTCATTACATTTGAATACCTCGTGTTAACAAGTAGTTTCATTTGTATAGTAGTTGGTGCTAGTAGTAATTAAAGTGAGAATTAGATTTTGTTTTTGATGTCTTGTGTTTATTTTGTGTGTGATGAAAATATTAGCCCCCCTTAGGTTGCTGCCCAATTATAGTGATAATGATGTTTCCATATGATGTGTGTGTCTGTGATGATGGTAAATAGTGAGTGTGTTGTTGAGAATTGTGAGTGAGATGAATTAGTGTATGCATGTTGTACATTGATGAAATGTAATGTAAATTAGTGTGAATTTAGTTTGGCCAAACATATCATCAGGTTCATTTACTGAAATAATATTTATACAACTAATCATAGGTTCAAGATAATTTAAAATAACTTTAACATAGATTTTATGGTCATTTTAATATATTGAGTTTTAAATTGGTTGAACTTAAATATACTCGTGCAAGAATTTTCCTCACTTTATTTCAAACGCCCAACCAGACCCTTGATGTTTTATAGCCTTAAAGCTCAAACACATATACAACACCCTGCGGTTGAATCAAGGGGTATGCATAGAGAGTAAATAAAGGGATGGAGAAGCCTGGAGAAAATTAAATGGAGTAAATACTGAGAGGAATATTGAGAAAGAACTCGGTTTTTAAACTGGAACATTAAATGCAGATTCTAACTACTTTTTAAAATAAAAATAAAAATAACCTCTGTCAGTACCTCTCCAAAGCCCTCCCTCCAAGTCTGTCCCTACCCTCCGTCCCAGCCTCTCCTCCGAATCCCTCCCTCCGACTCACTCTCTATGTCCCTCCCTGCCCTCTGACTCCTTCCCTCTGAACCCCTCCCTCCGAACCCCTCTCTCTGACTTCCTCCCTCCGAATCCCTCCCTCCGGCTCCCCGTGCTTCCACTCCCTTTCTTCCACTTGAAGGCTGGTTTGGTAGTCCTCGAAGGCTGGTCTAAGGCTGGTTCGGTAGTCCTCGAAGGCTGGTCTTCCACTCCCTTTCTTCCACTCACGCGTTGGTCACAGGAAGAAAAGGTTATAATTTCTTAACTTAATTAAATAATAAGAAATGCTTGGCCGTTTCTCTGTTTAGGCTCGGTGGGTTAAAGTTCTCTGTTTAGGCAATGATGCATCGTAAAGTGTCTTCATGCTTGCTTTAATCATGGTTGGGTTTAGGTGGTCATATTCTTAGGTTTAGAAGTAGGTATCAAATTAATATATGGTTTGGTCTTAGGTGAATCTAATGTGAACAGTCTGTAATATATGAAGAATGTGAATGAAAAATGTGTATTTTCTTTAAAATGAATTTCATGGGTTTCCTTTCACATGTTTGTTATAATGTCTATGAAGCTGAATGAAAAATAGGCATATTCTATTTAGCTATTGACATGCTCAATGGAATGTGTGAGTGAAAATGATCAAACCACAACATGTAATGCTAGTGTGGAGACCCAAATTTTCTTGAAACAGGAAAAGCAAATCAGTAGTTGAAAAATGAACCCAATCGTGACTCATAAAAATTTTGCATCCTCCATCATCAAGCTGTTAGGTATTTAAAGTCCCACTCATACAAATTTTGGTGCATATTTTGGCAAAAGTACCCAATTAATTCCCTTACGTGAGGTGTAATAGAAAATATACCGTAGAAGAGTTGGAAGCAAATGGAAGGAAAATGTCTCCCCAAATGCTAGGAGCATAATCCACGGAAGGTCGCCGGATATCATCCAAAAGGGACATCTTTGTTATATGTGGAATAACAATGAAACACCCAAACCTTGTTGGCTCTATAGCTCACTCTTATGTATTAAAACTCTTCAACTTGAGGGGTGATGTTTTAGACATCTATTTGGGTTTTAGCAATGCCTATTTATAGTGGATCAGAATTTATTATTTTATTACTCCCAAAATCACCTTTTATCCAGCTGTTACTCCCAAATGATTTACACATTAAAAGAGACTAGTTTGATGATGGTGTGGGATTGGTGGAGACTAGAGGACGAGTCTACTATAAATTTTTAGGAAGATTCTTGGGTTAAAGAAACTCCTTTTAGACTTAAGTTTTCAAGACTTTATAATGATTAAATTTGAAACATGAGAAAATTATCACTGGTGTATTTTAGGCTTTTAACCACGGTTCTATAATCGTGGTTGTTCCCAGCGTGATAATAGGTAGGGACTTTTGACCATGGTTCTGAACCGTGGTAAAAAACTACATACAACCATGGTTCAAAACAACCGTGAGACGTAGAATCGTCCGATTCTACGTCGCGAGACACGACTCTAAGAACACTGATTGAAACACATTTACTTGTGCCTGAACCAAGTTCTATTTTAATCCTTTAGCTGCCATGTAATTATGATTCCCCACTATAACCTTAAAGGAAGGAGCTAGCTCAATAGGAAGCTTTAAAAACTTCATAATACGAGGTACAGAACTGGTACACAGGACAATACGAGGTAAACGGTATTATCTAACCATCAATATTAATTATATAATTGTTTAAATTTTGTTTAATCAACAAATGAAAAATTTACTTATAATTAATCCTAATTTAACAACCCTTATTCAACTAAACAAACACCTCTGGGACTCCTATTGCAGCTGCACAAGCTGAAATGTTTAGGCCAACAGGAAGAGAATGGTGCATTTGATTTGAAAAGATATTACTTGGGTCTTTTAACTAATTAACTCATCTAAGAAGAGTCTTTATAAATTAACTCATCTAAGAAGAGTCTTAACAAAAAACGTTTAGAATGTTTAATAATGCAAATGTAGTCTCTGTTGCGTCTCTCATGGACTCATTCTCATGTGGATCCCAAGTGTCTAGATCACTAAGAAGTCATGGCTGTGTAATCTATTATTTGCTTTGCGTGTCTCTCTTTGTTTAGTTTCCTTGCTACTTGTAACGTTCTAACGACTTCTTGGTTTGTCATACAGAGTAACACAGATCACGCGTGGTCTCTGATCGTCTCTCTTCAGCTCCGTATTCATCACCGACTTTTTTCGCTAGGTAATCCCCTAACGCTGACTTTCTCGATATATGTATGCATGTCAATTATTGTTTGTTAGTAGAGAGATTAGGAACTGGTTTTGATGTGTTTATAATGAGTTTTATGCATGTGTAATGTTGTTTGTTAGTGGAGAGCAGAGCTCATTAGGCATTGGTTGTGTGCTGATAACATGATTCTTTATGCATGTGTAATGTTGTGTGTTAGTGGAGAGCAGAGCTCATTAGGCATTGGTTTTGTGTGCTGATAACATGATTCTTTATGCATGTGTAATGTTGTTTGTTAGTGGAGAGCAGAGCTCATTAGGCATTGGTTTTATGTACTGATAACCTTGTCTCTCGATCGTATTCATAACTCTGAATATCATATACAATACGTATGGTATGTATATTTATCATTTCTGGAAAGTTTTATGTATGTAACAGGTTGTTTGTAAATTTAGGAAATGTCCAGTTTACAGGGGAGACTCTGCCAAAATTTTGACAGGCTCCCTTTCTTAGGAAACTTAAAAAATGAAACTCATGATTTAATAATGTAGAGTTTAGTCGTGTGTGAACCCATTAGATTCCCGTTCAAGTTTCAAAACAACCGGCTAATGTACCGTGTTGTGTTGGATCTTGAATTGTCCCAGTTGGACAGTTTGGTATGAATTTGTAACCAGTAGGGCGTAACCCATCAATGTTGTATATAGTCTATCTTAAGACGTTGAATGTTCATATAAAATTTCGGTTATGGTGTTTCGTATTGTCCCCAGGGTGCATGTCTGCGTGCGGTGTTTCATACCGTACGTATCTCTGTGTACTCGGGGACTAATGCGAAATGCTGCCGAAATTTTAAATGAACATGAACGACACAAGATAGACCACATACAACAGAGATGGGTTACAGTTGGTTGCATATTCATCCCGAATGGGATAGGGCCCCACCAATTTGCAACATCAAAGAGATAGGGAGTGATTTACAACCGACAGTCAAATAAAATTACAATAATTTAAAGTAACAGAAATCGTGCTTGTTAGATATTGTAAATGGAGGTACCGGCTAATCGGCGATGGATGTACAACCGACTAGATCGCAATCGGCGAGTGACTGAGGAGTTTATGATGGGGCTGTTGGAGTTCATTCCGTTCGCTACGGCAAACACGCCTGGATTTGAAGTGACTCAGAAGATCCGTTGTCCGTGCTCAAGGTGCAAATGCATGAGTTTTGAATACGCGGATGATGTCATGTGCCACCTAACTGAGAAAGGGTTCATGGAAACATACCACTGCTGGTACAACCATGGTGAGCAGTTACCGCGTAGACCGTCAGACGTAACCGTGCAACAGTCTTACTACGAGGTTGGAGGAAACAGGGATACATACAACAACATAGAACAAATGGTGATGGATCATGTTGGACCCTCCACCGGGCGTATGCTGGAACATAATGACCAAGCAGGTAATGGGGACTCTGACAATGCAGAGGAGGATCCTAATCCGGAGGTGAAGAGATTTTATGATTTGTTGGCGGCGGCTCAGACTCCATTGTGGGACGGGTGCAACAATCACACTGAGTTATCCGCCTCCCTAGCTGCTTTAAGCATAAAGGCAGATTATAATCTTTCTGGAGGTTGTTTTGATAGAATGGTCAGTCTGATGGGTTCCACCATGCCTAGTAATCACAGAATGCCAGCAAACCTGTACCGTGCTAAGAAACAAGTGGCAAACTTGGGGCTGGGTTGTGTGAAGATAGAGTGTTGTGTTGGTGGATGTATGCTGTTCAGAAATGAGTTTGCAGACGAGAGTGTCACAAAATGTCTGCATTGTAATGAGGAACGCTACAAGACCGTTAAAAGGAGAGGGAAGGTAACCCGGACGGCCAGGAAGAAAATGTGGTACTTCCCTATAACACCGCGTCTTCAACGCCTGTATGCCTCATTGTCCACGGCAAAACACATGCGTTGGCATGCTCTGAACCGATCACAAGAGGGGTTTCTTTGCCATCCTTCCGACGGGAAAGCATGGAAGTGTTTGGATGAGCTATATCCGGACTTTTCTGGCGAGCCGCGAAATGTGAGACTTGGACTATGTACTGATGGGTTTAACCCTTTCGGTCAATACGGAAGGGCTTACTCTTGTTGGCCAGTCATCCTGACCCCATACAATCTGCCGCCTGATATGTGTATGAAGAGGGAGGTCATGTTTCTATCTATACTGGTTCCAGGACCCAAAAATCCAAAGGCGAACATAGACGTGTTTTTGCAACCGTTGGTTGAAGAGTTATCACAGTTATGGGATGTCGGGGTAATGACATACGATGTGTCTTTGAAGAACAACTTTATGATGCGTGCTGTTTTGATGTGGACTATTAACGACTTCCCGGCCTATGGTATACTTTCTGGATGGTCCACGTCTGGGAAGCTTGCTTGCCCTGTATGCATGGAACATACCGGGGGGGAATCACTCCCTGTTAGTGGCAAGACAAGTTTCTTTGACTGTCATAGAAAGTTTCTACCGTTGGATCACCCGTTTAGGAGGAACAAAACCGCTTTTAAGAAGAACAAGGTTGTTAACGAACCTCCACCCCGTAGGTTATCTGGTGCACGAGTTTGGCAGAGGGTCGAAGAGTATCCTTACATCTGGGACAAGAGTGTTAAGGAGTTTGCGGGTTACGGTAAGGAACACCACTGGGTGAAGCAGAGTGTGTTGTGGGATTTGCCATATTGGAAAGACTTGTTGTTAAGACACAACGTTGATGTGATGCACACTGAACGTAATGTTTTCATGAATATTTTTGACACTGTTATGGACATCAAAGGGAGAACAAAGGACAACGAGAAGAGTCGTCTAGACCTTCCGATTTGGTGTTCCAGAAAGGAGTTGGAGTTGAGGGATGCGGGACGTGGAAGAATGTTTAAACCCCATGCAAAATATGCTTTAACTAGACCACAACAGATTACTGTGTGTATTTGGATGAATGGGTTGACCCTGCCTGACGGATTCACTTCTAACTTGAGTAGATGTGTCGACGTGAAGGAGGGCAGGGTGTTTGGCATGAAAAGTCATGATTGCCATGTGTTTATGCAACAACTACTCCCGTACGCGTTTCATGCCTTACCGAAGCCTATTTGGAAACCGTTAGTGGAGTTGAGTCACTTCTTTAAGGAGTTGACGGCTACTTCGTTGAGTGTGGAGAAACTTGTGAAGATGGAAGAAACTATCCCGGTATTGATTTGTAAGTTGGAGCAGATTTTCCCACCAAGTTTTTTTGACTCCATGGAGCATTTGCCTATCCATCTACCGTACGAGGCCTTGGTTGGTGGCCCAGTGCAGTATCGTTGGATGTATCCATTCGAAAGGTGAATGCTTGGTGAACTCTTTAATTTACTTGCAAATCATGCTTATAATAGTATTTTCTAACTTAACACCACCTTGTTAATGATGTTGAAGATTCTTACGCTCTTTAAAAGATAAAGTGTCGAACAAAGCCTGCGTTGAAGCTTCAATTTGTGAGGCATACTTAGTCGAAGAAATGACAACCTTTGCTTCTTTCTATTTTCCAACGGAGATAGAAACTAGAATGAGTAGAGTTCCCCGCAATCTTGGTGTAGCCAGCCGCACAGGGTTTGATGAACAAACGTCGATTTTCAACTATCCTGGTCACCCGGGGGGCAGGCTCACAAAATGTTACATTGATGAGAAAGATCGAAAGGCGGCTCACTTGTACATTCTTCTCAATTGCCCAGAAGTGGAACCCTTTATTGAGTAAGTCATAGAAGTTATATTATACATTCTTAACGTAGCTTTTATATTAAACTTATTTGTTTCTTTCAATAGCTTATACACAGATATGCTAAAACTTGAGCAAAATGATTTAACTGATGACCAAATTCATAGTGAGGTGTCATCCAAGTTCGTTGGTTGGTTCGCGCAACATGTAAGACCCGTATACCAAGTGTTTTTAAGCCTATTTGCTTCTAACTCCCGTCAATATGGTAACAATGACCTACTTCTTATGTTGTACATAGATACAAGACCCTAACAACCATATTGAAGATTCTTTACTCCAAGCCCTTTCTTGGGGGCCGGTGAAGACTGTTAAAAAATGGCCTATTTACTACGTAAATGGCTACAAGTTTAATATTCTTCAATGGAGTGAAGGGATGCGCACCCATAACTACGGGGTTTGTGTTAAAGGCACCGCCGGTCAGTTGGAAGAAGACTTTTATGGAGTGCTGACGGAGATTGTTGAAGTTTCATTCTCTGGACGACTAAGAAGAGATATTGTTCTATTCAAATGTGATTGGTTCGACAACACAATCGGTGTTGGAACAAAGGTTGACAACAACTACGGCTTAGTTGAGGTCAAGAAGAATGGTAGATATAAAGGGTTTGATCCCTTCATTTTTGCCCAACAAGCTGAGCAGGTTTATTACACCGACTTCCCGGGAGGACATCGGGACTGGTATGCAGTAATCAAGGCCAAGGCCCGAAGTCAGATCACTGACAATGTCTCCGAGGAGGTCGATGACGCTTATCAGCTTGCACCACACGAGCTCAACGATGCGAATTTGTTGTTCAACATTGATCCAGTCATAATGGACGAGACACTCGCCACTACGGGGGGTGAACACATTGACAAAGACCTTGTCTCTCGATCAAAACGGTCTAGGGCTGATTTGGATACTGATGAACTTGTTCAAACAGATAACCACAGTGACACTGAAACTGAGGGGGAATTTGAAACTGAAACAGACACAGAGTATGTAGTTGTTAAACATATATACATAGGTTTATATATATCCTGAGACTAACCTTTCTTTTCATGATTTTATCCACAGATGACGGGACGTCGACTGCCCTTCAGTAGGGGTGGTGGGTCCAGGACCCCGGCTTCCCGTCTGGGGATGCAAACCCCAGGGCAGCAGACCACTCCATCACCACCACAGCGGACCACTCCATCCCCATTACAGCAGACCACTCCATCACCACCACCACAGCAGACCACTCCATCACCACTCCAGCAGACCACTCCATCACCACCACCACAGCAGACAACCCTATCACCCCCACAGCTGACCACCCCAGAGCAGACTCCTGGAGTTGATGGCTTGGAGGACCATGGCCATCAGGCGACCCCACCTCCGGCATCCCCTCTGCCCATGTTGGTACCCGTGCCGGCCGGAGACGAGTAAGTGACTAAATTTCATATACTTTTATGTTATTTGTATGATACTTTATATTAGGGTTTAGTTGAAAGACTTGTTGGTTTATTGGATGTTACTTTAATTAGTACTTGTATAGATTGAATTGTACTGGGCACTCTTCTGTTTGTAACAGGGTAACTATTTAAACTTGGAAATGTTACATTTACAGGGGAGACTCTGCCGAAATTTTGGGTGTCTCCCTAGATTGTGTGTTGTTTTATTCCTAACATAATTGTTGTCATTACAGCTTTGTTGATAGTAGTCGCACTACCAAAGCGATTACTAAGGTTTTGAAGGCCCAGTGGGATGGTCCATATATATCTTGGACAGATGCTGGGAAGGTTGTGCAAGATAGGTGGTTTGACACCTTCTCGGTAAGTTCCTAGCTCATTTATTGTGACTTGATTTGTAAAATAGACCCGTTATTAATTTTGATTTCTCAATTTATTTTACAGCGTGATTACCAGTGGGCGGAGGGTATGATTGATGAGATTAGGAAGGTCTTTGCCACAAAGACCTCCAAAATCATCAAGAGTACCCTTTGGAAGGTGAGGGACAAGGGTGAGCGCCCTCGTTGGATCCCGGAGGACCATTGGGACGGGATGGTCCAGAAGTGGGGCGGGGTCCCATTCCAGCAGGCGAGTGCTCGGAATAGGGCCAACAGAGCCGCCGATGCTGCAGCCTCGGTTTACACTGGGGGTAGCATTTCAACCCTCGAGCACAAGAAAAGATTTGTAAGTATATTTATGTTAAACATTTCTATTATGATTCGTCTTACATGTTTACAAATAATAATCTCAATGTTTTTTGTCCACCACAGGAGCAGAGGGAGCACCGGGAGCCTTCTTTGTTTGAGGTCATGCAAATGACCAAGAAGAACAAAGCCGGTGCATGGGTAAACCAGAAGACTACGGAGCTAGCGGTATTTACTTTTAACTGACACATGCTTTTAATTTACTTACAAATCAGCTTACTAATCCTATCGTTGTTTTTGAATTTACAGGAGGCGTATCAGGCCAGGAGGGCCGAGAAGGAGGCGGACCTGGTGGCTTCCACTCCTGAAGGGGAGGTTCCTCCCACCCTATCTTGTTCTGACGACAACGCCATCTATATGGAGGCTGTTGGCGGTGTGAACAAGAAAGGGAGGGTGTTTGGATTGGGTGGCGTCGGCACGCAGCTGGCGAAAAAGGGGAAGACCCCTTCCTCTTCGTCTTCCTCTGGTCTTCCGACTGAGGTCGTTCAGGTAATTCAAAACCTGAACGATGAGCTACATGAGGAGCGACGTCAGAGGCAGTTGCTGTTGGAGCGGCACGAGGCGGACCGACAGAAGGCCGAGGCGGACCGACAGCGGGCCGAGGAGCAGCACGCCGAGACTCGTCGGCAACTTGCTCAGCAGCAGGAGCTACTGATGCAATTGATGGCGAGGCTACCTCCCCCCACTTCCCAGGCGCCCCCACCACCACCCCAGGATCCCCCACCACCTTGATTGTAGTTCTTTTATTTATACACATTGTATATTTGATTTTTAGTTATGTTATATTTTTATTCAGTATTTATTTTGTCATTCTTTATATATTATGTCAATATTTATTGGTAATTACATTCAAATCACAAAGCCTTATTCTACCTATCATTAATAATTCAACCTATTTGATAAATTAATTTAATTATAAAATTTTATCAGCCAATACAAAATATTAAGATATTTTTAAAGTTAAATTAACAAAACCAGTCAATATTGAATTAATTTTTAAAAAATATAAAAATTCCCGTTAGCGACGGGACATGTCCGTCGCTGACGTTTTAACACTAGCGACGGATGCTGTGGTCGCTATATCACAATCACTAGCGACGGACGTTGTGGTCGCTAACTGACAACAACTAGCGACGGACATTGGCGTCGCTACATCGCAACCTCTAGCGACGGATACTGTGGTCGCTACATCACAATCAGTAGCGACGGAATAACTTGGTCGCTGTATCACTTCCTATAGCGACGGCAGACGGTGGTCGCTGGTGGCTGTTAATAGCGACGGGTATTCGAGGTCGCTGTATGACAACACTTAGCGACGGCTGGAGTTATTGGGGCAGAGACGATTTTAGCGACGGCCCTACGCCGTCGATATTGTAGCGACGGCAGTTATGTGGTCGCTGATGTGTTTTCGACGAGGGTTTTAGCGACGTCCTCCTGCCCGTCTGCGATGCCGTCGCTAAAACCATTAGCGACGGGAATTCCATTGATTAGCGACCAATTACTTCCGTCGCTAACAGTTGTTTTTTTAGTTGTGAGTCAATCGTATTCATTCAAATCTTCAATATATATTTTTTAAGTTACAAATTCACTTATTCTATATTTTATGTCCATTGTAGTCTTACAGGCAAGAGAGTACCTTCGAGTGTGACTATTACGTCATGCATACCATGCTGACCATCGTCCAACAACATTTAGTAGATGGATGGACAAATGTAAGTCTCATTTGGACTACTTTTCTACCAATTTCATCAATTTCATGTGATAAATATAGCTTTTATTCTAATTGTTTTGTGCATTGTTTGTAGTACTTCCAGGACCGGTCATACTTTTCCAAGACACTTGTAGATAATATTAGAAACCAATGGGCCTCATACTTTATTGAAGTCAAGAAAGGACTTAGCTAGATATAGGATCTTTATTCTCTTATATATGTATCTAGTGTAGGATTTAGGGTTTACATTTTGTTAGGTTACATTCATCTGAATTGTATATAGTTTCATTTTTTAGGTTGTTATGAATTTATATCAAAATAATGTTATATACATACCATTCTTTTTATATATTGTTGCTGGATATGCTGAGATATACTGTAAATTGTGCTGATTGTCTGATTGCAGGTTTGGGAAACAATAAAACAGAAACCATATTAAAAAAAAACCTCACTATTTATTCACGGTTATGGTAACAACCGTGATTATAGACCCTATTTATCCACGGTTTCTACCATAACCGTGATTATACATAGTTTGTAAGTGAAGTTTTATGACTATTTATATTCACGGTTATGCTACACAACCGTGATTATAGATGTTCTTTATCCACGGTTTCTACTATAACCGTGAATATACATTGTCTGTTATATTCACGGTTATGCTCGACAACCGTGAATCACGGTTGTTCATAACCGTGGTTAGATGTAATTTATAACCACGATTGTTAACCGTAGTTAAAGGACCTCATTTACTACCACGGCTGCAACAACCACGGTTCATTAACCGTGATTAAATGCCATTTTTAACCGTGATTATATCCATTTTTTCCACTAGTGCAATAATGAAGTTGCAAAGGTGATTCAAATGCCTTCAAGTTCCCTCTTATAGACGTGACTAGGGGGCAACCAATATGGTGTCGTTTTATGTATTTCATATATTTCAAATTTTTGGCCGAGTCATTTCAATTTCCAAGACCCATTATCCAAAAAGTAACTGCCAAAATCAAATAACAAGAGGTAACTGTCACACATGATTAGAAATTAAAGTTGCATGATTGGCGCAGCCCACTACGCACCAAACACCACGTTTTACAAGAATAATAAATATGATATAGTTGCGAGTATAGAGTACGTAAGCAAAAATTTTATATGTTACAAACGGCTTCAAAGTTACCCACGTCCATAAGAGGTACCTCAGCCATGAGTTTATAGTTCATTGAAGCAACCAACATGATCACTTCAACAAGCTAAAGGGAAAATGATCCGGTCCTAAGACTGGCCCCTAGACTTAAAGGTAATTTGACTAAAATCTATATTCAAAACTGGTATAATATGATGACCGGTGTGAGCTATTCTCTCAACGCTAGTGTCTCACATAGTGAAATGATCTAATGCCGGAGTCATTTATCACGTGAAAGGTCCCTAAACTGACCCCGTTGCGAGTTGTTCACTGAATACCGGAGGGTCAGAGTTGACCTGTGCCCTAGCATGCCTAAGAAGTAGCCTGCAAAATGACTGATGGGTAGGTAGAGCCACTGGAAAATGTCTCTGTCATAAGTCAGCTTTCCTGCAGAAGAGCAGAGTAAGTACTGACACCATATACGAAAGACTTGGAAAGCAAGAAGGCTCTTCCACTCCCTCCGGGTATAAACACCTATGCATCAACGTAACATGGTAAGAACATTCTTTCTAACCTTACGCTCGAGCTCTGAGATTCCTTCAAACTTTCATTGACTTGAGCGTCGGAGTGTCCTTGCTGTTGACATCCCTTTTCGCCCCATAACGCGTAAGGCTGGTGATTTGGTACGATGAATCATTCCAAGACCTTTATTCCCTACTGGAATCAAGGATATAATACGGGATCCCCACTAGATCGGTGTAATATTAGAGAGTGAACGAGAGATTTAAGGATTGTCACAGAGCCGAATATATTTGAACCCCGGCCTAAACCAGTTCACCTTTAATTCTATATTAATTTGATATAATCAATTGAGAAGACAAAAAAGACAATAAAGTTTCTAAATTAAATAATTAATTAGAGATAATGATGTAACATATTTTCAATTTTTTAAGAGATAAAATATTATTATTTTTAGTTAGAATAGAAATGAGTACATGTTATTATTTTTAATTAAACTAATCATGTCTTTTGATCTATCTGAATGGTCATGATTAATTATTTTTATTTCTCCTCATATCACTTTGTTCTCACTAGATACGTTTCCAGAAAGCGCAAAAGACTAACTAAACAAATTACCAATTAATTATTTATATATAATGTTTAACCAAGTGAAATATAAAATTTGACTAAATCAAAATTTATTCATAAAGAATTACAATCAAAATTTTTATTTAAAAATAAAATAAATTTATTACTCTTTTTTAATTAATGTATAAATCATATAGGTTACCAAAATTAATCAGTTAGGCCTTAGTTGACAATGCATAATGAAATTGTAATAAAATTTTAGGCTCAATTTCCACTAAAAATATTTATCTAAGGGATATGTATAGTTAATAAAAAATAAATTACCAAAAAAATTAAAGGTTAAAACAATGTAAAATCAATAAGGTTGTGTTTAGTTACAGAAAATTATTCTAGTTTTCTCAAAAAAGTTTTCTACTTATTTTCTAAAATTTTCATTTGCTGGAATAGAAAGAAAAATTCTTGAAAAACTTTTCCACTTTTTAGTTTTATTAGAAAACTTCTTTAAAGAATTCTATACCTTTCTTAAAAAAATAGAAAACCCATTTTTCAGTTTCCTGTAAGTTTTATTTGAATATTTTGTAAACAAACACCTTTTTTATTTTTCCAACTTTTTCAAGAATAGTTTTTTATTTTTCTTAGAAAACTTACAGACTAATACCTAGTAAATTCATCAGACCGTCAAAATTTACAACATTTTTTGTCTTCCACTCATCATACGAGTAGGGATGACAATATAGGTTAGGCCCATGAGGCTAGCCTGTTTGGCCCATTAAAATGGGCCGAGCCAACCTTTGAAACCCACTTTTCCGAATAGGCCCGACCCATTTTGTCCGTCAAAAACAGGCCCGTCACGGGCTAGTTCGGCCTGGCGGGCCTTTATTAAAAAATATATTAGTATATATATTATAATTTATAATGCTTATTTACTATGAACTTTTAATATTTATGTTTTTATTATTGTAGACTTTATTTGATGTTATTTATTTTTGACTTTATATTATTAGTGTGTGTGTGTGTGTGTTTTATTTTTGTTTTAAATATTGGTTGATTATTTGATTTGAAATTAATTTTGATGACTACTTATTGTTTCCATTTAATGCAAGTAAAATTAATTTAATATTTTAATAAAATAAATTGGATTAATTATAAAAAATTTTACTTTTAAAAGGTGAAATCTATTTTTAAATCTAAAGTTTTTTTAAAAAAGACTTGAAAATAATTTAAATAATAATAATAAAAATAACATATATAATTTTTTTAAAAAAAATGGGCCGACCCGTTTTGACCTGCGGGCCACACGAAATACGGGTTAGGCCAATGTTTTTGGTCTGTTTTCATATTCTAGCCTGGCCCGGCTCTTTGTCCCGTTTTGTCACCCCTATATACAAGCATAGTAAATCTCAAAACCGACTCACATTTTTTCTATAACAAATCAAGTAATTAAATAATACACAATTATATGATCATATTGGTATATTAAATTTGAAAATTTTCTGATCATGAATCCATGAATATCTTTTCTGGTTGTGACACGTATCTTACGTTTTAATATAAAATTAAATCAAATCAAATCAATAGATTTTTATTTGGTTATTCAAATACAGGAATTTATCATTTTTATTTCCATTAATCTATATTAAGTGCAATAAAATATGCGAATAGAAAAAGAAAACTTTAATTACTGGAAGGGAGAAAATTCAATCTGATAAACTTTACCTCTAAAGAGAGTTAGTTTTCCTTGTTGGTTGCAAAATAGCCTAAACGTACACAAAAGAAATATATAATAAAAACTTGTAAACCACTAGTAAAATAAAGAAAGTAGTTAGTATACACTATTAAAATTAGTGTGTGTTTTTTTACAGTGTATTTTGGTGTTTGATGAAACATCCCGACTTAAATAAAACAAATCCGAGACCGAGGGAAAATTTTTCGCGCTCATCATGAGTCGGGAAAAAGGAAACGGGTCAGGGTGCCACACGCTTGGCAAGACCCTGAATGGGTTAAGCGAAACCAGCAGAAGTCGCTTGAGCGGGCTCCTACTCGCTAGAGCGAGATCCTACACTCGGTATTTTCATATCGTCACTTGGAATCGGGACTTTCGTTCACTCAGGAACGGTCCCCACCAGGTCATACCTCACTCAGAATTCTTACTCAGCCAGATTCTTACTCTTCACTTAGAAGATCTCCTCAAAAACGTGGTTCGCTCGGAAGCGTTTTAATCTTCACTTGGGAAATGATTCTCTCAGTTATTTCCACTCGGGATCTATAAACCTTCCTTCACCCGGAAGTATTTTTCCCAGTCATACATCACTCGGAGGCATTTCAATCTCAATTCACTCGGAAGTGTTTTACCCATTCTTCACTCAGGAATATTTTAATCTTCCTTCACTCGAAAAACACCTTCCACTCGGGAATAGTCTCATCGGTATGCCTCACTCGGCAATTTATCACTCTTAGTCAAATCCTTATTCAAAAATGGTTCTCCCTGCCATTCCTCTCGGAACCTCTTAAATTTCCTCGCTCGGAAGTAACTCCCCTCGCTTATATTTCACTCGGGTATATCTTCACCCTTCATCGCTTGGGTGAGAGTTTCTAGACTAAGCCTCACTCAGTAATACTTTAACTCTTCTTCACTCAAAGGAATTCTATCGGTCGTGTTTCGCTCGGAAAACACTCTGACCATCTTCCCTCGGAAGTGGTTCTCTCCATCATATTTCACTCGGAAAATGCTCAACCTCTCTTCAATCGGGAGAATTTACTAGATTAAGTCAAACGGGATATTACAGCATTATTCACTCAGAATATACCACCTTATTCACTTGGAATATACAACCTTATTCACTCAGAATATACCACCTTATTCACTCGGAATAGGCTCTCAACTATGCCTCACACGGAACCATTTAGCCCTTAGTACTTCTCCTATAACAATATTCCCTGGTAATTCAACAACCTCATAACATTAAAGGTATATATACATGCATTCACAGTACTGGATAGTTCAACTCCATATATATATATATATATATATATATATATATATATATATAAATGTATTTAAACAAACGTGTTCAAAAAAGCCGGCCAAGGCTACAACAAACTATATACAAGCGTGCCATATGTACATCACAGCAGTACAAATACTCAACACTCAGACTTGATAAACACTCGTCAATCTCCATCTCGGCCTATATCCACTGAAAATATAGCCACAATAGGGGTGAACTTTTACATATTAAATGACAGTTATTGACTCGGATTAGTCACTACATTCTCAACTATACATATAATTTCAATCATCAACATTAACATACACTGCCATTCAATATTGTTACTCATTCGGCACCAATCAGTCAGAATTCATTCAGCACATTCATGGCTATATTACTCATGCTATTCTCGATAATATATACACATAACATACAAACACTTTGCACTCGGCAACAGTTTCAGTGTGCACACATTATTTCAATTGGAATTTACTCATACAACATCATTCCGTCAGAACTCACTCAAATCATTCAAGGCTATATCAATCATGTTATTCTTGATAACAATGCACTAATGCATATGCATGTGGATCCGACTTAAACAATAATTTCAGTTACAGATTCCTTCCCGGCCTCACTCCATTAGCCCTTCCCGCGTGATACCGGTCACCTCGTGACGTCTCGAGACTTAACTCTAGCTCCGTCGGCTATCACGGGCTCTCACAGGATCTAGCCCAAGAATCTGTAGCTAGAAATCATCACATAGGGTTCCTGACCTTCCACGGGTCACCCTTTTTCTATACATGCAACCTTATGCATTTCACAACGAGCATCCATGCTTATCAAGTGCATCTCATGCATTCATATAAAATCACAAACAGAACCAGCACAACATTTTCACACCACATGCATTCGGTATTCACACTGGTTCACAACACATGTACTCGGCATTCACAATAATATCCACATACATCACATGCAAGTGAACATGCATCCATGGACGGAAATCAACATACACTACACAACTCACAGTTATCACAAATCCGGGTGCTTCACAACAACCACTCAACCACAACACATCAATCATCACAGTTCAGTTATAACACAACACAGTAAGCAGTTTCATCCGGAACCCGTCCATAAACCATGCATTTGAAATGTAAAACACCCCCTACCTACTGAAGAGATTCAGAAGCTCCTCGAGCTACAATGCTGATCGATCGTCCCTTCGGTCACTCCTTCTCACTGAACAACCTTCGAACCCAGTCGTCGACTCTACACCGAAAGTTGTCTCTCCTCAAAGTAGATTCGTCTCACTCACAGTGGAGTAGATTCAGAAGCTCCTCGAGCTACAATGCTGATCGATCGTCCCTTCGGTCACTCCTTCTCACTGAACAACCTTCGAACCCAGTCGTCGACTCTACACCGAAAGTTGTCTCTCCTCAAAGTAGATTCGTCTCACTCACAGTGGAGTACTTCCACAACTCCGAGGTTCCCACAGCTTCGAGTGGACGAAGAAGAAGAAGAAGAAGAAGAAGAAGAAGAAGAAGAAGAAGAAGAAGAAGAAGAAGAAGAAGAAGAAGAAGAAGAAGAAGACAACGACGACGACGACGACGACGAAAAGGAAGAAGAAGAAACTTAGGAGGAGAAACAGAACAACGCCTCTGTATTCTCGAAGGAAACACTCTTAACTCTCTTAGTCCTTTCTAACTCAGCGTGAATGCATGAGAGAGACCGAAACCTTTTATACCATCAGGGGGCACATATGTCATTTTCCCGGCCTCTTTGTATTATTCAACCATTAGCCTTAATTTGCAATTAACCTTAATTAGCAATTAATCTTAGTCGATAATAAATCCGAATCAGGATGTTACATTTGAAAAGAGAGATAACAAGAAAAGAGAAAGAATAAATGAATAATAAGATAACTGATGGGGAAAAGAATAGAGAGAAGTTGTATTAAATGATATTTCATCTGATTGATGTATTTAAATATTTTTTTAATAATTGAAATACGTTTTGAGAATTTTATGTTTGAAAACATGTTTTTTTGCATTGTACTAGATATTATTTTGTAAAAGAGATATAAGTTACCCAAAAATAATTGCATGAAGGTTTTTCAAAGATAAGATCGATGGATTAAGAAAGAAATTGAGATGGAAACAAAATAAAGAACCGACCATAAATGAAATTTCAACTGTTAAAAGTTAATGGCATATAAATGTAATGTTAGGTCAACTTTTTTTTAAAGAAGTTCGACCAAACAAATTTTTTTAAGGAAAAATATATTTTTGGGTTCATTGTGTTTATTTTCTTAATTTCTAATTTAGTCTTTATCTTTTTTCCATCATTTATGTTTTAATATCTTTACAAAGTTTTTCTTTTCCATTAATATCAGTTCCCTCTTTTTTTTTTTCATCATCAAGTTTGTTTTCTTCTCTTATCATGATTGTTAAGTGTTAATTTTTCTTCACTGTTCTAACTACTAAGTAGTTGTTTGATTGACAGTTGTATCTATTAAATTTTAATTTGATAAAAAAAAACTGTTAATTTAATAGAATTTTAATTATCTTAAATTTTATAAAAAATTAATATTAATTATTAATTTTTTAAAATTTTACAACTCTACCTGCTTAACTAGATAACAAACAGATCATCACTCCCAAGTTGATGGCAGGTTCTAAGCCTTCAACGTGGCCCCATGATTCAGTTACCTCTGCAGAACAAAATCCCAGGTTCTTGGCAAAAGCAGCTATCGAATATTCCAATTGCCGAAGTTGTCCCAATGTCTCTGATTACTCCACCACATCCTGCTACCATTGCTCCCTTCTTTCTAGCCCCATCAGTGTTTAAGCATAATGCAGTCAGATCAGGTGGGAACCATTTAGCAACAACTACAGTCTGATAGAAAGTGTAATCTTCCAAAATCATATATGCGTTTTTAACAGAAAACTGACTAGAATAATTACCAGCCCATAGCCTATAATCTTTATTGAATAAGTGGCGTCAAAACTGAATCAATTCCTGCCCAAATAGCTGAATTTCCAACCCTCATTATCCAATCCAAAACTCGATCACAATTTATTAAAAATAATTCACTGCTATTATTTTTATTACCCCTGTGCAATTACGGAGTTTTCTTGTTTTGGATAGTAGCAATAGAGCCAAATCATTGCATTTTCTTGTGTTATGCTGAATTTTGTTTTAGCTAGTGCAAAATTAGTGGCCAAATTAAATAATAAACAATGATCATATAAACATAATATCCGTTATGTTCTCAAATTAGGAGTGAACCACTCTTTTGGGCTTAAATTTGTTTTCACTCGTGCCAAAGGAACTTAATGAAATTCAATTCGAAGATCTCCCTCAATTAAATCAAATCTCACCATATTTATATCAATTCCATATCACTTGTTCACAAGCATCACATATATAATTCCGTCCGAGTACTCTTGATTATTTTCCCCCTCAAATCTTCATTTTTCTTTATAATATCCCTCAATTGCGTACCCTGTAACCAGCCAGAAAGCATGGGTAATAATAGAGGCCTCAAAATTTGCTTGGCCATGTCTATATTGTTCCTGGCCATTGTTAGCATTGTGATAGTCACATTGTGTTTCACCATCTTTAAAATTAAGGATCCTAACATCAATGCATACCCTATTGGTCTAGAAGACATGCAATTTTCCCTTTTACCCAATTTGACTATGAATGTGAGTCTAGGCATGTTGATCACTATAAAGAATCCAAATTATGGAAGCTTTGAGTACAGAAATTCTACTGGCTATATAAATTTTCATGACAGCGTTGTAGCCGAAGTTCCAATAGGGGGTGAATTAATCCCAGCACGTAGCGAGATTAGCGTGAGCACTTATGCTAATTTGATGGTATTTAAGTTGATACGTGTTCCCTATTTTTGGACGGAGATTTTAAGTGGGACATTGAATTTGACATCAACAGTTGAATTGCCTGGGAAAGCTCGTGTGCTCAAGATTATCAAATTGAAGGCCAAGGCTTATAGCTCATGTGACATCTCCCTTAATATAAGCTCTAAGAAAGTTGATACCAAATGTATATCTAAAATCAAGCTTTGATTGTTTCACACCTAGCCTTGTTGCTGTCATTAGTTGATACATTGTTTTGCTGTCAATTTTTCTTCATAGGAAGTGAATTTCCCAATTAATTTTCTTTGGAATTTAAGAATATGCCAGTCAATGGGAGGAAAAAGTTAAATTTCTTATAGGAGGTAGGATCGATGACAATATATATTTTTATATTTTTAGCATTTCGATAAAGTTTACATTTAATGTATAAAAATATAGTTATTTTTTATTATTTTAATGGATAAATTTTTTTTTTATGAATGTAGTGATATTTGTTTTCTACTATACTACTATATGTTTTTTAAACGGTGAATTCTTACTTCAATATTAAAAAATTTGAACCTTATTGAAAATTATAGGTGTCAAAACAAATTATTGTACGGACGGGCCTGATCCTTAATGTGAATAATGGACTTAATTTATTAAGTTGAACTAAAAAATCCAGATTAAATTCAAGTCTAAAAAAGAAATAATAAAGTTAGGTTAGATTCTGATATTTTACTAACTTTTAACATATATTTTTTTAGATTTAGTCCTATCGAGATTCATTGAGTATGTGTTTATAATTATTATAATCAAATCCCTCTATTTTATAATGTGGTGAGCTAAGGCTATTTTTTACCCCTTCTCTTAGTATGTTTTCAAAAAAAATTAACTATTTATGTGTGAACACCTTATTTTAAAATAATAATAATAAAAAAATATTTTTGGCATCACACAAATTTGTTGTTGTTATTATTATTATTATTATCTTTTAGTTTTAATATTTCTTTCTTGTTTTGAACCAAAACTAGGAGCTTGGGAAGGGAGGTGACTCTGGTAGTAATTAGAGGATCACAATATAGGAAGTTTGAAAGCAACTATTCCTGGAGGTAAAATGCAAAAGGCTCTTTTTTTAAAGATAGTCATTGTGTAACATCTTAAATTTCAAGACATTAAGATAAGAATTTAATTCTTATTAAATTGGGAGTGAATTAATTTTATGATTTTCAAACTAATTTAGTTTGACTGCTAACCTAAATAATTGTTACGAATTAAATTAAGGGAACTATTTGAAAACAATCTTTAGAATTGCACTAGTTGAATTAACGAGTATGTGTCTATTTAAGATAAATTAAATGGCTACATTAGTCTAATTAAATAATTAATTTTATTAATCTCTGAAATTAACTAATTCCTAAACCAGTTAATTTCTATTTCTCTATTTTTCATAAGGCTCTCCCTTTCTTAGACCATTTTCAAAGTCATTGTTATTATTATTATTATTATATAAAAAAAATTATTACCTTAATTTTCTTTTCTTGTCATTTCTCCTATTTTCTAATATTCTTCCACCTTACCGTGTTCTCATTTCAACTCACGCACCCTGTTTGCTCCCTTCTGTGCGCACACATTGTTCCAGCAGAAATTCATTTTTCATTCTCTTATTCCTTCATCCCACGGGGTATCACTCCCTTCCTCTATCATTCTTATTCATGCGCTGAGAAAATCGTACATTTCTTTCCCTCTCCCCCTTCCTTGGGATGAAATGAGGCATTCTCTTCTACCTGCCATCATCTCTATCAGCATCATCTCGTCAAGCCATTATCCTCACTATGTCCTCATCTTCTAATTCAGCTCATCAATTTTGTCCTTGTGCTCGAGGTAAATAAAATGATTCAATGTCAATTTCTCCTATTTTCCTTCATTCCACGGGTTCTCCTTTTTGTGCATGAAGTTAAAATTAAATTTTTCTCTTACTCTCTGTTTGCATGGGGCGTGACAGCCATGGGTTGAGTTAGGGAGTTTGAAATCAAGTTGTACCCGTTTTGAAATTGGAAGGTAAAAAGGAGTTTCCGGATGTCTTCAAACTTAGCAACATGTACTAAAATTTTACCCAGTTATTGTTGTGCAGCAGTTTGGAAATGATTTCGAAGGCCATCGGTTGACACTTGGAGTGCTAGGGGCGAATCGGAGGGTCGTCGACAAGCGGGACGACATTCCGGTATGTCGTTACCCTTCAAAACCATGTCGAATTCTAGAACTAAACTCTGAAACGTGCTAAATATTATTTAAGAATAACTAAAGCAATTATTTGGTATTTTTAGGAAATTTTTTTATTCAACGTTATCGTTGCCCGGACAATAATGGGAGTAATTTATGCATCGTTTGATTCTGGATTTTGGCGTTTGTCGGATTGTGGATCGGAAACATAACTAAAGGAACGAGTGGAGTCCAGGTACGTTTAATGTAGGGGGGTTACTAATTGAATAATAAATAGAAATTTAATTCTAAGTTGTGGTTTTACTGAAGATCTAATTACTTATGTACAATGGCAATGTTTTAAATACCGCTTTAGTAATAAGAGAATATGATACAACTTTGTTTCCTTTAAGCTTCTCTTGCATTTATTTGATTGAGACTTGTGTTGTAACTAGAATGGTATATGTACAAAACTACAATGATGTTGAATTGAAGTTAACGTGATATAGACGTATCTACCTAAATGATTAAATAGGTTGTGAATTCATAGTAGTTGTCAAGTATGTTTTGGTGGTATATATTGCTTAATTGAAGATGTATGATATCTATTGAATGTGTGGTTGAGCTCAAATTATTATGATCAGGAAGAGTTAACCTGATGAATTGATGATAAATAGCCCTAGTGGCATGTTGTATGAGATATGAGGTAGATCACTACTATGTTGTAATTTAAAGTGACATGATATCGATTAGGCCTTGAGGCAACTGTGATAGATGATGTTTGTTGACTTGATAATGTGGAATAGTGTAGAGAAGTAAGTTATGATGTCAGTATTGATATGACTTATGCGCTATGGTTCGCATCTCCTGCATCGATTGCATTCATGACATCATATGCATTTCCAGCACTATGATTTGCTGAAGAGACTGTCACGATTATAGTGCTTTGGTTCACTGTGCAGTCTATAGCATGTTGCTTTTGAGGCTACCGATTATAGTGCTATGGTTCACTGGTAGTCCTCAGGTACCACTGCTTATAGTGCTTTGGTTCACTGTGTGGTTACCCAGATGCCCCTCGATTTATAGTGCTATGGTTCACTGAGTGGGTTATCTTGGCACTTGCTCTATGTTGTTAAGACGGATCCGCACTTCATTATTTTGTGCAAGAATGAATGAAAAGTTTTCAAAGATCATGACATGCATAAATTGCATTGGTAGGCAGTGATAGTTATGTGTAGTTGATGAATGTATGGATGAAATTTTGGAGACTTGTGATTTAATCTTAAAAGCCTTAGTACTTATATTATTAAGGATGGTTGAGTTGATTCCATAAAGATATCGTGTTGTTGGTCTTAATAATGTGGTGTCTTGGTTTTTGTAAATGAAGAGAAAGGTTCAGTGATTAGCCTGTTTATTGAATTGCTACTTATTATTTGATAGTACTCACCCTTTTAAAATGGTGGATATTTCAGTAAATTTGTAGGGGCTGGGCCGGGCCGGTTTGAAGATCCGGAGAGGAAAATGCATTGCACAGCCATAGCGGACGCACCTGTGTGTACACACACACACATGTATATATATATATATATATATATATATATATATATATATATAACTAAGCATATATTGATGTAGTTGTGTAATGTTCTGCATTGGTATTTTGATATCCTCGGTATTGGTGTGTGTTTTGATTATAAGTGTTATACTAGGGGGATTATAGCTAGTGTATCAACTTAAATTGCACCTTGTTGAATGTTGGATGAATTGAAACTCTAATGCATGATTTTGATGAAAGGCTGTTGAGTTGAAATATGAAATCATACCTGTGATAAGATGTATTCTGGGTCATTGTGAAGCAACTAATAAAGTTATGTGTAAAACTTTCCCAAGTTCTCTGATATGTTTTCTTTTCTTTATAATTTAATTTAATTTCTGGATTATAAAAAACATAAACTAATCTTTAATAGTGTTGAACAAACTGCGTTCTGCAATGTTTTTAATTTGTTTCTTTGATTGTGTAGAAATGTTGAAGCAGTTTGAAAGAATTTTGTGATCCTTATTGGTAAATATACTTTAAGGATGTTGTGGACTTTGAAGTTTGTACAACAGGTTTATAAATCGGTTTGGTGGATAATTGAGGTTAGATGGTCCTACTTTTCTTGGAGAAATTAGAAATAAGAGAAGCAAAATCAATTGGGATTGTATATCTCAATTTGCTTGGGTTTATGCTAATTTATATGTTTCATGGATTTTGGATTTTGAAATCAATTTAGTGAATAAAATGATGACAGATAAGTCAGCCTTGTAATATATATATATATATATATATATATATATATATATATATATATATATATATAGAACTATGTGGATTTAATGTGTTTCATTAATGTATATAGTAACAGGAATAAGGAATAGGATGGAAGAGCTGTTATATACTGTGATGCTTTGACATCAACATTTGCAATTGGTTAATTAAGTTAGTATAAATTTGCACATTGGTTTTGCGTGTACGACACCTGTTAGGGAGTTAATTAGTTCATGAATGATCAGTATAATTGTATTTTTAATTTTTGGCCTGATTGTGCATGACTCCAGATTTTTAGTTTTTAATAATATATATTAAACTAGAGCCAGACTCTTTGTGCTTAAGAATTCTCTGTCTGAATTTCTGATTTGGGAATTTACTTTCATTATATTCTTTTGTTATATATTTATATATTGTTACTGAACTATCATACAGCTACATTTTTTTTTTTGAGTAAAATGCCAAACTTTAGTAATTGAAACTATTAATGGAAGAACTCAGTCCATGATATTTCATAACTATGTTCTACATTCTGAAAATTTCAAAATATGTATTCTTGTATTTTTTTTAACTCTTATATGTCCATCCTTAAGCCTGAAGTGTTCTTTATTTATCTGTTATTGAGTCATTCCCTAAAGCATACCTGCAGCATCAAGCTATTATGAACAAATAGCAAACATCATCTTCCACATAAAATTATCTGACCACATCAAAACTTTGGGAACTTAACTGTGAATTTGCACTTACTTTTGGGGATTCATTAGTAATTAAATTGCAATATAATAATCTGATAAATTATGGAATATTGGTAATTCTATAATTGACACGGTATGGCTACCAAATCTTCTATACACTCTAGAGTTCTGATATGCTATACATATTTCAGATGTTCAATTCTGTTGTAGATATTTCTTTTTTTATGTGTTCTATTAAGCATTGCTCCTTGACCCATGATCCATTCTCATGCGCGTTACCACGCCACTGGAGCGTTTGAACGCTCGTCTTATGTACTCTTTCTTTTTTTTTTCTCTGTTGTGCGTTGCCACATTGTAAGGGTATGAGCCGCATTGATTCCTTTCTGACTCTTCTTTCCTCGTGAACAACATGGCTTGGGCCCTTTTCCTCGCGCAGGTATGGGTGGCGTACACACGCCCACTTGATCCCTACTAAAACGTGTCTGATGCTCTCGGTGCCATATTATAACCATTTTTTCTGTTATTCTGAATCTTCTTGGCTAATTGTGTAGAGTATATTGTCAATGGTCTAATATGTTTTCATATAAAATTGCAATCTATTTTGCTTAATCCTTTCTCTTTGTGTTTATACGCCCGGTGGGTGCTCATAGGCTTGGTTCCATTTTCATCACTTGCATGCCTCTTGCTTGAACCCAGCATTTTTATGATATAATAGAGAGAGATTATCAAATCCTTAATAAATTATAGATAAGTCAGGGGTTGAGTCAAATATATGTGTATATGGGTATATATATAGACATTGGTGGGGTCATGGTTATATAGACATGCTTACAGCAATTGTGTTTGGGTCTGGCTCATTGATGAGACTGTGGATTAATTGGAGGCCCTGTACCATTTCATTTCCTTCCTTTGGCACGCAATTCTGTTTCTTCACTTTCTTAATCGCGCACCTGTACGCCAGCATGGGCGTTCTGCACTCATGCACTCTTCAAAATTCTAAGCATTCTGCTCCGATGTAGCAATTGAGCATTATTCACTTTACTTAATTACTTTTTTTTTGAAATTGTTGATATAGAACATAAGTCTAAAGTTTGTATCATAGTGTATAAAATAGATGTTTATTTATTTTCATGGTGTTTTCATTTGTTATATTTTTTTTGGGGTACTCTACTATATTATTTTCTTAGTAAGAATGTTAATATGAACACTCTTTCGCTTATTCATTGAAATTCATTAACAATTATAAGTATAGGTATAACCTGGCAATTAATAAATAACAAAATTTACAAAATATTATACTTCATAATAAATTATTTCTATTAATAAAAAAATAAAAAAAAAATCCTGATCAATTTCTTGATTAAGACAATATTTAGTTGAAATTATCACGTTAGCGTAAGAAATATTGAAATTATATGGGAATCTTACACATTGCAGTAAAATTGAAAAAAAGAAAAATTTTGATTTTGAAATTTAATCATAGAAGAGGCAATGACACGAATTTCTTCAGAACCCTCCATCAATATATAAAGAGGGCAAAGTTTTTACAAAGGGGATTAGAAAAACCAATAGCAAAAAATAATAACAAAGAAACAGGAAAGCAAACCATCACAACCATCTACCCCCATTTCCTCACCATCTTAGAACCCACCGTCGTCGCATATCCCTTCACCAGGTACCCACCGCCGTCAGCACCACAACCCGGTCAGGATCGTTTCTCTATCGCCTGAGACCATCATTGTTGTCAAGCTCCCATCTCTCTCAGTCTTATTTCTTTCTCCCTCTCTTTCACTTTGTCGTTCATTCATTCTCCATTGTTTGTTTTTCTTCTCTTTACCATTTAGCTTGTTTTTTCTTCTTTTATTATTTCATTCCTTTCACGTCACCTCATAACTTTTCTGTGACATGTTGTGCTCTTTTCTTTTCACGCCCCTACAAATTCCATGTGGCCCATTCTGCTCTTTTTTTAAAAAAAATAAATGAAGATAGTTTTGGGTTTATAATTTCGTGATTAAGATTTTATCAATTGAACCATGGTGGTTGTAGTGGTAAACTTGCGCTCTAGCAATCCAAAGGAGATTGGTTTGAAACTTGGGTCCCTTATTTTCATTGTCCTAGTGGCAAAGGCATTGTTCTAAGGAACAAAAGGGAGCATGTTTTTATTTTAAGCTTTTCCCTTTTGCCTCTACACTGGCATTATAAGATTGAAAAGAAGTGATACATGTCCGTTTTGTATTCTCCTCTCGCATAAATTATTTTTTATTAAACTTCCTAAAATGTAATAAAGTCTATTTTCTTAAAAGAAAAGAGGAAACATTTTTCTTAAATAAAATCAAGGTTTCAACTTTATTTCATTCCAAAACCTAAAAAACCAATTTTCAAATTTCATTTTCAATAAAGAACTTCGTAACCCTAATTTTCCGACATACTCAGGAATACATAGGAGCGGGAAAAATTCCTGTTGGGCCCATTTTTCTTTTATTAATTTCAATGTGTCTTTGCTTTATTCGATTAATTTTACATTGTTACTATTTATTCTAAAAACATTGTTTTATTACGGGAAGGTTAATATAGACGGGACGTCTTATTAATCTTTTCAATTTTTTATTCATTAAATAATAATAATTCTTATAAAAAAGGGATTAATTTGGACGAGACATCTTATTAATCTTTTGTTTTTTGTTAAAATTCACTTTATTTTATTTTACCTCATTTTATTTTATCTAATCTTGTTTAACTTCACTTTATTTTATTTTATTTTATTCTATTCTAACTTTCTTAACTTTTATGTATAAATTAAGATTAATTTGAACGAGACGTCCTGTTAATCTCTTATTTTATTTTTTTTTTCATTATTATGATTACCTATTTGAGTTGTTTGACTTAAGATTAATTTGAACGCGATGTATTGTTAACCCTATTTCAAAAATTTCTTTTTTCCTTATACGTGTTGTTTGTCCTATTTCTCGAGAGGTTAAATTAATTTCTAGACTATTTAAAAATACGTGCGCAATCAATTTGAGGTAATCATTTTATAATGGATAGTGTGAGGTGCTAATACCTTTCTCACCTATAATTCGGCTCCTGAACTTAGAATCTCATTTGTTTTATGACTAGTGCTTTAAAAGGAGTTTTCCTGATATTTTACCTTAAAAAATATTGGTGGCGACTCCTTGTTTTTTGAAAATATTTCGAATCCTTTTTTCTTTTATTCTCATTTTTATGATTGGCCTCCTGCCGTGATCCCCGTCGTGACATTATGCAATTGTATGTTAAACTTAGTTTGAATCTGCATGCCTGGCTACTAGGATTGTAACATCCCAGTTAATTAAGTTAAAAATTTATGATTGGCGGAACAACATTAATAATTGTTTTCAAATTTATTTTAGATTTTAGAATCATTATTAATTAATATAAATACAATTTTAAATAATTAGATATTATGAAATTAAATAAATTTATTTGATTGCTTGATTATTAAAATTTAGAAGAAGTTCAAATAAGTGGTGGTAAATTTAGAAGTGACCAAGGGTTAAAAGTAAATTTAAAAGAAAAAGGAAAAGAAAATGGCAAAGGACCAAATTACCCTCAATTGAATATGACAAAAGCATTTCATTTCTTCTTCCATGAGCCAATTCACGCGTTCTTCTTCTCTTCTTTTCTCTTCTCCATTGCCATGAGTTAAAGCTCTGAATTGGAGGGTGATTTTGCATCGGAATCTTAAATTGATCGCGTTTTTGGGACCGTGGCTTCGAGGTGAATCCTTGGGTACCTCTAATTTTAAGTTTTCTCTTTCCCCTTCTATTTCTCTCTCTAGCCGAAATTGGCCATGCATGGTGGGGTTTTATTTTTTGGTTTTTCTTGCACATCAAAGCTTTGAAATGGTGTCTATAACAATGGGTGTGGCAAAAATGTTGATGTGTTTGAGCTTCGACCTTCGTAGGTGATGGAATGGGCGTCAGAAAATCATTGTGTGAAGCAGATGTCGGAACCAGAGGCGGAGCAGCAGATGAATTGATCATGGGTCGTAAGCGGCACGATGAACAATTCGTAGAAGCTTGGAATCGAGGTAAGGGGTATGTTGGGTTAAGGTTAACGTAGAAATTGTTACGTCATTTGACATAGAGGAAAAGAGTAAATCGTAGCCACTTATAGATGGTTTAAGTAAATTTATAAATTTAATGATGAGAGATTGGATAATGAGGAAGTAAGGACGAACTATAAATTGTAAAGATGACAAATAAGAGATAAATGAATAAGCTATTATGTAACTATTTATATTGACGGGTGACGATCAGAGAATTATAAAGTAGCCTATAGGGAACAAGTAAATTTGTGAAGTAAAGTATCATAATGAAAAGCGTGTATATAGTGGTTATACAATAGAAGGTGAGTTTAAGTGGGTTATGCACATACATAAAGACATATAGATGTGGGGTGGGTGAGTAAGAAACAAATAATGAAAAATATGATGATTTGTAATTGATAACGCATAAAGAACATTAGTTAGATAATGAGACTAAGTGAGTAGATGTGAAGTTATAAATTATGGTGAAGGATTTTGATAAGAAACTAATGTAGATGAAATTTATAATGAAATGGAGATGCATACATGAACAAAATGGCGCGAGGTTAAAAGGTAGTTTATAATATTAATTGCTTTTGAAGATTGATAATTATGATGTGATGATATATATGTGTATATATAAGTATAATGATTCAACATGATCTAATGAGGATAATAATAAAAAGCAAATGATCTAATGTGATTAGGATTGTGTAAGTATTATTGGTGATGAATAATATGATTGATGTTGATAACTCCCGTTAAATTGATGATTGTAAAGATATAATATATTGATGATGTGATAAGTGTATATGTGTTGTGATGTGGTAATTATGTTAAGTGAAATTGAAATTGTATAATCCATGTGAATTGGGATGTAGAGTATGAAAGTATATTATTGTGTATGAGAATGGAGGTTTGTGATTGTTATCGATTATTAGTGAAGTAATATCTTGTGACATGTGATATTATATTTGGGGTCTCGTCTGTGTGGCCGCCCTGGTGGAGATTCATGGGTCGGGTCTATGTGATCGCCTTGGATAATTAAAAGGTAAGGCTTTTATGCCAATTGAGTAAGGGATGATTGATTATGTGATTTATGTGGTTGAGGACAACAGACGGTTTATGTTATCCTCGCTTTTGGCTTCCGTGGTCAAGTCGAACCCAGTTGAGCTACCCAGTGGTCAAGTAGGACCCAGTGGTTGAGGGGGAGTCAAGTCGGGCTCGGTGAACCAAGTCGGGTTCACGGGGTGTCAAGTCGGACCCCGGCTGAAGGTCGATCCTTTTGGTATCCGGATACTAGGGCGTTATATTCTCTATCTAAGAGTCAGTCGCGTTTTACATGTCTTGACTTGTGATGATATTTATATTAATGATATATGTGATGATTTGTATTATTGAAATGTATCGAAACCTATGTAGTGAATAAGGTTGATTTGGCTTGATGATGATGAATCTAGTGTTTCTGATGTGGATTGATGTGTTGAATTTATGTGATGGAATGGGATAATTGATTAAGTGAATGAGTGAATTAAGGAAGAGTCTGTATTTCATGCATGTATGAATTTGACTGATTAGTATTATATTAGTGATGGTTTCAATCTGGTGATTAACATGATTGTGTGAAAAGAGAAGCCAGGTCACATGAATGGTAGGTAAGGTATGGCATGAGAAAAGAATAATAAATGAACAATGCTCTTAATTAGGAAGGTAGCTAGATTGCATTTTTCCTAATGTTTGTTTCTTTATTTCTATGTTGATTCTTAATTCCAATCACACAACCCCTTTTGTTGTGGTTTTTAGTGACTGGTAGAAGGTTGTAGATGGGCATAATGGAGGCGAGTACTAAATGAGGTCTAGACGAATCCAATGCCAAGGGAGGAGCGATGTTGATAAATATGAATTGATGATTATGATTAAGTTCATTTATACATGTGTATGTTATATGATAAGTAGATTGTTTTGAATATGGATACATATATGTGTATGAGTTATTTGATAATTAGACTTGTGGTCTTGTTTGATTTGAGAAATTGGTTGCGGTGTGATGATGATGTTTAATATTTACATGGGTGATGGATTGATGATAATGGAAAAGGATTTGGGCTATGCTTATATGAATTGAAAGCATTTACTAGGCACATGATGTTATAACTTTAGGTGTTATATTGTTTAAGGAATTGACACGGAGCCATTGCTGTTGGATCTTGATTATTGAAATGATCAGGTGACACGTATAGATATAGTTGTTGCGATGTGATTGTGTTGAATGTGATAATGAGTTGATTGATTGTTGAGGATAGGTGAATTGTCATTGAAAACAAAGTATATTGCATAATGGACGATTTAATAGAGAAGTAAGCTATTGAAAGGGTGATTTGGAGATCCAGTGGGTTTAGGGATTCCTGGAAGGGACCAATAGGTTCCGTACATCATTTAGAACTTGTGCATGTAAGCCTTGATGAGTTCGGGGTCCATTTGATAGGTTTGGCGTAGGTTATTGCATTACTTTTGACTTAAACATAATTTTGCGCATATCTGAGTCATATGTTAGAATTTTAGTAAACGGACTGTGCCAATAGCTTTGGAATAGGGAAAACATAGTGCCTATGAAGTTTCATAGCAATTGGAGTTGAAACGGACAAAATAGGTAGGTTGGAAGTTGATTTGTGGGTTGGGAACTGTCATTTTCACTCAAGCGAGCTAATTCTCACTTGAAGGAGCCTTTGTATGAGTTTTTTGGGTGCACTCTGCCAAAATCTCGCTCAAGCCAGGATATTCTCGCTCAAGCGATGATATTCTCGCTCAAGCGAATGCCAAATGAGTGGTTTCTGCCAAAATTTCGCTCAAGCGAGAGTATTTTTGCTTGAGCGAGCTAATCAAGGGATGTTACTTTTGAATTCTAGCTCAAGCGAGAGCTTAGGTAAAAATCTCGCTTAAGCAAGTAAAATTTCGCTCAAGCGAGCTGATTAAGCTTTCGCTCCATCCATAAAAGTTGTAGAGAATTTCATCGCGGTTGTTTTGACACTACATTTGAGTCAATTGGAGGTCAGTACCCCGAGTTATGCCCAAAATACTACAGGGTGTTCAGGGTGAAAGTTTCAGCTGGGCGAATTTTACAATTTTGTGAATTAGGCAGTCGAAGGGCATAATTGGCCTTTGTTTTCTTCATAACATTTGTAGGTATTTATGTTGTAGAGGTGTACCAATTGGATTCATCTCGATCGGAGTTGTGTAACTCCGATTTGACGTAAATTACTAGACAGTGCGTGAGGATCTGACGTGCTGACAAATTTTTCTTAAACTTTCTTATTTCATGGGTTGAGTTTTTGGTATATATAACATTATTCGAAGTCAATTTGACTTAAATTAAATTTAATTGCATGTTTTAAGGTATAATAATTAGACGAGACGCCATAAGAATACAAATCTTTAATTAGAAGTTGCAAAGTTATATTAGAAATATAACAATGACTTTTCCATCCATTTAGTTGTTTTTTCTGCCATCCCATTTGTACCTTATTTTTTCTATTTCATTTGATTTTCTTGTTGTATCTTTTATTACATTTTCATTTTTTTATATCTTTTATTTATATTTTTCTCAAAGTACGAATTGGTTGATGGATGTGAAAAATAAACTACCTCAAATTTAGAGGTGTGACTTTTTTTGTTGGCGATAAAAATTCATTGAAAGCCACATAGGGCATTTAAGCAACACTTACAAAGGAAAACATCTTAACAGAAGATAAACAATGCTACAAATTAACATTAGAGCTTATATATACTCACTTAACAAGTATTTTGAAAATCAAATACTAACAAGAAAAAATAGACAACCATTAATACATATCATTTCTTAAAGATAATTTTTTTAAAAGAAAGAAGAGATATTGATAATTTTTTTAAAAAAATACATTAGAAGAAAAAAAAGCTCAAGAGATAATAGACCAAAAAAATGAACATCACCAAACTTCAATTATTAATACATATCATTTCTTAAAGAGAATTTTTTTAAAAGAAAAAAGGGATATTGATAATTTTTTAAAAAAATACATTAGAAGAAAAAAAGCTCATAGACCAAGCAAATGAACATCACCAAACTTCAATTATTTTCGTACTTTGATTTTGATTATTCCTTTTATCATATCAGCTTTATTAATATTACAAATTTGACACAATACGATAATATCATCATATATGGAAATAAATGAGCCTCATGCTAAGGTGTTGAAATAAATAAATAAATAAATTATTTTTTATGATTTCACATATATAAATACTAATTAAAGCATTCCTCTTAAAAAATAAAATAAACTATTGATATGATATGTGGTTTATTTAAGTAGCACATATTTAATTTCTCTTAACCAACATCCCGTATTTAAATTTTATGGATTAAAAATTTTATCCATGTTCAAATCCTAACAAATATATATATATATATATATATATATATATATATATATATATATATATATATATATAAAATCTCATAGTTTGATAGATGTTAATGACATGAGACAATCAATTTTTGGTTAAATTCTGTGTTGCTCAAATCCTATGGTTTGATTGAGTGTTGAGAGTGAAAGATATTATTGAGTTAAAAAAAATAAAAAAACTAACAGAGATTTTGATTAGATTAAAGAAGATAATCATTCCAAAATTAAGAATAATGCTAGAGATTCCCAAATCCGGTAACTAGTTGGTAAAATTAATTTGATGTTGTTATTTTTCTTTTTCTAGTGCAAGTTTATGGAATTTTCTTGTCTTTTGTCATGATAGTAGTGACAACCCTACATAATTGCATTTTGGTGTTATATAATATATGCTTGATTTTGTATTGGCTAGTGCAAAGTCACTAGAGGCCAAATTAGATATCAAGCAAGGTTCATATAACTTGATCCCATAATATGGACTTTCATTAGTTCGTGCGCTATGTTTTCAAATTAGGAATCAACTATACCGTTTAATTTGGGCTAATATTGGCTTTGACTCATGCCTAATGATTAATGAACATCGAAAAATTCAATTCGAGATCTCCCTAATCAAATCTATATATAATTATATATGAATAGACACATATAATCTAACATAATCACAACTTTCTTAGCCCATCAACATTGTGTTTTTTTTCTTCAAGATTAGCCTCATAATTAGTACTATTTCATACGTATACTGAAGTTTTATATAATTAGTTGATTTTCCTATATCTTCATTTTTTTAATCCCGTCAATACCTATAAGCAGAAAGCATGGCTAATAGAGGCCTGAAAATTTGCTTGATTGTGTCTCTACTCTTTTTGGTCATTCTAAGCATTGTGATGGTGACATTATTTGCGACCATCCTTAAACCCAAGGACCCTGATATCAGTGTACACCCTATTGGTCTTGAAAACTTACAGTTTTCCCTTTTACCCAATTTGACAATGAATGTGACTATAGGCATGTTTATCACTATAGGGAATCCGAATTATGAGAGCTTTAAGTACTCAAATTCCACAGGATATATAAATTTTTATGACACTGTTGTAGCAGAAGTTCCAATAGAGGCAGCGTTAGTCCCAGCACGTGGCAAGATTAATGTGAACACTTATGCTGATTTCATGGTAGAAAAGTTGATAAGTAATCCCAATTTTTGGCCAGATATTTTGGGTGGGACTTTGAATTTGACATCAACAGCTGAATTGCCTGGGAAAGCTCGTATGCTCAAGATTATCAGATTGAAGGCCACGGCTTATAGCTTATGTGACATCTCTCTTAACATAAGCTCTAAGCATGTTGATACCAAATGCATATCCAAAATCAAGCTTTGATTGTTTAAACCAAGGATTTTCTGCACAAATACACAGTAACCTTATAAATCCTTTAAATTATTATTATGTTGTTTTTTTTTCATGTATTTTTTTAATTACTCATTTGTATAGCACATGTTTTCTATTTCATTTAATATCCAAGAAATACAACAATACATTGAGAAAAAAAATCAAGCTTCAAGAGTTTATATAACGTCTAAATTTTTAAGATTTACCTCAGGTCTAATAAAATTAGAGAAACTTTTTCACAATTAACATTGCCCCTAACAAATAAACTCTAAAAACCTAAGTGCTACGTAACTTAGAACAGTTCAAAAATCCCCTCTTTCACTCCCTGTAATCGATTACACCCACGAGTAACCTGTGCAGAATTTTAGTTTTGTTATATGGTAATCAATTACGTAATAGATTACCACATAGACAAACATGTAGAATTATGCAAATTTTGACATCTAGGTCAACTTTTGCACCTCTTAATTTGCTCGTTTTAACTTTGAATGCTACAAACTTTATGAGTACTATCTATGACTCATTTTGGACCTGCCGCTACAAATCCATGCTAAAAACTCCATCGTATTGGGGAGTTATACAAGAAAATACATTAGGGTCAATTTCACTCAACCCCAATGTCAAACCCTCTCAAGTCTCACCTAAATAGGAGTCTCTCTTCACACACAAGTTTCTAATATCCTTAAGGTTATATTGGTATCTTCCAAGGACTCTGAATCTCATCAGAATTCAAAATCATTCCCTCACCTGGCTTAATTAGTCCTTTTCTACTAGAAATGCTCTTTCTCATAACTACATAAATTAATTCACAATTCTAACCTATCAAGCACTTAATTATCTCTTTGCTAACTATAATCACCAACCAAACCTAAATTCCACTACCAATGAATCAGAAGATATATAGTTTCAATTCTACATCATTCAATCAATAACATTACACTTGATATGTCACCACAAACAATTCACCAACACATTAAGGCTTAATGCCTATATACACACATGACAATCACTTGCTCATCATCATACAATTCAATACTATGCCGACTCAGTGCCATTTCATAACATATTCACAGTTTCCTGGACATATCACACACACACATCATCTAGTATATCTACATCCAGGCTAACATATTCATATTCTAAATTCATCCAAGGTTACGCCCATCACTCATCAAGCTTCAAAATAACCATCATTGACAATCATAACTCATCACAACAAAGTCATACATTTACATATACGCAACACATCAGAATGCTACCAAATTATCAAACTTCATTATATACACACCTGGATATCTATAAATTCTCAAAACAACATATTAACATATCATAAACATCTTCCCTACTTGTCATTGCTCCCAATATTCACCTGGTACTGGTCTCTGTTGTGTCAGCGGGCTCCTTATCTTCAGTCACTAAATCAATAAGTAAGAGTGAGTGATTAATGAAAATAATTCATAATGCACGAAAAGCATAAACTAGCTTATATTGTCAACTGGTTATCCTTCAATTAATCATTTCATCAATTCTCTAATTAATACTGGAAGGCATCCAAATTCTCAAATTTTAGTCACATTATCACAATATTTAATTCTATATTCCACATTCTTATCACCATTCATTTACTTCAACCATTATTCAGTCAATCAATTTACTCAACACCATCATCAGTTTAAGTCATCAATATCTTCTCGGCATTAAAACTCATAAGTTACATTTTAAAAACATTCATCACATTATTGAATATCTATTAGAAAAGTCAATATAATGTACAACTGACTCTCAATCAATATAAATAAGACTCTTTAGTATTTGGATACTAAATTGAATTGGTCGTCAGCTGGTGGTCCTACCCGACTAACCGTGAACCCTACCTGGTCCACCGAGTCTTGTTTGGCTCCCCACCTCACCATTGGGTCCTACTGGGCCATGTTCGACCACTGAAGTCAAAATGAGGGGTAAACTAACGATCGACCATCCACACCACACAATATGCACATATAACAATTTTATCACAACATTAACTCAATTAATTCACAATAACTCATTCCAACACTATGACCATCAACTTGGGATCTCAACCAAGCAACTCAGGTATATTCTTTCTCTTTTATCTCATTTCACAACATATCTCAATTTATTAAACCATTAACAGATCATCATTTCATTTCACTATCCCACATCAACATGTCATTCATTCCATATAAAATCATGATAATACAATTTTCACACTTTCAATATATAATTTCTCAATCCACATCATAATCATCATCAAACATACATATTTATATAATCAAGTTTTAGAATTTATCAACCTCACATGTCCATACTTATACTCTCGCAACATATATCATACTTTAACACCAATAATCAATTCACCACACATTACTTTCACACAACCAAATATTTCTAACCATACATATAAAAGGTTTATTCATTAACAAACCATTCTTTTATATCGCAAGTACACCCCCTTACCTTGTTCCAAAGTTTTCGCAACTTGTTTCTAAGGTTGATTGCGTCCAATATCTAAAATTTAGGAAATTCAAGAAAGAGATTAATATTTTGACCTTTGAAATCGAAACCTGCTATACCAAAATGACTATAAATACATTTTTAATAGTTCTGAAGCTTACCCTGACTACTTTCGTTCTTGGTTTCGAGCCCCGCTTCGCCTAACGCTCTATCGATGCTTGGTTCATAAACTATAGACACTGAAACAAAAACCTATTATCCTCTGAACACCACCTTTGAACTTTAGAGACTTAGTTTCATGTATTTCTTGCACAAAAAATCAAACTAAGAAGAACCCAAGAATCCCATCATTTATGCCTATTTCGGTTTTGAGAGGAATGTCATGAAAATTAAAATTATAGCTACCACAATACCCTTCTTGGTTCCACAATCCCAAATACACGATTAATTTTAAGTTTCGTTGAGAAATGAAGTCACATTCAAGCTCACAAGGCACGGCCATCGAAAGCATCAAGAAGCTCTATTTTTGTTTCATTCACGCGTAAAGGTGGAAGGAAAGAAAGGGAAAATGAAATGTTTTTAAGCGTAGGCCATTTTTGGTCTTTTCTTAATTCCATTTTTCTTTTGTCTTTTCTTTTCTTTTTTCTTTTATTTACTAAAGTAAATAATTAAAATTTACTTTCACCACCTAGTAACTTCTCTTTTACTGCCACCATTTAATTTAATTCTAATTTCACAATTTAAATCACCAAAATTAATTATTTAGATTTTATCGCTTTACTAACAACTCCTAATTACTTTATATTTACATTAGAAGAAATTCTTAATTAAATCTGAATTAATTTAATTTAACACTCCATAATATTTCATTTATTTCACACGACACAATTAATTTAATTGTAACATCAGGGATGTTACAGTTTATGGCTTTATCTGTCAATTACATAAGTGACAATTCAAGTTATTTGTAAGTTATTTGTTATAAAATATTTTAAATAGCATTTAAACTTATAAGGTATGAGTTTATTTTAATTTTTATATTTTTATTATCTTTTACATATTTTTAAAATAAATACACCTTTGCATTATTTTATATTTAATTACAAGTTTTAACAGACATATTTTTATTTAATAAATTATTAACTTGAGATTTCAATGTCTAGCTAACTTTACTCTTAATATATAATTTAGATGAGTTATTTGCAAATGGTTGTTGGGATGTGTATATTAGATATTTAAAAATTTTGTTATGCGTGGCCGCAGTAATGATAGGGTAGAATTTGTGCATTGTTGCACATGGGTAGCTAAGACACGATCCATATGGAACCTTCCCCCACTAGGATCAAATATTAGAGTTAGTTTGTGAAGAAATTAAAAGGGAGATGGTCCAAATCCCGAAGATTAAGCTCCTCTTTGATATTATATTCTTATGATGTAGTTCACATTATGCTGAAGTTGTTAGTTGCCGCCCATTTTCACCAACAAACTCAGAGAATGTCTGCTACTTTCCAAATGAAATTAACTTTGCTGTTTCAGACATGTAAAACTATACAACACAAAAAGTTAGTTGGTCTGAAAATAAATAGAATAGAACTACTGTTGATAATAATATTATATCAAATAAAATTTAACAAGAGAGTAGTGCAAGTGGCAATGAAAAAAGGGGTGATGATAAATTGCTAATTACCATTATCAACCTGAAATTTAGATAAGACAAAGGACTTTACTATGCACGTTAATTGAATCTCCGAAACTTTTGTGTCTTAATATGACTTAGACAAATCATATGAAGCCCGCTTATTTAGGCTTTACAAGCACAGAAATAATCTATGTTATTTTATATATTTTTTAACTCTAAATGTATTAAAGTTAATATTTTAAAGTTAAATAAATAAATAAGAAGTTGTGACTCAGCTAGTAATATATGTTAAAAATGTGAGAAAAATTATTTTATGTTCAATCTTCACTAAACATAATACTTCTCAAGAATGACTTGAAGTTAAAGAAATCAAAATAGCTAGGTTATTCAAAAGATGAGAACCTAGTACAATGAGTATTATATAATATAATTATAACTTAATATATTAAAATTATTATTATAAATCAATATTAAATAATTTTTATTTATTATAAAATAACAAAATTTATTAGTATTTAAATATATTTAATATAAAACAAATGTTTAGAGGTATGCTAGTACCCATAAAACAAGTAGTATAATACTCATCTACTAATTTAGTAAATATGCGGCTACCTGTTACGGGTATACTCACATGCATAAGTATTTTTGTCAAGCTTATATATGACTAACTATAATAGTTTTTATATATACCCATAGACACAAGTATTTTTTTGTCAAGTGTGTTAGAACCAACAAGACTTATCTTGGATTTGTTGATAACCAACATTAAGTATTCTAATTTAATTAAAGTCATAATTTGTTAATATTTGATAGTTTGTCTAAGTGTTTCAAAATACGAAGCATGAATTATAAAACAAAAAAGGAGCTTCTACACAACACAAGTTTGTAAGACGAAGCAAAGAATAAATCAAGATCTGGGAATAATCTTCAACGTAAAAAGCTCATCTGAACTCGTATCAGACCCAGACTCATCAAGATATACTGCAAGTCTCAAGAATATGGAAGAGTCTTCCACTATAGGCAACCTTCATCAACTAGACTCTACTCTGCTATAGACATCTTGCAGTTCCTCCAACAAGAATCCGGTTGCTCCTTATGAGTTTCATTATCAACACTTTATGGATCACCAGACCCTGAACCATTTTCAAAGGACGTCCTAATACGAATCTGGTACAAAGAACATTGTCGGTCTAGATCAAGTTAAAATGAAGATCTTCGAAGACTGACCAAGCAAGGTAGACCTCAATCCATCCTAAAAGCATCAAGTTTTCATTTGTTCCTCTTGCGTTCGAAGGACCTCTGTACAAAAGCCTTCCTATTAAGCGAAAACTTATGCTACTCTTACTCTACCTATGGTTACACAAGTCTCGAAGCTCTCTGACCTATATTACTTGTTCAGAACGTCTCTCTCTGTCCAGAAAGCTTTTGTCCTTTGTGCAATAATCCTCTCAACAGTTGTATCCTCTCTCAATGGTCACTTAACTGTTATCCTCTTTCTCTGGGCTCAATAAGAAAATCTTATATATAGAATCATCCTCTCCCATTCAGATGTGTAAAGAAGTGTGAAGAAAAGAAAAAGAGAGTAAGAGCAAGAAACACTGCGAGTATGAGATAAAAGAAAGAAAAAAAGAAAGAGCTTGTAATAGAGAAAAAGAAAATAGAGATGGCCAAAACACACAAAAAGTAGTGTGAACAACAAGAAGAAAAATACAAACAAGCTTCAGACGTCTGTATGTAAAAATCCAAGAAAAAGAGGAAATGGCAACCTACACAAGAAAAAGATTCAAGACCAAGGAATATTGTCATGAAGAAAATGAAAGCTCGCTATCCATTTCCATTTTAGAATCACTAGCAATTCAAGTCAGAAATATACTTTGCACATCTCAGCTTTCAGGCTTAGTGCAATTAGTGCTTACATCTCATCTTGTACATGCAGTAAGTCCTATACGAAAATAAGTCCTTCTCTTTCTTCACAAACCTGTTTATCAGGTTAACACTTAGCTCTGCTAAGTTAGAAGGCTTATTTTGTTTGTTTTAATTCTTTCAATTTATTGTAAACACAGGTCTGGTAGACCTATTGGGAAACACTGTGGCCTGAAGAGGCTTTTGAAAGAATACTTGAGTTTAAGCCAGGAGTAGCTTGTGAAAGAATACTTGCGTCTGCCCCAAGAGTGGGTGCTGTAAAGGAATACTCAGTGAGCCAAGAGTGGTTGGTGTCAAGAATACTTGGAAGCATGATCTATGCTTAAGCTAGGAGTAGCTGGATTCAATAATATTCAAGGACACGGTCTGTGCTGATTATATAAAAGAGATATTTTACATAGTGGAAAAACCTTTCAAGTCTGAAGGTACTGGATGTAGCTTCTGCGTTGGAAGTGAACCAGTATAAATCTCTTGTGTGATGTTCCTCTCAATATCTTTTATAAGAGTCTGTTGCTCTCTCGCGTATCTTTGCTGATTCATAGAAGTCTGCTCTGCTGTGCAAATCATGCTTTCATTTTAAATATCACTTTTTGGTTTGAAAAAGTGAACAAACTTATTCACCACCTCCTTCTAAGTCTGTTCTTCAAACCATCAAAGCGCATATATGACTAACTATAATATTACCTCTAATTTTAAATATAAACAAAAATAACTAATTTTACACATATTAAAAATAGTGATTGGAAGTAATTTTTTGTATTCATATTATCAAATATTTGATGTAGCTTCCTAACATACTCCTAATATCATATATTACACAAAACATTAGTAATCTTAGGAATATATACGATGAGAATATATTTGGTAGGCAAACTCTAATATCTCGGTTATTAAATTTAATTAATTACACCATTGAGGATATATATATATATATATATTATTTGAATATATTGTGGATTAAGTTAAATAATTGGAAGACTTAATTAGGGATGAAAACAAATTAATTAATTAATTAATTAATTAATTAATTAAAGAGTGATTAATTAGAAAGTTAGTTTTGGAATTAAATTATGAATAATAAGTTTTGTTTAGAAGAATAAAAGGAAAAGGGAAATAGAATTAGAAAAGAAAAAGAAAATGAATTTAGGAAATAGAAAAAAATAAAAATGAAAATAGAAAATAGAAATGAAGTTACAAAAATGCCCCTGGGGTTAAAATTAATTTTCATTCCTTTCTTCTCCAACAAGCACACGATTTCTTCTCCTCCATTGCTGGCCATAACCATGAGCTTCAATAACCTAGAGAGTGCTTAATTTCTCAATGAAACTTATAATCAGAGGCATTTTTGGACTCCCGGGAATGAGATCAACGCATAGGTACCTTCAATTTCCCATTTCTCCATCTTTCTCACTCTAGGCCAAAAATGGGGTATTGTAACGGAAGTCTCTATTTTCCATTTGCATGACAATCTAAAACTTGTAAATGGTCCTTGTAGTAATAGGTATTGACAAACGACTAATGAGTTTCTATTTCGGTGTCGTTAGGTTTTGAACCAAGTGTTGGAGAACCGTTAGGCAACGAGGAACTTTGAAACAATCGTCGAAAAAGAGAAAGGTATGTTTCGGAGGCCTCAAAAATGTATTTGAAACTATTTTAGTATAATGGGTTCGTTTTCAAAGGTCAAAAATGCTAAATTGATTTCTAACTTGTTAATTTCTTGCAAAATTGAAGTCGGTGTTTGATTTGAAGCTTCGAAAGCGTGGAAGCGAGATAAAGGGGTGTGCTTGTCATATAGATTAATGAAAATAATAGTGAATGTCAATTACGGTAGTTCGAGAAAAGGGTAGACTAGGTTAAGAGTGTTGTTCCATTTATATGTGTATGTAAATGTATGTGTGTATGTATGTTGCTTGACATGCTTGGTTAATGAGTGTGATGAAAATTTGAATCTTGAATAATGATTTTTGAATTCTAGATGTATAATGATGTTGAAAGATTGATTATGTAATAGTAAATTATATAAATGTGTTTTGAGTAATGATGCTTGTAGCATGAATGATAATGAAATGCTATAAATGATGTTAATATATGCTAATGATATGAAATGATGAGTTATTGATTACTAAAGAATTAAGAAATGTGGTGAATGAGATTAAGATGCCTGAGTGGCTTAGAGGAGACCCCAGTTGATGGCCATAATACCGGGGTGAGCTATTTGATGCTTTCATCTGAGTTGAGATTATAATTATTCGTTATATGTGATTATTATGTGGTGTGGATGACTGATCAGTGTAGTTACCCCTCATTTTAGCTCTCATGGTCGAGCGTGACCCAATTGAGCTACCAGTGGTCAGGTAAGACCCAGTGGTGAGGTTAGGAGGTAGGTTGGGCTCGATGGACCAAGTAGGATTCATGAGTAGTCGGGTAAGACCCTCAACTGATGGTTGATCCAATTTAGATACTATAAAGTCATATATTATTATTGATTGAGTCAGTGATGATGTTATTTGAATGGAGGATGCGATTTGATGAGTAATTGTATTATTGTGAATGTGGTGGTTGATCCTTATTCTAATGAGCTTGGTGAATTATGTATGATATTAAAAGAAATGGAAATGAATTGGTTGATTGTGATTGCTACCTCTTAGGTCATGTTATGCTTTCTCCTTATTATATATTTATTCTTGATTATTTACATTAATTTGTATGGTCAACCACTCACCCTTAATGTGGTTTTTAGTGACTAAAGACAGAGATGTTACAGATACTGCAAAGACCAGTGTTCGGTGAGCGGAAACAATGCCAAGGAATTCAATGTTGTGATGTGAATATGTAAATACATGTATATATGTTATGGTTTTAAGTAATTGTAGTTGTAATGGTGATTTATGTGTATGTATGAGTATTAATGCTTATTAATGCATGGGACTCTATGGTTGATGAGTATAATGGTGTTTTGATGTCTGGTGGTAATGTGGAATACCCAATTGATGGTTTAGATGATGATGATGATACACACACACACATACATATAGATGTGATGGTGCGTTGATGATGATACAATGAGATATGTGATGAGTATTGCAATGATAATCCAGAGTTGTTACATGGCATTGAGCCATTGATATTAATACGTGATGATGATGGGCAGGTTATTGTAATGATACTATGTTGTGTGTATGAATGTAAATGGTGTTTGAATGAAAAAAGTATAGAGCCGGTTTTGTGAGAATGTCATGTATGCTAGCGTGAACCTTGTTATACACTAAAGTGGAATGCTTGAGTAGTTATGTGGTGCAATACTTGAATGACGTAAAATGTATGTGCTTGAAGTGTTTAAGTATCATGGTGGTGTAGAGTTGCAAGTAATTGAGGTTGAAAATATTACTTAGTGAAGTAGTAGGTTGAATTATAATGGAAACTAGGTGAAATTAGTCAACTGAACGGGTGAAAATGAGTTTTTGATTAAAATTCACTAAATTTACAAGAGAAGTCAATAGCAAGAATTTTCTAATATTTAGTTTTATAAATTTTATATATTAGATGTTTACAAATGTGTTTTTTTTTTATTGATCTGGTCTCCTATTTTTACAAACAAACATAATAACTTACATGGTATCTGATATGATACACGTATAACAGAGTAATTTAAGTGACACCAGATTTAGTTGACAAATATCATAATTTGATTGATTGATATGTAAACTGAAAAATAAAAAATTTATACTTTTATTGGAATTGAAACATGGGGAAAAAGTGCAAGAAAACTTTCTTTATTACTAAGCCAAAGTACATTTTAGAATATACAGGAGAATACTTATATATAACATATATTTATAATATAATTAATTATACTGAATATATTATCAATATATTTAATAAATATATTATCAATTATTATAATTTAATTTTCAAGTTTAATTTTCATGAAGGAGATATTCGAGGAGGAAATATTTAACCAATCATTAAGTATATGATTTAAAAAATAAAAAAGAGTAGTTTTTTTGCATTTAAAACTTTAAAATATTACGTCAAAAACAATTTAAATATTTTTTAACTATTGATTCTTTAATGATCGGTACCCTTAACATTTCCCAAATGAAATGAATATGCCATGAGATATAAATAGAGGTATTTTTATAAGGAAAGTGTAATAAAATGGCAAATTAATAGATACTACACTAATTACCATTTATTTTAAAGTAGCGTTAATGTTTTAAGGTTTTTTATTGTTACTATATAGTTGAAAGTCATTTTTAATTTCTTGGTTCTTAATTATTTTAATAATTTCTATTTCTACCATTTATTTTAATATCAAAAAACTAAAAATATTTTCACTATTAACACACATTATTATTCATATAATTTTAACAATAATAGATATTAAATTTTTTTATCAAACATTTCATAAAATAAATAAATTTATTAAAATATATAAAATATATTTATTTTTTATAATATAAATTTAAAAATTATATGAATTAAGATAACAATTCATAATTTTAAAGATGATGATTTGAAATAATTAACGTATCTAAATTATATTGCAACTTTTTTCAAAAAAAAAACAAATTATAAGTTATACCTAAATGATTGTTGAGCATGTCGTTTTATGTCATTATTGACTAATGACGGTTGCAAGCAATGTTTTTAGAATCGGGTTGGTCCGATAAAGGTACTAGTTCAAGGGTTGTTGGTCGAACGGGTAATAATATTATTACTGTTATTTTATAAATTTAATAATAATCAATTAAACCAAAATAATATAATATTCATAAAAAATTTCAACAAGTGCATTAAAATAAAACCCTACTATAATATACTTAAAATGTTCAAAACACACTAGTTCAAACCTAGTAAAATAAAAAAGATGTCATTTTCTAAAAATTGAATTAAGTGACTTGGAGTAAAAACCGGATTATTGTAGAGCAATTTTTTTACACATCTAAATTGGCTAGGGCTCTACATCTTGATTCAATTGATTGGTACGATCTGGTTCTAATAAATATAACTGCAAGAATTAATTTTATTGAACACTTTTAATTCAATTAATTAATTAATCGGTTTTTAATTTTCATCATTCACCTTTCAAATAGTTTTTAAATTTTAACTAGCTTTTTCGGTAAACATATACTTAAGAAAAACTAAGAGAAAGATCAAATTTCTTGCCATCTGAGGCGTTTACAACATCATAGGCTAGTCGAACAAAATACACATAGTAGTTGCAAGTAAACGAATATATAATATGGTGAATACGATTATTTATTAAAATGAAATGAGAGGGGGTGGTTTGTGCATCTATTTTTGAATGGGAAAATGAAATGGGCTGTACCTAAAATCTTTATGACAGATATGTCTTATAATATTCTTTGGGTTTGTTGTATATGCATGTATTCTGCAGGGTTGGTGTGCTTGGTGGAAATTGATCAAAGGCTCTGCAGTAATTCTTATGAGCACTTTGGTACTTTTCCAATTTAAGTGATCAACAAATGTTAATTCTAGCAATCAATCAAATAAATTGAAACTATCAAGAGAAATGAATTAATTAATTAATAAATGAAATCATGGAATTGAGCATATTAATGGTTTAGACAGAGGTTCAATGAATGTAAGAAACACAAATAATTTGTCCGTTGTCCCAAGTTGGTACCATTCACGGGGCCTAAGTATGAATTTATTCTCTTGTCACGGGGGACAAAAGAAACATGTTTTCTACAAAAGTCAATACAGTACACATCACCAACATCAAGCAACACAACATTTTTCAATCACGCAAGCGAATAAGTGACTAGGTTATTTTTTGCTTATTGAAAAAAAAGTGACTATGTTATGTTATTAAGAGTGAAAGAGTGGCACATATGGTACGAGAACCTGGTTAATTAATGTCCTTAGAGGGGCCATAATTTGAAAACGAATGATTCAATCACTTTGATGTTGCCTTGGCTTTCTAAGTGCTTCCATCACCATAGACCGAAAATCACGCAGACACATCATACCTTTCCCAATATAGCAAACAACATGTACATAAAAAAGGAAAATAAATGACAGAGTACTGCAAATGCTTAAACCATACCATAACGTTTAATTTTGCTATTTCTTTTTACATACGTCCTACTTTCTTCTTAGTGAAAGAACCATGGTTTAAATTATGGAGAGGTCACCACTACATTAAGATAGAAGTCTAGTTATGTTCGAATCTAATTATATCCAATAAAAAAGATTACTGTATGTAACCATAGAAATTAAGTGTAATAACAAGAGGGTATATATATAGACACACTAGCCAGGCCAAAAGAATTTAAAATAGTTTAATGTCATTGAAGCTTTGAATTCCATTTCCATCTTTTTCCATGTAATAGGTACAGCCACTAAACTTTAAAATGATTACCCCTCAAATCAAGCAAGTGTTGTTAAATAGTTTGTATAGATACATTGCAACAAATAAGCATTTTAATCTCACTTGCAGTGAAGAGAAATTGGCAGCACAATGATGGGACTGGTTAGCGCTCCCACCTGATGGGTTATTGGCTTATTGCTGAATGTTAATTTGTAATAAAAGGTGCAGATGAATCCTCTCATTGTAACGTTTTGGCTTTGAGTTAGACCTTTGATCTACCACCCCAAAACATAAATCACATAATTAGTAGCTGTTTTGATAGGTTACCTAATCAATGAAGTGAATCAAATTTTTATGCAAGGGGAACTGTTTACACGTTCATTTTGGGGTAGGATAGACAAGAGAAAAAGAAGGAAACAGTAAAAAATAAAATAAAAGATGTAATATATGAGTATGATATAATAAAATAGAAGAAAAAAAAATGAAAAGTGGTGTTGATGTTGTTTTGTTTGGTGTGTAAAGACGGGATTCAACTAATAAACATGTCTTTTCAAACTATTGTTAATTAAGTTCATCCAAAAGAAGAAGGTCGTACAATATTTGACATAAATTAAATGCTCTTTTCTCCCCCTCTATCCATTATAAGTCTAATCCAACCTTGTTGATATATGTGAAAACTTTGGTCTACTCTTGCCATGACATGCAATTATACAGAGATGATGGTCAAAAGTGTCTCCCATTTGTATTCCTAATTGCTTTGTGATTGTGATGGCGACGAGCAAAGCTTATATACAAAGCACACATATGAATCGCTAGCATTAATAGCACAAACACACATTGATTCATTTGGGAGCTTTGAACCATATCTCTTTATGTTTTTTTTAAGCAAACAATTTATTCATGAGGTATAAGGGATACCCCAGACCCTCACATACATGTCTCTTTAGTTGACCCAATGGGAACCTACAACTGCCACAAAAGTTACCCTGAAACGTCCTAGGGTTTACTATAAATGAGAAATATATTGTTCATATGCGAATTAGACTTTCTATATATAATATACAATACTCATCAACAAAGTGATAGTATATGGTCATTGTAGCATGGGAGTAATTAAACATCAGCAAGATGTATCACTCTACATATAGCTGTAAAGCTTTTTAAGAATTTGCATCATACATAAATCACTTCAAATACCATTTAATATTTTTCTTTACCATTTCAAAGAAGAAAGAGACTAAGTCTTTTCTTTATCTAATTAGGTGAGTAAATTTTTACTATCTAAATTAAATAACTTTTATTCTTCTCTTACTAATATACTCTTTAAAAGTATAACTGATAATGAGATGTAAATTATTGTATAGAGCTAGAAAGAATAGCCTTTGGATATACAAATTAGTTGATATGTATAAATTAAGAGAAATGTGTGGTTACCTGTTTTAAATGCGGTGAGCACATGGCGAGGTCTTTGTTGCAGCCGTTTCTCAATATTATATTCTTTATTAAATGAATGGCCACTAAGAGGAGACGAAACTAATTTTAAAATTTATCCATCTATTTGAGGGTACAAGAAAACCTGCGTGGTTCAGTGTTCTGATTTTCTTCTCTGCTTCATATCATATAACAAAACAATAAAGTATTGAATTTTTGCTTGAGTTTCCCAATTAAGACAAATGTTCCGGGGAATCAGACAACAAATAAGATCGATGTGCATATATTTATCATGTTTGCCCTTGTTACACTATTACAATTCAACATTTTAAATTTCGGGGGTTGAAATCAAAATAATCTTTAATTAATTTCCAGCTAATTCCCAAATCTAGATGTTTTATACTTATGTTGTTACTATTTAGTGAATTGCAAATTAATATTTTTATATATTCAATATTAGTTTTTAAAACATTGACAGAAACAAGCAGCATGAAATTAATTCTCATATGTACTAGCATTCTCTCCAGTTTTCTTAGATGTCACAACCAAAAGTGTAACAACAAAAATTCTTCGTAGGCAACTGAATATATATATATATATATATATATATATACACACACCCCACAGGATCTATTTACTGGCACGTATGAGTCTCAATCTAATTATTAAAATGAGACGTGTTGCAATGGTTATCATGTATATACATATATTTTTTGGGGTTTATTTGTTATATGATAACTTGCAGAGAGAAAATACTGTAGCAAGAATGTAACCGATCAAGAATATAAGAATAACATCATATATGGCATCACTAGTTAAGATTATATACTACTTTTCGTAATTAAATATAAAAATTTTTTAAGAAAAAAAGTTGTTCACTTGATATAAATTTTAAAAAAAAAAATTATTTCATTAATTATTCTTTTATTAAAATACTCGTATTAATGTATAATTTTTTAAATCAATATAACAATAAACATGATATATCAATTACATTGTTTATCTCTCTTATAATAATTGAATAACAAATAGAAAGATTAAATAGAAAAAATTAAATGATGAGTCAGAATGACTTCATGAATAATTTTAAAAAACTATAATAACTTTTAAATAAATTTAATAAATTTAATTAAATTTAGTAATTTTCATTAAATTAATTGTCTTATTTAATATATGTAAATTAAGTAAAAACATCTTATATTATATTATATTGTTGGTTGAAAACATATATTGTCTAATGAGAAATTCGTTAATAATACTAGAATGTTAATTTGTTATTGGTCAAAAGTAGGGATGGCAAAAAAACCCACGCCCACGGGTAATCCGCGGGTTACCCATAATGGATACCCGCATATTTACTAAACAGTTGGGTAGCGGTATCACACTACCCGCCCCGCGGGTATCCGTTTAATTATTAATATTTATTTTTTATTAAATATATTTAAATATCTAAGTATTTTTTATTATTTTATAATGAGATAAACAAAAATTAATATTTTTCAATAAAAATACTTTTAATTTATAAAGTTATAATGTATAATCCAATATTAATTTGAATTATATTTTACTAAAATAATATTATGTTTAGTATATTATACCATATTTTCTTTTTTGTTATTATTTTATAAAAATAATAAATATTCAGAAATATCCGTGGATACCCGCTACCGAACCCACGAATACCCGCTGTCCGCCTAAAACCCATGGATACGGGTAACGGTAACATACTACCCGCATCCGCCCCGCCCCATTTACATCCCTAGTCAAAAGTGTATGCAAGTGTTGTGTGTGTTTTTATTTAGAGTAACAATAGATGTTTAATGGTACTACATATCATTTAGGGTTGAAAACTGAGGTTTTATATTTTAAATGTAAAAGTCATATATATACTTGCTTTTACACTGGCACATTGTCATGTCATCTGATCATTAATTGAAATTGCATAGTTACATTAACCAATTTGATATCCATTTTTTCTAATATAAGATTAAGTGAAACATATTATATATATACTTTTTAGAAGGGAACTACATCATCATTGTCATTAAAAGATTTAGCAACTAACAACAAATATTTAATTAATGAAACTATTTTAATTATTTGTGACATGATAACTGTCTTTTCTTAAATGTTTTGCACTGCATTAAATTTTGCTGTGAAACTCATATTCACTCTCTGGCCCCCTCCCCCCTGTCCAAAATCTGTCCACGTATTGCCATGGACATTAAATTTTTTAAACATGTTTTTCAAAAGTTGCAGGAAAAACTTTATAAAAAAATCATGATCTAATATAATGTACAGTAGATAATTAATTTAACAATGAACTGTACAGATAAATAATTTAGAGATTAATGTATTTTTCAAATGGATCACATATTATGTTAAATATTAAATGGAGTACTGCTAACCACGAATCATCGCTTTTCAATGTTAAAAAGGGCCCTTTTATGGTTTTCATTCATCAATTGTTCCCTACTCATTTCAAACCATTTGAAAAGTTGCCCCAGCCATCAATTATCATCACCTATAATTGAAATCACTGATCACCTTGTTCTCATTCAATTAACAACCCCCTTATATTACTTTTAAGAGGTGGTCTTCAATGTATTAAAAGTTTGAATTCAAATTTAATCTAAATCTAGGAGGCATTCTTAATTTAATTTGAAGTATATAATCAGGACTAAATTCAAATTTATTTTAAAGGATATTCATTATGATAGTAGAAATACATTAAACTGAAACCAACACGGATTATATATGATGAAAATAGAAATACAAACAATTTTCTTTATGTATCTCCTCCTCTTTACCATTATTCCAAAGGTTAAAAAAATATTACGTTATAATTTTAACTCCATAAGATTTAACAAGCACGTATACACTTTCAAAGTCTTTCCTTGAGACTTAATAAATAAACCAAAAGTCTTTCATTGAGAAAAGTAGAAAATTTAAACATTTTGACCCACCAGGTTTCACTTGATCTCTAATAAAGCCGTTTTCACCTACAACCATAACCAATAATGGCACGAAAAATTGTCATCCTTTGGTATTAATTTGTTGAAATTTACATTTACTTCATCCATTTCAAATTCATCTACATGTTTTTAGAACATTATGTAATGTCTATGTAATAACTCGGTTAAGGAAATACAATATATAATACCCAATACTTAATGTTGTCTTTGTATTCTGGTAGAGTCATTTTCAACTCAATTTAGTCAATAAATTAATAATTTATTTTTTAACCGATCTCGGTTTCCAACCATGCAATTAACCACCTTATTGCTTGTTCAGTGGTTACTTTCTTGCCAAAACGTTATTTAAATAATTTTCTCATTTGATGAAAAAATGAACAAAACGTAGATTAAGTACTCAAGTTATGAGCATGTTAACAACAATGATTGGTATAATACAGATTCTCTGTCACTGATCATGCTATGTATAAAGCAAAGTAACCTGAGCAGTCAAGCTACATAGAACACCACAAAGAGAAGAAAACAAGGAGGAAACCTTGGACAAAAACTATAAGTCACCTATAATAATTAACCAACATGGACAAAGGAACGAGGCAGAGTCCCCTCTTCTTCAAGTTTGTGGTGCACTCAACACCCTTTCCATTAAAATCTAAGTCACACTCATGGCTCTGCACCTTTGGATAATGATCTGCTCCAAATCCCTTTCCCTGCTCAATCATCGCCATAAAGCACATAACTTTGTTACTCAAAATTGTTTCTTCCATTCTGATTAAAAAAAGATGATAACTTTAGCTTAGCATCTAGCAGGGTTATTACCTTAGAAGTAGAACCACCTAGTTGATCATCAATCTTCCTAGAAATCATTCCATTCAGGCCTCCTACCTGTAGATAATAACAAGGAATATAATTGTAAAAGTGTTGAAGGCACAAAAAATATGGGTTCATTATGAATGATGGAAAAAGCAAAGAAGAAAAATCAGATCATATAATATGTATTATATATTTAATATTTATAAGATGTATGATAATAAACCTTGGGACTATTGACAGGGGAGCTAGCAGTGTCTTCCAAAGGGTCATCTTCTGATATCTGTTTGGTTCTAGTTTTCTTGAAACATAGTTTCTTAGAGAGAGTTGATGAGTCCCTAATGTGATTCTGATGTGAGAGTTTCCATGCAGCACAAGAAGCAGCATCTGAGACCAAAGAGGAGCCACCACCAAAACTGGAACAGTGACTTTGCTGCTGCTGCTGCTGCGTAGAGAAATCTTCAAAGTAGGAAGTCCATCCACTTTCCTCGGCACTGGCAGACACTGATTTTCTCATAGGTGATGAATTCAGAGAATGCTCCATCAAGAGTGTGTTTTTTTGTTTGTCATAGGTTGAGAGACCTTTTTGTAGAAGTATTTATTTTTATAACCCAAAAAAGGTTATGTGTAAGAGAGAATGGAGAAAAAGGGAACCCATAATGTAGAATCTTAGGGTGGGCCAGAAGCACAATGAGGCAGTTAAATTAACTGTTGCTGAAAGCCTGCAACAGAAAAAAAAAACAAGGGTGGACACTGAGCCAAGTAGAGAACGTGCAGTGAAATAAATAATATGAAGACCAAGAAGGGGAGGTTGACCTTTGTGCTTTTAGGAATTGGAGGCCATTTTCCTTGTCAAAACTCAACTTTCAACCGAATGCATTTAATGAGAATGAGAAAACCAAGTATAAACATTGGACTACTTCAGCATACCATACTCAAAGCAAGTTTAATTAGACAGTACCCCTAACAAAAAGATGTATAGATATCAAGACTAGCGTCTTGAACCGAATTTCATTCTACAATTTGGTTACTAAACATTCAATGTAGCAGCTGGGCTTGCATTCAGAAATTGAAGCCTCTCACTGCTCCTTATGTTGGAATTAATAGTGAGTTTCATATGATACATTTACACCATAGATTTTGTTGGAGTCAAGATTTTATTGATTTTTCCCTTAAAAAGTAACCGTAATCTTGGTGCATTAGCACACTTGTATTAGTGTAAGTATATAGCTGAAATTGTGACCTTAATAATGTGTAAAAAGTCTGTCCATCTTCAGATGCCGGTCAAGGCAGTGAGGAAATGAGTAAACTTAAACCCAAATTGTGTGCATTGAACAATGATGGATCTAATACCTTCAGTGGGGTAGTTAAAAATATTATTATTATTATTATTTTAACATAAAAATAAATATATAAAGAAAAATTACTTTAAAATTACAAATTTGTCAGGATTAAATTTAATTCATCTAAAGTGGTTTTTTTTTTAAAATGAGTGTAATCATAATATGAAAAACAAAAAGGTGTAATAAATACAATATTTTAAATTTAATAGAAGATATATACTTTAAGTGGCTAATAAGACCCAACAAGTTATAACAAAATTCTCAATGATGCTTTTTCTTTCATTGTTTCTAATATTATTACATGAAACAATCAAAGTAACGTGTTTATAAAAAAAAAGTAAAATGTGTAAGAAAGCTGGAGGAAAGAAAAACTACTTTTTGTATTTAATGAATAAGTTATTTTTAACTTATTCCCATATATTTAAAATGTTAACTAATTTAAATTTAAGAAAATTGTCTTTGAATTCTTTTAAAATATTCTTACTTAAATATCTTACTGTTATTAAAACAGTATAAAATCATAAAAAATGATCAAGATATATATAATTTAAGATTAAGGAAAATCTTTTAAAAATTTAATACTTTCTAAATTTTATAAAATGAACTATAGAAAAAAAACAAAAAAATAGAACAGAAGTTATATTTGGAAATAAAAGGAATATATTTTTAAAAACAAGTTTGAGCTTGTAACAAAATAAAAGATAAATTTGAACATACTCCCAATGGATTAGTATACGTAATTAAATAAGTTTATTAGGTTTAAAGTTGTAAAGGTTGTGAACTTAATTCTAAAAGTTAAACATAATTGTTTAAATTTAGTGGGTTAAAAATAAAAAATAGGGGTATAAAATAAAAATAATATCATATATTATAATCTTTTTTAAAATAAAAGAGTGCATGTTCACTAAAAATAAAAAATAAGCAAGTGCATATCCACCCTATTTGCAATACAAGTTTATAAGTTAAAATATAAAAAATAATGGAGAAAATATAACTTTTTAAGATAATTAATAGTATTCTATCGAGTTGAGGGGATGTAAATATACGCCCTCACTTTAAGTACGTCCACCACTGTTTCCTATGAATTCTCTATTATAGTGGCTTTAATATGTGAGAGAAAGATACAAGTGTATATGTGAGAAACTCAGGAAAAGAAATACTGAAATATTAAAAATATTTACACATGTCTTTATAAAATATGGTAATTTTAATTCTATTTGCAATGATGGTTATCTTTTGTTTTTTGTGAAGATGTGTATTGATGGTGATCACGGACTCTCTAATTGACTTTTTTGTTTGACCGGAAAGGAAACTCACTTCCTTTATAAATTCCAAAAACCATGTCTATTGAATGTTGAAATATTTTTGATATACATGAAAATTTCTCAAGTATAGCTAAAATTTCACTTAACTTAAAAAAAACTAAGATTTACCTACTCACATGAAACATTTTGTTGACACGACTCTACATATCAAATATTTATTAATTAATAATATATATAAAAAATAACTATTTAACTATTAGACCACAATATCATTTATATATAAAGACAACAACTATTATTTATATAGAATAATAAATTATATTTTTTTATTAGTTTATATACTCTGATGAAATAAGTATACATGATAAAATATAAATTCATATCAAATATTTATAGGTATCTGATTATTGGCTGTGTGAGTAGTTCAATATGTATACTCATTCCTTTAGCAAATATATGGTTCACGTTATGAGTATACTGTAGGTACGGAATTTGAAGGAGAAGAGAGAGAAAATGAGAGATAGATTGATAGATACGCAGAGAAAGAGAGAAATGGATGAGAAATTATTATAGATTTTTTTTTGGTCGAGAAATTATTATAGATTAGGAGTCAAATTTATAGCTGTTTTTGAAATTTGTGATGTCCAGTAGTCCTATGTGGGCTTACCAACCAGTGCCCGAAATGGTTTTTCAATCCCATTCAGTTCTTCCACACTCCACAACCTTTCGGAATCAAAGTCCAAATTTATTTGGTGGGAAAACATTAAAAATCTGCATTGTATGGGTTCCGGTCGTTGAATTTGGAATATGTAATCCGTACTAACTAAATTCGTTTGATTATTTTCAAGTTCGTCGAATGACTTGACAATGATAGTAGATAGGATCCATTCTCTCAAACAAAAAAAGAGTAAAGCATCACCGCCCCAAAACAAGAATTTCTGTCAGTTATTTTTGTTGAATAAATTAAGCGGCAGTAATAGTATTGATAAATAATGTTTAGTTAACACAAAGATGTGTTTTTCTAACTCTATCGTTAACTGATCTTACGGGTTTTAGCTCGGTATATATCCTTCATTTTAAAGTGCCCGGATTTCTAATTTGACACAACTTTAAGCCCTCGGTTAATGTATAGTTTCACCCAAAAATAAAAGTTTAAAACTGTATTAAACGAAATAGGGTTTCGTATCATACTGATAATTAAAAGGTTTTAAGAAAAATTAGCAAGACATATAGTTGTTTTCTAATCCTATCGTGAACATTTTTAATACATCATGCGCAATAATTATTCCATAAATCATTGTTCAATCGTCATTGAGTGCAATACCACCGCAGTAGGTCGCACATTTGTGCATACGTTAGGATAATCATATAATCAACTAGTGATGTGAAGCATATGTGGATGAGAAAGCATATAGGCCGATTTTTTCCCCATAAACAGTAAAACTCCAGTAGGCAAAAAAAGAACAATACACAGCTATAGATGTTGAATACATAGTCAGTCCAAATGTCTAAGTAGGCAGTAGCTCAGCTACATCAAAGTTCTAGTGACCGTATTTCTGAAATTCCCACTCGCTGTTATCTATACCAGCAGATAAACATCAAGCCAGTGAGAAGAGCACTAACTCATTAAATCTAAACAGAAAAGAAGAGGTGAAAATGAACTTGGCCCACATACCTAGAGGGCATACTTGACGGGTCTTTAGCCACCGGCTTATGCAATGGAAGTGAAAAGCATGGTTACAAACTCCTGTACAAGATATCAATCAGGGCCAGCAAAAAAGTAACAGCTATAGAAGCATACGAGATTAGAGAAATACATACGAACTACATTTTAACAAATCGACATTAATTTTTCCCCCATGTTGCTTTTTGCCTGTGTACAGGTATAAATATCCAATACAATATGCAAATGTTATAATATTTTGAAAAATTAACAGTGTGATAATGTATTCAGTATATTCTTTATCTCTCCTGCAACTTTTTTACTAATTAAGTGGTGAGGTTCAAACCACAGTCTCAAGTGACGAAATTGCAATTAGTTTTTAGAGTCTGCAAGTATTTAAAATATAAACCGATCTCATTATAGGATCGTTATGGTTTAAATTTAAATATACAAAGCTGCTACCTATGAATCAAGTAGAATAATCAAGGATCTAGATTCCAGCATAATCATCAAGTAAGCCACAAAAAATCTACTATAAGTTATAACCAGACATAGCAATCATTAATTCATTATAATGATCTGCCTTTTTGCTTGAATTTTCTTTGCGTTATGCTTACTGTTAAACTTTGGGTTGCATTCTTATGAGATAGGACCATCTAAATATCTAATTGTTCAGTTAACATACGGTTACCTATAAATGTATGAATGATTATCTTTTTCTAATCATAAACTGCTTGAACTCATAAGGTTAGAAACAACACATTTCCTCGGGGAAGTGTTTTCCATGGCTCATTAGGAATGATGCATAATCAAACAATAACCTCAATTTGAAGCAGTGGCTGCATGGTGAAGATAGGCTACCAATTGGTTTTTATAAAAAAACAAACCCAATTATACCTCTATAGTCTATAGTATGCTTAAGAAGCTGACCATGCATCAATTGAAAGGGAGCACAGGAACATAATATCCTCGCTAAGATGGGAGAAAAACATAGAAACAGGGAAAGACCAGCTCAATAAAGATTACATCAAAGCTTAAGAGCGAATTGCAAAATTTGCACCTTTTGTCTCACTGGAGAAGAAACAAGCGATCACACTTACAACACGCATAGCAGTCAATCAAAACAAATGGAAATCACTTGTTTCCAAATCATGTCCCCCAATAGGCCAAAAATCAAGAACTGTATATGTTTTCAACAATCACATTTTCTATTTCAAGTGCGTATTTTTTAAATTACAGAGGAAGGAAACACGATTTAGGAGCTTGTGATTTTCATACCATCAAAACTTGCTATTTCTTAGGTTTATGGTTGAAGACAATCATCCTAACTCAAATACTCCTTCGCCTCATTTAAAAAAACCCTAATATTATCATCAATAAGTCTCTTCACGGATGGATGATTACAAAAAGACACTAATTGATTAGGAAAACTTCTAACACCACATTCCAGACAACGACACCAATTATTTTGTGAAGAGCATAATAAGAATCAAGCGATAACGTATATAATATTAAATTGACAGAAATTATAGGAGCGTACCCCAGGCAACAGTGCATTCCTCGCTAGTGGCGCTAGCTTGATTGGCCTGGCACTCAATACCTAAAACAGTAGCGAACGAACTCAAATAGAATTAGGCCATTCTCTGATAACAATGCGATTCACGGAGACACAGCGAGAAGGTGAATCGAGAAGCTTACAGAGATCCATGATATGGTTGCGGCAAATAGCACAATTATCAACAACGATGTCTGCAATAACAGAAACGGAAAGAAAATAAATAAGAGAAGGCAATAGAAATTAGGGTTTGGGAGAGGGTTAAGAGTGAGGTACCCCAAGCCCATAGAGCAACAGCATTCCACTTCTTGATCTCGAATCGCTTCGGCTTCTTGTTGGAAGAAGGAGCGGTGCTGCTGGAAGGTTCGCCGGCGGGAACCATCGTCACGTCGGAATCCAGAGTCGCCATTGTGTCTGTCTCTCGGCGCTTTCAATCTTTGGATTTACAACTCTAGCCTCGTGTTGTATATATACTGCTACATGTATAATGGGTTGGGCTTATCCATTTTGGGCCTTCATGATTATCCACATTGATTTTATATTCGTTTTTTTATTGTTTTATGAACAATTATAAATTGTCACAAAAAAAATTATAAATAATTACAAAAAAACAATTATAAATATAAATACGAGGAATACACATTATTTAAACTTGAATTGACAAGAATTTATTAAGGACGTCAATAATATATAGATTTTTTTTAGTAATAATATATAGATTTTTTAAACCTATACAATCTTATACTGTACTAGATGATATCAAATCAAAAGATTATTTTTTTTTAGGAGTTTGTTCCCTAATTTTTAAAATAAGTTCACTACAATTTTTATTAAAAAATTATCTTTTGATTAATTCTCATGCGGAAGACTGTAATATTAAAATCATAAATATATATAGTATGACAATTAATATCTTATTTATGGCAAAGTTAGTTTGTTACATTAATTAAAGAGGGTCTCCCCTGAACCTTTGTAGGCGATCGTACATATAGAGTCGTATCTTTGATTTGTCCACAACATTCATTCAAGAAAACAAAAACCAGCGGTATCATTCATCATGTAACTAATAGCTCGGAGTTTTTATTGTCATAAGAATATTTTATAGTGATTAAAGATGTTATCAAATATATATATATATATATATATATATATATATATATATATATATATATATATAATATGTACCTTATAAGAACCGTTTCTTACGTGAGAGTAAAATGAATAAATCTGGTAATATATAGTTGAGATTAAAAGTTTTTCAAAGTCACATGGTAACTTAAAAGGTCACATGACTTTTTTAAAAAACTCACATGATCAAGTTCAGCCATCATTGTATGGTTGTATAGCTCATATTCGTCCTCTCACTCTCATAAGAGAGTTTTTCTCATATGATACATCCTCATATGATTGAATATTTGTAAATAAACTAGGGTAACCATTTTTAATATTATTTATAAGTCATGTCTTATTACTTAACATATTTAAATTCATAACTTTGACTTAAAAAATTCAATATAAGTTAAATATAAAAGAAAAGATAATTATACTTAGAATTGGATCCAATTTAAAGTTTTTTTTATATTCATCAAACGTGAGATTTTTTTTAAAACCTTATTTTAGCCTTAAAATTTTTAAAATGACATTCAAATTTATTTTTGTAAGTATAAAATAAAATAAAAGTAAAATGAGAAACCAATTAAATAAAAAAGCTATTATAATTTGATGCATGTTAAACTTTTCTGTAGGTAAAATAATTAGTATTAAAAAAGATATAAGGAATATCGTGGTTCATTCAAAATAGACACATGTACCCTATATAAAGAATAAAGATTAGTGTACCAATCCAACAAGGAATTATAAAGCCTCAATTTACCAACTAAGCAAAATCATAATTTATGCTTGATGATCTTTAAGATTGAATTTACATTAAAAAAATATTAAAAATAACATCATTTCTCAAAACTCAAATGTAACAAATGATTGCACACCACGAAATTAATTGAATTTGTTTTTCCTTCGTATCAGATATAAGACCTACAGATATGGAAGAACCAACTTTTGTTATCTTGAACCAAAGTCGACGATAGACCTACCAATTAAACAATGGTACCAAATATCATTAGATCTAGATTCCATAAAGATAGACCACATCTTCATCGTCAAGATTACAAAATGAGCAAACAACATTATTCAAATATTGTATAACTCCTTTATAGAGCAAATCAATTTCAGTTTGCAACCTTTCTTGAAAATATATCCAACCCAATGCCATAACTTTCGAAGATGCCTTGGTGGACCAAAACAAGCTTAAAACGAGCTCTCCTCCAATGCAATTTGTTATTGTTGAAAATGTAACCTAATCTAACCATGTAGCAAAGAGATGCACCCATCTTCTAAATAAAGTATCATCATCGAGATCCTAGTTAACATCTTTTTCATCCTTCCACCATAAAGAACTATCACCCTCAAAATTATTAAATGGGGCTTACCTATGTTTCCATACCTTGCCTCTGACACCTTAGACGACCAAAGACTCCCTTTTTTTGATAATGTCTTTATCTTCCACCTTGCTAAAAAAAACCTTATTAAAAAGACCAAGTTTTTTTATTCTAAGTCCTTTGACAAATTTTGACCTACAAATTAACCATCACCTATTTTACACAAGTAAATTTGTAATTATCCTTACACCTATCCTGTAAAAATTGGCTCTATAACTTATGCAACTCACTTGACCAAGCAAATGTCGCCTTCGAATGAGAGATAAAGAGTTTTCCAAGAGGACAACTTCCACTTCATCTTTTGAACCATTGTGATGGTTCAGAGCTAGACTTAAAAAGATGGTTGAATAAGTCTTGGACTCTTTTCGCATGAAACTTAAAACTTTTTTAGTGTGAAACTAGCAAACTTTCAAACCATACTTTATAAGATCAGGGATAGAGAGATTGAACACAAGATTTATATTGGTTCACTTCCAACGCAAAAGCTACATCTAGTACCTTTGGACCTGAAGGATTTTCACTATTATAAAAACATCTTTTACAATCACAACATCACCTCGTGTCACAAGTATTGTTGACTCCAGCCACTCTTAATCCCAAGTATTATTTCTAAAGTCTTTTCAGGCAAAACAATTGTTTCTTAACAGAAACTAAGACTGGAAACACGCCAGACTTTACACAAATGTGAATTCTGAGAACTTACTGTATAAATATATACAAGATAAATAGTAGATACACTAAGTATAAAAGATAAAGATTAAGGTTTGCTAAAAGACGAAGAACAAAAAAAGTATTTGCTTTAGAGAAGAAAGCCAAGACAGAGAGCTTGAAAATGCAGAGAGAAATGTTCATGATTCTGATTCTTAAAGTCGTTAACTTTTTCAAGTTTTGAGATCTCTTTATATATATATATATATATATATATATATATATATAGGCCTTTGAGATCCATTGTGAATCCATTGAAGGGATGTAGTCGTCGTGAGCACTGGGCCTTGAAGATGAGATGAGGATAAAAGGTCTAGTACAAGGAGCAGGATTGCATTGAAATGGTGTCCCTTGAGTGCTTCACATCAAAAGACCTTTTGCTAGCTTTCTTCTTTCAACTAAGACATGTAGAACATATAGGGTTGACCATCTGAAAGCTTTTTGACATAAGTACTGATCTTTATCAGCTTTTCTAAAATACGCAGAATAGCTACATTGGTTTCTTCTCATGTGAGCTTTGGTTTTTGCATTGGTTTGTTTTCTTTCCTTCTTTGATAATAAAAGTAATTTCTCTTGATAAGAACTTGGTCCAGAGCATATTTAAAATCATTCTTTATTTTTTTAAAGCAAGCTCTGGAGTAACATTCTTGTTGCTTTAAAAGTCTGGGGTCTGATTGATGAAGCAAGTACGTGTGCTAAGTTCAGAGAACAGAAAGCGTATTACTTAGCAGTCCAAAAGTCTGAACGAACGCACTTGAGTCAGACTCTTCTTGAGCATTGCTCTAGGATCAGACTTTTCTTGATACAAACTTGTACACAATTGTTTTTGATCTCAGGTAGACTTGTTCTGAAATAACTTACATGGCTCAAGGTAGACTTTTTAATTGGTGGAATCCCCATTTCATTTATAACTTGTACATCTTAGGTTTGTAACCTGAAAGACTTAATTGAGCATATTAGATAACACTTAGATAGACTTTATTTAATTAAATGCTTTGATGTATGTCATTAATAAATCTTGGGGTCTGGTAAATAATAACCAATAATTTAAAAATTCTTTATAAATCAGACTTGGTTCTAACACATTGGTTTCCAAGTGAACAAAAAGGATCTTCATTAATTTACAGTGAAGTAAAATGACCAATTTAGTCAACACGTCCATAACCACTTCCACACCCATTAATTTACTTTTATGGAAATTTATTTTCAAGCCACACACAAGCTCAAAAGTCTGAAGTATCCTATTTATAACTACAATATTATATAGTGAAACATCTGCCCGAGAATAAAATGTCATCAATAAACTACAAAGGTGAAACAAACACTTCTTCATTTCCTATCTTCACATAGGAGAAGAACCCATGAGACTCGAGCATACTTATTAGACCATATAAGCCTTCACCCACTAACAAATAAAGGAATGAAGCCATATGATCACCTTGTCTCAAACTCTTACTCATGTAAAACTTCTCTGTAGGACTTCCATTTACCAAAATTGACATTGAAGCAAAACTCAAACACTCCCTATTCCAATAATGATTCCACTTTCTGAGAAACCTCATTCTACTACCCATTATAAAAAACAAAAACTCCCAACTCATAGAATCATAAGTCTTATCAAAATCAACCTTAAAGACAAAACAAAGTTTATTTCCCCCTTCACCACCTCATTAACCACACCACTTCATCCAACATATTCCTTTCTCTCATAAAAGTGAATTGGTTATGAGAGATTAACTTACTCATCACTTTTTTTAACCTTGCTATCATTACCTTTGTGAGTATTTTGTACATAAAGATATAGGTATATAATCTCTAAGACCTTGTTGAGCTCCTCCCTTAAGCACCAAGGAGATGAAATAAGCATTATAGTCTCTTGGCAAAGTATAATGCTAATGAAACTCTTTTATAAATTTGCAAATACTTTGTTTAATAACTCTCATAATGTTTTTAGCATACAACTTAGATGCAACGGTCTTCCCTACACCTTCCCTAACCTCATCCCTCTAATATTTAGCATACAACACCATTTCCCAGAACTCACTTTTCTTTTCCCTCATCCTCCACTTCCACTTCATCAAAAGAGCTATTTTAAAAATAGCCAAATTCCTGCATCCTAAACCTCTCTCCTTACAAGATTTGCGCATCTCACTCCAAGAAACCCAATGTACCTTTTTATTTAACATCACCCTTCCCCGTAAAAAATAGCAAATACAAAATGTAAAACTTTAATTATACATGTGGGCGCCTTAAGAAATATAGGTAGAAAAATGGCAAAGAGGACAATATAGATTTGATCAACACCACGCGAGCCCCAACACACTTTCCTAACTTGACAATCGCTTCTTAATAAATACTAACACTGACTCACATGTTTTGTCTTCCCCGGGAACCCTCATAGCCAAACCCAAATATTTAAAAGGCAAGTCTTTATCTGTATGCCATAATTTATGATGTCGCCCTTAACCATTTTACATATACATTTACCCCAATCACACAACTCTTGTTAAAATATACTTTTAATCCCAGGAAACTTTGAAAGATTTGTAACCCTTTTGACCACCATCACATTATACAAGTCCTCCTTACTAAAACAATAATATCATTTGCATATTGTTAATGTGTCAACACCCACTTCACCCCTACCTTAACCCCTTTTTATGACCCTCAATGTTTCTTTCCTAAACGAATAACACACTGAGAGCCTTTGCCACTAAAACAACAAGTAAGGGTGATAGTGAATCTTCCTGTCTCAAACCATATCCCAAGCAAAACTCATTTGTATGTGTACCATTGATTAGCACATAAATAGATGTTTATCTCAAGCACTAAAAAATCCATCCTCTCAACTTCTATGGAAACCTAATACCCTTCATCACATTCATCAAAAACTCCCTAACACACTATGTCGCAAGCTTTTTCAATATCAGCCTCAAACATAAAACATTGTTTACCCTTCTTCTTCATGTCATACACAATTTCATTTGCAATTAGAATCCACTCCAAAACATGTCTTCCCTTAATGAACATAAATGAATTATCAGAGATGATTAACTCAATAACCTTTCTCAAACAATTAACCAACAACTTAGCCAACACTTCATGTATCACTCCAATTTGTTGGATATGCCTAAATTACCCATTCTATTGCACACCTCCCTCTTTGGAATAAACACCAAAAAAGAACTATTTAATCCCTTCACCAAGCTACCATTTGAGTGAAACATTGTATTCATGGTTAGTTGCAAACCTATGAAAATAATAAATTATGAATATGAAGATCCTACCGACAAAACTTGATATAGTTTAATCCTTAAAGCATGATTCAAATTTTATTAAAAGATTTTATTGACAAAACTCATTTAATAATTTCTACATTTCAAAGTTATTAATTTTTCGATTAATGGTTGAAGGATACATACGTACATTCGTGTATATTTATATATAATACGAAGAGCGTAGCAATGTGACGTTGTTATCTTGAGTTAATTTTCGTCAATATAGAACAACGTACGTATTGACATTGTCCTGCCTTAAGTAGTTATAATCACACTAATTACAACCAATAACTTTCATTAGGTCTTAATCTAATTGACTCAGGTCTGTCTTTATGTACAGAGTCAGAACTTCGATTATTATACTGGTTCCACAAACAAAACAAAGACTTGGAAAATCTAAGATCACTCTAATATTCATTTCCACAAGTAGAAATCATCATTGACCTCTGTTTTAGTATGTAGGCGGCTTATTTAATGGCCACTATAAGAACTTCTTTCTTTATTCTGCAATTTTTGTTGTTTCACGTTATGAATATATATTCAAAAAATTATTATTTGATATTAGCCATTATTATATATTGACTAATATATTTTTTATTTAGACTTCACCAGTTTTATTTATTATAATTTTACACTGTATCATTACACATTAAGCGGAAAATATTAAAGAACTCTCGGACTTTTAGCAATATATAATTAACAACAATTTTGAGATAAGACCAAAATACTAAAACAGAATAAAACAGAAGAGCAGGGAGATTACTAAATACTAAACAGAAACTAGAAATTAAATGACAAAGGACTTAGTGAATTTTCCGAAGTATTCTTTTTGCTGGATGTTTTCCAAACTAGCTACAATGTGGTTCAACATAACTCGATTAAATAATTAATAAATACTTTCTTCAACTTTTATATATAGGTTTTATAATAGTGATGATTGGCATTTAAAATTAAAAACGAAGATAATGAGATCCCTCTTGTTGTGTTTTGACCTAATCAATAGGGAAGACTCTTTCATCTAGCCCTTACTACATCGCTTTTTTTAAGTCAATGATGACAAATATGGGAGCCACTTGCCTTTTCCTACAGGACCATGACAGCTACACCTACATGAATACCCCAACATATATGGATATGGTCTTACATCATTATGGCCTACAACAAATGTACATGCAGTGTTTTGGCCGAATCTGTGGCCAAGATATACAAATAATGAACCCCCTTTTTCAATAAATAAATCAAATAATAAATGAAACGCCCAACCGCCCCGAAAAAGAAACAGAAAGGTTCAAACTTTGAAAATGAAACCATGTAGAAAATGCCAACGAAACAAACAATTCATCCCACAAATTCGATTCAAACCATGGTAATATGAACGTCACAGTTTATAACACTGTGACCTACTTGATTTAATCAAATACGTGCATTATTGTAAAACACTTATAATAATAACTTATACAAAATAAACCCTGGCCTACTTTTGACCTACCTTGTTTTCCAATAGGTACATAATGCATCAACTTTAAATGGAATATATAATTTTAATGTTAAATTATGCAGAAGGAAGAAAGAAGGGGTGGAGGAGCTGGAAAAAGCAGGGACCGAGAGGACACTGAAGGGTGAAGCTTTAATGGCCCCTTGTGCATTAATTGAAGAGAGCCTCAACGATATATCACGGGGATAGTAATTACATATTGATGAAGCACGAGAATATACAAGTTATTGTGGATCATAAAATCATTCTCTAATTAAATGAACAAATCAATATGAGGAATTATTGATCACAAGAAGCCTATAATAAAAAGAACAATTAAATAGAAAGTGCAATAAATTAATAAGAATTGGTTGATGATGACGAGACAGGGACTGGTGGATTTAAATACTACCACATATGTTCTTTAGATGTGGAGCTAGATAGAGATACCTACGTTCACTTTCTTCTGTTATATTATCTTGTGTAAAACTAATAACAAAATGTCATTTTCCAATGGAATTCTCCTTTTCAAGTATTGTCAACTTTTAATAATAGTTGGTGAAGATTAATTTCCTTTTCTTTCTTAATAGGAATTCTCTAAAACACTACTACATCAAGAATAATCTTGAGACAAATGAGCTCAACAAAAACTTTATGAAACAGGCAAAATCAATATATACCACCGTCAAATAATTTAATTAATTAATTAATGGTGATTAATTTATAATTCCGATTCAATGGATTAATTTATAATTTATGTTTATTAATTTACCACTAGAAGATTAATGTTGATAATTATATAATCTACTAAAGTGACAGTAAAACTCATCATAAAATCTTGTCATTGTACATATATAATTCACTTAATTACTTGCCATTAAACTTGTTGATCACCTGGCTGAAATTTGTTCTAACTTAATTATATATAGTTTTAAGTTAAATCCCTAAGAAGCAACTATACTACCTTAAAAAGTCAAGAAGAATCTTGTTGTATATTAATCCTATCCAATTTAAATTATACCATCTAAATTTTTAATGTGGTGTGTTCACCCTTACATACATATTAATATATACAAAATGATATATTTCTGATATTTATGGTAGGGTTTGATTTTGAAAGAAAAATAAGTCGGTTGACCGCACATGTTAAAAATACTCAAAGTTTGGTTTGGTTTAGTTGGTGCAGTTTTTTTTTTCTAAAAAATAAAATCACAATTCAATTAATTTTGTCTATGCTAAATCAACATGATCTTATAATAAATTGTAATTACAAATAAATAAAAAATAACAGTTACATAAAAGTACAGTATTAAAAATGTTACTGGTTTCATAAGTTCACTTAATTGAGTCTAATTAATCTCTTTGATTAAAAGAGTACATGTTAATTTTGTTTAATTGACTTTAAATAAAATTGATTTTAAAAAGTATAATGGTAAATAACATGTGTAAATATATAGTTTGGTTTGATTCTCAAAAAGGAAACTACAAGTCGAATCAAACTACACTAAAACTTTGATATTTTTATTTTGTGATTAGTGACCAACTTGATTCGATTTGGTTTATCAGTTAGTTGTAGCTTAATACAGTTATTAAACACCTTAAGATATATGGAAAGGGCAAGTTTTATTGAGATTTTAACTTCTTTTTAATTAATTTTAAATTTATAAGATGAATTTAAGTATAATAGAATGCCGATCTATTCTCTAATAGGTCGACGTTAATACTGGAAATAACGTGTTCCTAATGCATAAATTCATAATCCTTTATACCTAAAAAAATCCTGTAAAACTTAAATAATAAATTCACAGTTTATTAAGGATTGGATTATATATAATAAAATAGCTGTATGTATGAAATAAAAGTGTAAAACAATTGAAATCAAAATAAAATCTTATATAACTTTATATCTCATTTTTCTTATTTCATGTCTCTTTATCTTTTATATTTTCATTACTTAAAATTTTTATTTTTATTTATAATATAAATAAAAAATAAAATTAAGCAATTGAATGGAATTAAAAATAAAATAATTAAAAAATAATAGACGCTCATGCATGCAAGCTAGCGTCCATATTAGGGAAGAAAAGAGATATAAACTCGGTTAAACTAGACTTTTAAACACGGTTTTAAGACCGTGTTTGTTCCAGTCGTAGTAGTAGATAAGAGTTTTTAACTACGGTTTTCAACCATGGATGAGGCATTTCAAACTCTTGTGCATCGTTGAAGGACTTCTTTAACTTATGATTAGCTTTAAGAAACCTTCAATGTCAAGTATAAACACTTTCCCTTCCATGATGTAGTCAATCAGAACAAGTTCCCTCCTCACATATATAGGACACGCTTTATGACTCTTGACACTATATACCCTGATAGGTTACCATACGCTGAAAAATTATTGATTGTGCAGAATAACATGGCACGCAATTTGAATGATTGTCTTGCAAACCTGTCAAACACATTAACCCCGTCGTCCCATAACATTTTGAGGTGTTCACCTAATGGAGTCAAGTATACATCAATGTTGTTTCCTAGTTGTCGTTGACCATAAATCATCATTGATAACATAACATATTTGCGCTTCATGCACAACCATGGCGGCAAGTTGTAAACAAACAACAAAACAAGCGACGAACTATGGTTTGTGCTTAGGTTACCGTATGAATTCATTTCGTCTATGGCTAGTGCAAACCTAACATTTCTTGGGTCACTAGCAAAATCCGAAAACAAGTTATATCCAGTTTCTTCCATTGCATCCATCTGTCGAATGCTTAAAATGTCTGTCAACAACCCTCTCATCTGCATGTCATCTGATCAGCTTTGCATCACCTGCATTGGCAAACAAATAGAGCTGGGTAAACGGGTTTAGTCACTCCTTACACGGGTTGCGGGTTAGAAAAAAATGGACCATTTAAAAAGCGGGCTCACGGGCTAGGACCGCGTAACCCGCGGGTTAAAACGGGTCTGGCCCGCGGGTTTGCGGGCCAACCCGCGGGCCAAGTAAAAATAAAAAATATATTATAAATATATTTAAAATAGAAATAAAAAACTAAAAACTCTAATCCTAACTTAAACCCATGTAATTGTATTTGAAGTTTTTAAGACATTGGTGATGTTATTAATTATTATCATGCATTTGTAATCTATTTGTCATGTTTAAGGTTTATATTTGGATAAAAAACTATTAAATTTAAAATTTTATGAGTTTTTTTTATGAAATATGATTGGATTTTTTAAATTTTGGATAATTAAATATGTTAAATTACACATATTTTTTGTTTCATAAAAAAAATAATTTAGACCCTACAATTTCAAAGGAATAAAAAAGAAGCAAAAAAGTAATTTCATAGGCGGGTTGGCCCGCGGGCTGGCCCGCGGGTTCGCGGGCTTGTCGCGGTCCCAAAAAAATCAGCCCATTTAGAAAGCGGGTTCCGCGGGCCAGCCCGTTGCGGGGCGGGTTGGCCCGTATACCCAGCTCTACAAACAAACACTTTAGTCTTAGAACTATTGACAGATACCATAACACGTTCACTGAAGACCCTTTGATATGGAATGCATCATAATATTCCACCTATTTCTTCTTGTATTGTGACACCCCACACCTAAGACAATGATGCAATATTCATACTCCCCGTGGTATAGTACACAATCATTTGAGCACGCGTGAATCTTCTCATACTCCAGACCTATAGGACACAAAACCTTCTTAGCCTCGTAGTTACGATTTGGCAAGGTGTTACCAGCTGAGAGCATTTCTTTCAATAACTTAAGCAACTTAGTGAAACTTTTATCAGTCCACCCATTTACCGCCTTCAAATAAAACAATCATAAAACTGCTGACAACCTCGTGAAATTGGCGTAGTTCGAATACAAAGGCTTCTCAGAATCCTCACACAGTCGTGTATATGTGAGCTCTCTTATAACTTTCTACTCTCATATCACGAATCATATCCCCAAGTCGGTCATCCATGTCAACATCAATGTCATGCACAGACCTTCAATTTTTAGTTTGAAAAGTGCTACTTGGCATGACGTCTTCACCGTGTCGTATCCAATGCGTATAACTCATAAGAAAACCATCATACAGTAGATGTTCTCATACCACTTCCAATTCTAGTTGACGCATGTTCAAGCATTTTACATAAGGACAAAAACATCTTCTAGACCTCCTTATCATTTCTACTACGAATTCTATGAATAATTCAACTCCACTATACTCTTCACTTATGCATGATGCAGTTATCCAACTTCGATCCATACTAGCTATTTACAATACACATAAACATAACATTGCTATGAATCTTGTTTTTTTTACAAAGATGGTGGTCCTACCTATTCAATATGAACATTTTTCTATACTTCATCACTATGTGTAAGTATGGACTCTTTTAGAATTTGTTAAAATTTTAGCAGCATTTCACATTGGTCTCTAAGTACACAAAATGAAAATAGTGACATCTAATTTAACTATAATCAAATATGCACACAAAAAACAATACAAAATGAAAGTAACCAAAACTTAATCAAATTTTAAAATAAGTGATAATTTTTACATAACAATGACGTATAAAAATTTGTTCATCCCAAACTATCCAAACAGACAATTCAAGATTCAACACAAACGATGAATTTGGTAGATGATTAAGCATAATGGTATCATTGATCCATATAGCGACTAAATGAGATAAGACTTTGTCGTTGTAGTATTTTAGTTTTATTTTTATTTTTGTGCTCCATAAAAATAATTTTTACTGCGGTTCTACACAATCTATTAGTGCCGTTTCCGCCACACTTACAAACCGTGCACTAATAACTGCAGCAAAGGTATTGTTAACGTGCTACTTGTATTTTCTGGCTGTTATGTCTCTTATTAGTGTAGTGCTACTTGTATTTTCTGGATATTATGTCTCTTATTAGTGCAGTTGCAACTGTACGTACACAGGTCCTATCCTGAAATTTTATGGGCCCTGTGCGACACAACACTTAAAGGTCCCTTAGTATATTTTTTCAAAGAAAAAAAATTATTGAATAATCAAATCAATATTATCAAAGTCATTGTAAATTCTAAACACATCATCATCGTGTAAAGAATAATAAGAAGTCAAAATAATAAACGGTGCTCCTGTAGCCTCGTGTTTTCCTTTAAAAATTGTTTTTCCACCTATACTAAAGCAAAAAGGACAAATTATCATAAAAATGGTTTCTTCTAGTATTTTTAGATGCAAAATCATTAATAAGAATAGAACAAGAAAATATAAAAATTAGAGTTAGCATGTGATCGAATATGAGACCTTTAAGTAAAATTCATATAACTTTACCATTAAACCATTCAAACTATATTGAAATTTTTTTATTTTTTTACATAAGCTAAATATTTTTTTAAGTCCTCATTAACAATGGGTCCTAGACCATTGCCCTTGCTATTAAGGCCCAAGGCCGATACAAGGCTGGTACTAATACGATATTAGTGCAGAATAGCCAGGAAATACAAGTACCACGTTGGCTATAGTTATCGCTGCAGTTCCACGTGGAACCGACTTAACCATACTAATATAGCCTTTACATGTTCACTGTATGTATAGATGTTTGCCATGTTATAAAAAATTTACCTTAATTAGTACGGTTCTGTTTTCTGCATGAAAATACAAAAATTGCACATATATTAATGTGTTCATTATTTTTTTGTTGGAACACTAATATATTATGCCATAATAAGCTTATTTTGGCGTAATATATCGGCCTTATTAAATAATGAAGGTATAACAAAATATGAGATAAGAGGGAAAAATCATAATATTAAATTTAAATATTTATTTATTAATATAGTTATTATCTAATCTAACCAAATAACTTGTAGAATTATTTATCTAATCTTTTAAAGATTATGAATATACATCAACAGTTGCATATTATTATTTTAACTATGGTAAAATGTGTAGATGCTACACTATATTTAACTCTTACAAAATACATGTGAAAATTGTCGTGCATACAAGATGTCTTTTGTGGTGAATATTTATTATCTCCTTTTTTCTTGTAAACTCTCTTATTCCTTATGACAATTATGTTATAATTGGTTGAGTTTTTGTTTAGTTTTGTAAAATAGGTGTAAAGGTCATTTTAAAAGTAATCTGAGGTTAGATTTGATAATAAGAGTAAATATGGTCTTGTTGCTCTGTGGTTTATTTCTGTTTGAATAATTTGAGAATGCCAAAATAATGTTATCTTTAAGGGTAAGAGTGTTTGCTTAGAAAAATGTTTAAATTGGTTCAATATAGATATTGATTTAGTTAAAGTTTAGCATGAAACACTCTTCTTAAAGTTTTACTGAGTGGTTTAAATAGCCTTTGCTATGCTTGTCATGTTTGTAATTTTTTCTATTTGTATAGGGGTTAGGGTGTCTCTTGTATCCTCTTTGATACTTGAACTGATCGTGGTCAGGGTACAAGGGCCAACCTCAAGATTAGTCCTCAAAATATGTTGTTCTCTTAGATTTTACACCGATCCAGTGGGGATCCGGTATCATAACCTATATTCCAGTGTCAAAATAAAGATCTTGGAGTGATTTACCATACCAAATCATCAGCCTTACACATTGTGGGGCGAAAATGGGTGTCACCTACAAGGACACTCTGACGCTCAAGTTAGTGAATATTCAAGGAGAATATCAGAGCTCAAGCGTAAGTTATACTATCTAAAAAGTACCTTTCATTCTTTGTGTGTGGGTATTTATACCTAGAGGTAGCGAAAGAGTCGTTTCGAGTAGGTGGGGTTACCATACAAGGTGTCAGCGTGATTTTAATCATTTGTAGAAAGGCTGACACGCAACCATGACTCTACCTACCAACTGTTGTTTTTTATCAGTCACTTTGCAGATTATTTCCCCAACATGTTATTGTATAAGTCAGCTCTGACTATCCGGTGTTGAGAGAATAGCTCACACTAGGATCATGTCATGAGTCTCATACGTAGTGTTGGGAGTAGGTGTTAAACTTCAACGATTTCAACGATGTCGATCTTGCATGACGACTTTTAGGTCAAATGACTTTTCTACCTATAGGCCAGTATCGAGACTGGATCAACACTATTATTTTTTATTACTAAAAAAGCAAAGTGTTAAGCCAATTTATAGTTTTACAATGCTAAACAGGCATTCAATGTAGTAACATTTAATTATAGTTGTTTCTAATAGTTTTGAGGCCTGGAACACAGCAAACACGAGAGGTTTCTTAAAGTAAATATTTTTTATTGTCAAATAAAAGAGTTCAATAATTTAAGTATAAATTTTTATATTGCTTGAAAATTAAAACCTTTGAAACTATATATGGGTACAAACTCTACACTCTAATGATAACAGTGATACTATTATAAAATCATTAAGAATGTAATAATAATCTTAATGAGTTATAATCTTGATAAAATATTAGTCAATGTCTTTCTTATCTCTTGTCTTCTCTCTCTCTCTCTATGTTCTTTATTGGAATTTGGTTGAGGGAACTAAACGTGTTAGGAGTGAAAATAGGCTAAGTTAAAGTAAGCTTTACAAGGCCAAAATATAGTATAGTCCTTACTTGTGAAGCTTAACATTTGTTACATGACACAAACTATATTTTCATATTTGATCTGCCATATTTAAAAGTTTGATTTAGCTTGATAGTTTGTTTAAAACATTGATTTATATTAAAATTAATAAAAATACCAACAAACATATATTAAATAAATCAACGAGTTCATCTTAAGTAAACAAATAGGTCTAACAACTTATATAAAATATACATTTATTTATCAATTTTATACATTAAAGTTAATTTTAATATATTATTAAACAAGTCAAGTCAAACTATACTTTAAATAAACTAGGTCATGATCCCCAACCATACTAAGCATCATGATAAAGATTGTTCATACACATCTAAAGATTCTTAATTTAGTAAAAACTCAAAAGCTTATTTTCGCGAGCACGTATAATAACTTTTGAAATTAAACCCTCTTTAATTATGGATCCCAAGCAGGTGTCATTTTATTCGCCCTTAGGAAACACGAACCTATGTGTAACATAAATAACCTATGTCTATCAAGAATGATAACTTATTTATTTCCTTGTAAAAAAATAGTATAACAAATCAAATATCATATTCAACTAATTAATTGAAACCAAAATCTTTTATATTATTATGAGAAGTAGCTCAATATGTGTAAGTTATTATAGATTCATTTTCTATTCCCATAAAAAAAATACTTTAAAACAATGATGAGTGGCCATGACATCTCGCGCCCCTCAAAACATCTGCATGTTAATTCACTTAATAATAATAATCTTCAGTTACACAATAATTTTGCAAAAACGATAATAATATGGTGTAGGTTATGAATGAGGTTAATTTGTCAAAATCATATAATTATTTCGTAAAGATCCCACTTGGAGTGAATTATTATGAAGTAAGAGGATGTTAAACCCTGCCAAGTCAACTCACTTCAACCGGGTCAAATTTGCAGGGTAGTCGGGTTGATTCAACAATTTGACGTGTTAAATTTAACATATTTTTATAAATTTTCATATAAAAATAATGTATTGTATAAATTTATAATTAAGTTGAGTGTCTAGATACACTTTTAGTTTCATTTTCAAAAAAGTAACTTCTTAGGGAAAAAAATATTACTTGTACCAAACTTTTCTTAAAGGTAAACTTAGAAGAAAAATAATCATAAAGTAATTATTATTTGGAAAAAAAAATTAATTAAAAAATTATTTATCAGAACGGAAGTAGTAATCTGTGACTTTTAAAATTCATCCATTGTCTCGGTTTATTTATTTATTGATTCAAATTGTCTTGGTTTATTTGTACCCAATTGTTCGTTTTTTCTTTGCTGTTTATTGAGTTTGGCTATACTTAGCTAGATTAGTAGTAGACAAAGTTTAAATACGTTCATATGCATCCTTTATGATATGCGGGAAAGTTAGGGATGTTTATTATTGATGAAATAAAATTATTTAATCAATTCAAAATAATTAAAAATTAATCAAACTGAGATTGTAAAAAAATTGCATTTGGTGTAGTTTGAATCAGATTTCAAATAAACTTTTGAAAATTTAATCAAGTTCAACTAAACTATAATCTTCAATGTATTATTTTTATATTTATGTTATCTTAATTACTAAATTACACTTATGACCTAAACTTAAAGTAAGACTTAGAAAACTTTAGGTAGTAATTTGTATTTTTTGATTATGTTAAAAAATTTTACTGTTGTGATTTTATTTTTGAATAATTATTCTTAATTTTATTAGGTTAAAATTATATATATCCTCTAATTGATTTTGTAAAAGAATACAACTAATATAAAATTAAACAAACCGATCAAATCCAAACCCTATTTGATCAAATCGAATTAAATGGCATCATATATTTTAATTGAACTGCAACTTAATAGGACTAAATTATATGATATTTTGTATAAAAATTCAAATTATTATGAACACCCTAGCGGGAATATATCCAAATCCTTTTTATATATGATTTACAAAATGTTCCCATATATAGTGAGCCAAGCAAGATTAGGCCTAACTAATAATTTTTTTTTAGAAAACTAATCAAGTGTCCGTTTGATAATCAAACAAAACTGTAATTAATAGTTAATATTAATTCTTTACGTTATTCGAGAAAATTAAAATTTCGTTAAACTAACAAATTATTTTTTCAAGTGATCAAGTTAAGGTTTAGTTAATATAATAACCAACCAAACAACCATTGAACTATAGCTTAACCCTTAAGTAAATATGATTATCTTAGTAGTTTCCATTGTTATTATTATACTTGAATTTGACGGAATAAAACAATGTACTCCGACCTTTTAAAAGTTTTCCACAGTGAGACACAGTTTTCCACTTCCTCCTCAAACCTTTCCATTCCCTTTTCTCCTTCGAGTATAAAACAAAATACATTACTGATAAGGTGAATAAAATTTTATGTCGCAGTATTGTTGTCGTGGCCAATGAATAAAACTTTGTGACTACTATAATTTCGTTTGTAAGAAGAGTAAAATAGACTGAACTCATTGAGTTAACCCATCTCAATGTCTATTTATTCATACACTAATTACTTTTAACAAAATCTCACGTGAGATAAGTATGCTTCCATGAGTTTTACACTTTAACATTGATTTTTGATTTAGACACTTTTCTGATTGAAGCAAAAATCCCGACAAAACATGTTGAAGGTGAGTACTGTCATTTTTGTTGCAAAGGGTCTCGGGGGGCTTTGTGGTGTAAAAATAATGTTCTTGAGTTATAAAATTAGAAACAAAGCTCAAGTTTTAGATTTATTTTCTTAATTTTTTAAAATCCTAAAATGAGTTAAAAGGTTTTGATAAGATTAAAAGAAAATAAATTTTCATTTGGAAAGGATGTGAAAGAATTAGGTTGAGTGAGTTGGGCACAGGCTTGTAGTCCAAAAGAGGTAGGTGGGCCAAAGAATTAAGAACGTCGAACTATTCAATGTCGTTTCGTCGGGGGAAAATGGAGGTGTCGATTTCGTGAAGGGACAATTAGATCATTAAGAAGCTACAATTGGTAGAGATAAATAAGAATGGTTTTTCTGATTTCTGAAATGTTTTACAATATAATAAAATAATTAAAAATTATGTTGCACTTATTTGCAAAGTAATTTAGAATTACTTTTAATTTTTATTTTTGTATTCTTATCATTACAACTTTGTAAATATAAAAAAAAAATAGATATAAGAAAGACAAGTGACAAGAAAATGTTTACTCGTAAGAAAAAAATTGTTTATGGTAGGTACAAGAAAGAAAGAAAAAAGTTAAATTTGACACCGTAAGGATTATTATTAATGATGATTTATTTAATATATCATTTCATTTGCCCGGTATTGGAAGCCAGGTTTTTGGTATAGATATCAACTTTATATTTTCAATATCTTTTACATCGATTGATCGGTATCTGATATTATATCATTAAGTTTAGCAAGAATTTTAATGTCTTCTTATATTTCGCACACTGGTATCTTGTGTTGTAGGACAAAATAAGGTGTTATTTGTAAAAACATTTTGATGTTCAATTCAATTTGATATCAATATTAGAGTTTAAACGTTAGGGTTGAATTAAATGTAGCTCATACATACTAAATGAGTGATATTTATAAAAGTTGAGTGATGCTCGAATGTTTTGATTCTTGTTAAGTACTTTTTTTTGTAAAGTTCAAGAAAAACTAATACAAACATAGATATTTTAGACACATTTAGAGGTGTTGGTTGGTATACCCTTATTGTGCCCTTTAATATCTATCTGATGTCGATTTATTAACGATACCAGTTATCTTAGATTCTACGAGGAAGCGATACTATGATGCTCACATTGGTACTAATCAAATATTGTGTATTACTACTGATATAACCTAAATATGTTAGAATACAAAAATTAATTATTCATAGATTACAAATTTAAGAAGGATATATATATATATCGGGGATGTATCATATGAGAAATGTTTTGTAATGTGATAGTGAAAGGAGCGAATCTAAGCTGTATAACCATACAATAAATGATTAAAATTAAAAGTTTTTCAAAGTCATATAATCACTTGAAATGTCATATGACTTTTTTTAAAAACTCACATAATTAATCTTAACATTTATTGTATGATTTTATAGTCCAAATTTACTTCTATTGTATGATTTTAAACCCAAATTCATTTATCTAACTCCCACATATTTTAACAAGTCTACTTATATTTTTGTTGGATGCATGTAAACTCTACCTATATTTAAGATTTTAAAAAAATTATCTACAGAAATTATTCAAAACTAAAGGCAATATGTTTTTAAACAAAAAAAAAAGGTAATACGTGTTAAAGCGAAAATTTTCGGCACTCCATAAAACCTGGCCCTGCATATCAGCAATAAATTTCTGGACCCACCTCAACTCTCTTCCTTGCAACCGCTCGCTGGTTGTTGTGATGAGTGGATCTTTTTTTTAAGAGGGATGAGTGGATATCTATGTATCTTTGATTATTTACTGTCACTCACTGATTTTAGATATAAATAACTTTTAATAAAAAAAATTTATCCCAAGTAAAATTATATTTTTCAAAAATTGTTAAATGTTTGTGTACTAAATATATGATTTATATATATGTATATATTTTCAAAATAGTTAATATTTCATGCAACTAATAACATTAAAGATATTTTAAGATATTACAAAAAATATTTGATAATATCAATGTAAATAACTACTTTTAAATATCATTCTTAATATATGTATAAATAATTATTTTTATATTTAGAATCGGAGGAGGAGGTAGTATTTATTAATTTTGATGCTATGAGGTAGGAACAAGCTATTAAAAATAATAAACTTTTATTGAAATATATACAATAATCATATAAAAATATAGTTATTTATCCAATAGAAAGCCAATGTTTGAGTTTAGCATTTGATCCATGAGAAGGCGAAACCTAGAGTAGGGTTAACGGTCCCACAAGCTTGAATAGAAAGCTTGGTTCTTAATTTTGAAATTGGAATATTTAGAATGAAAGTAGAACATTTAAGAAAAGGCATGAAAAACATGAGCGGAGTAAATGGGGTTTGTGATTGCAGAGGCAGGCAGCCAGCTTGCGTGGCTCAGAGCTTTTAATAAGGGAAGCAATTTTGCAGGGAGAAAGCGTGTGCAGTGCTATCTATTATCGGTTATGTCCTTTCCTCTATGTGTAGGAATCTTATGATGACCCCAAACAATTCTTTCTTTCAACAATCCATGCCTCTTCAATTACCTTTAACATATAATGTTTTTCAGTCAAAATTTTCGTGATTCATCTTGCCTATTTTTACTTATCTAACGTTTAAATTATTCAAAGTCAATTTAAAATGCCATTGGTTAAGAGGGACAATTTCATCTATGGTTGAAATGCTATATGGAGCATAGGATGACACTGGAAAACCTCCTTGAGAGAGGAGAATAAAACAAATACCAAGTCAAGCAAGGATAGAACTCAAGAAGGAAACAAAGTTTCTAAAAAAAGCGGTAGTAGAAGTGATTTCGCCAAATTGGGGGGTCTATGATGACCCACTCTCTCTCATTTTAAGTAAGAATTTGAGAAATTTTAATTCCCCATAATTTTAGAAGTACACGATTATCTTCATATCATTTTGATATGGATCTAAGGCTCTTTTTTCTTTTCTATTTACTGATTATATAAATGATTTTGAAACCCTCATTTTTGTAATTTAAGTAACACATATTTAAATAATACAACTCTAATTTTTTAAAGATTCAAATAATACAACCCTAATTTTCTAAAGTAATTCTCTAGATTTTTACGTATTTATTATTTATTGTGAACAAGAAGAATATGCAAAAGTTGAAACTTAAAATAACCAAAACCAAGTGAAAAGAGATCGTATTACTACAAGTTCCACTTGAACGAGCCAAATGTTTGATCATATAATTGATAGGATATCGTTAAAAGGGGTTTAATTTTGCTAGAATAATTGCGTCTAACCTTATGATGCTGTTAACGAAATTGTCTGAAGATATATAAAAAATCATTAATGTTGTTATGATTTTCTAAACTGACAGAATGGTTTCATATTTTTAAAAGGATTCAGGAGGTTTTGATCATTATTGTAAAATGAAGGTTCATAAATTGAGGGATGCTTTCATGATTTGAGCACAACAAGCGGGTGTCATGTTTTCCTTGAATTTATTATATTTATCATGAATGTTTTTCAACTTTTTCCTTTCTAATAAATGCATTATACTGTAAGAATATATATATATATATATATATATATATATATATATATATATGTATGTATATGTACTTGTTTAGCAATTATGCTAGTCGCTAAGAACTCAACAAATGTGTATGTATGTATATGTACTTGTTTAGCAATTATGCTAGTCGCTAAGAACTCAACAAATGTGTCTCCTCTTTATATATATAATTGACAACGATATTGTATGTTGAAAGAGTTATAATTTAATACCCAAGTCATTGTTGATGATCAACGTTGTTTGAATCATTTATTTCACCAAATATTTTGGTTTCAATGCACACACTCTATACTAAATAAGAAAATGCATGTATACACGTACCTTGTATATAATATGTATATTCACATGACATATGATCCAATTCCTTTTGTAGAATTGGCCAACCAATTAAAATTATTATGGGGGAAATAGAAGAGCCTAATTAAGAAAGATGAGAGAGAGAACAAAAAGAATAAAGCCCGTTTTCTTGTCCCAAATGTGATGTCATGGTACTTTCAACGTATCATGGGAATCGATTATCAAACGTATAATCTAGGTATCCCTCAACGGCGCCATTAAAATGGATGATGTAATGCAAATAACACTTTGACAAATTATTAATTAAGCATGGACCAAAGTACTCCAGAAATGACCAACAAAAAAACGGATTACTACTTAAATAACCAATGTGAAGAATAAAAATTATCCGAAGTTTTTTTTATGGGTAAAAAGTATTATTAAAAAGGTACAAGAAGTATCTTAACTTATATATAACATTAAAGAATCACAAACATGTAAGACATAAAAAAGATTCCCTATACCAACTTCTAAATTGTAACAATTCAAACATCTTATGTAAACAAACATTTTCATTCTTAAAAATAACATTATTGCGGTATCTCCAAATCGTCTAAATAGTTACCCAGACCCAAAAATCTGTCAAAATTGCATTTACACTCATCATGAAGTTCAACCAATCATAACATTTTTGTCATAAGGAGTATGAGAACTTATAAGAGAAAATCAAATGAGAACTCAACTCTACACACACGCATCACAAAAAACACAAAACAAAAATGAAGTAAGGTACAACACTCATATAATAATATTAATAAAGTCCGACCTAGTTAATAGTATGTAATTGAATTATTTAAGTATATTGTGAAAGATTTGAAGACAGTATTCTTTATTTTTTTAATTAGATGTAACACCTTTAAAATTACCAAAAATCGATGAGATAATATCAAAGAATAAAAAGTAATAATTATTTCATTTTAATTTCTAACTATCAATTAATATTTTCCTTTTAGGGTAAGACAGCTCACTTACTTTCGGTGCTGCATTTGTAATATAGACTAGGGAGTATTGTTGAGTCCCGGGTTCCATTTGAGAGGATATAATATTCCACACCATCGTCCTTGATACGATGATACACATATTTTATGTGTAACGTGTTTCAGCATATGATTATGATCCCCAGCAAAAAAGAAAGATGGGAAGGGATGGTACTATAAAGGGTCATTTACATTTACCTTACGGTAGACTTTGGAATGATAACGTGTGCAAGACAATTATCATGAAGGGTGTCATGTAATTAATTAGCAACTTTAACATGCTCCAATTAATGGCCCATGTATTAGGACTTGTATAAATATGTACTGGTCAGGACACATGCATTTCCTTTGGTTAGCACCAAAATTGTAATAATAGCACTGTATGAATAGTTACAGTGTGTGGTTAGATACTCAAATCCATGTTATGTATATAGAAATTTGTTTTTATTATGAAAGACAAAATTTAACCTAATTAGATATAAGATTTATCTTAATGACTTTTACATTTGAAATCAATTAAAGATATCTTTGATTTCACAAAAATATATAATATTACATATTTATAAGGGATTTGTTTACTTCAAGAGATATCATAATTCCTCATTTCTTTTTAATTTGATGGCCCTTATTAATTATACTCATTAATCAAAATTATTTTATTAGATCTATTTTTAATCAAAACCTAATTTCATATCGCCATTAATTAAAATTTACTTGATTAAACCTACTTTGATATCCATCCTGTTGTATGGCTTTCAACCATTATTTCTAGTCTTATTTTATTCATATGTGTGAGTATTCCTTATAATAAGTACTACCTTACCTCCAGCTTTTAACATAAGAATTTTTTAACTAATTTTAGTTTTTAAAAAAAGTTAGTTAATATAGTTAAAGTCATTTAATTTGTTTATAAATTATACTAGTTTTTTAAAAGTACACTCTAATTTTTATTGGTATTCACAAATCTTCACTAGTGGAAAAAATGGATATAATCACGGTTAAAAATGGCCTTTAATCACGGTTAAAGAACCGTGGTTATTGCAGCCGTGGTAGTAGATGAAGGGCTTCAACCACGGTTAACAACCATGGTAATAAATCACATCTAACCACGGTTGTCGAGCATAACCGTGAATATAACAGACAATGTATATTCACGGTTATAGTAGAAACCGTGGATAAAGAACATCTATATTCGCGGTTGTTTAGAATAACCGTGAATATAAGTAGTAAAAAAAATTCACTTACAGACTATGTATAATCATGGTTATGGTAGTAACCGTGGATAAATAGTGTCTATAATCACGGTTGTTACCATAACCGTGAATAAACACTGAGGTTTTTTTTTAATTTGGTTTCTGTTTTATTGTTTCCCAAACATGCATTCAGACAACCAGTACAATATACAGTATCCCACCATATCCAGCAACAATATATAAAAAGAATGGTATGTATATAACAATTAATTTGCTATCAATTCATAACAACCTAAAAAATGAAAGTATATACAATTAAGATGAATGTAATCTAATAAAAGTAAACCCTAAATCCTACTAGATACATATATAAGAGAATAAAGATCCTATATCTAGCTAACTCATTTCCTGACTTCAATGAAGTATGCGGCCCATTGCTTTCTAACATCATCTACAAGTATCTTTGAGAAATATGACCGATCCTTAAAGTACTGCAAACAATGCACAAAACAATTAGAACAAAAGCTATATTTATTACATAAAATTAATAAAATTGGTAGAAAAGTAGTCCAAATGATGAGACTTACATCTGTCCATCCGTCTACTAAATGTTGTTGAACGATGGTCAACATGGTATGCATGATGTAATAGCCACACTCGAAGGTACCCTGCTTCCTGTAAGACTACAATGGACATAAAGTATAGACTAAGTGAATTCGCAACTTAAAAAATATATATTGAAGATTTGAATGAATACGATTGACTTCCTTTTGGGTGCACCCACGCAACTTTTCTTCCGTTGCACTTATTTCCAACCAGTAAATTGTATCCAACCACCGCCCTACGTCAAACAAAACACAAGATAAGTTAGAATCGTATAGTTCTAAAAATGATGTAATCAAATTTGTACTTATTTTTTAGGGATTAACTTACCCGTCTTGTAACATCCCTAATATTTTAGTAAAATTTGTGATTGGCGGAAAATAATAATAATTGTCTTTGAGATTTCTTAGAAATTTTAGGAATTATTATTAATATAAATGCAATTATAAATAATTAAAGATTATGAGAATGAATAAATTTATTTGATTGATTAATTACAAAAGGGTTAAATGAAGAGTAATTGGAAGGAGGTAAAATTAGAAGTTACCAATGGGGGGTAAAAGGTAAGAGTTTAATTAAAACTTTCAAAGAAAATATAAAAGAAAGGAGGAAAGGACAGTTTTTCCCCTGAGCCTTAAAATGAAAAATCTCTCTTCTTCTTCCTCATTCACGTCAGTGTCTTCTTCTTCTTCTCTCTCACCAGCCGTGGACTTGCATGCTCCAAGGGAAGGCCCATTTCGCGTCGAAACTTCGAAGTAACTACGTTTTTGAGACCGTGGCTTTGAGGTGAGTATAGTGGACCCTTTAAATTGAGTTATCTTTCTTCCTCTTCACTTTCTCTCTCTAGCCAAAGGCCATGCATGGTGGGAGGAGCTTCCATTTTCTACCCCTCTAGTGCATGTGAGCTTAAAAATGATAATTGGAACATGAGAGTAGTATAATGTTGATGGGTTTGCATTTCGACCTCCGTAGGTAGCGAGACGGACGTCGGAGGATCGAGTGGCAAAGCGGGTGTTGAACTCGGAGGTAGGACCTTGAACGCGGCATTTAGAGAACGCAGTCAACATCAAGAACGAGTCATCGGAGCTCGGAATTGAGGTAAGGGATGTTCGGGTTGTAATTAATTAGAATAGGTGTGTATTTTGGGTTCGGGTCGTCGAATGAAATATTAAAATGGAAAAAAGATTACTAAATGATAATTATGTGTATATGTATGTATGAATGTGAATTGTGTATGGTTTATGATGATTATGAGAATAAAGTGTTTTACATTGTGATAAATCGATATGTATAGTGGCATTGTGATGACGGGTTTGACAAGTAGGTCACCTATTTGATGAGTATGAGCTGTTGTTGATGGCCACTTGTTATATGATATGATGAATGTGAGTTATACATGTATGATTATGTGGTGTGGGACGGCCGACTGTATGTATAGCCCCTCGTTTCTGGCTCCCGTGGTTTTTGTGCCCAATTGAGCTACCCAGTGGTCAAGTAGGACCCAGTGGTTGAGGTGGAGAGTCAAGTAGGACTCGGTGGACTAAGCAGGGTTCACGGGGTGTCAAGTAGGACCCCTAGCTGAAGGCCGATCCTTTAGTATCTGGATACTACGCGTCGATTTTGTGTGAGTCAGTGGTGATAATTGATGGAGTTATTAGCATTGTGTGATGATGTGTATGTACTTAATTATATTTGCTGATTGTGATTGCAATTTAAGGATAAAGAAGTCGGATGGAGTTTATGATTGGTAAGTATATGTTGATGATGAATGGGTGAGACTGCTTGTATAAAGTGGAGTTTGTACACATGCATTTTGTTATTTAATTTCCGTTCTAGATTAATTACGATGCCAAACACTCACCCTTGCTGTGATTTTCTTTTAATTTAGTAACCAGTGACAGGGAGGAAGTTGAAGCTCCGGAGGTGCGCCAAGCGGAGAATTGATGCCAAGAAGTGAAATGAACTATGAAAATAATGCTAGGTGCAATGTGTAATGTGTTTTATGTATGTCATGGTTACATGTTTCTTATGTGTGATGAAATAAGTATAGTTTGGGTCGAATAATTATGAATGATTGTGATCAGTGTCGATTTTCATGAGTTTGATATATATATATATATATATATATATATATATATTGGCACGGAGCCAATAGTAGAAGTAAATGATAAATTGCTATGGGCTGGTTTTGTAAATAATTATGGGTACCGATAATTCACCTCTAATGTCTAACAACATCTCCCATAATTATTTGACCATAAATGATTAATTATCATTACCCAATAAATTTATTTTCCTTAAAATTCAGGATGTTACAGTAAAGGAGAAACAAGGAGATGATGAATACTTATAGGAAGTCTCGCCCGAGCGAGGGCCGGGGGAATTGATTATGTGCCTATTTCGCTCAAGCGAATATCCCTCGCACCCTTCCGAGTGAAGGAAGGTTAGGATGTTTCCGAGTGAGGCATGATCGAGAGAACCACTTCTGAGTGAAGGAAGGTTAGGATGTTTCCGAGTGAGGCATGACCGAGAGAACCACTTCCGAGTTAAGGAAGGTTAGGATGTTTCCGAGTGAGGCATGATCGAGAGAACCACTTCCGAGTGAAGGAAGGTTAAGATGTTTCCGAGTGAGGAATGACTGAGAGAACCACTTTCGAGTGAAGAAAGGTTAAGATGTTTCCGAGTGAGGAATGACTGAGAGAACCCCTTCCGAGTGAATGAAGGTTAAGATGTTTCCGAGTGAGGAATGACTGAGAGAACCACTTCTGAGTGAAGGAAGATTAAAATGTTTCCGAGTGAATCATGTCCGAGATAAGACCTTCCAAGTGAAGAAAAAGGATCTGACTTCGAGTGAGAATTTTCCGAGTGAGGCATGACCGAGAGGACCATTTCCGAGTGAAGGAAGGTTCTGGCTTCGAATGAAGGAACACGCCAAGTGTAGAGACTCCAGATGTAGGTGCGCTTGAAGGAACACCTTAGGGATATTGCTTGTTTTTCTTTATAAAAGACTATGAATTGTTAGTGAATTTTCTTTGCAAGTCTCGTAACTCGCTCAAGCGAGTAGGAACTCGCTCAAGCGGCCTTCACCGGTTTCGCTTAAGCGAATCAGGGTCTCGTTCAAGTGAATGACCCCTGACCTTTTTCTTCTTCCACTTATTTTAATTAATTCCATTTTATTATTTGATTTATTTACTATTGTTTATTATTTTGAGTATGCTTAAGAAAAATAAATGTTATTTTACCTAATTAATTATTATTAAACGCAAAAAATTTATTGTAAAAAACAATTAAACGGATATAAATAAAGGTAAAATGACGACGGACGTCACAGGTGGTATCAGAGCAGTTCTTTCCAGGATTGCAATAGGTGGATATATGTAATAAATTATGTGAGTCCCGTATAGGGCTATTATGTATTATATTGTATTTGTTGTGGTTATTTGTGTTACTGGCAGGGTAGCTTGGCATCATTCCCTTGGTACTCCGGTGGCGTTGTGTTTTATATGTGTATGAGGTAAATATCCTACTCCCTGATAGATCATTGGTTAGTAATGGTGATGTGTTTGGTTATCGTAGAATTACTTTATGGCTGAAGAAGCTAGTTGTGGTGGAGGAGATGACTTCTTCTCGAAATTTTCTCTAATGATAGGTAGAACTGAAACCAGCCCAACTCTTAAGAAATTCCTGAAAAGGAATCCATCTGCTTATAAAGGAATACATGACTATGATGGAGCACATGTTTGGATACGAGAAAATTGAACAAGTTGATAAAATGTGCCAATGAACGATACTGGCTTAATTAGTAAGGGTTGCTGGAATGTTAAAAGAATTAAAAGCTGGTGGTTGTAGATAGCCCACACTATAGACATTAGGCAAGGTAGGACAGAGATAAAACACACGAATAACAGATTGTAATGGAAATGATATTTAAAGTAATCATAGATATATATATATATATATATGTATGTGTGTGCGCGTATTGGAGTGGACATCTAAAAGTGGGTATAACTCATAAAGGTTAAACCCTATGGTGAAATGAGAATAGTAAGTGCGTTGGTAGCCATAAGTTTGTTTGAATAATGGAGTTTGATATTACATAGAATGAAATAAGTAGATGAATGCTCTAATAAGGTTAACCTTCTTAGGAGGGGATGGGCCTTTTGTAGTGCTTCTATGAGGTAGTTTAAATAAATGTCACAGGTATATCATATTCATATTTTTAGACGATTGATTAATGGATATTAAGAGAAATTATGAGTAATTGATGAATGACGGTGTAAGAATGCCTGTATAAGTTGAAGACAATAGAAAAAGAGTGGTTAGTAATAATTTTCAGTGATATAATTGACGAGGCGATAATTCCCTCAGGAAAGGATTAAAGGAATGTATTATATGAATGATGGTCAAGTGAAGTATATATATATATATATATATATATATATATATATATATATATATATACTGGACTGTTACGTACGTGATAAGAGAAGTAGTAAGTGAATGACACTAAAAGGAGTGATTAAAAAGTAATTAAGCAGATAGATAATGAGGATGAAGAGAAGTTTTACCTAGTCGTTTGGACTTTGCACTGATATTAGTGTTACGTGGGAATCATAACGGCTGGCCACCGTGGGTTCCTTTTAACATTAATTCATTGTGGAGTTGCCAATAGGCATAGGTAAATGAATTATGATGTAAACAGCTTGCATATCGATCGATGATATGAATAGTTGGACTGTATACCCGACTTTCACCTGGCTTAACTACGAAGTGTTGAACTCCTGAGACTGATCACCTCAGGTAGTTGCATTAGTGGTTGAGGTCGTGTGAAGTCGAGGAGACAGACGTGTTTTAGCCAATCTTGGGTGATCAGATTTAGAGAAGAGAAGTGTATGATTCGTATTTCTGAAATTGGTAAATGATTAGAGATGAGGAACAAATAGAGATGAGATTTGGTAACTGACGAATAATAAGTATAGAAAAGTAAATATTGTGACATGGTAGTCGTTATGAATTATTGCTAGATTTTGAAGAGAAGAGATGACCTTAAAAGGAAAACGGATGATTTGAGTTCCTACTAAGGTACACTGAGTGGAGAATTGATGAAGTATCAATAGAAATTAAGGAAACAAGATAAACCAGAGGAGAATCTATTAGTATGGACGGAAAAATATGAATTGAGTTTCCAAACTTTGAATCAATGCTTGACTTCAGCGCCGGTACTTGCACTACCTGATGTGATGAAGGAGTTTGTAGTATATTGTGATGCATCTAAGTTTGGTTTAGGAGGTGTACTGATGCAGGATAATAGGGTGATTGCCTATGCTTCAAGGCAATTGAGATCACATGAGCAGAATTACCCTACTCATGATCTTGAGCTTGCGGCGGTGGTGTTTACATTAAAGATCTGGCGTCATTATTTATATGGTTCTTGCTTTGTGGTATTTAGTGACCACAAGAGCTTGAAATACTTATTTGATCAGAAAGAATTAAACATGAGACAAAGGAGATGGGTGGAATACCTAAAAGATTATGATTTTAATCTGAGATATCATCCTGGTAAAGCAAATGTTGTGGCTGATGCCTTAAGTAGAAAAGTATTACATGCAGCCTTCTTGATGAGCAAAGAACAAGAATTGTTGGAAACCTTCCGCGATATGAATATTGGGGTTGTTATGAAGGCCCCAGATCAAATGATAGTTGGGATGCTGAAGATCTCCAATGAATTTCTGGAATCTTTAGCTGTGGCACAAGAGGATGATGAAGAGTTGCAGGAATTGCTTGACACTCAAGTAAGAGGTAAAAATATGGAATTAACCAGAGGCAACGATGGAATTTGGCAGTTCAGGAACCGAGTTGTGGTGCCTGCAAAAAGTGATTTCAGGCAAGCCGTGTTATCAGAGGCACATAAAAGTTCTTTAAGCATTCATCCTGGTGTTATAAAAATGTATCATGATTTGAAGAAAGAATTCTGGTGGCTGGGAATGAAGAAAGCAATAATTGAATATGTGAGATCTTGTGTAGTATGTCAAAAGTGTAAGGTTGAACACCAGAGACCTCCAGGACTACTCCAACCACCTGAGATTCCAATTTGGAAGTGGGAGAGTATTACGATGGATTTTATATCTGGGTTACCTCGGACCCGTTTTGGATGCAATGCAATCTGGGTAATTGTAGACAGATTGACCAAGAATGCTCACTTTCTGGCTATGAACATGAAATGGTCATTGGACCGATTGGCTGGATTGTACATTACTGAAATTGTACAGTTGCATGGCGTGCCTTCAAGTATTATTTCAGACCGTGATCCCCGATTTACTTCCAGATTCTGGGGAAGTTTACAGCAGGAATTGGGTACTGAGCTGAGACTGAGTTTAGCTTATCATCCTCAGACCGATGGCCAATCTGAGCGTACAATTCAGACTTTAGAGGATATGCTTAGAGCCTGTGTATTGGAGCAAGGTGGCTCATGGGAAAGATACTTACCATTGGTGGAATTCACTTATAACAACAGCTATCATAGTAGTATTGGTATGGCTCCATATGAAGCTTTGTACGGTAGAAGGTGTCGTACACCTTTGTGTTGGAATGAAAACGGTGATGCTATCCATTTGGGTCCCGAACTAATTCAGGAAATGAATGAACAAGTTGCTTTGATTCGAAAAAAAATGAAGATTGCCTAGGATCGACAGAAGAGTTACTATAATAATCTACATACACCACTTGAGTTTCAGGTGGGAGATTGGGTATTTTTGAAGGTTTCACCTACCAAAGGTGTAGGTCGGATACTGAAGAGTCACAAGCTTAACCCGAGATACCTTGGGCCATATCAGATTTTGGAGAGGATTGGTGATGTTGCTTACCGATTGGATCTTCCCCAATCGTTAACTAATATCCATAATGTGTTTCATGTGTCGCGACTTCGGGCGTACATTCCTTGTGACTCTATGATTGTACCGGCAGATTCTATTGAACTAAAAGAAGACTTGACGGTGGAGGTAGCACCTATCTGCATTGAAGAGTACCAGACTAAACGATTAAGAAACAAGGAAGTACCATTAGTAAAAGTGAAGTGACAAAATCTAAATGGAATAACCTATACATGGGAGTTGGAATTAGACATGAGGCAGTTGTACCCCAATCTTTTCCAATAAGCTACGTTGATTTCGGGGACGAAATCTCTTTTTAGGGGGTGGATGTAACATCCCTAATATTTTAGTAAAATTTGTGATTGGCGGAAAATAATAATAATTGTCTTTGAGATTTATTAGAAATTTTGGGAATTATTATTAATATAAATGCAACTATAAATAATTAAAGATTATGGGAATGAATAAATTTATTTGATTGATTAATTACAAAAGGGTTAAATGAAGAGTAATTGGAAGGAGGTAAAATTAGAAGTTACCAATAGGGGGTAAAAGGTAAGAGTTTAATTAAAACTTTCAAAGAAAATATAAAAGAAAGAAGGAAAGGACAATTTTGCCCCTGAGCCTTAAAATGAAAAATCTCTCTTCTTCTTCCTCATTCACGTCAGAGTCTTCTTCTTCTTCTCTCTCACCAGCCGTGGACTTGCATGCTCCAAGGGAAGGCCCATTTCGCGTCGAAACTTTGAAGTAACTACGTTTTTGAGACCGTGGCTTCGAGGTGAGTACAATGGACCCTTTAAATTGAGCTATCTTTCTCCCTCTTCACTTTCTCTCTCTAGCCAAAGGCCATGCATGGTAGGAGGAGCTTCCATTTTCTACCCCTCTAGTGCATGTGAGCTTGAAAATGATAATTGGAACATGAGAGTGGTATAATGTTGATGGGTTTGCATTTCGACCTCCGTAGGTAGCGAGACGGACGTCAGAGGATCGAGTGGCAAAGCGGGTGTTGAACTCGGAGGTAGGACCTTGAACGCAGCGTTTAGAGAACGCAGTCGACATCAAGAACGAGTCATCGGAGCTCGAAATTGAGGTAAGGGGGTGTTCAGGTTGTAATTAATTAGAATAGGTGTGTATTTTAGGTTCGGGTCGTCGAATGAAATATTAAAATGGTAAAAAAGATTACTAAATGATAATTGTGTGTATATGTATGTATGAATGTGAATTATGTATGGTTTATGATGATTATGAGAATAAAGTGTTTTACATTGTGATAAATCGATGTGTATAGTGGCATTGTGATGACGGGTTTGACAAGTACGTCGCCCATTTGATGAGCATGAGCTGTTGTTGATGGCCACTTGTTATATGATATGATGAATGTGAGTTATACATGTATGATTATGTGGTGTGGGACGGCCGACGGTATGTATAGCCCCTCGTTTCTGGCTCCCGTGGTTTTTGTGCCCAGTTGAGCTACCCAGTGGTCAAGTAGGACCCAATGGTCAAGTAGGACCTAGTGGTTGAGGTGGATAGTCAAGTAGGACTCGGTGGACCAAGCAGGGTTCACGGGGTGTCAAGTAGGACCCCCAGCTGAAGGCCGATCCTTTAGTATCCGGATACTAGGTGTCGATTTTGTGTGAGAGTCAGTGGTGATAATTGATGGAATTATTAGCATTGTGTGATGATGTGTATGTACTTAATTATATTTGCTGATTGTGATTACAATTTGAGGATAAAGAAGTCGGATGGAGTTTATGATTGGTAAGTATATGTTGATGATGAATGGGTGAGACTGCTTGTATAAAGTGCAGTTTGTACACATGAATTTTGTTATTTAATTTCCGTTCTAGATTAATTACGATGCCAAACACTCACCCTTGCTGTGATTTTATTTTAATTTAGTAACCAGTGACAGGGAGGAAGTTGAAGCTCCGGAGGTGCGCCAAGCGGAGAATTGATGCCAAGAAGTGAAATGAACTATGAAAATAATGTTGGGTGCAATGTGTAATGTGTTTTATGTATGTCATGATTACATGTTTCTTATGTGTTATGAAATAAGTATAGTTTAGGTCGAATAATTATGAATGATTGTGATCAGTGTCGATTTTCATGAGTTTGATATATATATATATATATATATATATATATATATATATATTGGCACGGAGCCAATAGTAGAAGTAAATGATAAATTGCTATGGGCTGGTTTTGTAAATAATTGTGGGTCATGAATGATGTAAAAGGGATGAATTGTGTCTGCTGTAGTCTAGGTGATTACTGGACGAATCTCGCCCATGCGGGTTCAGTCTCGCCCGAGCGAGGGCCGGGGGAATTGATTCTGTGCCTATTTCGCTCAAGCGAATATCCCTCGCACCCTTCCAAGTGAAGAAAGGTTAGGATGATTCTGAGTGAGGCATGATCGAGAGAACCACTTCCGAGTGAAGGAAGGTTAGGATGTTTCCGAGTGAGACATAACCGAGAGAACCGCTTCCGAGTGAAGGAAGGTTAGGATGTTTCCGAGTGAGGCATGATCGAGAGAACCACTTCCGAGTGAAGGAAGGTTAGGATGTTTCCGAGTGAGGCATGATCGAGAGAATCACTTCCGAGTGAAGGAAGGTTAAAATGTTTCCGAGTGAGGAATGACTGAGAGAACCACTTCCGAGTGAAGGAAGGTTAAGATGTTTCCGAGTGAAGAATGACTGAGAGAACCCCTTCCGAGTGAAGGAAGGTTAAGATGTTTCCGAGTGAGGAATGGCTGAGAGAACCACTTCTGAGTGAAGGAAGATTAAGATGTTTCCGAGGGAATCATGTCCGAGATAAGACCTTCCGAGTGAAGAAAAAGGATCTGACTTCGAGTGAGAAATTTCCGAGTGAGGCATGACCGAGAGGACCATTTCCGAGTGAAGGAAGGTTCTGGCTTCGAATGAAGGAACACGCCGAGTGTAGAGACTCCAGATGCGGGTGCGCTTGAAGGAACACCTTAGGGATATTGCATGTTTTTCTTTGTAAAAGACTATGAATTGTTAGTGAGTTTTCTTAGCAAGTCTCGTAACTCGCTCAAGCGAGTAGGAACTCGCTCAAGCGGCCTTCACCGGTTTCGCTTCAGCGAATCAGGGTCTCGCTCAAGCGAATAACCCCTGACCTTTTTCTTCTTCCACTTATTTTAATTAATTCCATTTTATTATTTGATTTATTTACTATTGTTTATTATTTTGAGTATGCTTAAGAAAAATAAATGTTATTTTACCTAATTAATTATTATTAAACGCGAAAAATTTATTGTGAAAAACAATTCAACAGATATAAATAAAGGTAAAATGACGACGGACGTCACACGTCTACTATATTTTCCAGGTCTTGTGGAACACCCCGATGCAAAGTCTCAAAGTACAGAGCAAGATAGTCATGGGGACAGATCACCACAAGCGTCCAGTGAGCGCTGCAGTTGCCAGTGATAAGTGAGACTTCAAAATGCAAAAATTAATGACAATAATTATAGAATAGAATATTACCCTTTATGATAGGGGCCCATGTATACAGCCTTCCCAGACTCAAACATCCAATTCTGGATGTATGCTTGGGTGTCCTGCGTAGTGTTTCCTTGCTTCGGTATGAGAGAGGGCTCTAAGAAACCATAAGTTCCTTCGAAACCCAAGTGCACACAGAGTTTTGTCAGAAACCTAAACAAGTTAAGACATGGTTAGCGATAAATAACTTGTATAATGAAAAAATTGGACAAAAAATGATATACTTACAGCTCTCACAGCTGAATGATGGAGATGCTCAGCATCGACGTCCCTGAAATAATCTCACACATGTCACTGTGTGTGATGTAAAGTGGTACTGCACTTGGACGGCCGAACACTAGTGGCTGCCATGGGACCTGAACAGTCTCCTCTCCTTGCTCATACCCGATGCGCCATAGCATCCGGATGGGATCGTCGGCCGGGTCTGGCCTCTTCAATGCCTGTTCCTGTTGAATAATTGACAACCATCACAGTTTGTACCATAATTGACAATATAACAAAATTAGTTAGTGTTTAAGGTTTTTACCTGTCCAGGGGAAACCGACAGAAGTCTATTGGGCCACATCAGAAAGTGGCCCACCGCCTGACCGACGGTCTTCACCTCTGGAGTTGCCACTGGCATAGCAGCATCCTCCTCGAGGACGAGCACAACAGAGACCCTGGACATACCATCAGGTAATGTCTGATGGTGAACCACAGGGCCTAAGTTGTAGACTATGCCAGTGGTAACTGGCTCCTCCGACCCATCAATGAACAGGTCACATTGACGGGTATCTGGTGGCTCGACCCCGTCATTGTCGGGGTCAGCCGCAGCGCACGACCCCTTAGTGCTAATGCTCCGTACCTACATATTTACACATCAAGCAGAAGTTATTCAACAATGAAATGAGGTGATTACAAACAATAAAACCGAAGAAATTGAATAAGGATTCTAACCTGTGGGTCGCTAGGTGGTGCAGTAGTCTCCTGGTGGTGGCTGAGTGAGGCCTTCATCTCCTCCCTGAATCGGGCCATCTCCTGGTGGAGCCTAGATATCTCCTCCTGATACTCAACCTTCACAACAGCCACCTTCTGCTCCACTAACTTCTCAAAGGAGGGGGCAGGGTCGGGAGCACCGTAATAGCTGCAGAGGCCTGTGAAATATGAATGATTAGCCCATAATTATTTAACAGATAACAAAATGAAAGGATACAGTTATTTACAACTTACCTACACCTCGACCAACAGCACGCACTCTTCCAGGGTGCTCTGACCTGCCGATGGCGGTAGTCAAAATATCCTGCCTACCATGGGCTACGAAAGACCCTTGGGTTGATTGCTCAACCAAGGAATCCTGAAACCAAACAAGTTAGTATTCACTTTCTTCACGTAAACCAAAAACAGACACTGATATAAGGAGAATACTTACTATCTGTGAGGCGACCTCCTGAGCTTGTGAGGAAGTGTATTCCCCACTCTTCTTGATCCTGGCCCGCTTCCATTTGTCGTGGTGTGTAGGTGGGGAAGGGGGATCCACAATACCAGTGTCAGGCTGACTAGTCTGACACTAACTCAGCCTCTCTTGGGCCAGCCTCTCCTCCAACCTACGGTAACCCCCACATGACAGTGTATGGGGGCAGTCATTCAGCTTCCTAATGTCCCAAGATTTCTTTCTAACCGCCTACAACAAGAAAGAAAAATATTCAGAGTTAGCCGTTTAAATTATACATAATTTAATCATTTTAAAACCAATGTACCTAAAACTGGTCAGAATGCCTAGATGCAACAAAATCATCCCAAGTCTCCTGATCAATGAATGGATATTTCTCTCTAGGGAACTGTCCTCGGTCCTCCCTGAATATATACCTACAATTCAGGTACATTTAAACTAAGGATTGGTATAATTTGGCAAAGCGTTGATTAAGAATTTAAAGTCCAAATATACCTCCTGGTGAGTATCGATTTGAACGACCTCCATCGCTCAGCCATAATACTGAGGATCTTCCTCCTCACTATGTCATATGATGGTATGTCAAAAGAATCCTACATGAAAGGAGTTAGTCCATAAAGGAGTCCTTATTATGAATTACATGAAATAATACACTAAAATAAAACTTAAATGATATCTAAGTTACTAGAATATCACTCCATATCTGGTTCTTCACCACCTCCTCGACATTATCCCAGTTGGGGATAATGATGGACACCTTCGACCGAGCCACGACTCCCAAATAACTGTTAAACTTTGCGGCATTTGGTCCTCCAAATCTACTAGTGTTGACATCCATGTCAATAGGTAACCTCTCTCCCCGGTGTCGCCTAAGTGCAACGTCTGGCATTTGGGTAACACTTCTACTCTTCCGAGTAGAGGAGTCAGTAGCCTGTGAGTCAGACCTAGATCGTCCATCCTGATCAGCCATGAGTATCTGTCCAAACAAGGAAACACAACTGTCAAATATTTAATATAACATTTAATACAACGAATAATTAATATAACATGTAATTCAATGATTCATTAACATGATTAATACCCTATGAAGATGAAATATTTTCCCACAAGCCTTCATGATGGTCATGACGACTGGCAACTACATCATCTATGTCATGTTCCACGATAGATGTTGGAATACGTGTTATGGTCGATGGAATTTCTACAATATCAAGATTAGGGTCTCCAATGTGTCTATCTTGGATAACAATTGACCACCATTTGTCAGCTGGCTCAGCAACATAAAAAACTTGCTTCACCTGCGTTGCCATTATGAATGGTTCGTCCTTATGCCCTATCTTGTTGAGGTCCACCAATGTAATTCCTAAATCATCAGTTTTGACACCGTTTTTATTGTCAACCCATTTGCATTTAATCATAGGAACACTGAAGTGACCGTAATCAACTTCCCATATATCTTCAATCACACCAAAGTAGCATGACTCGGCTATCACAGGGTTGTTGTCCTTTGAAGTTGAAAAATGCATTGACTGAGCCATAACCATCACTCCACTATTTTTATTTGTACTCTTTTCATCCTGTGTCCTTGTATAAAATGAATAGTTGTTTATGTCATACCCATAAAAGGTGAGGACATCAAAGTTCGGGCCCTGTGCCAGTCGATGTAATGTCGAGGATTCAGATGCATCTTTCAGAACGGTCTTTTGGAACCACTGCATGAAACTCTTGTTGTGTTCATTCAACAACCACTTTTCAGTCATTTTAGGGTTGGTTTTCTTGACTAGCTCCTTGTGAGTGGCTAGATACGGTTGCACGTCGTCTGTGTTGTTTAAAATATACAAATGTGCCTGAGGGCATCATCACGTGGCATGCTCTTCATTTTTTTCCAATCGTTCCTTTCCCATCCAATCTCCCTTCATGACGAGTCGTTGGAATACCAATGCTTGCAGCATGTGACATGTATTCAATGCAAAACTCAATTGCTTCCTCTACAATATATCTTTCCACAATTGAAGCTTCGGGATGACGTTGGTTCTTCATATACCCTTTCAATATCTTTATATATTGCTCAACGGGATACATCCACCGTAAGAACACTGGACCACACAAACAGACCTCTCTCACCAAATGGATGATTAAGTGGACCATTATGTCAAAAAAAGAGGGCGGGAAGTACATTTCAAGCTGACATAATATAAGTGATGCTTTCTGTTCCAACACATCCAATTCGCCGGGCACGATTACCTTGCAACATATGGCATTGAAAAACATACACAACCTTGTTATGACATTTCTCACATTTTTAGGAAGAATGTCACGAATGGCGATAGGCAGAAACTGTTGCATCAACATGTGACAATCGTGAGACTTCAACCCAACTAACTTCAAATCTTTCATGGAAACACAAGAGTTGATGTTGGAGCCATAACCAGACGGAACTTTCACACTTTGTAACGATTCACACAGACTTTGCTTTTCTTTTCTAGACAACATATGACATGCTGAGGGCAAATATGTTCTTTTGCCCTTTGATTGTGGATGCAAATCCTGACGTATACCCATCAACTCCAAGTCCATACGTGAATTTAGGCCATCCTTAGTCTTCCCGGGTATGTTTAAGAGTGTACCAACCAAACTGTCACACACATTTTTCTCCACATGCATTACATCAGTGCAGTGTCTTACATCAAGCTCCCTCCAATATGGCAGGTCAAAAAACACTAACATTTTCTTCCAGTTGTTTTGTGTCGGGTGCTGTTTTTCACACTTACCAAACTGCACGTTGACGTCTTTCACCTTTTCATATGTCTGGCAACCAGATAGTGGTGGAGGAGCCATTTCAAAATCTTGGGCACCGCTAAACGACTTCTTCAACCTCCGAAACGGATGATTCGCTTTAAGAAACCTTCAATGTCGAAGATAAACAGTTTTCCTACCATGATGCAACCGCACAGAACTAGTCCCGTCCTCACATACTAGACAAGCTTTATGACCCTTCACGCTGTACCCAGATAAGTTACCATATGCTGGAAAGTCATTGATCGTGCAAAATAGCATGGCACGCAATTTGAATGACTTCCCGGTAAACCCGTCAAACACATCAACCTCGTCTTCCCACAACCTTTTGAGGTCTTCAACCAATGGAGTTAAATATACATCAATGTCGTTCCCCGGTTGTCGTGGACCAGAAATCATCATTGATAACATGACATATTTCCACTTCATGCACAACCATGGTGGCAAGTTGTAAATAAACAACAAAACAGGCCACGAACTATGGTTTGTGCTCAGGTTCCCAAACGGGTTCATGTCGTCTGTGGCTAGTGCAAGCCTAACATTTCTTGATTCATGAGCAAATTCCAAAAAAATCGTATCCATTTTCTTCCATTGCGATCCATCGGTCGGATGCCTAAGTAGTCCGTCAACAAACCTTTCATCAGCATGCCATCTCATAAGTTTTGCATCATCTGCATTGGCAAACAGACGCTTTAGTCTTGGAACTATAGGCAGATACCACAACACCTTTGCAGGAGACCCTTTAGTGCATACCTCATCAGAATTCGCCTCTTTCTTCTTATACTGTGACACCCCACACCTAGGACATCGATGCAACATTTCTAACTCACTCCGGAATAATACATAATCATTTGGGCATGCATGTATTTTCTCATACTCTAAACCCATAGGACATAACACCTTTTTGGCCTCATAATTACGATTTGGCAAGGTGTTTCCAGCTGGGAGCATTTCTTTCAACAACTTCAGTAAGTCAGTGAAACTTTTATCCGTCCACCCGTTTATGGCCTTCAAATTAAACAATCGAAAAACTGTTGATAACCTCGTGATATTGACGCAGTTTGGATACAACGGTTGCTCAGAGTCCTCACACAGAGTTGTATATACATGAGCTTTCTTAAAACCTTCTACCCCTGTAACACCCCTAATTTCGTTATTTCTTATTTAAAATAAAATTTCAAAGGAATTTGATTATAGTTCTTTAGAACTTTTTGATTGTTATATAATTTATAATTTTTTAGAATTTTCTTATTTTTTTATTTTTTTATTTTTTTTATTATTTATTTTTTTGAGAATGACAAAAATACCCTTAACCTTTCATCTAATAACCAAAATGCCATTACTGACATCATCGCTTATATCATCATCGCTTACATCATCGCTTACATCATGAATAGTAAAATAAATAATTAAATAATCTTAAATAGTAAAATTTTCTTCCTATAAATAGATGGCTCATTTACAACATTTCCACACCAAAAATTAGAGAGAGAATCTAGAGAGATAGTGCGTAAGAGATTAGTGGGGAGTAAATTCTTTTGGTAAAAAAAAGTTCTGCTGGAGGTGTAAGGTAATAACTTTCTTCTATATTATTTTTATAATTTTAGTTTATTTTTTAAGCACTCTTAAACCATTGATATACTAGTACTATTATGAATAAGTTACTATAGTAAAAATAATTTACCACTGTGTTATTTTTACTATTTACCGTTATTATTCAAAATTTACTATTTACCGTTACTATTCAAAATTTACTATTCACTGTTATTGTTCATGATTTACCATTTACCACTACTATTCAAAAACTTACTATTCACAATTTACTATTTACTATTACTATTCAAAAATTACTATTTACCGTTACTATTAATGACTTACCATTTACCGTTACTATTTATTATTACTATACATATTTACTATTTATCATTCTGATAGCAATCTTAATTTTCATCTTAAGCTTATACTGAAATAAGTTAGTATTAATATTTTGTTAGAACTTGGAGGCGCAGAGCGAATTCACTTTTGGTAGCAAATCAATGTAAGGGGGGGTGAGATTAAGGATATAATATGAAAATACATAAGAATATTGGGAGGAGTCCCCTACTCCATTTAAACATAACAATATTATTATTTTAAAATAATAACTTTTAACTTAAAATTTATAATAATTGTTATTAATAAATTAAGCATCTTGTGTAACTTAATATCTAAAATATTTAAGAACTTGAACTATTATGACCTATGCGGACTGGATTGAACCTATGCAAGGACTTGAACTATTACGAACTTGACTGAACCTATGCAAGGACTTGGACTATTTATGACCTATATGGACTGAACTAGACCTATGCAAGGACTGGACTATCTTGGATTTACATAGACCTGTGCGAGGAATTGACCATAGAACTTAAAACAAACTTTATTAATTTAAATAACCATTGAATTTTAAAATTATTATATTTATAACTGATGCTTAATTATTTGATTTGATTATGATTGTTAATATTTATTTATGTTTTATGATGTTTGATTGTGATTGACAATGTTTGATTATGATTGATAATCTTGTACTGTGGAGTTTGAGCATATAGCAAGCATGACGGAAAGCTAAAATCCAGTAAGAATTTACTTATCTCCTACTTCTTTATTTACTTATTCATATTTATTCAAATTACTTTTAAGAAATTTCTTAGATTTCAATAAAACTACATAAGTTTTTAGAAATCTCTTTTATATTTTAATATATATGTATATATCTTTACTAAAATTTAGATTTTTTTAGTTAGTTTATTAAAAAGAAAAAGAAAAAGAAATTATTTTATAAAAATAAATTTTTTACTAATATTTTAATATATACATATATATATATATATACATATTATTTAAATGTATAAAAATATTATACAAAATTTTCAAATACTAAGGTTTTAAAGATTGATAATTCCAAATTCGAGTTTTTAGAAATTGATTTTGAATTGACCTATAAACTTTCTAAAGAAGGTTGTGAAATATATTTAAGGCTTTGAAACTCAAATTTATAAGGAGATTTGATTTGTGATTTGAAAAGGAACTGTACTAAAATTCTATGTGCGTATTTGAGAAGTTGAAAAAGTACAGTTTACTGGGGTGGCTATGTCGCGATTCGTAGGCCCTGATAATATAATTGAGTTTCTAAAGGCCTTAACCAACTAAATACTGAGTAGTTCATGCATCATGAATCATTGAAGAGAAACAAAATGATATTGTCTGGGGACGGATTATAGAAACCGAGGATACATTAGAGGAGGCTTAATTGTGAGCCTTAGGATGAGAGGGTGTCAAAGGGTGCTTCAGGGGACCTGGGGTAGCTCCCTAGTGTCGGGTACTTTCACAATAAAAACCTTTTTCAATCTGACTAGTCTCTAAGTGTTTCCATGCCAGTTGAGCTGTTCATGTTATTATTATCCGGAATTATAGAACAGTGTAAACTCCTGGTTGGCCCAGTGCAAATTAAAATTTAAGGGGCCCACATATATAGATAAGTTATGATGAAGATATGGCATATCATTCATACATTCATAAATTGATTGTGCTTGTGATTGATATTATTATACTAGTTTGTGAAAACCCTTTATTGCTTATGTCCCATTTGGGAATATTATATTCTGTTTCTCACTCCTTTCTCTATGTTTTTGTTTCATATGTTTTAAATTAATGGTTCGTACAGAGGGAAGGATCGAAGAACATTGACAGTATATATAGCACGTTCTAGAAAGGGAGCTCGGTATGAATACCGTGGTCCAATGAATAAATAATGTCACTAGGCAACTGCTCTTGGGCCATGGAGTTTCCTCTCTTTCTTATAATGTTTAATGTTTATTTTCTTCGGATGAATGTACAAATACTTTATAAAGTTTTAATAATATTGAGGTATTTCAGAAATAATGTATATAATTTATTCCGATAGTTTCTTTTTAATAAACATATCTTTAGTAAAAAAAAATTATTACGAATTTTTCTAGAATTTATTAAGGTGTAACAGAGGGTGTTACAACCCCCACATCACGGATCATATCCTCAAGTCGGCCATCTATGTCGACATCGGTGTCATGCATCGAGCTTCGATTTTTAGTTTGAGAGCTGTTACTTGGCACCACCACATCTTCACCATGCCATATCCAACGCATATAACTACGCAGAAAACCGTCACACAATAGATGTTCTCGCACCTCTTCCAAGTCTACCCGACGCAAGTTCAAGCATTTAACACAAGGGCAAAAATACTTTCCATTCACCTCCACTGCATTCCTCGCTACGAATTCTATAAATGATTCAACTCCCCCTCGTACTCTAGACTTAGGCGTGATGCAGTTATCCAACTCCAATCCATACCAACTGTTTACAAGGTGCTATGATCAATCTCACTTTTTCTACAAAGGTGGTGGTCCTATACCCATTCAGGATGATAATTATTTTTATACGTCATTCATACATACAGGTTAGGACTTATTTTAAAATTTGATGAAATTTTGGCAGCATTTCACATTGGTCTCTAAGTACACAAAATGAGAGTGGTCAAATCAAATTCAACCACAACCAAATATGCACCCAGAGAACAACACAAAATGCAAGTTACTGAAAGTTTATCAAATTTTAAAATAACTCCTAACTTGTACATACTAACAATGACGTATAAAAAATAATTGTTCATCCCAAACTGTCCAAACGGACAATTCAAGATTCAACACAAACGATGAAATTAATTAATTTAATGATCATTTGTGTCGAATCTCAAACGGGGAACTATGGTTCACTCATATGCACAACAACTTTCATACTAGTTAACTAGTTAACTAGTATGAGCCTACGAGTTTGCAAGATTGAAAACCACATACATACAATAGACAGAAATAACATTATATACGAGCAACCAACAACAACATCAATAACATTATATAAGTGAAATGTAACTTTTGATTACAACTCAACTCAAAAATATAATAATGAAATATCAAAATTTTAAACTAAACTTCAACAGAACAAAATTCATAAATGGAAAATGTTTTAAAGGGAATGGTTAACAATGATGAAGTGAAAATTTTCCATTTAAAAATATCTAACTTGAACCTAGGAATACGTTATGTTCATATCTAACAATGATGAAGTATAGATTTATGGATTATGGATTACGAATTATGGATCATGGATTATGAGATATGAATTATGGATCATGTTGAGCTTTCTCGTTTACATAATTTGTAGATATTCTTACTTCAACCTTCTTTTTCAGGGAGTTCCGAGCATTAATGGTTAGCATCTCAAACCAAGTCACTGAGAAAATGTTGACTATGTAGAATAGTTCCATTGTTCCCACAAGGCATCTTGTGATGAATTCCATTTTTGATTGCTTTATAGTAATTTTCTGATTATTAGTTAACTACTATATAACAGTGTAGCTTGTATTATTTCTAAGTAAATTTTTATTTTTATTTAAAATTTATGACCCACCCGCATAATGGTAGTTAATTATTCATTATGTTAAACCCAGTATTCGGAGTTCCTATTGAGGTTACTATATAGAGGCAAGATTACAGCAAACTTGTCCTTCAAATATTAATCAAATGTATAGATTATTTAATAGTTTCAAGTAGTTATTTCTAGAGTAAGGCTCTACATCTATATGTGTTTGATGATTTTCTAATCAGATATCTTGCTGCTCCCTTTTAAAATTTACATCTATCAGGCAATGTCACAGGCAATGAAAACATAATAAGATTGAAAAAAAATGAAAACACATGTCTAATCAGATATCTTGCTGCTCCCTTTTTACAATATTTCATTAAATAGATTGAAAAAAAAATTTAGCACAATAATGAAAACACATGAAAACAGAGGCAATGTCACAGGCAATGTCAAATAAGCAGAGACAGAGTTCAGCTTCAACAATGAAAACACAAACTCAGAAACCTATATTCGTTCATGTTCGACTACACACAAACAGAGAGACAAGCTTTCCAGACAATGGTGATAAAGCATAACAACGAAGCAGGGCTAAAAAGTGAACGAAAGAAGAAGGGCAAGGAAGCACTTACCAGACAATGGTGAACGAAGAAGAAGAAGAGCACGCGAAAGAAAAAGGAAGTGAACAGAGAAGCCTACGACCAGCAAAGAGGAGGACGAGGAAGAAGACAACAACCAGCGTGAAAGAAGAAGAGAAAGTGAAAAAAGGCTGAAAGGCGCGACTTTTGAAGTTTCAGAAACGATGTATATTCACGGTTCCTCTTGAAACCGTGAATATATTACACATATATTCACGGCTGAAAAAACAACTGTGGATAAATATTAACTATATCACCACGGTTACGACCCCAACCATGGATAAATATTAAATCTATAATCACAGTTATAGAAACAACCATGGACATACAGTACCCAGTGATTAAACCCTAAAACCTGAACTATATATCCACGGTTTGAAATACAACCGTGATTATAGACATCAATATATATCCACGGTTAACATCATAACCCTAATCATACCCATGAATATATAGTCACGGTTGTGCACACAACCGTGGATATATATTTCAGGTACTATATATCCACGGTTTACTCCTCAACTGTGAATATATATTGAGGGTACGATCACGGTTATGTTGTTAACCGTGGATATATAGTTTTCTCTAATTATATCGTTCACCTTATAATTTCAAAAATGTCACCGTGAATGTTTTTATCACTGATCCACTTCAACCCGTGAATATATCCCGTTGTTATATCCAATTTTTGCACTAGTGCTTACTCTTTTTCTATTTAATTAATGATTATTTCATTAATGATTAATAAGACTATTTTGGTGAAAAAATAATTAATGCTATTGAGTTTTTGATAAGGTTCTTATATTAAAGACAAAAAAATATATCAAAAGGTTTTTATAATAAGAGATAGAGATAGTATATTATAAATGTAAAAGATGTAAGGTTAATATAAGGGTTATGACTATTTAATTCAAATTTATATTTAATTAAAAGTAAAAATTGAAATACTATCATTTATCTAATGGATATGAAAATCATAACTAATTATATTTTTTTAAAACCTTATTCATTTATTTAAGTCAACATTTATTTATATTTATATTTTAAATTTTGATTTATTACAAAATAAAAATTGAAATATATTGTTAATATTATTAGTGCTTATGATTATTATATACTACTTTTGGTTTTAAATATAAGTAAAAATAACTAATGAATAGTAGTTGGAAGTAGGTTTTTGCATTAATGTTATTAGCTTACTAACATAACCCTAATATTATTTATTACACAAAACATTAATGATCTTGAGAATATATATACAAGAAGGACATATTTGACAGACAAATATTTAATAATATTATTAGAAATGTATAATTTTACTTATATTACGAACTAAAAAATTCTACTAAAATTTGTTTATATTTGGAACTAGAGGTAGTATCATGTATTATGATATATATCCTAGTATGATTACTATAATAATATATTACATATTTTATTTTAAAAAATAAAATGTTATAACTTTGTGATAAATATTTATATTGTTAATTAAGAATATCTGTCAAAATTATTATCCAAAAATGGAAACCTATATATATAACTCTTTAATTCAAATTTGAATTGAATTAAAATTAAAAACATAAATGGAAATTAAAATAATTTTCTTATTTATAATATGTAAAAATTATAAATATGTATTATCATTATTTAAAACTTTATATGTTTATATATTTGATTCAAATTATCTATCTATATTTATATTTGAAATTTTCACTAGTGCAAAAATTGGATATAACAACGAGATATATTCACGGGTTGAAGTGGATCAGTGATAAAAACATGCGGGATGACATTTTTGAAATTATAAGGTGAACGATATAATCAGGGAAAACTATATATCCACGGTTAACATCATAACCGTGATCGTACCCATCAATATATATTCACGACTGAGGAGTCAACCGTGGATATATAGTACCTGAAATATATATCCACGGTTGTCTACACAACCGTGAGTATATATTTATGGGTATGATTAGGGTTATGATGTTAACCGTGGATATATATATTGATGTTTATAATCACGGTTGTGTTTTCAACCGTGGATATATAGTTCAGGTTTTAGGGTTTAATCATTGGGTACTGTATGTCCACGGTTATTTGTATAACTGTGATTATAAATTTAATATTTATCCACAGTTTTGGTCTTAACCGTGGTGATAGAGTTAACATTTATCCACGGTTGTTTGTTAAACCATGAATATATGTGTAATATATTCACGGTTTTAAGGGGAACCGTGAATATACATCTTTTCTGAAACTTCAAAAGTCGCGCCTCTAGGCTTTTTTCTCCTTCTCCTTCTTTCGCGCTAGTCTTCCACTGCTTGTCCTCAACTTCTCTGTGCTTGCTTTCGTTTTCTTGTTGGTTTTCTTCCTTATTTTTCCTCTTCTTGTCATCGTCCCATTCAGGTAAGTGTTATCTACCTCTATCTTTTTCCCTATATGCTACATTGTGCCTTTGTCATGACGTTCTCTTTTTCTGTTTGGCTGTGCAGAGCACATACGTTGGTGGTGCATCGTGCCCTTCTCTGTTCACCGTCGACATACAACCATCTTCGTTGTTTCTTCATTCAAGTCTTCATTTAGGTAGGTCTCTCTGTTCCCTGAACCCCCATTGTCGTATACGGCGTGCTGTCATTGTATGTATAACTCACTCCCAAACATTAGTTCAAGAAAGAGACTACCATAAGTCTTATTTGGCTTATATTCCTAGCCAACGTGGGATATCATAAGATTCTTAACACAATCCTCACACTTCTTATGTATAAATTTTGTATGATTATTTTGTATGATTCCACTGCTACAATTAATTAAAAAGGAAAATCAATAGAATTTTGAAGTAGAAAAACATCTGCACACAATGTGAATAGAACAAATTAGAGTATTAGACTATTCTTGATAAGTGAAAATATAACCAGTAAATATCATTGTATTCTACATGTTGTTGTTCATTGCCTTCAACGGATAATAAAGTGTTGGCAGATGCAGAACTAGCTGAAGGCAGGTCAATTTTATTGGAATAGGAATATGATGTTATAATTATCATGCCACAAAAATGACCACTTATAGATCTAAGAGATGGAATTCAATCTATGGTGGATGGGTAATGGTTTATTGTGCATCAGGATTGACTTACAGAAATGAACCTATAGTCTTCGTACATGATAAAAAATGCTTTAAAAAATCAGGATAGTGTGCAATAATCATGAGCCTTTGAGCAACAGCTCAAGAATTAACAAATTCTGAGATGCTGACATGGTGAGGTTCTAAGGTAAATGACTTTTGAGATTTTAAGGTTATTAAAATTCCAAGATTCTGACATGCAGGTTCTAATCTAGTAATAAGTTAAACAATTCCATTTATACTTAACTTATATTAAATATTGTTTTTGGTCATTATCATTAAATTATTATTAATGCTAACTTAGTTAATAAAAATCAAATAAAAATAGGAAAATGCCAAAAAAAGTGTTTTTGTCACATTCCAAGTTCTAACACCAATTTTTATTTTTATTTTTTGTTCACATTCCAATACAAAATAAAAGTTGAAAAATGTCATAAATCAACACCATATCCATAATCCATAAAATAAAAGTTCAAACTTCAAAAGTCTCATAATTCATAATCCTTCATCCAACACCATAGTTCTACTTGAAAATAACACAAATTAAAAATATCATACTAATTACTAAATAAAAGTCTAAACTTTAAAAGTCTTATAATCCAACAACATAATCCATAATCCATAATCTATAATCCATAATTCATAATCCATAATCCTACACCATAGTTGTACTTCAAAATAACACAAATTAAAAACATCGTACTAATTTAGGAGAAAATTTAAGTAAATTATTACATATTTTTAAGTATATTTTTAATCAAAATTTACATTTCACTGTACAGTATATAATGTTATTTTTGTTACTGTCTGTTGCTCATATAATGTTATTTTTGTTGCTGTTGTATGTGTGTGGTTTTCATTGTTGCAAACTCGTAGGCTCATACTAGTTAACTAGTATGAAAGTTGCTTTGCATGAGTGAACCGTAGTTTCCCGTTTGAGATTCGACACAAATGGTCATTAAATTAATTAATTTCATCGTTTGTGTTGAATCTTGAATTGTCTGTTTGGAAAGTTTGGGATGAATAATTATTTTTTATACGTCATTATTAGTATGTACAAGTTAGGAGTTATTTTAAAATTTGATAAACTTTCGGTAACTTGCATTTTGTGTTGTTCTCTGGGTGCATATTTGGTTGTGGTTGAATTTGATTTGACCACTCTCATTTTGTGTACTTAGAGACCAATGCGAAATGCTGCCGAAATTTCATCAAATTTTAAAATAAGTCCTAACTTGTATATATGAATGACGTATAAAAACAATTGTCATCGTGAATGGGTATAGGACCACCACCTTTGTAGAAAAAGTGAGATTGATCATAGCACCTTGTAAACAGTTGGTATGGATCGGAGTTGGATAACTGCATCACGCCTAAGTCTAGAGTACGAGGGGGGAGTTGAATCATTTATAGAATTCGTAGTAAGGAATGTAGTAGAGGTGAATGGAAAGTATTTTTGCCCTGGTGTTAAATGCTTGAACCTGCGTCGGGTAGACTTGGAAGAGGTGCGAGAACATCTACTGTGTGACGATTTTCTGCGTAGTTATACACGTTGGATATGGCATGGTGAAGATGTAGTGGTGCCAAGTAACAACTCTCAAACTGAAAATCGAAGCTCGATGCATGAGACCGATGTCGACATGGATGACCGACTCGAGGATATGATCCGTGATGTTGGGGTAGAAGGTTTTAAGAAAGCTCATGTATATACGACTCTGTGTGAGGATTCTGAGCAACCGTTGTATCCAAACTGCGTCAATTTCATGAGGTTATCAGCAGTTTTGCGATTGTTTAATTTGAAGGCCATAAACGGGTGGACGAATAAAAGTTTCACTGACTTACTGAAGTTGTTGAAAGAAATGCTCCCAGCTGGAAACACCTTGCTGAATCGTAACTATGAGGCCAAAAAGGTGTTGTGTCCTATGGGTTTAGAGTATGAGAAAATACATGCATGCCCAAATGATCGTGTATTATTTTGGGGTGAGTTAGAAATAGTGCATCGATGTCCTAGGTGTGGGGTGTCACGGTATAAGAAGAAAGAGGCAGATTCTGATGAGGTTTGCACTAAGGGGTCTCCTGCAAAGGTGTTGTGGTATCTGCCTATAGTTCCAAGACTAAAGCGTCTGTTTGCCAATGCAGATTATGCAAAACTTATGAGATGGAATGCTGATGAAAGGGTTGTTGACGGACTACTTAGGCATCCAGCCGATGGATCGCAATGGAAGAAAATGGATACGATTTTTCTGGATTTTGCCCATGAACCAAGAAATGTTAGGCTTGCACTAGCCACAGACGGCATGAACCTGTTTGGGAACCTGAGCACAAACCATAGTTCATGGCCTGTTTTGTTGTTTGTTTACAACTTGCCACCATGGTTGTGTATGAAGCAGAAATATGTCATGTTATCAATGATGATTTCTGGTCCATGACAACCGGGAAACGACATTGATGTATATTTAGCTCCATTAGTTGAAGACCTCAAAAGGTTGTGGGAAGACGGGGTTGATGTGTTTGACAGGTTTACCGGGCAGTCATTCAAATTGTGTGGCATGCTATTTTGCACGATCAATGACTTTCCAGCGTATGGTAACTTATCCGGGTACAACGTGAAGGGTCATAAAGCTTGTCCAGTATGTGAGGAGGGGACTATTCTGCGCGGCTGCATCATGGTAGGAAAAATGTTTATCTTCGACATCGAAGGTTTCTTAAAGCGAATCATCCGTTTCAGAGGTTGAAGAAGTCGTTTAACGGTGCCCAAGATTTTGAAATGGCTCCTCCACCACTATCTGGTCGCCAGGCATATGAAAAGGTGAAAGACGTCAACGTGCAGTTTGGTAAGTGTGAAAAACAGCACCCGACATAAAACAACTGAAAGAAAAAGTCAGTGTTTTTTGACATACCATATTGGAGGGAGCTTGATGTAAGACACTGCATTGATGTAATGCATGTGGAGAAAAATGTGTGCTACAGTTTGGTTGGTACACTCTTAAACATACCCGGGAAGACTAAGGATGGCCTAAATTCGTGTATGGACTTGGAGTTGATGGGTATACGTCAGGATTTGCATCCACAATCAAAGGGAAAAAGAACATATTTGCCCCCAGCATGTCATATGTTGTCTAGAAAAGAAAAGCAAAGTCTGTGTGAATCGTTACGAAGTGTGAAAGTTCCGTCTGGTTATGGCTCCAACATCAACTCTTGTGTTTCCATGAAAGATTTGAAGTTAGTTGGGTTGAAGTCTCACGATTGTCACATGTTGATGCAACAGTTTCTACCTATCGCCATTCGTGACATTCTTCCTAAAAATGTGAGAAATGTCATAACAAGGTTGTGTATGTTTTGCAATGCCATATGTTGCAAGGTAATCGTGCCCGGTGAATTGAATGTGTTGGAACAGGAAGCATCACTTATATTATGTCAACTTGAAATGTATTTCTCGCCCTCTTTTTTTGACATAATGGTCCACTTAATCATCCATTTGGTGAGAGAGGTCCGTTTGTGTGGTCCAGTGTTCTTACGGTGGATGTATCCCGTTGAGCGATATATGAAGATATTGAAAGGGTCTATGAAGAATCAACGTCGTCCCAAAGCTTCAATTATGGAAAGATATATTGCAGAGGAAGCAATTGAGTTTTGCACTGAATACATGTCACATGTTGCAAGCATTGGTATTCCAACGACTCGTCATGAAGAGAGATTGGATGAGAAAGGAACGATTGGAAAAAGAATGAAGAGCATGCGACGTGATGATATCCTTCAAGCACACTTGTATATTTTAAACAACACGGACGACATACAACCGTATCTAGCCACTCACAAGGAGCTAGTAAAGAGAACCAACCCTAAAATGACTGAAAAGTGGTTGTTGAATGAACACAACAAGAGTTTCATGCAGTGGTTCAAAAAGACCATTCTGAAAGATGCATCTGCATCCTCGACATTACATCGACTGGCACATGGCCCAAACTTTGATGTCCTTGTTGGCCCGGTAATAATGGTTATTTTTGTTTAACTGTTTATGTTTACTACCGAGTCATTAATTGGCAAGCGCACCAATCGTTTGTAGTTTTTAAAATTTAGATATTGTTCCACTAGGATTGAAAGTCCAATAACAACAGTAATTTCCTAGTCACTATGGTAAATGTAAAGAAACTTATAGACAATAGAATGATTTATATACAATTTATACAGTATTCACAGGATAGCAAGGTTGAATTATTCATGAGATAAAAAAATTAAAAATATATCTAAAAAGTTGAGTTGCAATCTAGAATAGGTAAGATACTTCAGGATAAAACACAGATAGATAAATTATGTTGGAAATTGGATCCCTAATCTAGAATAACAATAAGGAACTCAAGACATGCATATTTAATCATCAAGTTTCATGTTATTGCAGCTTAAATTCATTATAACCGATCCCTCGTGATATAAATTCTAAGAATTCACCGTAAAGTCCGATCCCTCATGAGCTTTCTCAGTAAAAACTTGCATTAAGTCCTGGCCTTATGGCAACAATGGTTAACAACCCTTATAGAATTGAGATACCAAGGGTATTCCAACTTTTACTTTCGTCAAAACAAGTTTCAATACGGCATGAATAATCATTCTCCCGTTTGACATTCACACTAATAAAACAAGTTTAATACACATGAAAATCATTCTCCCGTTTGAGGTTCATATTAATAAAAGGTTGAAATACTAACATGGACTTGAATCATAAACATGCAGAGGTCGAATTCACAACATTATACTCAATAGATTATTTCACCAATTCCAACATAAACAGATTAGTTACACATGGTAAAAGTAAAAACAACACTTACAAAGGTTGACATTACGAAGACGATGGAAACTTCATGATACAACGATCACAATACACCACAACACTCTCAAGTATCTAGAAAACTATTCTAGAACTACAAACTCTAAAAGAAATACTCAAAACTCGAGTATAGAAGAGAGAAAAGAACTCTGAATGTAGAGAATTGGATGGCTAGAATGGTGTTGGATGGCCCTATTTATAGGGCTGAGCAAGGGTGCTGACGCTACGCGTCAGTGTGACGCTACGTGTCAGTCCCCTGACTCAGCCTCCATTAAACGCAGCTGGTAGTGGCCACCTTGGAATATTTTATTCAATCATGCATTGCCATATGGACCTGTCTCCACTTTCAGTTTGGCCATTTGTGCAGAGTGAAGTGGCCAATAATGGGTCACTAAGTGAGTGTTTGGCCAGCTTAGCTGTGGAGTCCACGCAGCTCTGACGCTACGCGTGGCTGTGACGCGTAGCGTCAGCATCAAAAGTACCCACGCTAAGCGTGGTGTTGATTCTACGCGTCAGCTTCTCCAGATCTTCAATTTTCTCTTAAATTCTTTACTTTTTCACTACAAAACTAGAGAAAATTGATCAAGGGTAGATTATTTCCAACAACATCTATTTATTGAATTTAAAACCTAATTTTCTAACAAATTAAACTAATTTTTATTATTTTTATGAAATTTTTATTAAAGGATTTATTGTAAATTTGAGGACTAACAGTCCTCACCTTTTGTGGGTATGACATGAATAACTATTCATTTTATACAAGGACACAGGATGAAAAGAGTACAAATCAAAATGGTGGAGTGATGGTTGTGGCTCAGTCAATGTATTTCTCAACTTCAAAGGACAACAACCCTGTCATGGCCGAGTCATGTTACTTTGGTGTGATTGAAGATATATGGGAAGTCGATTACGGTCCCTTCACTGTTCCTGTGTTTAAATACAGATGGGTTGACAATAAGAACGGTGTCAAAACTGATGATTTAAGAGTTACATTGGTGGACCTCAACAAGATAGGGCATAAGGATGAACCATTCATTATGGCAACACAAGTAAAGCAAGTTTTTTATGTTGCTGACCCGGCTGACAAACGGTGGTCAATTGTTATCCAAGGTAGACACATTGGAGACCCCAATCTTGATATTGTTGAAATTCCATCTACCACAACACGTATTCCAACATCTATCGTGGAACATGACATAGATAATGTAGTTGCCAGTCGTCATGACCACCATAAAGGCTTGTGGGAAAATATTTCATCTTCATAGAGTATTAATCATGTTAATCAATCATTGAATTACATGTTATATTAATTGTTTGTTGTATTAAATGTTATATTAAATATTTGACAGTTGTGTTTCCTTGTTTGGACAGATACTTATGGCTGACTAGGATGGACGATCTAGGTCTGACTCATAGGCTACTGATTCCTCTACTCGAAAGAGTAGAGGTGTTACCTGGATGCCAGACGTTACACTTAGGCAACACCGGGGAGAGAGGTTACCTGTTGACATGGATGTCAACACTGGTAGATTTGGAGGACCACATGCCGCGGAGTTTAGCAGTTATTTAGGAGTTGTGGCTCGGTCGAAGGTGTCCATTATTATCCCCGACTGGGATAATGTCGAGGAGGTGCTGAAGAACCAGATTTGGAGTGATATTCTGGTAACATATATATCATTTAGGTTTTATTTTAGTGTATCTTTTCATGTAATACATAATAAGGACTCTTTTATGGACTAACTCTTTTAATGTAGGATTCTTTTGAGATACCAGTACATGACACAGCGAGGAGGAAAATCCTCGGTATTATTGCTGAGCGATGGAGGTCGTTCAAATCCATACTCACCAGGAGGTATATTTAGACTTTAAATTCTTAATCAACACTTTACCAAATTATACCAATCCTTAGTTTAAAAGTATATAAATTGTAGGTATATATTCGGGGAGGACCGAGGACAGTTCCCCGGAGAGAAATATGCCTTCATTGATCGGGAGTCTTGGGATGCTTTCGTTGCATCCAGGCATTCCGACCAGTTTCAGGTACGTTGGTTTTTAAATGCTTAAATTATGTATAATTTAAAAGTCTAACTCTAAAAATTTTCTTTCTTGTTGTAGGTGGTCAGAAAGAAAGCACAGGACATTAGGAAGCTGAATGACTTCCCCCACAAACTGTCACGTGGGGGTTACCGTAGGTTGGAGGAGCGGCTGGCCCAGGAGAGGCTGAGTCAGTGTCATACTAGTTAGCTTGACACCGGTATTGTAGATCCCCCTTCCCCACCTACACGCCACGACAAATGGAAGCGGGCCAGGATCAAGAAGAGTGGGGAATACACTTCCTCACAAGCTCAGGAGGTCGCCTCATGGATAGTAAGTATTCCCCTTGTATCAGTGTCTGTTTTTTGGTTTACGTGAAGGAAGTGAATACTAACTTGTTTGGTTTCAGGATTCCTTGGTTGAGCAATCAACCCAAGGGTCTTTCATAGCCCATGGTAGGCAAGATATTTTGACTACCGCCATTGGCAGGCCAGAGCACCCAGGAAGAGTGCGTGCTGTTGGTCGAGGTGTAGGTAAGTTGTAAATAACTGTATCCTTTCATTTTGTTATCTGTTAAACAATTATGGGCTAATCATTCACATTTCACAGGCCTCCAGAGCTATTACGGTGCTCCCGACCCTCCCCCCTCCTTTGAGAAGTTGGTGAAGCAAAAGGTGGCTGTTGTGAAGGCTGAGTATCGGGAGGAGATATCTAGGCTCCACCAGGAGATGGCCCGATTCAGGGAGAAGATGAAGGCCTCACTCAGCCACCACCAGGAGACTACTGCACAAGCTAGTGACCCACAGGTTAGATTCGTTATTCAATTTCCTCGGTATTATTGTTTGTAATCACTTTCTTTCATTGTTGAATAACTTCTGCTTGATGTGTAAATATGTCGGTACAGAGGGTTAGCACTAAGGGGTCTTGCGCTGCAGCTGACCCTGACGATGATGGGGTCGAGCCTGTAGATACCCATCAATGTGACCTATTTATTGATGGGTCAGAAGAGCCAGTTGCCACTGGCATGGTCTACAACTTAGGCCCTGTGGTTCACCATCAGTCATTACCTGATGATATGTCTAGGGTCTCTATTGTGGTCGTCCTTGAGGAGGATGCTGCTGTGCCAGTGGCAACTCCAGAGGTGAAGACCGTCGGTCAGGCGGTGGGCTACTTTCTGATGTGGCCCAACAGACTTCTGTCGGTTGCTCCTCTACAGGTAAAAAACCTGAAACACTAACTAATTTTGTTATATTGTCAATTATGGTACAAACTCTGATAGTTGTCAATTGTTCAACAGGAACTGGCATTGAAGCAGCCAGACCCCGCCGACGATCCGATCCGGATGCTATGGCAAATCGGGGCTGAGCTAGGAGAGGACGCTCTTCATGTCCCATGGCGGCCACTGGTGTTCGGTCATCCAAGTTCACTACCGGTTTACATTACACGAAGTGACTTGTGTGAAATTATGATGGGGACGACGCAGCTGAACATCTCCATCATTCAGCTGTAGGAGCTGTAAGTATATCATTTTATGTCTAATTTTTTCATTATACAAGTTATTTGTCGCTAACCATGTCTTAACTTGTTTAGGTTTCTGACAAAAATTTGTGTGGACTTGGGTTTCGATGGAACTTATGGTTTCTTAGAGCCCTCTTTCATACAGAGGCAGGGAAACAATAAGGAGGACACCCAGGCATACATCCAGAATTGGATGTTTGAGTCTAGGAAGGGTGTATACATGGGCCCCTATCATAAAGGGTAATATTCTATTCCATAATTATTGTCATTAATTTTTACATTTTTAAGTCTCACTTATCACTAGTAACTACAACGCTCACTGGATGCTTATGGTGATCTGTCCCCGGGCTTATCTTGCTCTGTACTTTGATACTATGCATGGGACAGTTCCACAAGACCTAAAAAGTATAGTAGACGGGTAAGTTAATCCCTAAAAAATAAATACAAATTCGATTACATCATTTTTGGACCTATACGATTCTAACTTATCTTGTGTTTTATTTGACGTAGGGCGGTGGTTGGATACAATCGACTGCTTAGAATTAAGTCCAGCGGAAGAAAAGTTACGTAGGTGCACCCAAAAGTAAGTCAATCGTATTCATTCAAATCTTCAATATATGTTTTTTAAGTTGCGAATTCACTTATGCTATATTTTATGTCAATTGTAGTCTTACAGGCAGGAGGGTACTTTCGAGTGTGGCTATTACGTCATGCATACCATGCTGACCATCTTCCAAGAACATTTAGTAGATGGATGGACAGATGTAAGTCTCATCATTTAGACTACTTTTCTACCAATTTCATCAATTTCATGTAATAAATATAGCTTTTGTTCTAATTGTTTTGTGCATTGTTTGTAGTACTTCTAGGACCGGTCATACTTCTCCAAGACACTTGTAGATAATGTTAAAAAGAAATGGGCCGCTTACTTCATTGAAGTGAGGAAAGGACTTAGCTAGATATAGGATCTTTATTCTCTTATATATGTATCTAGTGTAGGATTTAGGGTTTACATTTTATTAGGTTACATTCATCTGAATTGTATATAGTTTTATTTTTTAGGTTGTTATGAATTCATATCAAAATAATGTTATATACATACCATTCTTTTTATATATTGTTACTGGATATGCTGGGATATACTGTATATTGTGCTGGTTGTCTGATTGCAGGTTTGGGAAACAATAAAACAGAAACCATATTAAAAAAAACCTCACTATTTATTCACGGTTATGGTAACAACCATGATTATAGACCCTATTTATCCACGGTTACTACCATAACCGTGATTATACATAGTCTGTAAGTGAATTTTTTTGACTACTTATATTCACGGTTATGCTACACAACCGTGATTATAGATGTTTTTTATCCACGGTTTCTATTATAACCGTGAATATACATTGTCTGTTATATTGATGGTTATGCTCGACAACCGTGAATATACATAGTCTGTTATATTCACGGTTGTTCGTAACCGTGGTTAGATGTAATTTATAACCACGGTTGTTAACCGTGGTTAAAGGCCCTCATCTACTACCACGGCTGCAACAACCACGGTTCATTAACCGTGATTAAAGGCCATTTTTAACCGTGATTATATCCATTTTTCCACTAGTGTTTGTATTTAACATAAACAAAAGAAAAAGAATAGTATAATATTAATATTTGTAGCCATTATGATTATATATCGTAACATCTTATTTTATTTTAGACTTTTAAATTATATGTGTTTGGTCTGGTTCTGGATGACTTAGGGGTATAGTGAAGTTTTATACTTATTTTTAGATTTAAATAGGGAAAATTATAGTTTTGAATTTTGGTTAAAGGAACATATCTAGATATTAAGTTTGATATTTTCATAAAGTCAACCTTGATAAGGTACTAGTTACCTATCCTAAATTAATTAAAAAGTAAATGTTTCTTTTCCTCCTTCTCCTCACTCACCATTTCACCCTCCACTCATTATACACTCTCAATTTTGTTCTCTCTCCCTTATTTACACACATTTTCCCTTTCTCTTCTTCTTTATCACCCCCACACCATCTTTTTCTTCCTCTATCAACACCAAAATTATGTCCTCTCCTCTCACACCTTCACACTCACCATCATCTACATTCCACTCGAGATCAAGGAGGAGCCCCTTTCACCCTCTCATTCCCCTCACCAACAAGCAAAGGTGTTAAGAAGAGTAAGTTTTTCTTGTTCTTTCCTTGCCTAGGTATGAATCTAGAACCACAATTAATATTCTTTCTCCAATTCCTTGAACCCAAACTTATTTTCTTTAAAATGCATACATGTAGATGTTATTGTTGTTAGTATTATGGAAAGAAACCCTAAACCCTTTCATTTGGCTTCCTGCTCAATCAGTCAAAATTTATGAAATCACTATCTTCCTCAATTTGTCATGTTTCTTGCATTCTTTGGTTCCCGCGTAGCTAGGAATGTGTTAATTGAAGTGATTGTGGCTTGGTTTGTTGAATTGTGTGAATTTTGGATGTATTTGTTTATAGATTAGAGCTAGAACCAAGGGAAAGCTGGCAACACTTGATTTGAGTCGTTTCTCTTCATAAGGTAATGAAAAGAAGATAATGTTGTTAAATAAATAAGAAATGAGTAGGATTACTTATGTAAGTCTAAAATTAGAAAAGCCATCATAAATTACATGTGTTTGTGTTGCCTATTGTAAGGGTTTGTGAATTGTGGTTTAGTGTTTGATCAAGAAAATGCTTGATGGTGCTATAGATTGCTTGTTGGCAATGCAAAAAGGTGTTGAGGATATTTTTGCTACCGTGTGTAGATGTATACAAACAACCTTTTGTGTAATTTGTCTCACTGTCCTGTAAATATACTGGATGTTACTTGAATAGTTATAATGATAAGTTAGCATGATGATTTGTAAACATGTATGATGGGCAAGTGATGTTTTGACTTGGAAAATGTAATAATCTATCTATGGATGTTGATGCTAGTTATTTAGATTAGGATTGGTTTAGAACAAAGTATATATATTTTTCTGTGACCTCAAAACTTGGATTATAGATCTTGTGGTAATTGTATTAAAAAGAAAATTTTATTTTGAATTTCACTATCATTGAATGATTACCTTAAGATTTATGATTTGAGTTTCGAGAGTCACATTAGGTGGTATCAGAGAATTTTCTTAAAAGTCTAGGGCCAAGGGTTGCGATTGCCATTATATACATATTATGAACTGTTTATCAACATAATATATTGCTTTATGTGTTGACTGGCTTATATGATTGTTAAGTGAATTGTTGACATAGGTATGAATTTGAATGTTCTTTCTTAGGGCATGTTTAAATGCAGTTATGTCTGTAGGCTAAATCATTATGAGTAACTGTAATGATGATGCTATGGTTGTTGTATTTAACCGTTTCACAGATATCTTGGAGAGACAAGGACAACAACGTGGTGCTAGAGAGCCACAGGGATTGAATCACTTTTTGAAAAGAAAGCCATCATAGTTCAAAGATGGATATAATCCAAAGGTGGCTTACCTTTGGGTTAAAGAGATGAAGTGTCTTCTGTTCTTTACCATGTATTGAGGGTCTGAAGGTGGAGTATGCCACCTATATAATGGTCAAAAAAGTTGAGAACTGGTGACCATGCTAAGGAGCGCATGATGGAGGCTGGAAGATGTAACACCCTAGCCGCTTTTCAGGAATGAACGACTCACCCTACAGACCAACACGAGACCTTTCCAATGTGCTTTTATCCTCACTCACACATTTCCTGAGAACTTCCCAGGAGGTCACCCATCCCAGAATTACTCCAAGTTAAGCACGCTTAACTTTGGAGTTCTTAAGTGATAGGCTACCGAAAAGGCTAATGCATTTGTTGGTATAGGTAGTACGAATTCATTTCTTTAAGCTATCCTCGACTGTATAGTCCCATACCTATACAGTCTTTGGATCCCTCTCATTCTGGTATGTATTCAGTTCGTTCATGTGTCCCTCCCACTGGAAGCCTGCCAGGAGCCGCTCCTTGTCCGTGCCTATGCACCAGCGATCACTCCCCGCCCTCAACAGTGCCCGGGGCCACATTCCCCGCTGGAAGCCTGCCAGGAGCCGCTCCTTGTCCGTGCCCATGCACCGGCGATCACTCCCCGCCCTCAACAGCGCTAGGATGTCACAGAAGACAATTAAATTAGTTGAACTTCAAGGAATGCTTCTTGGAGAAGTACTTCCTAACTAATGTTAAGAGCAGAAAGAAGTTAGCATTTATCAATCTGGGCAGAGTTTTATGTTTGTAGGGGAGTACACACCTAACTCTGAAGAGTTGTTCTGGTTTTACCCTCCTTTCTAATAGGTGGGTACTAAAGCTTCAAAGTGTGATAAGTTTGAGAATGGTCTCAAACCAAAGGTTAAAAAGGCCATAAGGCACCAAGAAAACACAAGCTTCCTGATTTTGATTAACAAATGTAGAATCTTTAAGAAGAACAACAAAGCTAGATTGACTCATGAGAGAAACAATAAAGAATTGAGGCCTCGATAGGCCAGTTTTAAGAAGCACGACCTATTTAATCTAAACCATTTCAGGGGAGGATCTTTTTCATCAAAGGGATACGGAGACTGTTCCCAAGGGTTGAAATCTTATAGGTGCAGAGGGAGTCATCTAGCTTGTGATTGTATTTAATATAAGGTCGTCTATTTTTAGTGTAATCAAAAGGGCCATATCTGTCTAGACTGTCCATAAAACCACCAAGGCAACAACAACAACAACAATAATTTGGCTAACCAATAAGGTTTTGATCATCATAGAGGACGCGATGGAAATGGGTGTGGGGGTCAACCTCTAATGAGGAATAGAGGAGGAGGATGAGGAATCAACAAGTACTAACAAGCATGGGTGTTTGCTATTAGTGGGTCAGAAGCGGCCTAGGCTGATAATCTTATTCAGAGTGAGAGTGAAATAGGTGGTACCGTCCTATCTGTGTTGTTTGATTCTAATACTATATATTCTTTTATCTCGGAAGATTGTGTTAAGCGCCTAAATTTATAAGTGAAGCCTATGATGTATAAATTGGTAGTTTCAACACCTACTAGTATCTGTCTTAGAACTGCTAGAATGTGTGAAAGTTGTTCAGTGCTTATAGAAAGTAGAAGCTTTGTTGTAAATATTGTTTGCTTGCTGTTGAAGGATCTGGAAGTGATCCAAGGAACGGATTGATTATTAGCTAACCAAGTTTTCCCACTTAAAGGTGAGGGGTATTGGATGAATGTTGTCCCAAAGGATTTTACGAGCTTCAGTCTGAAAGGAATGGCTCAGTTGTTTGTGGTGTTTTCTTTTTCCGAAGGGAAAGTTGAGTAAAGTGAGGGAGTTACCTATTGTTTGTGAGTTTCCTGAAGTGTTCCTTCGTGATGTCCCAAGTTTACCTTTTGAACGAGAGGCTGATTTCTTTACTGAACTTATTCCTGGAGTTGGACTGGTGTCTAAGGTACCATACTTAATGTCACCTGTAGAGTTGGCTGAGTTAAAAAACAAGTGGAAAAGCTGTTGGAAAAAGAGTTTATCGGATCTATTGTGTCTCTATGAGGGAGTGTCAATGTTGTTGGTTAAGAAGAATGATGGTAGCATGAGATTGTGTATAGATTGTCGACAGTTGAATAAGGTAATGGTAAAAGAACAAATATCCTTTGCCAAGGATTGATGATCTTATAGACCAGTTGATAGGTGATGTAGTGTTCTATAAGATAAACCTAAAGTCAGGGTACCATCAGATTCCTGTGAAGTCTAAAGACTTTTCGAAAATAGCTTTCAAGACGTGTTATGGTCACTATAAGTATCTTGTAATGTCTTTTGGAGTGACTAATGCTCTAGTTGTGTTTATGGATTACATGAACCGAGTGTTCCATCCATATCTGGACCAGTTTGTTATTATCTTCATTGATGATATTCTAATGTATTTTAAGACATGGAAGGAACATGAGGAGCATCTTTGTTTGGTGTTGGAGGCGTTGAAGGAGGAACTTTAAGTTGTCTAAGTGTTAGTTTTGGTTGAGCGAAGTAAAGTTTTTGGGCCATGTGATATCTAAAAAAGAAGCTCTTATGGATCTTTCTAAAGTAGAAGCTATGATAGCGTGGGAAAGACTTAAATCGGTTTCAGAGATAAGGAGTTTTATGGGTTTAGCCGGTTAATACCGGAGATTCATCGAGGGATTCCTACAAATTTCCTTACCGATGAATCGCTTAATTGGTAAGAACCAACCTTTTGTGTGGACGTGAGAGTGTGAAAGCAGTTTTCTTGAGCTGAAGTTGTGGCTCACATCTACACGAGTTTTGGCTTTGCCAAATCCTCAGGAAAACTTCGTAATCTTTTGTGATGCTTCTAAGATAGGTTTGGGTTCTGTTGTGATGCAGTAATGAAGGATGATTATTTATGCTTCTAGGTAGTTAACGCCTCTAGGTATCAAACTATCCAACTCATGATTTGGAGTTACCAGTTATGGTCTTTGCTTTGAAAGTATGGAGGCACCATCTATATGGAGTTACCAGTTATGGTTCTAAGAGTTTGAAATATCCGTTTAATCAGAAAAAGTTGAATATGAGGCAATAGAGATAAATGAAGTTCCTTATGGATTATGACTTCAAGCTGAAGTACCATACAGGAAACGTGAATGTAGTGGCGCTTAGTAGAAAGTCCATTCATATGGCATCCTATATGATAAAGGAAATAGAGATGTTGGAATATTTTATAATTTGAATCTAATTGTGTAGGTGAAGTCACCGGTTAGTATGGCTTTTGGAATGTTCTCCGGACGCCATAAGGATCATTGTATTTTGCAAGAATATGACATAATTGTAAAAAGCCATATCATCAGTAGAGTAGTATTCGGCACTATGGTCAAACCTAAACAGGGCAGCTATCTCTGGATCCGTAGACGAATACGATGACATGTCATATTTTTCTAATAGCTCACCCTGTTCTTGCATAGACACTTTCCTTAATGGGCGTCTAGCTCTTAATCCTTGAGTTGGATGGATACGGGTTTGCACCACCCACGGATTATGTTAGGATGATGTAGATGGCCATCCCGGAGGAGGCAATATCACACGCATTAACTTATTACTTGTGTTTTCCCCCATTCCTTATAATTAGGCGTAATATAAACAAATGCTTGAAATTGGAGGAATGTAATGACTACCCGGTGAGACGATGCATGTTATCTTTTGTGTACGAGCTAGGGAGCTCTAAAAGAACAAGACTGACATGCAAGTTTAAGATAAGAGCAAAGTTTCAACAATAGAAGCAGAGTGTCTTCAATATGCAAATGAGCCCCTTTTTATAGGTAATGTTAGGAGGCAGTTGGGCGGGAACCCAAAAGGACACATTGTTTCACATCCCTTCTGATAGGCCCATTGAAATAAAATGTCGCAAGCCAACCCACACACGCCATGTGTCCATGTTCTCTCATTCTCTGCTGTAAGAAACCATAACCAGTTGACAATTATAAGCCATGCCCATAAAACTTAACTCATTGAAGCAACTCTTAAGTCACTTGAACAAGTTAGGGGATAAATGATCTGGGCCTGATGTTGGCCCTAATGGTGTAACACCAAAATGGTGTCTCATGAAATAAAGACATTCCACACAAAGCTCCATATGACACTAGTTGACCCTAGCATTATCCTAATCCCCTGGTCGGAGTCTCTTAGGACCAGAGATAGGGAGAATCTGGCAGATGCGCTAGAGGCATACTGGTAACTAACCTGCAATATATATCAAGAATGTATACAAAGCTGTTAGTTTTTCCTATGATTTATCAATCCATGTTGACATAATGTCATGTAGGATCCAAATGTTACCAAATTGTATAAATACATTTCATTCACGACTCATTATGGCATGTTACATTTATCAACTTAAGCTCGAGATCCGATATTAGTGTATCCAAACTGACTTGAGCATCAAAATGTCATTGCAAGTAACATTATCTTTCGCTCATCAACACAATACACCGATGTGATATCTAGAGGTCTAAAAGCCTCACAAATCAACTTATGACCCATCTAGTTCTTTTAATTCCATTAAAACTACTAACAAGTCATGCCTACTTCCTCCAATTTTAATGCAATGATTATGAAACTTCTCTAACACCATAAAAACATCATTCTGGACCTATTGGCGTAGTCTGTTTCCCAAATTCTATCATATGACAAGGCTATGCTCAAAATGCATTAAACATCATTTAAATGAATTCTAGATATAAACCTTAACCAAATTCCCATAGATATTCAGAATCCATAGTTCACTTCCTTAGCTTAATAATATACTTTTAAATCTTAACATTTCCATCGAACCTTCCAACTTTAATTTCATAAAATTTACCCTCACAATCAACCCTTTACCCATCATTCATCATTGTTATCTAAACATCAAAATCAAAGCACTCAATACGCAGTTGCGGCCCATTTTGTAAACATAATCATACAATGGCTCAGTGCCATATTTTCCTGATAACTGAACTTGGACATATTCGAATTTTCATCATCATCAAATGGCTCAGCGCCATATAAAAATCACCACACCACATCATCAGTATAAGTAATCCAGCAATCCACACATAATTCATAGATCAAAACACTTAACCACACCATACGCTTATATACATAACCTTATCATAATAATCAAACAAATATGTACATCTCAATCCAAAAAGATCTCTAACATTGCTTGAATGTTCACTTCGCATTAGTCTCTACAGCATCAACAAGCTCCCTATTTTCAGTCACTGAAAACAACATTTGAGGGGGTGAGTAACTAGTTATAAAATTCAATGTAAATAACATTTAGCATATTAAGTGAGGACACTCTCACCTTCAAACATATCCAATCACCATCGCCTTTTCTTAATTCAAGTCCAATCAATGTTATAATTAATAGCTTACAAATAACATAAGTCTTATACATATTCATGTAAATACAGTAATTTCAATCAAATCATAACTGACTCTTATATTACATTAGATGCCTAGTATCCGGATACTGAAGGAGCAACCATCAGCTGAGAATCCACCTGATCCCGTGAACCCACCTAGTTCATCAAACCGACCTGGCTCCCCACCTCCCCACTGGGTCCTAAAAGACCATTGGGTAGCTTAATTGGGCCACTAACGACCACAGGAGCCAAAAACAATGGGTAAAATATACCAAATGGTTGTCCTCACCATAACACAGACATATACAACATATAAACATCAACAAACCATTCTTAACTTATCCTTAGCATAAAAGTCATCAGCCGGGATATCAAATAAGCCACACCAGTCATTAATCTATCATCATGCATTTTTCAATATATCAATCTTTTTATCACAACTACACATATCCTCACCTTCGTTAAGTCATCATGTGGAACTCATCTCAAACTAACCAATTCATCAATTTTCATCACTAACACTAGGATACATCGTTGATATAAAATTACCAACATCATATACATCAGCCAGTTATTATATAAATCATGCTTCAAGCAGTAAACTACCACAACATAGTTATAAACAATTTCCTCCTTGCTGATTTCAACTTGTACACGTATCTTATATCTTTCCATAATATCAAGAATGGCTATGAATATTATTTCCCATGGAATTAAACCCTCGCACACCCTCTTACCTTACTTCCAAGCTTCTTAAGCAATTTCTGCAATATCAAATGCTTCAAATATCTAAAATTCAAAAAGGAAACAAAGAGGGATTAAATATTTAACTTCCAAAACTTCAATTTCTTTGGCTAGAACTTCCAAAGATCACATTTAAAGCTTGTAAAAACTTACCCCAACTAATTATAATTCCCCGTTCAACAACCTACGGGCGTCAACTAGATTTTGGAGCTTAGTTCGCAACCTATAAGTGTTGAAACGCAAACCCATCAACATATTCATCATCCAGAGGTTACGAGGAACCTTTTAACCGATTTAGAAACTTAAAATTCTATCGAACTTCGAAAATCCAAGAATGAGAGGAAAAAGAAAAGGAAGTTAATTCTTAAAATTGAAAGTTACCTTTGTGTTCCTTAAGCTTTGAGGATTCCAAATATGCAATCAATTTAAGTTTTTAATGAAAAATCGACCCTCACTTGGCTAGAGAAGCATTCAGCCATGAAGAAAGAAAATGGAGCACAGAACGCACGCGAGAGACAGGGAGAAGGAAATGAAATTGAAAATAATCATATTTTTTTACTTGGGGCATTATGGTCTTTTTACAATTTCCTTTTTTTTCTTTTCTTTTTTTTCTATTTTTAAAACTCATTTTTAAAATATAATTTCTTTTCTAATGTTATATTCTTACTTAATTAATTAAATACACCATTCAATTTTAATTTAATAACCATCGATCAATTTAATAATTGCTAATTTAATTTAACAATTTGGTTAAAAATAAAATAAAATTTTAATAACTAGGATGTTACAATGTTTCCTTACCATAAAATTAGTTTCTTGTTGCGTGAGTCCTAAAAAATACAATTCTATTAGATCTTGGTATAAAGTGTTTTATTGTCAAGTGCAGTCCTACCCGGCTTGAACCAAATAAAATATATCAAATAAGTAATATTAATCATTATGTTGTAAGAGAAATATTCAAAAGTGAAAGATTTATAAAAAAATAAATGTTAAGACTTTTTAAAAATCAAAAGGAGATTGCATTAATATATATATATATATATATATATATATATATATATATATATATATATATAAAGAGAGGATATAACATATAAGAAAGACTCTTTTTTATGACAATGAGAGAAACAAATCTAGACCGTACAGGCGTACAATGGATGATTGAGATTAATCATGTGAGTTTTTAAAAAAGTCACGTGAGCTTTTAAGTGATCATGTGACTTTTAAATTTTTTTAATCTTAATCATCCATGTATGGTTATACGATATAGATTTGTTCATCTCACTCTCACATAAGAGAACTTTTCGCATAAGATATATCCCAGTATACACTATGTATTTTATGAGAAAAATTCTCTTTGGTGAAAGTGAAAGTAGCATGATTAAAAAATTTTAAAAGTTACATGAATTCTTAAAAAACACACATAATTAATATATTTTAATATAAACTATTCATAATAAGATTTAATTGTTGAAATTTAAAATTTAAATATAAACTTCTCACCCGAAAACCGATTCCATAAGACACAAGTTAACATTTCCTTTAAAAAGAAAAATTAATACAGGTACATTGATTAATTTTAACTTTTTTCCTTATGTTATAAGTAAGAGTCTTTTATATACATATGATCAAAATAAGTGCATATATAAACACTAAATATCTCGTTAGAATGGATGATCTATAACTATCTAAGATACCATTCATTGTGAATTCTTTATATATTACCTTTTTGTTTTAATAAATTGCTTGAGTCTAATACTGGAATTGTTGTGATTTGTTAGAGTTTGTAATTAGGTTTTCACTATACCATATGTAGTGAAAATTTATAATTGAGAGAATTGTGATCCGTATTCCCTAGCGTTCATAATTGTTTCCATTTTTTTAAAAAAAAATATATACACATTCTAAAAATACATTCCAAAAAGGTATACTTCCAAAAATTTTAAAACACGTTTATATTATTTTATATTCAATGAAAATATTAATGTCAATCGTTAATTAAGGTTGGCTTAAATTAACTTGTTGTATCGGTTCCGAATCTTGAAAAATGCAATTTCATTAATTTTTTTGTAGAAAGTGTTTTGCTGTTAATTGCCCGGCTCAAATAAGAATAAAATGTATCAAATAAAAAAAAACTAATCAGTGTCTTATAAGGGCAATATTTAAGAAATCGAAAGCAATTTTTTTTTATCAAAAACAAATGTTGAGATTGAGACTCTTTTAAAAATCAAAAGGAGGTTGCATTAATATGTGAATTGAAATTTGAATGAAAACTTTACACTACAAATTCCTTAACTGATTCCATAAGACACAAGTTACACATTGATTAATTTTAACTTTTTTCTGATGTGTTATAAACAAAAGTCTTATAAAAAAGATAGAAATAATAAGCAGTAAATATCTCAAGAGAATGGATCATCTCCAATAATCTAACCAGCACACGATAGGAAGTGTTTTAATACTTTATATATTATTTTTTTTGTTTTAATAAATTGACTGTGCATGTGCATGAATTGTTGATCCTTCTTAATATAAGTTTAATTCATAGTGAAATAAATAAAAATAAATTTAAAATTGACATTTGAGTTATTAGGTCTTCATTGTACCATGTGTAGTGAAATTTTATAATTGAGAGAATCATAATCCATATTCCCTAGCATTTCTAATTATTTCCATTTTTATTTTTTTAATACACACCATTCCTAATAATAAATTCCAGAAAAAATACTTCCAAAAGTTAAAAACGCGTCTATATTCTTTTATATTAGAGGAAACTATTAACGTTGTCATAACTGAAGTTTTGAGATCATTCACGATCCATTTTTGGGCGTAAAGGGTGTGTTAAAACTCTTATAATGACTAGAGATATGACCAATCAAAAGTATACAAGATGGAGGGTAATCATCATCTTATGAACTAACTTTTAGGATTAAGTTAAACTCAATATCTAAATTTAAGATATCCCAACATTGGTGCATAAAAGGGATTTAATCACGGTTAAAATGAGCTTTTAATCACAGTTCATGAACCGTGGTTGTTACAGCCGTGGTAATAGATGAGGGCTTTTAATCACGGTTCACAACCGTGTTTATAGATCACATTTAATCACGATTGTTTGAAACCGTGGTTAAATAAGACCGTATTTAGTCACGGTTGCCAACCACAACCATGATTACATGTGGTCATAAAATGTGCATTTACATTATAGTTATAATCACGGTTATGGTAACAACCTTGATTAAAGGGGCTCTATAACCACGGATATTGTAATAACCGTGATTAAATGATGTTTTTTTTAATGCGGCCTAATTTTATTGATTTCCTAAACCTGCAATATCACACAGCCAGCACAGTATATCCCAAACATATGCAGCACCAATAAATGAAAACAAATGGTATATATATAACATTAATTTACTATCAAATCATAACAATGTAGAAAATGAAACTATATACAATTGACATGAATGTAAACTAATAAAATGTAAACCTTAAACCCTATAGTAGGTACAACGATAAGAGAATAAAAATCCTATATATATCTAAGTCCTTGCCTCACTTCAATGAAAGTACTACAAACAATACACAAAACAATTAGAACAAAAACTATTTTTATTATATAATTTGATCAAATTGGTAGAAAACTAGGCAAGTGAGACTTACATTTGTCCATCCATCTACTAAATGTTCTTGGACGATGATCAGCATGGTATGCATGACGTAATAGCCGCACTCATAGCTACCATTCTACCTATAAGACTATAATGGACATAAAATATAGAATAAGTGAACTCAAGTTTTTAAAATATAATAAAGATTTGAATGAATTCAATTGACTTACTTTTGGATTCACCCATGAGTTTTTTTCCTATTGACTTACTTCCATGCAGTCGACTATATCCAACCACAGCCCTGCGTCAAAATAAAACACAAGATAAGTTAGAATTGTAGAAGAACACAAATGACGTAATCGAATTTGTAGAAAGTTATTTTATTTTTTAGGGTTTAACTTACGCCTCTACTATTATTTTGATGTCTTGTGGAACATTCTCGTACACAGAATCAAAGTGTAAAGCTACTGAAGCCTGGGGACAGATCACCATGAGCGTCCAATGAGCATTGTAGTTACCAGTGATAAGTGAGACTTCAAAATGAAAAAATTAATTGACAATAATTATGGAATAGAATCTTACCGTCTATGATACGGGGCCAGATATACCGTCTTCCTAGACTCATACATCCAATTCTGGATGTATGCCTGAGTGCCCTCCTTGTTGTTCCTGCTCCTCTGTATGAAGGATGGCTCTAAGAAACCATAAGTTCCATCGAAACCCAAGTCCACACAAATTTTATGCACAAACCTAAACAAGTTTAGACATGATTAGCGACAAATAACTTGTATAATGAAATAATTAAACCAAAAATGATACACTTACAATTCCCAAATCTGAATGACGGATATGTCCAGCATCGTCGTCCTCATCATAATCTCACACAAGTCACTCTGCGTAATGTAAAGCGGTAGTGAACTTGGACGGCCGAACACCAATGGCTGCCATGGTACCCCAACAGCGTCCTCGCCTAGCTCAGCCCCGACCTTCCATAGCATCTGGATCGGATCGTCGACGAGGTTTGACTTCTTCAATGACGGGCCTGTTTCCTGTTGAACAGTTAAAACATTAAGAGTTTATACCATAATTGACAACATAACTCATGTTAGTGTTTCGGGTTTATACTTGCAGAGAAGCAATCAACAAGAGTCTGTTGGGCCACATAAGGAAGTGTCCCACCGCCTGACCAACGGTCTGCACCTCTAGAGTTGCCATTGGCACAACAACATCCTCCTCAATGATCTCGACAACAGAGACCCTGAACATACCATCAGGTAATAACCGATGGTGAACCAGAGCCTAAGTTGTACACCATGCCAGTGGAAACTGGCTCCTTCGACCCATCAATGAACAAGTCACATTGATGGGTATCCGCAGCCTCGACCCTATCATCGTTAGGGTTAGCTGCAACACAGGATCCCTTAATGCTAACCCTTCGTACCTATATATTTACACATCAAGTAGAGGATCAAAGCCATCAAACGAGAGAACTTGAAGTTTTGGAGGTCGGATAGGGGTTGGTTGAGGTTGGGGAAATTCTGTATGGGTAGAAAATACCGGGGTTGGTTTGAGATTGAGTGTAAATGGTATGGAAGGGGATTTGTGACATAGGTTGTGATAGGGGTTAGGTAAAGGGGATATATGATTGTTAGGGATTTGCTAGTTTTTTTGTGTGGTTTGTTAGGTTTATTATGGAGTTTCAATGAGGATAATATTGGTGATATGATGTGCTTTTATTTATAAGACTACTATTAGTGTAGTTCATTGTTTATTGCAATCATATATAAAATGAAGTGAATATTGAAAATTCTCTTGCTAACGGATACTCTTACAGCACCAGCTAAAGAATAAAAGTAAAAAAATTTCCTCGGAATGCATTAGAAACCTTGGAGAGAATTATCATTTTTTTAAAACTTCAATTGATAACAAGTACTCAAAATTAGCTACTTTTGTTCGAATAATTCTGAATCAGTTTTTTATTTTTGTTTTTATCACCCCGCAAGTAGAACATTGCAAATTCTCTCCATGCTTAACAGTAAATATGAAGTTCTCATCTTTAGTTGTTGACCTAGTGTCTCCATTTCTGGCTAATTTACTCATTAGTCATTAATAAACATCAAACCTGAACAACACACACAACCTATGAGCAGTAAAGTATACGTATTGTTTATTTTAAGGACACCCTTTGCTATGAAAACACACACACAGATAAGTTTCGACAAATACTTATATAGCATAAGCATCAACTTCATTTATTTTAACATTTACAAATCATAATATACATTTCATTCATTCACACATACAAATTAAGGCAAGCTTCGACAGGGGAGGACTTACCGGACAATGCTTCCAAGATGAGGACAAGCAACGCGCAAGAAGAAGGAAGGAGAATGTGAAAGAAGAAGACGAGGACAAGCAAATAGCAAAAACGGGAGGTATAGACATTATCAGTAGCAGGAAACGATTGGGGAAGATGAGAACCAGCACGAAAGAAGGAGAAAGTGAAAAAAAAGGCTATCAGACACAACTTTTGAAGTTTTTGAAAAGATATATAATCACGGATCCCCTTGCAACCGTGATTATATGTATTACACATATAATCACGGTTACACCAATACCCCTAGTTAAATATTAACTCTATAACCACGTTAAAACAACAACCGTGATCGTATCCATCAATATATAATCACGGTTGTAGAGTCAATCGTGGTTATATAGTCCCCAACGGATATACCCTAAACCCTAAACTATATATCCACGGTTGGAAATACAACCGTGATTATATATTTATAGATACGATCACAGTTCTGATGTTATCCGTGATTATATAGTTACCCTGAAACCTACAACCACGGTTGTCCATGTAAACGTGGTTATATGGTATTTTAACCATGGTTGTTCACCACCTGTGATTATATTGTTTACCTTATAATTTCAAAAATGCTACCGTGCATTCTTTTATCACTCGTGATTATATCTAGTTGTTATATTCACTTTTTGTACTAATGTAAATATAAAAAAAACATTTATGTTAAATTTTAATAGGAAAAATTTTATTATAATTGTGATTTACCCATCTAGCATATGTCAAAAAAAAAAATATTAGTCAATGTCTTATAAAAATCAACGTTAAAAGTGAAAATTTTTATCAAAAATAAACGTTGAGACTTTTAAAAGTTCAAAAGGAGATTGCATTAATATATAATTTAAATGAAAACTTCTCACTCAAAATTGCGTAACCTATTCCATAAGACACAAGTTTACATTTTTCTTAATTTTCAAAAAAGTCAATACATGTACTTTGATTAATTTTAACCTTTTTTTTCCCTTATGGGCTGTAGGTAAGAGGCTTATATAAAAAGATCAAAATAAGTGAATACACACTAAATATCTCAAGAGAATGGATCATTACAATAAATCTAACTATCATTCATATATTATCTTTGGTCTTAATTGATTAAGTACGTGTGAGTTATTATCATTCTCTTGACACAAGTTTAATTTTTAGTGAAATAAAAAAAAATCACATTTGAATAACTAGGTTTTCATTATACCATGTGTAGTGAAAATTTCTAATTAAGAAAATCTATAATCCTTATTCCCTAGCATTTATAATTATTTCCAATTTTTAAAATATACACACATCCTAAATATACATTCCAAAAAAGTTTATTTCCAAAAATTTAAAAACGCTTTTATATTTTTTTATATTCGGGGAAAATTTTAACGTCGACCCTTAATTATTAAACATTGTAAAATAATGATCTTTTATTTTAAAAAAATTCAAGTTTACCTTAATTTATATATTTTGGTGTTTAATTTTTTTAACTTACCGTTTTTAAATATTTAAATTGATTCAATACTAATAAACATTTACACAAATGACTTTGTGAACGATATTGTTTTAACTATTTTCTCAGGAGTTCATTTCTTGATTTATGGAAATATATGAAATAGACCTTTAAATAATACAGTTCACACAAGTGCAGATTATAATATCAAAATTTCTATGCTAATTCCATTCGATAAATATACCTTATAACTTAAGGAGCTTAATTATATTTTTAAAATAAGATAATTTTATAACTTAGTTAGGAGCTTAATTACATCTTCAAAATAAGATAACTTATATAGTTCACAAAATAAGGTAAGATTCTGTTAACCAGTGGTTTAAAAATATTATTTAAAGAATAAAAAGAAAATTTTTTGGTTGAAAATTTTGTAAAAATTATTTAAAAATCAAATCGAATAAATTTTAATTTTAAAATGAAAGTATTTTACTTTTACTTTTTAACCAATATTCTACGAGTATTATAGTTAATTAGCATTTTCCAATTAGATAATCTTATAGCAGTTTTTTTTAAGTTACAAATTCCAAGCTATTGAAAAACTACGTGAGATATCCTATAACTTTCCCAAATTTATAAGATTCGTGTTAAGTGTTTATTTATCATTTTTACTCTTATATATCTTTGAATCATGCAATTATATTATTAATTCTTTGAAATAATTTAATATAGTTTAAGTTTGCTTCACTAAACAATTTAAATTCAATAGGCTACATGAAAAATTATAACTTATAAACTACCAAATATATAAACTATAAATTATACGATAGAAGTTGATTGTACCACATAGAGCCTAATTATAAAAAAACAAAAGAAAAAAATTAATCTTCAATATTGATATTAACAAAACCAATATGTAACATGCATACATTTTTCTTATAACCCAAAAATAATTATTTCATACTTTTTTAAAAAGTAGTTAACCTTGTTTAATATAATTGATTTTTTATAAAAAAATTATGTTTTTAATGTAAGTTTTTCTAATCTCTACAAACTGCACAAGTTAAAGAACATTACCTACATATACAAACTAAATTCTATGACTTATAATCTCTCCCAATAAATATATATATATATATATATATATATATATATATATATATAATATTTTCTCTCTCATCATTAAAGATATTGAATCTCCCTTTCCACTGTCTATTGAATCTCCCAATAAATTGATCTATCGACTATTTAACAAAAATCCTTATATTAGGTATTGACCTTAATAATCTTTAAATTCAACTCTATCAAACAAAGAAAATAATGAGTATTTCATTTCTCAACCCATTTGAAAACTTCAAACACACACATGAATCATTCTTCCGTTTGAAACACGCATTAGGCATATGAAATGAAATACTAACATTGATTAAAATACATAAATCATACATTAGTATTCAATATTTGGCCAGAGATGAAGTGTCCTTTTGGTTTCCAGTTGGAGAAACAGAGTTGGGGAAATGGAGAAATTTAAGGGTTGATATTGATCCTTCACGCCGTTTGAGACAGTCAAATCTTCGTTTGACATTAGGATGTATTTTTGGGGTTGGTCAAACCAACGAGCCCGAAGTGTGTTACATCAAACCCAACAAAAAGATAGTTTAGCCACATATTTTCATGAGGGTTACCTCAAAATAAAAAGAAAATATAGATCTATAAAAAAATGAGAGCAAAGAAATGGAAATTGGGAGAGATTAGTAGTCTTCAAGCTTCCCCATAGTGCTAGAGAACCTTCATATAGTGCTCCTAGCCCACCCATAGAAAGATGACCTACGCTCTTTTAAATAACGTTTCATGTGAAAAACATAAGATGTTGAGACGCTACCGTTGAGTGGATTTTTAAAAAAATTATCCATCGTGCAAGCGGTGAAATGGTTGCTCGAGCGGCACCTAATCTTAAAAATTCAATTTTATTGTTCAAATTTAAGATCTAGATGTCATGCACCTTGTTTCAAAATTTGAGTCCAACCTAATGGTGAATGAAGTGCTAAAATCAAAATTACTATTGGATGTCGGGAGTAAAAATGAAACATTCTCTATTTTTTTCTCTTTAAAGGCCTCTACAATTTATCAAAACATATAAAAGATAATTTGTGAACTAAAAATTTTGGCAATGCTTCTATTTAACACAATGAAGACATTTTTCTTATTAAATGAACAATTAAACACTAATTAAATACAAATTTTAACTAAAAAATAACCTCAAATTGACATCTAATACCTATATATTTACATCTCACTCGTATTAATACATCGAAAGTCTAATATACATTTTTTTACATTTAGCCCCACATAAATATTTTATTAGTTTACCATTTTTATTTGTTTACATTCAATAACATTTGAAATATTTTGCCACTAAATAAAAAATTAATATATGAAACTTATAAAAAATAATATATAAATATTTCTGAAATAGAAATTATATAAAAATAAAATAAAATAAACTTTCAACATAACGTAAAGTATGGGATTAAAAACAACTCACGTCACTTACAAAAAAACAACTCACATTTTCTATATCAAATTCATTTTATATCTATTGATAAAATATTTAAAGATTGAATGTAAAAAATAAAATAGTAAACTATTAAAATATTTATGTACTAAATGTAACAAAGATGATTTTTAAACTTTCTCCTGAGTGAGGTGTGAATATGTAGGTAGTGAAAGAAAAAAGAGATTGAGTATTTAATTATGATTTATACTTTATACATAGTCAGTCATTGAATTCATTTTGTAAGTGCAATTAACGCGCCTTAATAACTTGTGCAAACTTACAAAAGTTAGAAAAACCATTTTAATACAATGTCCTTCTTTAGAATTTGTTAATTAAGTTAAGGGGTTTAGTTTTTTTATTGAAAATTAAAATGTGTCTAAAATAAATATATTTTAGTTAAATTTGTTTATAGGAAAACGCTAACTTACCCGCACTATGATTAAGACACTAATTAATAAATCAAAAATAAAAAAAATTTCATTTAAAAATATCATTAAAATTCACTCATTTCAATTTATAAGCAATATCCATAAATCTTCTAATAATTTTTTGTTTACTTTTGAATACTGATTAATATGATTCTTGTTCATACAATTTTTTTATTTATATATGTCTAAGGATGAAGTAAGTAACCTTTTTATGGCTTGTTGACATAATATAAAATTAACTTCCCTTAAACTCCTACTTTTTTTATCTCTCTGTTTTGTATTTTTTGATTTGTTTATAAATACTTACTAGTTAAAAATTTAATGATCATTACTACTTATTTTCTGATTAAACTCTTATATTCTTTAATAGTTTATTTAGTTTATTAAAATATTAATTAAACATTGATTAAAGAAAAAGAAAAGATAATTTGAAAAAATGCATGAGAATGAAACACATTAAATATATTTCTTATCTCTTAATATTTATATATAAAACACACAGATAAAAAATTGAGCTAGCTAGCAGTTTTATACAGAGTGTATCTAAGAAAAATTTTAGTATGGCATTGGCATGGAAGCAATATATGTGAGTTTGGTAGCCGTCATTCGTTGCACCATCAACTCTCTCTAAGGGCAAAAAATTACACAAATGAAAAATCTCTCTCTCTCTCTCTCTCTCTCTCTCTCTCTCTCTCTCTCTCTCTCTCTCACTCATACCAGCAATTACACCACCATTAAATGCAATTGCACCATCTCAATACTCTCAGCAATAACTCTTTCTCTGCCACATTTTTTCTCCATCTCTTCCCTCTTTCTCCTCCCTTTTCTTCAATTCCCTCCCTCAATTCCTTTCTTCTCTCCCACTTCCTCCCTGCATAGTATAGCCCTTCTCTTTTTTCAACCACACCATCATAACACATATAAACAACTTTATTTCCATTCCTGAAACCCTTCTCTTCTCATACGATCCATCTTTCAAAAGGGTCTCCTTTTTGGCAACAAGCTTAGCCCCAATACAGATCTAAATGTTTTTCTTATTCTAGCTCTCCAGCAACTACCACCCACTGGTAAGTAGTGGAAAAGTCTCCCTACAACCTGATTAATTCCATTCACTCACCTTTAACATCATTCATTTCACAAAACGAAGCCGTTCATACTCTTTTCACAATTTTATTTTTATCTTTTTAGCCCTTTAAATTCTTAGCCTTTGTTGGTGCATATAGCTAGGGTTGCTAGAATGTGAAAGAAACGTTAGCTTTCCCATATATACTAGAAGCTTAGTAAATTGGATTTCCCGAGATCTTCGTGGAAATTTCATTTCATTTTTCATTTTTTATTTTAGTTTTCTAATTTTTACTTTCTGATTCTCCTTGTCCTGATTCGCGGTATCAGAAAATTCTCATTACTTATTTTTTTTATGTATTTTAATAAGCTATATATTTTTATTTGTAAGAAAAACTGTAAAATCTGATGTTAGAAACTGAAATCATATATTAACATTGTATTTTAATTATTCAACTTTTTTTATTTTATAATAGGACCGTTTTGGTGCCTGAATTTTTCATGTTGTTTTATGTTTTTTTGAAATAGGGCAGAATCAATCTAAGAAACTGAAACTGAATCTCTGAAGGTTTTGACTTTTAACCATAAAGGGTCGCAGAAAATCTACTCAACTACATTGGATACAAGAGAAAGAAAAGAAAGGGATTGAATTTTTGTATACACAGTGTTGTGAAATATGCCAACTGGTATCATGATTCCAGCAAGAAACATGCCCTCCATGATTGGAAGAAACGGCTTTGGATTATCTTCTGGGCTTTCTCTTGGTCAGGTCAGTGCTTCTTCATCACTCTTTTTCTCCTTCTTTCTTCTCTCTAATCACTAATTTGCCCTCATTTTTGTCACAATTCTAGTTCTGAGATTCTTATGCTAATTTGATTGATGTGTTCGTTCGGTGTGCTGTATTTGACTTTATCCTTCAAAAAGGCCTTCATCTTTTATGTTTTTTGTTTTTTTTATCACAAGTCAAAATTGGTCCTAGTGTGAAGCAAATTAAACTCTTTTTTGTATCCTTCTCGTTATTCGAAAAACGCGTTATTCCTTTTAGTTTCTCAGTACTGTTGGAACCTACTTATATATACTTTTTCCTCAAAAACATCAACCTAGTCAAAATCCCCGTTTTTTCTGCACTGCACAAGTCTTACAATAGTATAATAAAACTATTTAAATTTAAATTATCCCATTAATTACCACTACTAGTTAAAATTAGTTAGTTAGTAGTACTAGTACAACCTATATATGAAAACAAAAAAGAAAAAGAAAAAGTTTTGTTGGGGTTTTAATGTTGGCTTTTTGCGTGTGGTGTACTATATACTACCTCGTATTGTTTTTGTTAGATTGAAAACAATAAGACTTGGGAATCTTAAAGATCTGTAGATATGTTCCAGCCAAACCTGATGGATGCTGGTCAGCTTCTGGACATGCCTCAGAACACTTCGGAGAGTGATGTCCCTAGAATCCGTGAAGATGAATTTGACAGTGCCACCAAATCAGGAAGTGAAAACCAAGAAGCTGCTTCTGGCGAAGAGCAAGACCCTCGTCCCAATAAGAAGAAACGTTACCACCGCCACACACAACACCAGATCCAGGAAATGGAAGCGTAAGCACCCAGAACTAATCTCATCTTTAAATGCCTTTTTCTAATTACTAATCTGTCTTCTCCTGGGCCCGACCGTCCAAAACTAATTTCTTTCAACACAAAGATAAATTTTCTGAAGTAATTAATTTTTTTATGGTAATTTAATTTAATTTAATCATATCTTTGTTCAGTTTTTTTAAGGAATGCCCACACCCTGATGATAAGCAAAGGAAGGAGCTGAGTAGAGAGTTAGGGTTAGAGCCATTGCAGGTGAAGTTTTGGTTTCAGAACAAGCGCACTCAGATGAAGGTATACATGTTTTTTGTTTTGTTGTCGTTGAAAAAGATTATTGGAAACACAGAACGTTTTTAACTGTGTGGTGTTTTTGTTACAGACACAACATGAGCGGCATGAGAACACGTCGCTTAGAAGTGAGAATGAGAAGCTTAGAGCAGATAATATGAGGTTCAGGGAAGCTTTAAGCAATGCCTCGTGTCCTAATTGTGGTGGACCAACAGCTTTAGGGGAAATGTCTTTCGATGAACATCACTTGAGGCTCGAAAATGCTCGCCTTAGAGAAGAGGTACTGCAATTTGAGAATACGCACTTCAACTTTGTAGCGTTTTAGATACGTGCGGGAGAAGGTTTAAATTATATTTGTAATCAGCATGTGGAGACCTTAAACCACTACAAACAATTGTATTTTTTTAATGAAAAATTTGCCACAAAAATAATTTATTTTTAAGTTAGTGTTTTAGTTACAATGAAAAATTCAAAATTTATGATATTAATATAACAGTAATATGAGAATTAATCACAATACTGTTCACAAGAAAATGTTGTAAATTTTCACATACTCTCGTTGAATAAACACCAAAAAAACCTTACACTATACTTTTAATTTTTGTTGTAGACAAAAATTTACAATTCACAAAAAAAAATCATTGTTTTTACATTATTAATGAAAAATATGTTTTATTATTTTTGTCAATTTATATTTATTAAAAATAGTTTCTTAAACTAAACAAATCTTATTTTTTGAATTAATAAGGCATACTAAAGTATCAAACAAAAAAATTTTAGTTATGTTTAACTCTTAAATTTGGTGGTGTTGTTTTATTTTCAGATTGATAGGATTTCTGCCATTGCTGCAAAGTACGTGGGGAAGCCAGTGGTGAGTTATCCACTGGTTTCACCATCATCAGTTCCTCCATCACGTCCATTAGAACTTGGAATTGGTGGTTTTGGAGGGCAAGCTGGTGGTGGCATTGGTGGAGATATGTATGGTGGAGATCTTCTGAGGTCAATAAGTGGACCCACTGATGCTGATAAACCAATCATAATAGAGCTTGCTGTAGCCGCCATGGAGGAGCTCATTGGAATGGCACAAATGGGTGAGCCTCTTTGGTTAACCACCCTTGATGGCACCACCACTGTGCTCAATGAGGATGAATACATCAGGTCTTTTCCTCGAGGGATTGGTCCTAAACCTGCTGCCTTCAAGTGTGAAGCTTCACGTGAAACCGCTGTTGTTATCATGAACCATGTTAACCTTGTTGAGATTCTCATGGACGTGGTAAATTATATGTATATATTATAGCCTGCTTAATTTCTTATATTTAACTTTTCAATAAGTGTTTTGTTAATATCAATTTACACTTGTAAGGAAATATATTTCTTTTGTCAAAAGATTCATCACTAGTTGTCAATAATGCTTAGACCAATGTTGCATGAGTTGAATGACAAAATTATGAATTTATATACCTATTGATGACTAATTTTTCGCTGGAAATATATGTTTTCCTATGGTTAATTACCAGAAGTATTAATTATTTTATAAAAGCATTATATTTTCTACACTTCTGTTTTAGTGCTTTAAATTCAACTGAATAAGTCCGATCCATATATATTAATTAGAGATTTTGCAATATTTTGATTTCTAGTCTGACATTTGTGTATTTTGTTGTGGGTTTAAGAACCAATGGTCCACAGTGTTTTCTGATATCGTCTCAAGAGCAATGACTTTGGAAGTGTTATCAACGGGGGTGGCCGGAAACTACAACGGTGCATTGCAAGTGGTACTACATATTTTATAATTTTTTTTTATAAGCATCTGTACGAGATTTGAACTCACGATATTTCTCCTTTTATTTTCTGTACATTTTATTAAAAATTCCTTTCTTTATATGTGGAATACACAATATTTCAATGCAACTAGTTAACAATGGAAAAATATACAATTTGGATTTAATTAATTGATTTTATATATTTGCAGATGACAGCAGAATTACAAGTTCCTTCACCACTTGTGCCAACTAGAGAGAGCTATTTTGTAAGGTATTGTAAGCAGCACGGTGAGGGAACTTGGGCAGTAGTGGACGTGTCATTGGATAACTTGCGCCCTAGTCCTTCACCCAGATGTAGAAGAAGGCCTTCTGGTTGCTTAATTCAAGAAATGCCCAATGGCTACTCCAAGGTAATTAGAGTATAACATGAGCACATGGTCATGTTACTCATGTAATTATGTGATTTATGTCTGAGTTGTTTTTCATTGGCACCTTCTCTTTTTTCACTCCTTATTACATTTATCCCTTATTTCTTATCATTCTTATGATCTCTCTCCACTGCTAGTGGGAATAACATCAAGTTAATATTTGCCCTATATAGGTGATTTGGGTTGAGCATGTTGAAGTGGATGACAGAGGTGTTCATAATCTCTACAAGCAACTCGTTAGCTCTGGTCATGCATTTGGTGCAAAACGTTGGATTGCAACCTTAGATCGACAATGTGAAAGGCTTGCTAGTGCCATGGCAACAAACATTCCCACCGTAGATGTTGGCGGTACATATATATCAAATAATTTCATATTCATTTTTTATCTGTTTCAATCACTCAATTTTTTCTAAAATCAAGTAATTAATTGACCTTAATATTCAGTGATAACAAACCAAGATGGGAGGAAGAGTATGTTGAAACTGGCAGAGAGAATGGTAATAAGTTTTTGTGCTGGAGTGAGTGCATCCACTGCTCACACATGGACGACACTCTCAGGGACAGGTGCTGATGATGTAAGGGTCATGACTCGTAAGAGTGTGGATGACCCTGGAAGACCACCTGGTATTGTTCTCAGTGCTGCTACTTCTTTTTGGCTTCCAGTCTCACCCAAAAGAGTTTTTGAATTCCTCCGTGATGAGAACTCTAGAAGTGAGGTAATTATTTAACTCATTAACTATTCAAATTCAAATATGGGCACATTATAATCATGCACCCAATCATTGTTTTCTTAGGCTGCATTATTGTGTGCTCATAGGTTACTAGACGTTTCGTAAAATTGGGTGTGTGATGTATGCATCTATATTCATATGCTTTAGTCATCATACGTCAACTTTCTACGCTAAGTTATGTCCTATCAATTACTATGAATTGCTACACATCCTTTTCAAATCACCAAAAATGAAGGCCATCAAACTTCGTTCCATTTTATTTGATGTAATTTGACTTTTTATGAATTGTTTTTAGCAAAAATAGACAAAAAATTTAGAACCAATCAAGTTAGTAATCGAAGAATTGATTTTAAATTTTTTTAATTTATGATTGATTTTACTTGTTGAACCCTTTGAAATCAGTGGGACATCCTTTCCAACGGTGGAGTTGTCCAAGAAATGGCACATATAGCCAATGGAAGAGACACAGGAAATTGTGTCTCTCTACTTCGGGTAAATGTATGTTACTATTCTTATAATACTCATTATAATTTACTATAAATAAATTTCATGAAACTTTAGTAAAATTTGATGCAGAGTGCAAATTCAAGCCAAAGCAACATGTTGATATTGCAAGAGAGTTGTACGGACACAACGGGGTCATTTGTGATATATGCTCCTGTGGATATTGTGGCAATGAACGTGGTTCTGAATGGAGGGGATCCAGATTATGTGGCCCTTCTTCCATCAGGGTTTGCTATACTACCAGATGGGACCACTGCACATGGAGGTGGCATTGGTGACACTTCACATGGTGGATCTCTCTTGACTGTGGCATTTCAAATTTTGGTTGATTCAGTTCCAACCGCCAAGCTTTCTCTTGGATCTGTTGCTACTGTTAATAACCTTATTGCCTGCACTGTTGAGAGAATTAAGGCTGCTTTATCTTCTGAAGTTGGAACCCAAGGTAACAACTCATCACACCTGTGTGTGTGTATCTTCTGAAAATCGGCTCTACAAATCTCAACTTCTGTTTTGCATTTGGTATCTCATTCATTATTGATTTGTTTAATTACTATGATGCAGTTTAGAAGAAGAAGGTGTATTTCATTTTGGAAAAGTGAAGGTGTTGGGAATTTCGGCATATATAAAATGAATGGAGGAGAAGTCAAGAGCGCACCTTTCAGCATCCCAACAGAGTGTTGAGAGGATTAAGGTTCGGGAATTGACTTCCCTACTTTATAGTAAATGCTAAGAGCTTAAATCAAGACCTTACATTCTCTTCACCTTCTAGTTATATTAAGACAACATGTTTATATAGAGAGAGAGGTAGTGTTAGCTTTTTCGTTTATTAGCTTTGACGTAACCTCTTATGTTACTTCTTCTATTGTTATTTGTGTTTTAATTAGATCAAGCACTGGCATTGGCTAATAGCTAGTAATAGTGGTTAAATGGCATTACCTGCTATTTGATCCTTTAAGGTTTTGAAATGAAATGTTGCCCTCCAATTCCAAGGTCTCATTCAATGACTTCATTACATCTTATGATTTCCTTATTTTGTACTTATATTTCTATTTATGTACATATGAATTAATGTATTAATTTTTATAAAAAGATATTGTTAATATTTTAATTTTATTCTTATTTAAATTTAAATTTTATTTTAATATTAATAATAGCACCTTTTTTAAAGTAAAAATAAACATAAAAAAATGTTAAATATTTTAATATATGTAGGTGAATTTTATCTAATAAATAACTAATTAATTTTTTTTTCTTTGTATAACGACGAAGGAAGTAGTATTAATTATTTGCGGCATAAATGTTGAATAACGATGGTGGTAATGCGTCGCATAAAATAGGAATTAATGTTTGGGATCATATCAATCTGTATGATAGAAGAGTTTGGTAATATAAGATTCATTGAGAAAACAAAAGGAGCAAGGAGCATAGCCCACGCTTGCATATTATATAATTACTTGATAGAAAAATATAATAAGAATTTAGGTACGTTAGGCCTTATTTGAGATGATCGGTAGTTTAAAAATTATTAAAAATCAAAATTTATTTTTATTTTTTTAATTTTATATTTTAGTTTATATAGTTTTGGATTTTTAAATGTTATAAAACTTTCATAATTATAATCAAAATAATATTAATAGTGATAATAAATCTTCTATGATAATAATGGTACCGGTGACATTGATGATAGTAGTGGGATGGTAACAATAGCGGCAATGGAAGCGAACATGATAATGATATAACGACGACAACAACAAGAAATTACAATAACAATAATACCAACAACAATGATAACGACAAAAATGAAAGTGAAACCAACTTTATTCTTTTTATTTCATTTACCATCAAATCACCTTAAAAATTTATCACGTCTAACTTACCATACAATATATTAACCCGCTTGGTAGTATTGATTTTCCAAATTCCAATCCAATTGCTATTGAATAATTGGTATTAAATCCTTGAAAAGGCCTATAGGCATTCCTAAAGAGTAGACCTTTCTCCAATCAAGAGCTTGATCTTGTGCTATGGTAAGAATAGTTGCACAACTTTTTCATAATGCATATATCTGTCAAAATCTTTAGTTAATACTTCACTCAAAACCTTTAATTTTTAAAATAAATCAAAATTCCATATTACAGTTCATTAAAACTTTTTAAAAAAATCAAGATTGATACAATGTTTTTACTACTTTTTTTTCTTTAATTTTTTAAAGCCAGATGCGTACTTATTTGACATTTTTGCCGAAGTATAAAAAATAAAATAAAACAAAAATTAAACAACAAAAATATATAAATAAAAATAAAAATCTGAAAAATAAATAAATAAAGATGAAATAGCATATGTTTCAAAAACAAATATAGTAGCCGGTTAATATTCAACTTCAACGACTCGATATAAGTATTTCAAATCGAAAACCACTTCACAAGAATACATGAAATTAAGGAGATCAAGAAAGAAAAGAATGAGAGGGTTAATAAATTTTCTATTATTATATAAAAATATATAAGGTTAGAAGTTTAAAAAATGAAATATTTGCGGCATAATTTTTTTTGTTAACAATATGCATTTTTCTCTAGAAATAATTTTATTTCCTCTGAAAAAAGTATTTGGTGAAGATAGAATCCAATACTCTTTTTATAGTCCTAATATGCGTTGCTAATTTAACTTTGACCAATTTATATGATATAAATAGTTTATCTTCACAATAGTGTAAAACACGAAAAACTATAGAGAATTTTCCTATGAGAATTTGGTTTGTGTTACTTTAAAAATATGTCACTTGAATATAAAAAGTGGGCCTCAGGGCCCTTTATACAATGAGTAAAAATGAAAGAATATTGGGTTTTCAATCCAGGCTCAAAGTGACATGGAGATAATAGTATCCCTCAATGATTGAGGTATCAGAGCTCCCTTGATTTTTGCCTAAAAAAGGGGAGAGAGGGAGTGACCTGGGCCTCCTTCCCGATCCGGAAGGACATAATGAAAATATGATTTTCTATATAAAAAAAATATGGTTGTTAGATAATATTTAAAATTGTAGTTAAAAAAAGTGATTATCAAATGAATTACCCTGTCACAATATAAATTACCCATGTTGATTGATATTTAAATGTCTAGGTAAAATGCATCTTTGGTCATTTGAGTTTTATATTTTCCAGATTTAGTTTTTTTATGTTTTTTTTGTCAATTTAGTCATTTAAGTCATATTTTTTATGCTTTAGTCTTTTAAGTTTCTTTTTGGTTAAGTTAGTTTTTTTAGTTTCATATTTTTCCTCATTTAGTTCTTTAAGTTTTATCCCCTCCAATTTAGTCTTTTAAATTTTCAACTGTTTGTAAATCCGTCCTAAGGCCATTGAATAGTTATCAACATTTATGTAACTCTCACTAATACTCTTCCCTCTTCCTTTGGCATTCCTTCCTCCAGTCCTAGGAATTACCAAAAACTAATAATTGTATATCATGTTCATTTTTAAGTTCAAATAATAAGTGTTTCTCAACTTGATGATAATTTAATAAAAATTTAACTACTAGCTAAAACAACATGCAACTCATGTTGATCAACAAGAAAAATTTAAATATCCATGGTAGTTTTTCTTTGATAAGTCAAATAGTCATGGTATAAAAACCATATCCTCCATCCGTTCCTTTTTATCTATCTCTATTTTGAAAAAAAAATTGTTCATTTTTATCTGTCTTTTTAGGATTTTAAAAACTCATTTATTATTTTTTCCTGTTATACATTTACCTGAGGAATGACCAAATACTGATAACATTAATAAAAATTTAATTTAAGATGAGGATAAGTAGGAAAGTAGATGTAAAAATATTGTCATCCAAAAATATTAATTGGTTTTCTTAATTTGTGTGATTTAAACTTAAAAGACAAATAAAAAGAAACGGAGAGAGTAACAATTACCAAATTCATCTACAATTTAACATATGTTTCCCCACTTTTCCTAGTCCTACAATGCTATAGTATATAGAAATTTTTGAAACCACCACTGTATCAACCCACCACACAAACCTCTTTCCATTCTTCATTTTTTTTTGTTAGAAAATACTTCCCTCCTTTAGATGCATCGCATATTGCTTTAAGGGTTTGTTTTTAAAAGTTTGAATTAATCAATTTTATTTGTTGGGTTATTAGTTTTGGTAATTCTTAATTTTGAGGTGGTGTTGATGAGTAGTGAGGAAAAACTTAAATGACTAAATTGACAAAAAAAATTTAAATAACAAAACCAGAAAAAATATAAAACTTAAAAGATTAAATTAACAAGAGAAAAAACTTGTAGCACTATAACAGAAAAAGTATAAAATGTTAGTAATTTTGGATCACATATATTATTTAAATGTGTTAAAGTCAATTTATAATTAGCCAAAATTTAAAATGGTCTATAATTAATATTAAAGTGATGGCTAAGGGCATAATTGTCATGAAAGATTATTGTGTAGATACCTATGGTAATATTATAATTTGATGAGGGGCCAAATTAGAGATATTATATTTTAAGATGTAACTGACAGAAGTTACAAAAGGAGGTTATGGTCCCCATTTGTAGAGAGAGAAGGTTACACTCAGTTTCTGGTTTTTTCTGATTATCCTCTCAGAGAAGAAAGTAAGGCTCTCTACATTTGAAAGATCAAATACCTACGATTACTCTCATCCCCTTCATCATTCCCAATGGCAAATTCAGGTACGCTTCCGCAGTCTGTTTCTCAACATGAATAGGGTATGGGTTTATAAGGATTGTTTAAGAATGTGCTCTATATTTTTTTATATGGGTAGAAACATGTGGTTAGGCATAATTCTTAATTGTTAGAAACACTCCCAATCCCAACAATTGGTATCAGAGCCTTCCCATACTTAATTCATGTTTGATTTTGGGGATTTTGAAATTAGGGTTTAAAATTAGGATTTAATTTTAATTTGAGTACCCATTCACAACAGAAAATTATTAAATCCTAATTTGTATGATATTCATATATTTATATATACTGGACGTAAATGTAATGTGAATCGGTGTTCAATTTGTATCTGTGCGTGCAAAATTCTAGTTCCATGTTCTGTACGTGCGTTTCATATAAGAAAATTCAGTTTATGAAATTCATTGAATTGCGTGTAATCCTTTCAATATTTCTATATTTTTTAATGGCAAATTGTCTTTCTCGGGTTGCGTGCATTTGGCTTTCTTTTTCAAAGTTCCATGTGCGTGAACTTTTTAGCTTTTGTATCAATTAACCATTCATGGCAAATTAAGAACAAGTGTCTTGCGTACTGTACCATATGAAATACACTCAAATAAATTAATTACATTAATTGTTCAAGAATTAATACTTTTGATCATTATTATTTTTAATTATTATAATTGATATTGTAATTCTTGAATTTGGCAAATTCAGTGTTCACATTTTGGCTACTAGTTATATAATTTGTATTTTATATACAAAAGTTTAACATTTTCAATGAATTAATTAAATCAAGAAATCACCAAAGTGACCCTTCTTGTGTAAATATTTCATGTGAAATGTTAAATGTTTGTGTGTATGCTATTCTATGCGGGTATTAATTGGCCCAAAGGAAAATTTAAAACTTGGCCAGATTGTGTACACACCTGTGATAGTAAACATGTGATAATTATAAAGTTCAACATGTGCATGATAAATCAATCCAAAGAGGGGTTCATTATGTGGCATGGTTTATTATCAATGTTTGACTATTACAACAAGGATACCATTTGCAATTAATATTACTGTCCAAAGACTTGATATTGATGGTGCACTAGGTACCTTGAGATTTGTTATGCCATTCTTTGAACATATTAATGATTTATTTCTTTTGTTAATGAGCATAATTGTATTATTTGTCTTGTTCTTTTCAGCTACTATTGCTTCAATATCCGCTAACCTGAATTCAGTTCCAGTTCTTAATGGAACAAATTTTAAGGACTGGAAAGAGAACATAGAGATTGTTCTTGGCTGCATGGATCTGGATCTTGCATTAAGGATTGAGCAACCCCCTTCTCCTACGGAATCTAGTACCTCTGAACAGAGGAAAGATTATAAGAAGTGGGATCGTTCAAATCGCATGAGTCTTATGATCATTAAGCGCGACATTACTGAGGTCTTCAGGGGTACTGTTTCTGACAAGATAACAAGTGCCAAAGATTTCCTTGCTGAAATTGAAAAGCGCTTTGCAAAAGGCGATAAGGCGGAAATAAGTACTCTTCTTCAGAACTTGATTTCCATGAAGTATCAGGGCAAAGGAAATGTTAGGGAATACATTATAGGCATGTCCAACATTGCTTCAAAATTAAGGGCATTGAAACTTGAGCTGTCGGACGACTTACTCATACATTTAGTGTTGATTTCTCTTGTAACACCATCTGTTACACCTTAATAAATTCTAGAAAAATTCATAATTTTTTTTAAAGAAATGATTGTTAAAGAGAAACTATCGGAATAAATTATATACATTATTTCTAAAATACCTCACATATATTATTAAAACTTTATAAAGTATTTGTACATTCATCCGAAGAAAATAAACATTAAACATTATAAGAAAGAGAGGAAACTCCATGGCCCAGAAGCAGTTACTTATTAACATTATTTATTCATTGGACCACGGTATTCATACCGAGCTCCCTTTCTAGAACGTGCTATATCTACTGTCGAAATTCTTCGATCCTTCCCTCTGAACCATCAATTTAGAATATATGAAACAAAGACACGGAGAAAGGAGTGAGAAACAAAATATAATATTATTGATTAAGACATAAGCAACAAAGGATTTTCACAAGCCAATACATAATAATATCAATCACAATCACATACAAAATCAATTATGAATGCATGAATGTATGCAATATCTTCATCATAACTTACCTATATATGTGGGCCCTTAAATTTTAATTTGCACTGGGCCAACCAGGAGTTTACACTGTTCCATAAATCCGGATAATATTAATATGAACAGCTCAACTGGCATGGAAACACTTAGAGACTAGTCAGATTGAGAAAGTTTTTATTGTGAAAGTACCCGACACTAGGGAGCTACCCCAGGTCCCCTGAAGCACCCTTTCACACCCTCTCATCCCAAGGCTCGTAATTAAGCCTCATCTAATGTATCCTCGGTTTCTATAATCCGTCCCCAGATAATATCATTTTATTTCAATTTAATGATTCATGATGCATGAACTACTCGCGTGTTTAGTTGGTTAAGGCTTTTAGAAACTCAATTATTAAATCTCTTAAAGGTTTACAATATCATTTCAATAAACTGTACATTTTCTCAATTCTCTGAAATTCTATCCCACAGAAATAAATTTGGTACAGTTTTCAAATCTCACTGAAATTGAGTTTCCAAGCCTTAAATGTCTAAAAACTTTCTCATATAAAACTTTACATAATCTTTCTCAAATTAAATCTTAACAAAATCAAATTTAGGAATCTCAATTATTTCCAAATATCTTTAGTTATTAAGTTGGAAAAAAAATAAAATAATTTTCTTTTAAAAAATTTTGTTTTATTAAAAGAGAATAATTATTAACCAAAAATACTTAAAATTACAAAATTTTTCTTTAACTCAAGATTTAATTAATTAATTCTTATAAAATGTTTTCTTTCTAAAATAAATACTAATTTTTTTATTCTAAATATTGAAAATAAAGTTAATAAAAATAATTTCTAAGAAGAGAAGATTTAAAGTAAAAATTTAAAGAGTAAGGTAAGAAAATTCTTACTGAATTTAGCTTTCCGTCATGCTCGCTATATGCTCAAACTCCACGTCACAAAATCATCAATCAAAATCAAGCATTATCAATTATAACTAAATATCATCAATCACATCAAATATTATTAATCACAATTAAATATCAATCAAAATCAAGTCAACAAAGCATTATTTATAAATATTATAATTCAAAGTTTAATGGTTATTAATATAGTCAATTTGAGTCCTTTTGGTCAATTCCTCGTATAGGTCTATGTAAGTCCATATAATCCAGTCCTTGCATAGGTATAGTTCAGTCCATATGGGTCATAATGGTCCAAATCCTTGCATAGGTATAGTCGAGTCCATATAGGTCATAATGGTCAAAGTCCTTGCATAGGTATGTTAGAGTTAGTTAAACCGGATATTTAATTTAAAATTTATTAAAAATGTTAAGTTAAAAAGTTAATATTTTAAAATAATAATATTATTAAATTTAAAAGGAGTAGGGGACTCCTCCCATTATTCTTATGTCTTTTCATATTATACTCTTATCTCACTCCCCCTTACCTTGAGTTGTTACCAAAAAGAGATTTGCTTTGCGCTTCCGATTTCTAGAAATATTAATAACAATCTTATTTCAGTATAAGCATAAGACGAAAATTAAGATTAATACTTAAAACAGAAATGGTAAATTTTGAATAGTGAATAGTGAATAGTAAATCGTGAATAGTAACAGTAAATAGTAAAACGTGAATAGTAACGGTAAATAGTAAATCGTGAATAGTAACGGTAAATAGTAAATCGTGAATAGTAACGGTAAATAGTAAATCGTGAATAGTAACGGTAAATAGTAACAGTAAATAGTACTTTACTATTGAAATAGTAATTTACTATTAAAATAGTATTTACTATGTAGAATAGTAACTTAAAATAATATTATTTCCAGTATAATAACAGATTTCTAAAAACGATATGAAAATAACCCAAAAAATATAAAAGAGAAGTATTCTTACCTTAGGATTTTGGCAGGACCTTCTCTCCAAAAACTTTTCTTCTCCCTCTCACTTCCACCACTATCTCACTAGCACTACTATATTAAGAAAACTTAATCTGAAATTGTGAATTCTAAAGAAGAAATCCTTCGGTATTTATAGGAAAAAAATTTACTATGCATTCCATTATTTTAATATAAAAGTACTATACATTTTTGAATTTTTTATTCCAGGTTACTGTGCACCTTTTGAAAATTTCGTACATGCACAGTGTTTTGTATAGTAACTGTCGGCAGCATTATTAAGCCAAATAGTAACCTTTCACTCGGTATATTTTAAATATTCAAAATGAGTCCTTTTTGAAATTTAGCGATATTATATCAGTCCTTACTAATTTTATAACATGTAATACAAAGTTGAAATTTTAAAAATATAAAATTTTCTGTTAATAAAAATTTATTAATACGTTTCCAATTTTTTAACGATTGGAAAAAAATCAAGATTTTTCTCAAACCGATAATTTTTAGATAAGTCTACTTGAAACGGATTTTAGAAAATTTTCTTATAATTTAAATTCACTTTCTTATAAATATTTTTAATTTAAGTCACTTATATGAATTTAAAATTATTTAAAAAATATTATTTTATATAAAAAAATTCTAAAATTCCAAAAAATTCCAAAAAATCATAAATAATACGTAGATTAAAAAGTTCTAAAGAGCCATAATCTAATTACTTTAAAATTTTAATATAAAAATAAAAATAGGGGTGTTACATCTCTTCCCTCACAGTTTAGTCAGTTTAAGATTTCTTATAACTGTCAGAAGGAGAAATGGTCTCTTAATGAGCTCATTTCATACTGTGTGTAAGAAGAGGAAAGCCTGAAGCAAGAAAAGACAGAAAGTGCTCATTTTGCAAGTACCTCTAAAGACAAGGGCAAAAGAAAAAGAACTGAGGAACCCAAGAATGAAGCTGCTAAGGGTCCAGCACAAAAGAAACAAACTCAGGGTGACAAATGTTTCTTTTGTGACATGCCTGGACATGTGAAGAAGAAGTGTGCCAAATATCACGCTTGGCGTGCAAGAAAAGGTATGTTTCTTACTTTAGTCTGCTCTGAGGTCAATTTAACTTTAATACCTAGAAACACTTGGTGGTTAGACTCTGGTGCCACTACTAACATCAGTGTTTCATTGCAGGGTTGCCTGAGCTACCGAAAGCCACTTGATTCTGAAAGAAGGATCTATGTTGGAGATGGAAAATCGGTAGAGGTGGAAGCTATAGGGCATTTTATATTATTATTGTGTACTGGATTTTATTTGGATTTGAAAGACACTTTCGTTGTACCGTCATTTAGACGAAATTTGGTTTCAGTTTCTTATTTGGACAAGTCAGGTTATTTATGTTCATTTGGAAACAATGCATTTAGTTTGTCTTTGGATTCAAATATTGTTGGAACTGGTTCACTTTCAGGTTATGATAATCTATATTTGCTTGAAACTATATCTACGTATGGCGAATCCTTAAATGTAGAATGACGTGGTACTAAGCGTAAAATTGACAACACCATCTCAGGTGCATTATGGCACAAGCGATTAGGTCACATTTCTAAAAATAGAATTGAACGACTTGTGTCAAATGGGATCTTAGATTCCATTGACTTCACAAATTTTGACGTTTGTGTTGAATGCATTAAAGGAAAGCAGACTAAATCAAAGAAATTAGATGCGCATAGAGCTACAGACATCTTAGAATTGATACATACAGACATTTATGGGCCATTTCCTGCACCTTCTTGGAATGGTCAACAATATTTTATATCATTCATAGATGATTACTCGAAATATACGTATTTATTTCTTATACATGAAAATTCACAATCTTTAGACGTGTTCAAATCATTTAAGGCTGAAGTTGAGAATCAACTCAACAAAAGAATTAAGCGTGTCAGATCTGACCGTGGTGGTGAATACTATGGTAGATATGACGGTTCAGGTGAACAACGTCCGGGACCTTTTGCTAAGTACCTAGAGGAATGTGGAATCGTCCCACGGTACACAATGCCGGGGTCACCCAGCATGAATGGTGTGGCTGAAAGACGAAACCGAACTCTTAAGGATATGGTAAAGAGTATGATATATCATTCTACCTTGCCAGAGTCACTCTGGGGAGAGGCACTAAAGACTGCAGCTTACATTCTGAATAGAGTACCGACTAAGGCAGCTGCCAAAACACCTTTTGAGCTTTGGACTGGGCGAAAACCTAGTCTAAAACATTTTCATGTATGGGGATGTCCAGCCGAAGCAAGGCCTTATAAGCCAAATGAACGAAAATTGGACTCCCGAACCGTGAGCAGCTACTTTATTGGTTACTCTGAGAGATCCAGGGGCTTTAAATTTTATGATCCCACACTAAAGACAATTTTTGAGACGGGAACTGCCACGTTCTTTGAGGATATTGAGTTTGGGGGGAAGAATAAGGTAAGAGACTTTGTCTTAGAGGAAGAATCGGTAACAATTCCAGAACCGATTCATGTGGTTGCTATTGATAAAGCAAATTCAACACCTCTTCAAGACACTGTTGTTGACTCCCCTACACAAGATAATTTGGTTATTCATGAAGAACAAACTCAAGATCCTCAAGAACCCATGCTTCAAGAACCAATACCTTTACGGAGATCCACTAGAGAAAGGAGAAGTGCTATTCCTAATGATTATGTGGTATTTCTCCAGGAACATGAGGAAAATAATGGTGTAATGGAAGATGATCCAATCAACTTCCGTCAAGCCATGCAAGGTTCCAACTCTGAAAAGTGGATTGAAGCAATGAAAGAGGAGTATAAGTCCATGCAAGACAACAAAGTTTGGGAACTTGTCCCATTACCAGAAGGTGTGAAACCTATTGGTTGTAAATGGATATTTAAGACCAAGAGGGATTCTATAGGTAATGTGGAAAGATATAAGGCTCGTCTTGTAGCAAAGGGCTATACCCAAAAGGAAAGGGTTGACTATAAAGAGACTTTTTCTCCAGTTTCATCAAAAGACTCTTTTAGGATAATCATGGCTCTTGTCGCACATTATGATTTGGAGCTCCATCAAATGGATGTCAAGACAGCGTTTCTCAATGACAACATTGACGAGACGATCTATATGGTGCAACCAGAAAACTTTGTGTCGGGAGACCCAAAGAATATGGTTTGCAAACTGACAAAATCCATTTATGGGCTGAAACAGGCATCTCGTCAATGGTACTACAAGTTTCATCAAGTAATTCTCTCATTTGGTTTCAAGATGAATCTTGTTGATGATTGTGTGTACCATAAATTTAGTGGGAGCAAATACATTTTCCTGGTCTTATATGTTGATGACATACTGCTTGCCACTAATGATATAGGCATATTGCACGAAACCAAGAAATTTCTTTCAAGAAATTTTGAAATGAAAGATCTTGGTGACGCCTCTTTTGTTTTAGGAATTCAGATACATCGAGATCGACCTCGGGGTATTCTAGGATTATCACAAAAGAGCTATATCGAAAAGGTACTTAAAAGGTTTGGCATGCAGGAATGTAAATCGGGGGATACTCCAGTTGCTAAGGGAGATAAATTTAGTCTCAACCAATGCCCAAAGGGAAACTTAGAAATTCAGGAAATGTAGAAAATTCCTTATGCGTCAGCTGTAGGGAGTCTAATGTATGCCCAAGTATATACGCGTCCGGACATAGCATACATAGTTGGGGTATTGGGAAGATATTTGAGCAATCCAGGCATGGATCATTAGAAAGCAGCCAAAAGGGTTATGAGGTACTTAAAGAGAACAAAACACTACATGCTCACATACAAGAGATCAGACCAGTTGGAGATCACTGGGTATTCTGATTCAGATTTTGCTGGATGTCAAGATAGCTTAAAATCCACTTTTGGCTACATCTATTTGTTGGCTGGTGGTGCAGTTTCTTGGCATAGTGTCAAGCAAACTCTTACTGCGTCATCCACCATGGCAGCAAAATTTGTGGCATGCTATGAGGCATCTGGTCATGGGATTTGGCTGAGGAACTTTGTCACTGGGCTGCAAATTGTGGAAGGAATTGAAAGACCACTTAAGTTAAATTGTGACAACAAATCAGCCGTTTTATACTCCAATAACAATAGGAGTTCAACCAAGTCAAAACACATTGACATCAAGTTCCTAGTTGTTAAAGAAAGGATACAAAGTGAACAGATTTCTATAGGACACTTAGGGACAAACTTCATGATTGCGGACCCTCTTACAAAGGGTCTTCCACCCAAGGTCTTTCATGAGCACACCGCTCATATGGGTGTTTTACAGTTTGAGGAATCTTTAGTTTAGTGGGAGTTTGTCATTTATATATTTGATGTTTTACATTTGGTATTATGTATGCATACTTTCTGTATTTGGATTTGAATATTTTTGATCAAATATAAAACTTTTGTTATAGTAATACACTTTGTATAAATGGTTATTACATGATCTCATTAAGGTAAAGAAGGACCAGTTGAAAATTGACATGTGCAGGCCACCTTCATGTAATTTTCATGCTACACATTTCATGATGAGTCTATGTCATTTGGTTATGTCAATATTAGTAATCATTGATGGGTTTGGTTATGACTGATATAATGAAAACTCCTTTGGTTCTATATACTGATATAATTGATGGACGAGAATATTCGGGTATGCTCGAGGTATATATATTGGCAACATTTTGAGCTCATAAAGTTTAACACATTTATAAGGACACATATGTGACCAGTGGAAGATTGTTAGTAATTTTGGATCACATATATTATTTAAATGTGTTAAAGTCAATTTATAATTAGCCAAAATTTAAAGTGGTCTATAATTAATATTAAAGTGATGGCTAAGGGCATAATTGTCATGAAAGATTATTGTGTAGATACCTATGGTAATATTCTAATTTGATGAGGGGCCAAATTAAAGATATTATATTTTAAGATGTAACTGACAGAAGTTACAAAAGGAGGTTATGGTCCCCATTTGTAGAGAGAGAAGGTTACACTCAGTTTCTGGTTTTTTCTGATTATCCTCTCAGAGAAGAAAGTAAGGCTCTCTACATTTGGAAGATCAAATACCTACGGTTACTCTCATCCCCTTCATCATTCCCAATGGCAAATTAAGGTACGCTTCCGCAGTCTGTTTCTCAACATGAATAGGGTATGGGTTTATAAGGATTGTTTAAGAATGTGCTCTATATTTTTTTATATGGGTAGAAACATGTGGTTAGGCATAATTCTTAATTGTTAGAAACACTCCCAATCCCAACATAAAACTTAAAAGATGATGCATGTAGTTTTGCCAAATATTTGCCATCAAAAAGATGGAGATAACATTATTTGCAAATATGAAATTGTGATTCTCAATTATATTTTCATTCTCCTTATATATATATATATATATATATATATTATTGGTCTCTGTATTACTTTCTTCATTCCTCTATTTAATTATACATGGACGGAAAAATTACACAAATAAAAAATTATGATTATATTATCTTACTATATACCAAAATTTCCTATTTAACCTTCATTTATTAACTTAAAACATACTTTCTCTTATTCGATATAATTAAAATATAATAATCATTCATGTGTTAAAATTCTAAGTGCGATTCTCAGATCAATTCAATAGGAAGAGAATATAGGTACTAAAAATAACAATAAAATAAAATAGGCCTAACTTCCTAAGGCCGTGCTAGTGGCCCGATGGATTATCAATAGGGTACACTTGGCATTTCCAAATTTCCGGACAAAAACAAAGCATTTCCTATTTTCTGGACCCAAAAAAAGAGCATTTCAATCTTCTCTCGTACCTGGCCTCTCGTTTTTTCACACCCATGTTAAGCTTGAAAGTTGAAACAGTATTAGTAGCATTTAGTACCCTTGTTATTGCAGAACACAATCTAGAGCTTACTTCCAAATTCCATCATCTAATCTCACTATTCACTAAAAACGAGGTACAAACTCACTTTCTTACTTCTCACTTCTCACCGACCACACTGTATTTTGTTGATCTCAATGTCTCTCTGAGATTGAGAAAATGCTAAAATCATCAGGAGAGGTGACGACATCAATCATGATCAACCCCATTGTCATCACTCTCTCTTAGCGCAATGCCTTAATGAGCTTGTTGTTTCCAACGTTGCAAGAGGTTACAGCTCTTTTCCATAGCTTTAAACTGTCACTGTGCTAAAGATCCGAGCTTTGCATTACTCTCATTTCTCTGGGTTGTTCCAGCAGCAACCCTGAAGTTTTTGCAAACTGGGGCTTCATCCATTTTGTCCCTTATGAGGAAAAATCCTTGCTTTTTTGCATAATGTGGTTTTGTTTTGTGCATAAGGTCATCTACAACTTACCAAGTGATCATGTTTTTTTTATTGTTGGGATCATGCTTGAATTATTGGAATCATAATGCTGTGTATTGTTTGGATGCTGGATGCATGAATTTTTATCTGTTTTAGGCATGTTTGTGATATTACTCTGCCTGATGTTAGACATGTTGAGATTGAAGGAGTTTGTGATGTGTATCTTTGTTTGGTTGTAATGTGACTTGCCTTCACGGTGTCTTGTGGTCAGGAGCACCAGAAAACATGATAGGGAAAGATGCAGTCTAATCGTAAAGTTTAAAAGGAGTTTGTAACTTAGTTGGCAGTGAGATCCCGAATTTAGTGCATCATGTCTAAGAATCAGTTTTTCTGAAGTGTGTTGGACACATGTTATGAAATAAAAAAAGGGAAGGCAATCAGGGGGGATCGCATTTATGTTAATTTTAAGTGAAAAATTTTCACCTTTTGATTTCTTAGCATCTGTTATGAAGCACATAAGAGAAACGTTTTCAGGGCCTTATAGTCTCCCATCGAATTGATGGTGCTATCATTAATTATTATGATAGCAAAGCCGTTTGATTTTAATCCCTTTTGCATCATCAGAATTTTTTTCATTGATATTCTAATGCATGCTGGATGCTTGATGATCTAATCTGCTATCCTATTGTCAAACAGTTGAGTGTGTTTATACCCTACAAGAAAAGAAGGATTCCTTTAACATTTTTCCTACTCATTGAAATAGCCTTCCCTCATACATCATATCATGGAAGTGTTGAGTTTCCTCAAGAAAAAAGTTTATTTACTCCTTGATCCTTTTGTAGTTTAATTATTGAGGTGTAGCCTGTAAAAGCAATGATAATTGATACCTTATCTTTTGTATGTGCTGATTTATTTGACAATTATTTGCTTCTCCTTCTGTTTGATATACCCGGGCTTTCTCTATATAAAAAAATTCTTTTGTTCTGCACTTTAATGTTTCACGGTACTTGATATTCTTCAGGGTAAAGATATGATATGACATCCTCGCCTTTCTCCCGGGTACATTCATTTTTGTGGCCAAAATAGTAAAAACTCACTCTTATTGTGTCATCTGCTAAAAAGACCAACCCGGTGGCAGAATCCATCCGTTTTTTATTTCCATCATCACAAGAAACCTGATAGCAGAGCAACTCTTTTATAAACATATCTTGTTTTTCTAATCCAGTCTTGTTGGTACCTTATATGTTACCAATTCTGGGAGGAGGCAAATCTTGAAGGGGCGGTGCAGTTGTTATACTTTTAAAGCCTGTGATTAATTTTGATTTATCATATGGAGGTTCTTAAACCAGTGAGTTCATATTTTGGAGCAAAGTATCATTCTCTAGATCCATTGAGAATTGTTAGGGGATTAGTGTGTCTACTTGTGCTGCTTTCAACAGCATTTGTAATGTTGGTGTACTTTGGCTTTATAAGTGCTGTTATAGTGAGACTTTTTAGCATCAGTTACAGCAGGAGAGCAACATCCTTTTTCTTTGGTGCCTGGCTAGCTTTGTGGCCTTTTCTATTTGAAAAGATCAACAAGACTAAGGTTGTATTTTCTGGAGATAATGTTCCTTCAAGAGAAAGGAGCTTGCTGATTGCAAATCATAGAACCGAGGTTGACTGGATGTATTTATGGGACCTTGCCCTGCGGAAAGGATGCCTTGGATACATAAAGTATGTACTCAAGAGCAGCTTGATGAGGCTTCCAATTTTTGGTTGGGCATTTCACATACTGGAGTTCATCCCAGTGGAAAGAAGGTGGGAAGCTGACGAATCAACCATGCGCCATATACTTTCTACATTCAAGGATCCCCGAGATCCTCTCTGGCTTGCTCTTTTCCCAGAAGGCACTGATTTTACGTAAGCTACTTTTTAATGTTTCTTCTTTAGATAGTTTGGTACTTGTTGTTAAAATTGTTCAGACAACCTTGGTAAAATTGGTTGAACCTTGAACCAGTTAAGTGGCTGGTTCGGTTTTATTTTTTATTATTACCGGTTCAATCACGCTTAGACCACCAGTTTGCATGAATGGATATCCTCATTGGTTCAATAACCAGTTCGGTTTTAAAAACGTGTCTTTGGTACGTAATTGCATATCTTTGCTTATGATCATCTAGATGCTAGGAAAAAAGTTAGGCTTCTTTTATTGGACAATCAAATGATTTTCTCTTGAAATATCGATAGAAATAAAATGTAAAATTATGTTGTCCCCGTGCTTGGAGACTTTGAAACATAACTTTCATCAGCCTCAGATGAGTTGATGTAGCATATGTAATTCTGTATGTGTATTCTGTTTAAACATTACTTATAACCTATCTTTTTCTTCTTGTAGTGAGCAAAAGTGCCTTCGGAGTCAAAAGTATGCTGCTGAGCGTGGGTTACCAATTCTGAAAAATGTTTTGCTTCCGAAGACAAAGGGCTTCTGTGCCTGCTTACAAGAGTTGAGGGGCTCTCTCACTGCAGGTTGTCCTGTTTGTCTGTATTTCATTTGTTTATATAATTATTGGTAAATATGTGACAGTATATTTGTAGTTAGTCCTTGTTCTTGTGCTCATCCAAGAATTCTGCATCATTCAGTTTATCGTTTATCTTTTGATAGGATTGCTGGGAGGTATGCATTGTTGTCATGTGTCTAATATTTTTTACATGTGTCAAGGAAAAATACTCCTTTGTATGGAGTCGTTTCCTCTGTTTGGATAAAATGATGTATATTGTTTGTGATTTGCAATGATATCAAATTATTAGATAGTTGTAAGTGCAACAATCTAAACTCATATTTTCCAGCCACTAAGACTCATTCAACTTTTCATTTTTAGTTTATGATGTGACCATTGGCTACAAATACCGATGCCCATCATTCTTGGACAATGTCTTTGGGGTGGATCCTTCTGAAGTTCATATTCATGTCTGTCGCATTTCCCTTGACTGTATCCCAGTATCTGAAGACGAAATGTCTGCGTGGCTGATAGGGAGATTCAAGTTGAAGGATCAGTTACTTTCCAATTTTCAAACTCAAGGTCAGTTTTCCAATCAAGAAACAGAAAGAGACCTCTCTACCATGCAGAGCATTTTAAATTGTATGACAGTTATTCTGTTGACTGGGACATGCTTGTACTACAGTTTTTCCTCTGTCTGGTTTAAACTTTATGTGTCACTAGTCTGTGCTTATTTGGTTCCAGCCACACATTTCAATATTCGACCGCAACCGATTCTTAGCTTTCTGAAAATGAGAGCAAATTCCCACTTCTCAAGTACTTGAGTAGGCAAAACGCACTCATGGTTTGTGATCCATGTCTCGTTGTTGTTATAGAATAAGCATTGCACTTGTTATTCTATGCAATTATATCAAAGTTGGCCTGATTAATTTGATAGCATAGTGTACAACCAAGTTTTGTCTCATCATATATCTCTTGTTTTCTTCATTGCTTTCTTTGTTTCTATCTATGTCACTCTAATGCTTTGACTTCAAATATTTATGTTACGTTTAGTTTATAAGTTTTTTTAGAAAATAGAAAATTATTCTTAGAAAAATAAAAAAAATAAAAAATTATTTATTTATAAATTATTTAAAATTTTTATAGAAAAATAGAAAATTGATTTTCTATGTTTTTAAAAGACTTTCATAACCAAATGGGAATATGAAACAAACTGTTACTAATTCGAAAAGTTTTACTGCTACAAGTTTTTGAAAATTAGAAACACGGCAACTTGCACTATTCATTTTAAATTAGGATTATCATCCGTAAATATTGAATTGGCTTTCTAGCAATCCTGCTTAACAAAAAAAAATGGTAAAGGGTTGTAGACACCTTAGCTATATTATAAGTTAGATATAGCGGAAAAATCAACTTCACCATATCTATTAATTTACATTTTTATTTTTTTGTTAAATTTAAGATTTAATATTTCGTATGATTTTTATGATGTATCATGATAATATTTTTATTATTCTTTATGACTATTTTGAAATATATTTAAACACAAATTTATTTTCTCTTATTTTAATATTAACTTTAAATTTTTATCATAATTTTTATGTGATACATATACTATACAATATTGTCATAAATAATATATATAAGACATATCTTAATTAATTTGAATTAAAGAATGTTTGAAAAAAATTTGGAAAACTGAATACACTTGAACAACTTTTTTTAATTTTTTAGTTTTCCAAATTGAAAAACTGTTACATTTATCTAAAATTTTTCTAATTATTATAGGAAATGAAAATTTTAGAAAACAAGCAGAAAAATTTTCCCAGAAACTCTATAACTAAACGCAACCTTAATCTTTCCATTTTCAGAAATATTTCTCTGTTTTACCGGGTCTCAACTTTTTTCCATACCAAGTCAGATGCTTTCCAAATTACATCCTTTTATTTCTTAAATATTAAGTAAATGCGTTCTCCTCCTTTCATTTTCTTAATATCCCAAAAGTCCTCAATCTTTCCTTTACTTTCAAAATATTCACAAACATATTTTTATCACATTGCACATTTTTAAAATAATAGATTATAATATAAAAATTGAATAATAAATTTATTGACCAAAGTGTAATAAAGCTCTCGTATCATTCTAAGTAAAGTTATATTCAAATTATATTAATCTTAAATATTCATAGAAACGTTTTTTACTTTTATCTTATCACTTATTTTGTTTTTACTAAATTATTGAATGTGGCAGCATAATAAAAAATAAAATATCAATGGCACTCTCACAAAGTGCGGGCGTGCATCTAGTTTAAAACCATACTAGAGTAAGTCGGTTTATTTTAAAAAAAATGTATTTATCACCGTCGGTGTTGATGAGACTAAATAGAATAAATTAATATTAGGTTTAATTGTTTGCAATTCGCATTGCGTAATAAATAAAATTTTTATCACCAAACATTTTATCATGTTTTTTATTTCTTGAGTAATACGTTAAGAATACTGAATATCAATAATATCCTTTTTTGTGAGTGAAAACACCGATAATGAAATTTGAACTTAAAATCTCATTCATAAGTCTCCTTTTATGATATTTTGAAAACTTGAAGAAAGAAAAGGTAATAATATATTTCTTTTGTGTAATTGAATACAAAAGTAACAAGAAAGGAGAGATAAATTGACTTGAAGTAACAAATTTTCATTTTTTTCTTTTATATTCTTATTTTTCTTTTAATTCAACTTTAATATTTTTCCGCGCTTATTTGCTGATCCGTAAAACAAAGTTTTAGAGTGAGCTAAATCTTGTAACGAAAAAGAGGGAGGAGGCCCTTATACTTTTGGATCATTAATGAGATCGGTGTAAAAATAAGTTTTATAATCAGTGTAAAAATTAAATTTTTCACATCAATTTTTTTATAATCAATGTAAAAAGTAATTTTTTACTCGTTATTTTTATAACCAATATTAAAAAAAATTACATTGGTCCTATTAATGGTTGAAAAGTTTAAGTATCATGACAATCAATACCTAAAAATAATAAGTCAAACTTGACTTAATTGGACAATCAACCATTAATAGAGATTAAAAAAATAAGTAAGTCTGCTCCCTTAAAGCAAGTGTAAAGAAGGTTGGTTTGGTCTGTTTTGTTAAATTAAAAGGATATGATCTACTCCGTCTTATAACTGGTTTGCAGGTTAGCCTGCTAAAGTAAGAAATTTTGTTCTTTTAAAAATATGGTGGGTGAGCCCGTCAATTTTTTTCAAAAAAATATATGTTAAATTAATATAAAAAATCTTCGTATACCTTTTTAAGAAGAAATTAAAAAAATATCATTAGAAAAAAAGTATAACATGGAGAGACTTGATTTTTTTTTAGTTTTAGAAAATATAAGTGTAAATTTAAATAAAGTAAAATATATGTTATTTTATTATTAATATTTATATTATTTTAATCCTTAAACGGGTCTGTCAAGCTGACCTACCCTGCCAAGAGGTCAATCTCTCGGGCCAAGCGGTCTAAATTTTTTGTCTATCTAACATTTTTGTACGCTTGAGGCTAATTCAATAGACCTACCCATTTTGTCACCCCTAATAAGTAACAATATTCCATATTATAATAATTATAATAATAAAAAATATTATATTATAATAATTATAATAACAAAGAATACTGATTTACAAGAATAATATTATATTAAAATATTCTGTTATCCATTAGCATGAATGTAATTTTAATGTTACTTAAATGATCTTTTTATCATGGATTGATATATTTTTTGGATATATTAGATAATAATTGTAAAAATTAAGACATCAATTATAATGTTATTGATCTAGTTGACAAATAATTTCGTGAATCACAATCCACATTATTAGTTGAACGAAAAATAAATAGTGAGACTAAATGCGTAAAATTATACGATTAAAAGTTTTGGGACTAAATATAAATAAATTGAATAGGTTAGAGATTAAAATGGTATAATTAAAAGTTAGAGAATTAAAATTGAATATTTAACAAAGTTGAGGACCAAAATTAGGTCTAATAAAAACTATACAAGAAAATTTTTCAATTATTTTACATTTGAATTTATTTTTTCATTATTTTCAACTATTTAATTTGGTTTATTATATTTTCTTTGTTTTGTAACATAAATTAGTCTTATTTCATAGGATGGAAAAGAAAGTTTTCTTTTGTTTATTTGAAAGAAAAAAAATGAAAGAAATAAGTAAAAACTACGGGAACCATCATAAATTAATTCCTTGGATGAAAGGGAATGTTGTGAAATTATTGTTTAATAAATATCAATAATTTAATAAAAATAATTTTTTTAAAATATTAAAATTTATTATAATAAAAATTTAAAATATAGAATTTAATTTATTTCACATGTAAGTAATTTATTTTTATTCATCCACACATAAAAAAGATTATTTTTTTCTTCTTTCTCCCTAGTATTTATATTCATCTAAATGATATATGTTTTCATTTTATTACCACTTATTTTTCTTTCCTATTTATTTCCATCTCATCTTCTCTCTCGATCCAGACCGGTGGTGTTAAATATGACCAGGGGAGATTTCAGAATTTAAAAGCTTTTAGGAAAAAATAATGGTGGTACAGATAGAAGGTTAAGTTGGTGTGAAAAGTAACTACTGATTGATGAGTGGGCTTGCTTGACTAGGTGGCTCCAGGTCCAGCCCAAGTAAGATGAGTTGAAGAAGAGTGAGACTGAGAGTTGAAGAAGAAGAAGAAGAAGAAAGGGGAAGATGAGCTCGACAAGGCCGGTTCCGAGGAGAGAGAGTCCATGGGGTATCACTGGGGACAATCATCCTGAACCCAAAGCTCACCGTTGCAATGACCGTGTCGAGGATGTTATTCAGGTTTCTTTTTTCATCTTTTGATGGGATTGAGGGTGTTACTCCAATGTTATGCAATTGATATTGTCGTGTGACTAGGATCTGATTAGTTTTATGGAAATTTCTATTTGAGAATGGTTGTGAAGATGGGGTATCTCATTGTTCTTAGTGTCAGAGGCTTTAAAGAAATTGGAATTGAGACACAAGCACAACCCTTGCATTTTACTTTGTTTCATTAAAAAATCTTGGTTGGAGAAGAAGGGGAAAATTTATCGATATCATTTAGTTGAAATTGAGACAGTTATATAAATTCTGACATATGCAGTGAATCAGATTGTATTTCAATCAATTCAATATCACAACCACACATTGAGTTCTTTGTTTTATTTTAGCATTTTATTTATGAAATGCATATATAGGTATAACTTATGATGGGGGAGGATGAATGGAGATTACAAACACTAAAATCCAATGAAATTAGCGGCTAGATAGCTTATAGGGAAGCATGCTCGTTGATTGGATGCCCTTTTCCTTGACTTCATAAGTTCCTGATTAGGCCAACAAGTTGAGGTGGCATGATTCATTTGTTCCTTCCTAGTACACAACCCCTAGATTTTATACTCATTCATAATAAATAAATTGTTTAGCAGACTATGGTCATTGGTCGTGTATGATGTCTAACTACTTTCAAGTCCACAGCGGATTACTAGAATCAACTGCTTTAAAATTAGAGCTTCTTCCGCATGAACGAATTCACTTTTATGGTGAATATTAATCCTCTATTTGACAAGGCAACATATAATATATAGCCTAACTTTATGTTGTTGGTCATTATTCAGATTAAATGTTTATCTGGCTTGTCAATATTAGGCATCCTTTAGATTCTGATATTTCTACTGTTATTATCAATTAAACTGTTATTTTGGCGTTAAAAGTTATTTTAGTCCCTGACAATACAACCAGCTCACATAAGTTAACTTGTAGTCTTAGGTTTAAATCTTAAGAAATTTAATTGAAGACATTAAGTTTCAATAGATAAAGCTCTGTTATCTATAATGATATCAGCTTCAAAAGTCTCTAACAAAGTATTCTGTCTTTTATTTGGGTTCTAAGATGGTACAAGTGACTTGTTGATATTAAACTTGTCTAAGTGAAGAGTCTGGTAGGATGCAAGGAAAGCCTCTTATGCTAATTCAAATGCATTCCAAGGGTAAATAACAGCCAAAAAAACAAAGTAATAACATTCAATTTAACTCCATCCTTTCTTGGTTTAAAGTAGTTGTTATAAGTCATTTCTAACTCATTTACACAACTAGTTATAAATAAAAATCTTGCTTTTTTAAGAATAATTTTAGTTTTCAAAATTACTCTTATTTAAATGAGATGAAATATAAACTTATATGTGCTAAATTGCTAATTAATAATTATATACTATGTTCTTAGCCTTCGATAATATACAACAAATAGCAGTTCATATTTGTTATGAAACTTCAAATTTGATTCCAAATTGATCACTAGACAAAATGAATAAAAAAATATTGGCATTTGTCATTTACAATGCTCTAATCCATAGACTATCCCTAATGTAAAAGACTAAAAGGATAATTTTCTTCAATGCTATGGTTCAATGAAAGTCAATGAGGTAATGAGGTTTTCTCTTTTCATAGTATTTCTTTGCCTGCGGGTAGCCTTTAGGTAGGATAAAAGAGAATAAAATATGGATTGAGACTTGAGAGTGTCTTTCATAGAGCTACAAAGGACTACTATAAGCAAGGAAGTTCTTCTTACCAAATTTTAATACAATTGCATTCCTAGTATTCAAATTTGAGACCCTGGTTAAGCTAGACCAATTTCCTACTACACTTGATACCGATGGTAACCATCGGTGGAGTTGATTTACTAGTCCAATCTTATAAAATATATTTTCTATTTTTGCGCTCTTCAAATACCTACCATGTTCTTTTTCATTATATATTTTGTCTGATGTATATTATTTTTTCAAGTCTCATTTTTTAATAGAAAGCACTGAAAAAGACAGATTAACAAACTAAGCCAAGTGAACAAATATGATATTCAATCCTAGACAAACTCATAGGGGAGGTTCTTGGTTACATTTGTAGAGAACTAGAGAGGAACATGAGACTGCATCCCAGGCAAATTATAAATTTAGAACAGGTTAGACTGGTCAGTCATGATGAAGTTGTTCACATGATTTGAGGTCTGGGGTCATTTTAGCTTGTTTTCTTTATTGTCATGTTTTTCTTTCATGTGTGTTTATTTGGTGTGCACTTACTGCTGTTATCACTAAGTCTTGACAGTGGTAATATTTATAGGCTTGCTTTGAGGGTAATCCATTCAAGACTGTCCCAGGACCTTTCAAGCTCTTCTGGCAATGCATGCACTCAAAACCTGGGTGAGATTATCATCTTTAGCATGCAATTATATCTATTCTTAGGAATATCATTTTTGTGAATTAGTTCAAAGAGCTATGGTTTTGAAAATAACCTAGGAAGCCCAAATATGATATGTGACACAGAATGATACGATATAATATGGACACAGGTATAGGACTAATTTTTAAAATTATAGGACATGAGATACAGTTATAGTACAATGTGTAATTGTAAGATCAACATAAAAACAAGGATCAATGCTTTAAAAATGAGCATGAATCATTGTAGACATAATAGAATGTTATAATATGTCATTATCATGATATTTTGATGAATAAAAATGGTATAAAATTTTAAAACAATAAAAGTGAAAAAATAAATTTCAACTAGGAATATTTGAAGTGTCCACAAGATTCGTGTGACTCTGACACTGTTACTCTTTTAAGGTGTTTGTGCTTCTTTGGTAATAACATAATCTGTCTTATTGCAATATTGACAATATCAGAACTTCTTGAAATCTGGAGAGGCTTTAATACTAGGCAAGAGTCTAATTTTTATAAGAATCAAATCAACTACTGCTTGGGGTGCTTGCTTGTACACTGAAGTTGGCTGTTTTGTTTTTACTTCTATTTGCACACCTTGTCTTGGCATTCTATATGCACTGAATTTGACTGTTTTGTTGCTATTGCAGTGAGGAACCAACTGAGCCATATACTTATCTTGATTTGGATCCCCCAAAGAGAGAGACCATCCCTGTGAAATCCGCGTAAAGCCACTCTCACCTACAAATGTCTTAACAGTTTTGGCATTGCCTGGTCCTAGAGTGGTTAAATTCAGTTTTTCCCTCCATGTGGATGGCTTATGTTAAGAAACTATGTAACTAAATTGTTTTTGTTGCTCGTTTTACAGTGTAAACAAACATTTTATATGCCTCTTAGTTCTGCTCTTAAATGGTAATTGCTCAATAAAGCATGGCTACGTGCCTTCTTGAATAACTTGCAATCTTACATGGTGATCTAGATTACTTGTTTGTTGTTATGACACCATCAGTTAATGTTCTACGTCTGGATTAGTTTTTGGCTTTTGATGTGTGTGAGAGAGAAATTCTTATTGCTTTTCAATTATTTTTTAGATTTTGGTTCAGATTTTTGGACTGTTTATGGTGTTATAGTGTTTTTACGACGTGGAAGCACGTCTTTTATACCCAATCCAAATTCATTGTAATACTGGTCTAAGATTTGTATGACCTGAATAAAGGATCCCTGACAAATGATTTAGGTTCTGTTCGAAATTATTTTTTTTGTAGGTACCCACAAGTCACAAAGTGGTCTATCCTTCACAAAAACTCAACTTGATGAATATACATACTTTATTATCCTGTAAAACTTGCATTTTTCAACGTGGGTTGGTTGTGAATAAATGGGCATGAGCGTGGAGGATGGGCTCGTATCCCATAGGTTCAATGGTCATTAAACATGCATCGTTTGTTGATAGTGAAAGATGGGGGCCCATGATCAATTATTTATTCGGTGTTTATAAAGTGTGATTGGAGGGAGTTGACATGATGAATTGATCCCTAAAGATCCAAAAACATGCACCATTATGCAGGTGAAGATCATATTTAGCTTTTTGTGGTGAGATAATTTAATGCCATTTACAAAATTGTGCAAGTTCGTGAAAATATATCACTATACACAGTGTAGTAAGATCTATATAGTCAACCTAAAAAAAAAAAGCTTATGTTATACACATATACAGGAATATTGTAGTAACTATTCTTATTTATAAAAATTAATTTTAATTAACAACTAGTTTATCGTTGAATTAATTTCTATATAAAAAACTAATTTTAAAGGATTTTAAGTGTGACTAAATAAGTTATATTTTAAAGTTGACTCCAATATTTCTAAATATTTTTTAGGTTTTGTTTAAGGGGGTTTTTGGTTTTAAGTTTTAAGTTTTTTTTTTAAATCAAAAGAATAATTTAAAAACTGAAAATCCAAAATAAATTTTATGCTTTTTAAATGGATTTTTTTGAAAAAATATATATCAAAACTAAAAATAAAAAAATGTGACCGCCCCTATCAGACCTACATTTTCAAGTCAATATTTTAATGATGTTTTGTCAAAGAGATTTAATTTTTTTTAACCACATATATCCTTTTTTTTAGAGGCAATCATTTTTGAATGGAAAACATTCATATTATAATGAAGTAAACTCTCCTATGAATATTTTCCATAAAAAAAATAAAAAATTAACACCTTACTTAAAATGAATCTAATTAGCATTACTAAAGTCTCTTTAGCGTGCATTCTCCTGGTCAAATGGCAATTAGTGATTTTAATATATATCCTCAACAAACGTTGATTAATAAAGAAAGGTTTAGGAGAATTGTTGGCTCGATCTAGGTGATATGTTCATTGTCTTGTTTGTTGGTGAAACATATATAGAATTCAGTGTCAAATGATGACACCAAAGATAACTAATAAACATTGAAATTCTTCTTTGATAAAGTTTTTAGCTGACAAACATGGCAAGTTCGTGCATTAGTTGAACACGTGTTCCCACGGAAAACATGTGGAATGGGACTAATGATTTGCGGAGTCATTTTCAGTTTTATAATTACAAGCTACAACCCCATATGATAAAGCTATTTAATTGTGTGATGAAATCTTGTAGAATTTTATAATCATGCGTTTGTGAATGTAATAAATTTGTAGTTTGATTAATTTTCTTCCAATACAGAATGTTGTTCTAAAAAAATAAGAGGGAGCCAACTGGTTGTGGATATCTGTGCTGTAGGACAACGATGGGAGTACCATTCACACGGAAAATCTTAAGCCTTGATAATGTGAATGTGGTTGGTAGGGTACATGGTTTACTTTAGAGAAGTCAAATCCACACAACCTCGTGGATCCTTTTCATTTGCCAAATATCTGTCCAACTACCATTCTCATTGATGAAATTCACTTTATATAAAAAAGCACATAAAGATTGGCAAGACTTATAAAACTTCTTTATATGAAGTGGCTAAATCTAGTGTATAAGATTGTTTACCATGTGTCCATGTGCTTTATACTGTGTTAATAATAATCTTACAGCCAGCCTCAGTTCCCAACCCAAGAAGGGAGAAAATTAAATATTTCAGTGTTGACTACTTTGTGTCAATACTGTTGTTATTATGGTATAGCCTAAGTAAATAAGAGAATACACTAACAAAAAATATACATGGTTACTTATATGTGGGTGAATTTGATTGGTCTTCTAAGCTCAGGCTGCGCCTCCTTTTATTATTCTGTTGCATCTCTTTGATGTCTTTCTCCTTCTTATCCACAAAATCCATCAAGTGCCTGAAGCTAGTAGTAGATCTGAAAGGTCTACTAGACCTGACTGGCTCAATTTCCACGTCAGCTTCCACAGGTTCTGGCCTGAATTTGGTATATTGACATAGTACTCTGATGAAGAATGCAATCAAACATAGGATACATGCAATGCCACATATAAGAAAAAGACCCCAGAAGCTACTCAGAGATAGCTTATTTGAATCAACATTATCTTGTGCAGTACAATCATGTTTTAGAAGCCATTTGTCATGGATCTTTTGCAGATCACCATTCTCGGAGAGTTGAAGAATGGCTGTTGACATGTCTACAGCAAGGGGAGAGTCCCTCTGGAATGCCTGTCATCAGGGTTTCAAATATGAGGACAATATACTGTTGTCTTTCTATGATGCATGATATAAACATGACAAGCATACTCATGATATGAGACTCACAAACGAAACAACTTCAATGTACAAGATATATAGTATGAACTTAGCTTAAAACATTTATGGAAAAATGACAAAACTTAGATGTAATACCTATTGCTATTGGTGTTGTTCTACCACAAAAATGGATATCATTTCAATGATTGTTGATTTCATCTTGTCAACTAAACTCGGTTGCATGCAAGTACTAATATACAACATTGATTTTGAATAGATAACATAACAACACCAACCATACCAATGATACTCTATCTAAATTTTATCCTTATTTAAAAAAATAACAGAAGAAGAGATCCTAAAGATACCATAAAACAAAATCATCAAGAGTGTTTTAGTACCAAAACTATAGAACATAATGTAACAGTGGATTGAGATCAGTTATTCTTGAAAATAAAAAAGTTATAACACAATTCTCACATAAAAAACAAAAAAAAAAGTTATTGAATGAACATCTAGGATTCTAAACCATAGACATGAAAATAAAGATACTTACAAATCCCCAACCACTTTTAGTGAACTCCTGCCCAACGGTTCTGAACTTACAGTTGGTATTTGACATTAAGATCTCAATATAAGGAAGCTCATCAACAACAGCCACAACCCCTCCATCTTTTGGTCCACGTTGAAGGGCATCGATATATGCATCCATATTTTTCAATGAAACTATCCTAGAAGGTTGTATACTGAGTTCCTCTATCAGATACTTACGTGCAAATGACCCATCTTGAATTCCAATTGGTTGAGTGCCTGAAATCAAGCTGTCAATTCCTTCAATCTGTGACGAGAGTTGCTGCACTGTGAGGATGGATGTTAAGCTAGCCGTGTAGCTTGAATTGATAATCAAAACCACAAAAAGCCATATGATTAGCACCAATCTCCCAAGACCACTCACAGTGTTCTCTCCTGTGCCAGGCCAAGGCAGCAAAGTAAGTAAAAAATGTACACTTACCATGCATCACTCAAAATAAGAACTGTCACAAGCAAAAATTGATATTATGTGAATGGGAATCTGTGTAGCACTTACTGTGCGAGAAAAACATTGTAGAGAAACTAAACCTGCAAAAGAGCAACTGATCTCAGCATAATATGTTACTAATGTTAAAGTCATGCATTTCCTTAAACTACTTATCATACATTAACCTCAATTCTGACTTACAAATTTCGAATTACCTTGACATGCAATATGCTATGATAAATAATGGTTGCAAAGGATATTCCAAAAGATTAAGCAAAAAAGGCTTTCAAATGTTCAAAACATACTCACCAAAAGACTGTCATGAGTTGTTTCTTCGGTTTACCGCGGAATTCTGGATTGTGCCGGTGCTCAAGAACCCATACAACAGCTCCCACAAAAATGAAAAAGGCACCAGTAACACACCACATTTGAGCAGTGAACGGCTGGAGGAAAGACCAAGGGCTTGATTTGATCTCCTTGACAGCAACAACAACAACTAATCCCGATTCCATGAAAGGCTGAGTAAAATCCAACACCCTAGTCCTGTTTGGAACAATAGTGATATCTCCAACTGCTGCATCATAGTTCTGAATAAGTAAAAGACCAAACAAACACAAGTATTAGAGTTTTAAGATACCTCAGCCATCCTTTGAAGCGGAAAATTCTATTCTAGAATCCAAGTACTACATCAAAAACCATCCACAACTGGAATCCATCTTATAGCCAATTAGGCTGCAAGATAGGTTAATAAACTTACATTTAGTGCAACCTGATTTATAAGGTCATCATAGCTAGGATTTTTATCACCATGTCCAAATAATATATATTGTCTTGGGACAGGATAAGGCAACAAGTTTATGGCAGCCTCAAAGACATCAATGCAGTAACCTCTTACTCCAGGGGGGTTCTTGTCTTTAGTAACAAACTCCAAGTAGCCTACTCGGTAAGGCACTGCTATTCTCAGTGGCTTTCCATTGTTAGGAAATACCCACCCTCTTGGCTTAGTTGTAGTTTCTCCAGGCCATATAACATCATACAGTTTTTGATTGCTAGTTGAAGTGTTAGGTGGTTTCTTATATAAAATTTCAGGAGCTACAACTGAGAGTCCAGAGTAATTAGACCAATAACCAATCCTCCTTGATCCAAATCCACCCATGTTCAAGATATCATACGCTGGACGAATTCGATTCCTTTCCGAATCAAACTGAACTAAACCACTCAAACCAGTGAAGTTTGTTTTCAAAATTGTCTGGAGAAACAAAGGGCCATCTTCAAAGACATGAAGTGATGATAAATGCAACAGGCTTCCATTTGTGTCACGCAACTTGGGGTCAGAAGTGAAAGATATCCTTCCACCTTGTTTGAAAAAAGCATCAAGAGCATGTGCCACTAACCAAATCGAATCATATGCATACAATGCATAGGAGTTGAAGCCTGGAGTCTTCTTGTTATTCGGGCTCTTCAACCTAGATAAAAAACTCTTCTTTTGATCAGTATCAGGAGTGTGATGGCGTAAAACCAAAACTCCTTGCAAGAGATTCATTGTGCTTGAGTCAACCAACTCCAATGAATCCAAAGCGGAAGCAAGCCAATCTGTTGCAATCCACACATAGCCACTAGTCATCATTCCAAGCTTCTTGGCTAGAGCAAAAATTGACAAACCAGTATCAGGATTAACATGCAGAACATAGACCCTTGATTCCATTAAGTTCACTCCGTTTAACAAGTCACTGATGTCAGTCTCTGAAGCTCCAGGGGGGAATGCAGCCTTGTAAGAGATCTTGGCCCGTTTCTTTGCAAGAGCATCTCCCAGTATTGAAATTCCATTCCTTGCATTGTCATCATCTACATAAATGGGAATCACTTCCCTCCATCTATAGTAATCAACCATGTCTGCAATTGCATACATCTGGTAATAGTCACTTTGGGTGCTGCGGACAAAATATGGATACTGCAAGGAAGATAGAGAAGGGTCTGTTGCACCAAATGAAACAAGAGGTACATGGAGTTCATTAACAACATGAGAGATGACATGAGCTATTCCTGAGGACTGTGGACCTACGGCTGCAACCACTTCATTCTCCATCAACTGTAAAGCTACATTATCAAGAAAATTCAATGAGCCATGTTCACTTCTTTTTCACGCCAACACATATTAGAGTTGTTATAATACTTCAAGCTCGATAGTCTTAAATCTAAACTTTTTTAAGCTCGACCTGTTAAAACTTACGACTTGCACCAGACCGGTTTAATTCAAGCTTGAAACACTATGAGGGGAGGGGGGATAATGAGAGAATACGTAAACATAGTCCACAGAAACTCTTATATAAACTCTGTTCCATTAATTCTTATATATTGAATGATAATTTATTTAAAATTCATGATTCTGATCGCTAAATGATTAGCTATCCAATAAGATGAGTGGTTATGTAGGCCTTGCTTCATTCGAAACCTAGTGTAGTTTTACAGCAACAAAATAATATATCAAACATATGTGCAATGAAACACACCCTACAGGTTTCTGCTGAATGCGATTTAGCAAGACAGAACAAAGTAAAGTGATTCTGCAAGAAACTGGAAGATACTCTTGAAATGAAAATCCTACTAAAAAACATGGCAATTTTACAAAATTGAAAATTATAAACAAAAAATGAAACATCCGCGGTAAAGAAATGGTCCAAGATGACAGGAAGATTATATCATATCCATATTCCCATAAAGGGCATATTTGCTAATCCTTCATTTTGAATAGACAATCTTTTTAAACAAAAACCAAAAAGGTCAAATTAAATTAATCTTAACAAGCACAAAGTTATAAAAAGGCAATGGACAAAAGCAAGAAGACAAGCAAAATAAGAACCTAAATAACTTGATAAATAAGAAGCAAACCAAAACTTGAAAACAAACAAATTCCTCCAAAACAAGACCTCAAATTGAACAAGGGAAACAGCATCTTTGTAACTAACTACTTGAAATCACAAGTTTTGCCGAGTACCTTCCACTGTGCCAACAAACCCACTACAATTAGTGTCATGTAAAATAACTTCCAGTTTAACATCAGGGAGAACGGTGGAATTAGCATTGATATCATCCCTGGCAGCCAAAACTGCAGGTTTAGCCGATCTTCCAATTACAGAATAATGAGTGAACAGTGCTCCAATTTTCACAACACTTGGTCTCGAAGAAGTAATAGAGTTTGTGATGGTAGTGGTAGTTCCTGTCCTTCCCACCACTTGTGTGGGAATCCACAAGCACAAAACCAAGATGAACAACACCCTCCCCACAAAAACTCTTCTACGCCAAAGCACCTCCATTTGTGATAAAATCTCTGAAACACTGAGATTTGCAGCTCAGGTTCTTCAGTTTAAAGCAACATCAGAACCCAGAACCTGTCAAGTGCCATGCCAACCATTTCCTGGAAAGACAAACAAGAGAAGACAAGAATCATCATAGCTGGAAAGAAAAGAGCTAACTAAGGGAATATTTTTGGTCTTAAAACTCATTCCTCTTCCTATAGAAAACAGAAACCCCCGCATAAGACTAGATTTAATCAAGTACCCAACAGGAACAAGCCATATGGTATCAGCAATTTGGATTTTAAAAGTCAGATATCCACTTACCCAGTTGCAAAAAAATATGCTTTAAGCGTATCAAGATACTTTTGTTTAGTTAGATAAATAAATATGGATGGCTTCAAAGTTATGGTCATAAATTTTATATAATAATCCAATCAATATCACAAATTCCATGGTGAAAACTAGTACTATATAACCATATAAATAAAGGTAGGTGTGTTGGTGAAGTGAAGACCCACATGCCTAATAAATTTGTATGAAACAACATAATATACAATAAAAAAATAACTCAAATAAACTTAAATTGTCAATTTGTACTAAATACATTTTCGAAAAGGGCAATGAATAAACTCAAATAGAATTGTGTCTGAGGAACATGTGGTTAAACTCGACAAGATATAGAGAAGAGGAGAGAGTATCTAAGTTTACCTCAAACTCAAACTTGAAGGGATCAAAGCTCAAAAGCTTGCCAGTTAGAATGTCACTGAACTCTTGTGAGATATACGGTTGTGGCGCATGTGATTGAAGGATGAAACACGTCACTTTCTTTGGTCAAAAGGAGCAAGTTATTGTGTTTTCAAGATTAAAGCAAAGAATCATTCACTCCCTGTCAAGCTTGGAGCATCAAGCATTCTCTTCCTCTTTCTGTTTCTCTCTCCACGTTAATTTTGTTACAAAATGTGGCTTCTTGTGTAATAGCATGGGTTAACGTTATAGTGTTGCTTGTTTCGTGAGTCACGATTATTATTTTTTAAAACGGAGAAAAAGGGTGACGACATTGTTGATTGTGATGATGACGCATAGATAGAAAGATGTAATGATAATTTTAAGTGCAACATGTTTAAAGTGGCCACAGTGTGGAAAGTGATCAAACACATTATAATATGACAAAATTATTATAGCCATAAGGAGATCATCGTATTTTCACTTTCAGGAATTTTTTTTTGAAAATAAACTAGTTTGCCAATGTTTATATAATTGTAAATGGTGCTATATAAATTTAAATAAATCACTGTATACAAATTGTTAAAATAATAGAGTCAGCTGTAGATAAAAATTAGGATAAAGAAGTATCTAGGAGTGTTGAATTTAGTTTATGGAGAGCATGGTTGATTTTATTTGGGAGATAAATGAAAACAAGTCAATGAAAAATATCTATAGCAGAAATTATTCCAATTAAGATTAAAATTTTTTGAGGGAAAATACATATTTCATTCTAAAATTAATTTTTTTAGGGAAAATAATATTTCATTCTTAGTATTTTTAATATGATTTTATATTTAATACTACCTTCATCCTTAAATATAGGGCCTTTTTGAAAAAAATATCCCTTAATATAATACCTAATTTTAAAATTCTGAGTCATTAATTATTTTTAGATTAAAATATTTCTATAGGATGAGTAACTCTTATTAAAAATTAAAAAGACAATAAATAACTTACGTTGCTTAAAATAATTATTTCTCCTATTATGATTGACTAACACAAAAAATAATTTTTCTCCTTGTTGACTTTATTTTTTTCATATGGAATACAAGTTATTAACTATCATAGAGATAGAATAAGTGGGAAGGGAAAAAATGATATATTTCCAATTATTTTATCTCTAATCTTAGACAAAGTTAATGAATTTAACTAAACTAACTAATTTTTAATATAAATGAATTAGGTAAAAGGATTTTATATTTAGAGTAAGAAATAGTATATTAACTATGAAGCATGGGTTATTGAATTATCACATGAATTTCTTTTAACTTTTATTTTATATATATATTACGTTAGGGCATATTTGATTTCACATTAGTCATGGTGTGACGACCTCTAATTAATTAGTTTTATTTTTAATCATTTAATTAGAATTTACAATAATTTTTTTCACAAATAATTAATTTAATTATTTCACGTTTATCCAAAATAACTATTTTCTACAAAAACCCCAAGGTACCATTTTATATAAAACCTAGAAACCCCAAAAACCAGTTAGAATGCAAAAATGCAAGTTTTAGGGCGTCAGCCCCATGCTGAGCGTGGCACTCACTACGCAGCCCTGGTGCTACGCGCAAGGATGAAGCTCAACGTCAGTATACCAGAAACAACACCTGATGTTGTTATGTATTTTAGATCATTCTGCCAACTTCTAATCTACCTAATTGGCTCGTTTCAAGTCCGATTGCTAGGAAACTTTACGAGTCACATGTTTTCCCCATTCTGAAACTGTTAGCGTAGTCCATTCACCAAAATTCCACCATATGCGTAAGTTATACGCAATATGCATTTAAACCAAAGTATTGTAATTGTGTGCGCCTAACCAACCAAAAGACCTTCAAACTAGGAAAGGCATATAGGCACAACTTACAAATAAGGTAGGGAACCTATCGGTCCCTTCCGGGGGTCCCAAAACCCGTCGGATCTCAAAATCATCTGTTTAGTTCCTTATTTTCACTTAAATCTCCTATTTCCATTACATGCATATTATGCTACAAATTATCAAAACCTTAACTAATCATTCAAACACAACACACACCATTCACATACATAATCAACATATCAAACCTTCCCATGATATTTATCAAACACATGACATTGGCTCTGTGCCCAACATTCACAATTTACATCAATTACAACATGAACGCCAACACCCCAATTACACATTGTCAATGCTATCACCCTCATTTCAACCATTAAACACAAAATGACACTCATCAAGCATATCATTCACACACCGCAGTACCTGTCAATTTCAATCACACAATCCAATACTTGGGCATCACACACATAATCATACTCATGCTCCATAACGAATCAACTAACTAAATGACTCCATGCCATTGGGTACCACTACGCCTAGGAATACCAATTAAAATCACATACACTACATTACAAACTAATATAACTTAATATTTTTATAAATCAATAAACAAATATATAATTATATTTATTCTTCTGGTTTCCATATCACCCTTGCCTCATTTAGCTCTTGCCTCCGCGGTGTGCATTCACAACCTGCCAGCAGTCACTAAAGCCACAATAAAAGGGGGTGAGTGACTGGAATCAAGCATTAATACAGAAATAACAAGACTAGGAAAAATGTAGTCTAGCTACCTTCTTAACTACACCTACTAATTACTATTATTTGCTTTACATGTTGTCTTTTCACTCATCATTTAGTTATCATTCTTTCCCGATCACTTTAGTCACCAAAATGAACCATTAATATCATACTGTCATACAAGTAAAATCTAGCGTATGTGCCAATCTACTTATTCTCTTAACTCATTATCTCATTCTATTACACACAATCCCACATATTAATTCATTCCAAAACCACAAAATGCATTACCATCAATTTAAACCAACATTAAACATCACGTAGGTCTCGATAACTCAAATCATCACATAACACAAGCATCATCATCCAACATACATATAAGCCAAGGAGTGTAAAACACAACTAACTCTCAAATAGATGATATGATGCTACGCGACACAGTCACGCTACGTGTTAGGTCATTTCATCCATTCCCTTAAAATTCATTCTTAAATTACTTTATTCCTTTAAAATCCTCATTTCTTATTATCAAAACTCAATTATACCTTTATTTACTTTCCCAAATATTAAAATACCGGGAATGTTACACATGAGCTACATCACTTATAAAGGATTTAAATCACAAAATTTTATCAAATGAAGTTTGGGCCTTTTAAATGGCCTCAAAATAAATGGAGGATGTGTTGTCCATACATGACTTGCCTAAATAAATTGCCTAAAATGTACTCCATTCGACTAGGCGAGAGTTGTTCACTTGGGTGAATTGCCTCCGTTCAACATCTTCAAAGCTCAAGCTTTTTATTGGCTTATTTACCTACAAAACTAAAATGAGGTCAATTTATGTGTACTTGCTCAATAATTACAAAGCAAAGAAAAAATTACTAGTTAAGGATGAATTTATATCAAAAGTAAAAAAAATACATTTGCATACAAAATAACTTTATATAAATATATATATATATATATATATATATATATATATATATATATATATATATATATATATAACTATGTCTATTCAAGTAATGTTAAATTCTAATCACGATAATACCATATACCAAGTTTTTGTTACTAGGTGAATTAACATGTTACATGTATTCTTTCATGCTTGATATACAAATAAAAATAATTAATTTCATACTTAATAAGAAAATTAATTAAAAAGCATTTTATTTTTTATGTACTTCTAAAAATACCTTTAATTTTATTTATTATATAAAAATTAGTTTTCTTATAAATATCATTAGATATTTAATGCATGAGCATTTAATTAGGAAAGATAATTTTATTTATATTTGAAAAATTATAATTCAAAACTTTTGTTTATATGTTTCAGACCAGATAAAGTATAATACAGTAATAATAGTTTATTTATTACTTCCTATCAAATTGATTCTTACCCTTTTTTTATAAGAATTCTTACCCTTTATTTGAGACACAAGTAAGAAAACATGAGAATATTTTTCTCATTATTTGAATAATTTTATCTTGCCGTGTGATAAGAAATTTTTTTATGGGTCTCAATTTTCATATTTTTACACATCCTATATTAAATAACTATTTTTCATATTTTGAGAATAATATATCTATATAATTTTATATGCATAAGATTTCTCACTCGTTTTCATACGTATTAAACATCATCAATGTAACTATTTAGTTTTTCTCACACTTTTCTAATCTACCAACCGAAAACGGACGATTAGTTTTTTGTTTTGGTTACAAGGAAAGAAACTAACAACCACTAAGAGAATTACAAAGAACAAGCAATTCACGATAGTAAATTTTACAAAGCGAAGTTTTCTCCAGTAAACTTCAGTTGATTTAACATGTGTTTGATACTTGCATATTTTGGATATTTAAATATTTCTAATGTAAAAGCATAAAGTGTTATAGTGTTTTATTTAATAATGTCTTCCACTGCTTTCTTAACTTTTGGATAAGAAAATGTTTTATATTATATATGGAAATATTGATTCCCAAAGATCTGTACTTTGCCACACATTTATTTAATTGGTTGTATCGGATGAAGAATTAAGTGTATGTTTAATTAGCTTATAATCATTGTTAAGAAGCTCTTAAAAAGTAATCATCATTTATTTAAAAGTAATTGTGGGGGAAATTACACTAATGACAGTCATTCAAGCCAATGGCATTTTTCATCTTTTTCTTTTCTTTCATTCCTTTTCATTTTTATCAAATTTATATTATTTATTAAATAGAAAATCTCTTTCCATTTTTTTATTTTAGGAAGTAATTAATTTTTACTAGATGTATTTCTTTTTTTCATTATTTTTCTGCCAAGCAAATAAAAAAATTCCGTTTTATATAACTGTAATGTCCCTGCTTTCTAAAAAAGTAAAGTTGATTCATACATTTGTAAGGACTAAGGAGGTGATCAGGTGGGTACAAGCTCACAAAGAAATCAATTGACTTGAAATGACATTGGCACTTTCCGATTCAATAATTGTTACACAGTGGCCACGGGATAACCATTGCTCAATGATAAAAAAAATGTTAGTATAGATTTCATTATAATATTTTTAAAACAAAATTCAATGTTATATTATACTGTAAAGTTATCTATTTTTTTAATTTTATTTCATATATTAACACTTAACCGTTTAGAAAATTAACTATAAACTAAGTTTAATAATTTTGACTCTTTTTGGAGATGGGGACGTAAGTCAATGTCGCAAGTAGGAAGAATTCAAATCTATAAAACTCATTCCTTGTTATGAAATTTGAAAGGAAATTAGAGAAGAAAATGGACTTGAAGATGAAGGAAGGAGAGTAATGAGAGTAAAGAAAGAGAAGTAAAATTGAAGAGAAGAAGTATATTGTATTAATGAGTGAAGGGGGTATTTATAGGAGGTGAGAGGGGGACATTTATAAATATCAAAACTTTAGGGGGGACATCCATAATTATTCATAATACTCCCCCTTGGATGTCCATATTTAGAATGTGCCTCGTTAAAACCTTACTAGGAAAAACCCAGTGGGATAAAAACCTAGTGAAGGAAAAAGAGTACAACATTCTTTACAAAGTATATCCGTAAAAATAATTAAATTACAAATATTTAATTCTCCCCCTCATCAGAACACTTATGTAAGCGTCGAAGACCAATCTTCTGTACTAGTTGCTCGAAGACTTTGGTTGGTAATGATTTTGTAAAGATATCTGCTAGATTTTCGCATGATCGTACTTGCTTGACATTTATTTCACCATTCTTTATAAGATCATGAGTAAAGAAAAATTTTGGTGAAATATGTTTTGTCCTATCTCCTTTAATATAGCCCTCCTTTAACTGAGAAATACAAGCTGCATTATCTTCACATAAAATTGTTGGTGGTAGTTTTCCAGCATGCAAGCCACAAGTTTCTTGAATATGTTGAATCATAGACCTCAACCAAACACATTCTCGACTTGCTTCATGTAATGCTAAGATTTCAGCATGATTAGATGATGTTGCTGTGATTGTTTGTTTTATAGATCTCCATGAAATTGCTGTACCACCACATGTAAACAAATAACCTGTTTGTGATCGACCATTATGAGGATCAGACAAATACCCCGCATCTGCATAACCAATTAGGTTTGCCTTAGATACATATGGAAAAAATAAACCCATGTCCATTGTACCTCTAAGGTAGCGGAATATGTGTTTAATCTCATTCCAATGTCTTTTCGTGGGTAAAGAACTATGTCTTGCTAACAAATTAACAGCAAATGATATATCAGGTCTTGTATGACTAGCAAGATACATTAGTGCACCAATTGCACTAAGATATGGTACTTCAGGGCCAAGTAGTTCTTCATTTTTGTCTTGAGGTCGAAAAGGATCTTTGTTCACTTCAAGTGACCTTACAACCATTGGACTGCTCAATGGGTGTGATTTGTCCATATAAAACCGTTTTAACATCTTTTCTGTATAAGTCTTTTGGTGCATCAAAATTCCTTCCTTTAAATATTCTAATTGTAATCCGAGACAAAACTTTGTTTTTCCCAAGTCTTTCATCTCGAATTCCTTTTTTAAACAATTTACAGCCTTTAAGAGCTCTTCGGGAGTTCCGATGATGTTTAAATCATCTACATAAATAGCAATTATAACGAACTCTTTTCCGAGTCTTTTCATAAAAACACATGGACAAATTGGGTCATTTTTGTACCCTTCTTTCAACAAATATTCACTGAGACAATCGTACCACATTCGTCCAGATTGCTTTAATCCATAAAGAGATTTATTCAATTTTATTGAATAATTTTCTCGAGGATTTGTTTTATATGCTTCAGGCAAATGAAATCCTTCAGGGAGTTTCATATATATGTCATTTTCAAGTGAGCCATATAAATATGCTGCAACAACATCCATAAGGCGTAAGTCAAGCCTTTCACGGATTGCCAAACTTATCAAGTATCGAAAAGTAGTGGCATCCATCACTGGTGAATATGTTTCTTCGAAATCAATTCCAGGTCTTTGTGAGAATCCTTGTGCAACAAGTCTTGCTTTGTATCGCACAATTTCACCATTTTCATTTCTTTTTCTCGTAAAGACCCATTTGTACCCAACTGGTTTTACACCTTTGGGTGTTTGGAATACAGGCCCAAAAACTTTACGTTTTGCAAGTGAGTTTAACTCTTCTTGCATTGCATCTTTCCACTTTGGCCAATCATTTCTTTGTGCACATTCTTTAACAGATTTTGGCTCATGATTTTTGTCATCATTTATAATATCAAGAGCTACTTTGAATGCAAAAATTTCATCAACATCGACTTCAGGTCGATTCCATTGTATACCATCCATGACATAATTTATCGAGATCTCTTTGTTTGTATCAATTTCAGGTACCTTAGTTTCTTCTGGATTTGAAACTTTGATTATGTCAGGAGACTCTACTGGAGTCTTTATATCCTTGATTCGACCATCATCTTTATTTACTTTTCTTTTCCGAGGATTTTTATCTTTAGAACCAACAGGTCTGCCACGTTTTATTTTGGCTTCAGACTCATTTGCAAATTTAGATTGTCCTTCAGGGATATCAATCTTTATTGGAGTATTAACAGCTGGTATATGTGACTTAGTTACTCTTTTTGGATCAGCAAATGCATTAGGCAATTGGTTTGCTAAATTTTGTAAACTAATTATTTTCTGAACTTCTAATTCAGATTGCTTTGTTCGAGGATCAAGATGTGATAAAGAAATCTCATTCCAGCTAATCCTTTTATCCAACTGTTTATTTTCTCCCCCTAACGGTGGGAAAATAGATTCATCAAAATGACAATCAGCAAAAACGAGCTGTAAATAAATCACCTGTTAAAGGTTCAAGATATTTTATTATGGATGGACTTTCATATCCAACATATATTCCCAACCTTCTTTGAGGTCCCATCTTAGTGCGTTGCGGAGGAGAGATAGGAACATATACCGCACTTCCAAAGATTCTTAGATGGGAAATATTTGGTTCTTTACCATGAACTAATTGTAAAGGGGAATATTCATGATTACTTGTAGGCCTGATGCGAATAAGTGCTGCCGCATGTAAGATTGCATGTCCCCAAGTTGAAATTGGGAGTTTTGATCTCATTAACAATGGTCTTGCTGTCGCAACCTGGTGCGCGACGGCGTGGCGAACAAGAGAGAAAAAATGAAACAGGGAGTCGCCACCAACGTTTTTATCCTTAGGAAAAACATTGGGAAAAAACTAAGTTCAGTAAAGCACTGGTTAAAAATTGAGATTCAAGTTCGGGAGTCGGTTACGAGTAGGGAAGGTATTAGCACCCTACATCGCCTGTCAAAAACAGTACCAAGATTGAAAAATGCGCAACCTGAATAGCCTTACAAAAGATGTTATATTTCCCCCCCTTTTGTTGTTGTACTTTGTGTAAAAACAGAAGGAACAAATCGAACAGACATGGAGTGTAGGTTAACAGGACGTCGCGTCCAAATTAACCCTGGCTTTGGTATAAAACAGGAAAAAAGAAGGATACTAACAAGACGTCACATCTAAATTAGTCATCCTCGAATCAAAATACGGGGTTAGAAACGGGAAGGGGATAAATAGGACGTCTAGTCCCAAGTACCCTGTTCCTTGTGGTGATGGCCTACCAAAGATAGGAGAAAATCAACAAGACGTCACGTCTAAATTGATTTTCATGGAATTTAAACAAGATACGAGGTTAGAAACGGGAAGGGGGTAAACGGGACGTCTTGTCCCAAGTATCCCGTTCCTTGTGGTGATGGCCTACCAAAGATTGGAGAAAATCAACAAGACGTCACGTCTAAATTGATTTTCATGGAATTTAATCAAAATATGGGAAGGGGATAAGCGGGACGTCTCGTCTCAAGTATCCCGTTCCTTATGAATTATGGTGATGGTTTACTGAAATAAGGGAAAATCAACAAGACGTCTCGTCTAAATTGATCTCTTTTGGATAAAATGATTCTTTTTTTTATTTTTTTATTTTTTTAAAAAAAGGTAAAAAAAAAGTAGTAAAAATTTATCAAAAAAAAAAAAAAAACTAGACGAAGAATACGCGGACTTACTAAGGTAAAAAAAAGGTAATGTTTTTTGGTTGAAGATAATGTTGAGTTGTTAAAATTTCAATTAGACGAAATTTTGAAAATAACAGAAAGAAAAAAAACAGAAACTAAAAAGATAAAAAAAATCACATTTTGTCAAGCTTCGTTCGGGTGTCTTAAAAAAAAATTACACTTTAACTATACAGTAAATGAATTATCGGGAAAAAGGAACAGTATACAGAGGAGGACTGATTCCTTGCGATAGGATTAATATTCTGGGCAATAAAATTATGATCGCAACTATCCCTCATACAATTTAAATTCGTACAGAAACAAAAACATACACTAACAACTTGCACAATAACGTTGGGCAATAGATGAACAAAAAAAGTAACATGAGCAGAAATAGTAACAGAGATAGAGTGAAGATTCAAACATACATCACAATATGCTACTGTAAAAACCAAATAATAACAACAATAGGCAACAGAATAGAGAGTCCAATACAACAATACTAATCTGATCCTTATACAAAAATTTAATATTTTGAAAAATAAACACTGTTTTCACAAAATATATAATGTTCTTGCTCACTGATTGAGTTCTTGCTCACTGTTGCTGTTTTGGCTGTTGCTGTTGCTGTTGCTGTTGTTGCTGTTACTGTTGCTGTTGCTGCTGTTGCTGTTGCTGTTGCTGTTGCTGCGAATTTCTACTGTCAAAAATCCGGAAGTGCCTTTCAAAACTCAAGAATGTTGAAATAATCTCCTCCCTATGAAATCTTTTCCAAACCTCTTAGAGAAAAAAATCCAACCCCCTACTCCTGTACAGATGGGTATTTATAATCTCTATTCCTTGCTCCTTTTGTTGTATAAAAAATCAGAAGTGGAAGCTCCACTTACTGCTTTAATGGAGGATGAAGAGGATACTATTATTCTGAGTGGTTCTTCTAGTTGGACCTCCACTCTTGTTAGTGGTCTTGAAGCTCCTGATAATCCTCCAGAAAATCTGTTGTACTTCCTTTGTTTCTTGTTCTTTTTCCTTCATTAGAAATCCACCTGCTTGTAATCCCCCTCCTCTTCACGTTAGCTTTTTGTTCTTCCTCCTTCTGATCTTGAACCCTTTTCTATTTCTAACCTCCCTTCTCTTTCTCTCTCTTTTTTCTTTTTAAAACCGTGGCCTTCATGCTTCACCATTTCTCCCTTTTTTGCAATTTTAAATGCCCAACCATTTCCATATAGCCGTGAGCTTGTTGAGATAATGGACAATGGGTTTGATTAAAAAATTATGAGTGGAGTTGCAAGCTTTGGCCGTGGGAATTATTGAAGAGTGGATGGAAGCTTTATTGCAAATGAACAATTAAGCACATGGGAGCTTGAATAAATAATGCATTGGTTCCATTTTGCTAGTGTTTGGCCGTGGGAATCATAGCCTAGTGGAGCATGCACTTTTAAATTCAACACTTTGTATACCATTAATGCCAAAGTTTCCCTTAATTATTTACATTGTCCATTCTTTGCCATGTGCATGTGACCGTGAGCTCCTTCCAATGCATATACCTTCCATAATTTAATTAATACTACATGGAGCCTACCTTGCATATTTAATAAAAATTTTGGTCATTTCTCCTTCTTTCTTTGCCAAAACCGTCATGCTTCTCCTTGTGGTGGGTTCCATGATGTATTTTAACATTTCATTGCAAAATCAAACAAATTCCCTTACACCAAGGTCCTTATTCACGTTGAAACAAGAAATGGGGGCTGCACCTTAAATTGTTTAATTATTTGCCTTTGGTCCCATGTAGCTTGTCATGAATAATTGGACTTTTGACTTGGTCAAAATTTGGTAGTTTTGGTGCAAATTAAACATCATTGCCGTGAATGAGCTTTAGGAGAAATATAATAAAGCATTTGTTTGCATTTTTCAATTCTTCTTTGACCATGTTGGACCATGCTTTTGTATTTTTGACATTCATGCTTTCCACTGTAGTCTTAATCAATTCCCTTAGTGTGCATGACCCCTGAATTCACGTGAAAGAGGGAGAGGGAGGGCTGATTTTGCATTGAAAATTGATTGGCTTAGAGACTTTGACTTGGTCAAAATTGGTGGGCATTGGAAACTATGGCAATTTTGGTGATAAGTTCCATTCTCTTCATGACGGAACTTGCTTGCATATTTAAGGATAGATGCGTGCCAAATTTGAAACAGAGTCCAACATGAAAATTGTAGATCTTTCTCTTAGCTTTAATTTGATATATGGCACAAAAATTTTCATCAAGAAACGAGGGAGATATGGCCCATCTACCAAAACTGCTCCAGAGTGTGACGGAAATACATTTGCAAGCAAAATAAATTCACTGGGAAAAATGGGTGGAGAATTAGCTTTTGTGACCTTCATGAAGTTTGTAGATATCTTTGACGTGGAGCCACAGAAAAAAGAACGGGGTCATTTCAGTATCATATGAGGGAGATATGAATTTTTTCCTAAAGATGTGCAGAGCAGTCATGAAACTGGAACAAGTCTAGGAAGATTATTAAAACTGTACCAATTGGTAAGGATATAGCCTTCAAGGTCTTCACAAAAGTCGTAGACAATTTTGCTACGAAAATTTTGAGACCGGGTTTGCGCAAATCGAAGGTCGTATGAAGGAGTTATGAATTTCTAAGTGAACCATGCGCAGTAGAGAATGCCCAAAGGATGGAACTATACCAATTGGCCGGACAAAAAGAGGTGTTCACAGATGCCCCTCTTTACTTCTTTTTCACAAGAGAAACACGAAGCTTCTGTGTTTCTGAAGTGAAAAAAGAAGTAAAGATATGAACACCGATGTAGGGGCCAAGTGGGGCCTCTTGATCGGTATGGCGTCTGATGATGCTGGCAATCACTAGTCAGTGTGACCTTTTTCTCTTTAAAGACGAGCATTTCTCACTTCTATCTCTCTATTTTCTTTTTCTTCTTTTTCTCTCTCTCTCTCTTTTTTTTTGTTTGTTTTTTTTTTTGTTTTTTTTTGTTTTTTTGTGTTTTTTTTTTGTTTTTTTTTTAGGGATTCTTTTTTTGTGTTTTTCTTTTTGAATCGGCCGGAAAGGATTGTCTTCCAGTTAGTAGGAGGTGAGAGGATTAGGGTTGCCCCCCGGTAGACCTGAAATGTAAAGGTTGGGGTTGACCCTTAGTTGACAGGAAATGTAAAGATTGGGGTTGACCCTCGGTTGACAGGAAAGGTGAATATTGGGGGAGCTAACAGGACGTCTCGTCCGAATTAACTCACTGTTGGCACGAAATGTAAAGGTTGGGGTTGACCCTCGGTTGACAGGAAAGGTAAAGATTGGGGGAGCTAACAGGACGTCTTGTCCAAATTAACTCACTGTTGGCAGGAAATGTAAAGGTGGGGTTGACCCTCGGTTTGTAGACAGGTAAAAGGTGGGGGATTGCCCCTAGATTGACATGAAAAATAAATATGGGGTGTGGCCCTTGGTTTGCAGAAAGGTAAAAGGTGGGGGATTGCCCCTCGATTGACATGAAAAATAAATGTGGGGTGTGGCCCTTGGTTTGCAGAAAGGTAAAAGGTGGGGGATTGCCCCTTGGCTGACAGGAAAAATAAATGTGGGGTGTGGCCCTTGGTTTGCAGAAAGGTAAAAGGTAGGGGATTGCCCCTAGATTGACATGAAAAATAAATGTGGGGTGTGGCCCTTGGTTTGCAGAAAGGTAAAAGGTGGGGGATTGCCCCTTGGCTGACAGGAAAAATAAATGTGGGGTGTGGCCCTTGGTTTGCAGAAAGGTAAAAGGTAGGGGATTGCCCCTAGATTGACATGAAAAATAAATGTGGGGTGTGGCCCTTGGTTTGCAGAAAGGTAAAAGGTGGGGGATTGCCCCTCGATTGACATGAAGAATAAATATGGGGTGTGGCCCTTGGTTTGCAGAAAGGTAAAAGGTGGGGGATTGCCCCTTGATTGACAGGAAAATAAATGTGGGGTGTGGCCCTTGGTTTGCAGAAAGGTAAAGGTGGGGGATTGCCCCTTGATTGACAGGAAAATAAATGTGGGGTGTGGCCCTTGGTTTGCAGAAGAGTAAAGGTGGGGATTGCCCCTTGACTGACAGGAAAATAAATGTGGGGTGTGGCCCTTGGTTTTCGGAAAGGTAAAGGTGGGGAATTGCCCCTTGACTGATAGGAAAAACCCAGGGGGATGCCCCAGTTTGACATGATTGGATGAAATCTTGGGGAACTGCCCTTTGAATGAAAGAACAAACCCAGGGAGATGCCTCAGTTTGGGTTGACCGGGAAGTGTAGTCCCACTGGGGAAGGATTTGGGAAGTGTCGGCTTTGGCGATTGTGATTTCACTGGGGATGCCAATCTACTGATTTCTCTTGGGGAAAACTTCTGGTCCGGATCTTTGGTGTCAGGTTCTTCATTTCTGTGTGACGTAGTTCCATCACCCTTCAAAACAGATGGTTAGAAGCACGAGGAATCAAAAGAATTGACATTTCGAGCGACCTTTCCTGAGAGATAGGCTTTCAAGATAACTCATGGATGAGATAGAGACAAATTCTGTCTTCCAGGAACATAATTAACAGAATTGGTTATGCTTTCTCACTGGCCGGGTCTGACGCCAGGATACATTTCGTTTCACCACGACTTTTCATTTCATCACTTTTCATTTCAAAAATTTCCTCTTAAGAAAAACTTGTTCGTTTATAAGATTCAGCCGTAGACTCAGGGGAAGGAAAGGGAAAGCTTATTTTATTATTGAATATAAGTATGTACATTGGTAATGAAGGTAAAGGTAACAAAAACATATGTATAAACAATTAAAAGGTGGGAGAGAAAGAAGGCCTTTTAAACCCTCCAGCGACTCCTCGCGAGTGATAAGAATCCAGATCTTTCCTCACGACTTCGAGACCATCCTCTGATTTTACTTCTGGGAAATGATTTTGACAAAGATGCGCGTGCCTGACCAGTTTTCCTTCTCTGAAGAGTTCACGTCCTTACGCCTGAACTTGTGGCTTTTATTCTACCTGAGCCGCCCTTCCAGGTTTTCGACTCATCAAGCAGCTCTAATTTTTGCCTAGGCTGCCCCATGGGTTTTCAGCCTAGCGAGCACCTTTTTTTTGTTTTTTGTTTTTTTTTTTTAGGCAAAATATTTCTTCACCGCGTCGGCGTTCACAGGCATTGGTAGATCCTCTCCATCCACGTTGGTGAGGATTAGAGCTCCTCCAGAGAAAGCCTTCTTCACGACGTATGGTCCTTCGTAATTAGGTGTCCATTTCCCTCGGATGTCCTTTTGGATTGGCAAGATTTTCTTGAGGACTAGGTCTCCTTCTCGGAATTGTCGAGGTCGTACCTTCTTTTCAAACGCTCGTTTCATACGCTTTTGATACAGCTGACCATGACAAAGGGCCGCTAATCTCTTCCCATCAATCAGATTTAACTGGTCATGTCGAGTTTGGGTCCATTCAGCTTCCTTTAATTCCGCCTCCATTATCACTCGAAGAGAAGGGATCTCTACTTCGAAAGGCAGGACTGCCTCCATACCATAAACCAGGGAGAATGGAGTTGCCCCAGTTGAAGTTCGGACCGAGGTACGATACCCATGTAAAGCAAAGGGGAGCATTTCGCTCCAATCTCTGTAGGTCACAACCATTTTCTGTACGATCTTCTTGATGTTTTTATTGGCTGCCTCGACTGCCCCATTCATTTTAGGGCGATACGGGGAGGAATTATGATGGTGGATTTTGAAGTCTTCACAAAGTTCCTTCATCATTTTGTTATTCAAATTCATGCCATTATCAGTGATGATCTGACTCGGCAGACCGTACCGGCATATCAGTTCACGCTTGACAAATTTAACCACAACACTCCTTGTCACATTGGCGTACGAAGCAGCTTCTACCCATTTTGTGAAATAGTCAATAGCGACTAAAATGAAACGATGACCGTTAGAGGCTTTTGGCTCGATGGGTCCAATGACGTCCATACCCCACATTGAAAAGGGCCAGGGAGCTGACAAGACATTCAGGGAAAACGGGGAAGCGTGAATATGGTCCACGTATATCTGACATTTGTGACACTTACGAACATAGGCAAAACAGTCTGACTCCATGGTCATCCAGTAGTAACCAGCCCTCAAGATCTTTCTCGACATGGCGTGCCCGTTGGTGTGAGTTCCAAAACATCCCTCGTGGACATCCCTCATGATTTTACTTGCCTCGTCGGTGTCGATGCAACGAAGAAGGACAGAGTCGTAGTTTCTCTTATAAAGCACATCACCGTTTAAGAAGAAACCCATGGCGAGCCGTCGCAGGGTTCTCTTATCATTCTCTGTAGCACCTTCGGGATATTCTTGATTTCGGACATACCTCTTGATATCGTAATACCAAGGCTTCCCATCTGACTCCCTTTCAATCATCTGGCAATATGCGGGTTCGTGGTGCCGCACTATTTCAATGAGAGGCATGTCGTAATCATTGCTCACCTTGAACATAGATGCTAGGGTAGCCAAAGCATCAGCCATTTGGTTGTCCTCCCGGGGAACATGGTGAAAAGAAACATCATCAAATTCCTTAATCAACTCCTTGATGCGAGTTTGATAGGGAATTAATTTGCTGTCTCTAGTCTCCCACTCTTCTTTTAGTTGGTGAATGACCAGGGCAGAATCCACGTATACTTCCAATTTCTTCACTTTGGCATCCAATGCTGCTTGGATTCCCAGAGAACACGCCTCGTACTCAGTGATGTTATTGGTACAATCAAAACATAATCGAGCACAAACGGGGATAAGTTCTTTGTCAGGTGAAATGAGGATTGCTCCGATTCCGTGTCCTAATGCGTTAGAAGCACCATCAAACCTTAGGGTCCATTTATCCTTTTGGGCTCCTTCTTCATCAATCAGGGCCATGATATCTTCGTCCGGGAAGTCAAACTGCATGGGCTGATAATCTCTTATGGGTTGATGAGCTAGGTAGTCAGCCAGAACACTTCCTTTTATAGCCTTCTGAGTGACATAGACTATATCGTACTCAGTTAGCAGGACCTGCCATCGAGCAATCCTTCCGGTCAAGGCAGGTTTTTCAAAGATATATTTGACAGGGTCCATTTTGGAAACTAGCCAAGTAGTGTGGTTTATCATGTATTGTCTCAAACGTCGGGCTGCCCATGCTAACGCACAACAGGTCCTTTCCAGAGCAGAATACCTCATCTCGCAGTCAGTGAACTTCTTGCTTAGATAATAAATGGCATGCTCTTTCTTCCCAGTCTCATCATGTTGCCCCAACACACAACCCATGGATTCATCTAACACTGTAAGGTATAAAATGAGTGGTCTTCCCGGGGTAGGTGGGATCAAAACTGGCGGGTTCTGCAAGTACTGCTTTATCTTTTCAAAAGCCTTTTGACAATCCTTGTTCCATTGAACTGGTTGGTTCTTACGGAGCAATTTGAAAATTGGCTCGCATGTTGCCGTCAACTGTGAGATGAAGCGAGCGATGTAATTTAATCTCCCTAGGAAACCTCTAACTTCCTTTTCTGTACGGGGAGGAGGCATTTCAAGAATGGCTTTAACTTTGTCAGGGTCGACCTCTATGCCTCTCTTGCTTACTATGAATCCCAGCAATTTCCCGGATCTTGCGCCGAAGGTGCACTTGGCTGGGTTTAGCCTAAGCTTGAATTTCCTCAGCCTTTCGAAGAGTTTCCTTAGGTCTTCCATATGCCCTTCATCCGTTTTAGACTTGGCAATAATATCATCGACGTAAACCTCCACCTCCTTGTGCATCATGTCATGGAAAAGGGTTACCATGGCCCTCTGGTAAGTTGCTCCGGCATTCTTTAGACCAAAAGACATCACCTTATAACAGAAGGTTCCCCACAAGGTGACAAATGTGGTTTTTTCCATATCCTCGGGCGCCATCTTAATTTGATTGTATCCGGAGAAACCGTCCATGAATGAAAAGATCGTATGTTGCGCGGTATTGTCGACCAGAACATCAATCTGAGGCAGGGGAAAATCATCCTTGGGGCTAGCCCTGTTCAAATCGCGATAGTCCACGCACATTCGTACTTTGCCATCCTTTTTCGGGACCGGGACGATATTTGCCACCCACTGTGGGTATTTTGCCACGGCTAAGAACCCGGCATCAAATTGCTTCTTGACTTCTTCCTTGATTTTCAAAAGCATCTCAGGTTTCATACGTCGCAGCTTCTGCTTTACCGGCAGACATTCGGGTTTTAATGGTAACCTATGTTCGACAATGCTATTGTCCAGTCCCGGCATATCTTGGTAAGACCAGGCGAAAACATCGCTGAACTCTCTCAACAACCCAATCAGTTCCTGCCTCTGTTCTTTACTTAACGAGGTACCAATTTTGACTTCCTTTTTAACTCCTCCAATTCCCAAATCGATAACCTCGGCTATCTCTAAGTAGGGCAGAATTTCCCTATCCTCTTGTTCCAATAACCGGGTTAACTCAGGCGAGGGATCGCAGTCTTCATCATATTCCTCATTGGCGCAATCAGTTAGACAGTCAAAATCGTGAAATAAGACCGAATTCTCACTATTCTCAGATGAATCGCTTTCGGATCTGCATTTTCAGTGTATCATAGCAAATGAAAAGGAAAACAAGCAAGAGAAAGGTTTAAATAATAGGTTACTAAACAGATCAAGCTATTTGGAAACTGACGGCATTTATTATTCAAACAAACGAACAAGTTTTTATTGTTACAAAATGAGATCCCGAAGCATAGCTAAAGGATCGAACAGAAAACATGATTACTTTGATGAAATGGTACAAATCGTGGGGAATTCTATGACCTCCCAGTTGTTCAGTTCCTGACCAGGTGAGCCAGCATACACAAATCCGGGGCCTTCATCAAGATCACTTTGGATCACGACCACTTGATCTGGAAACATTACTCCGGCGCTCCTGAAGCTCTGGTAGAGGTCACAGATGGGGATTTTCACAGTGTTGAATGCATGCCCAGTATGACGAGTAATCCTCTTCCCTCTCCTCTCTTCTTCTATCCTTTTTTGGTCTTCAGTGGTAGGCTGGTATCCCAGGCCGTACCTATTTTTGTTCTCAGGGAGACAGACAGGTTGAATTCTTCCTTCCAGTTCTCTTCCGAGTCCTTTTCCCGGCTTATATCCTTCTCGTAGCATGGTTTTTGCTACTGCTAGCGGTACCTTTGGGAAAGGCATGCTTGTGGCGTTGGCTATCTCCAAAGCCTGGAATGATGTCTCGAGGGCTTCCTCGGCTGCCTCTACATAGGGGGTAGTGACTGGCTTACTGACCAGAAGATCCTCCTCTCCAGAAACGATTACCAGTCTGTTATCAACGATGAACTTTAGTTTCTGGTGTAAAGTGGAAGGAACTACCCCTGCTGAATGGATCCATGGCCTCCCTAACAAGCAACTATAGGCGGGCATGATATCCATTACTTGGAAGAGAACTTGAAAGATATGGGGTCCAACTTGTATGGGTAGCTCAACTTCGCCTATGACCTCCCGTCGGGTCCCATCAAAAGCTCTTACTATCATGGAGCTCGGTCTCATGCATGCCCCATCTATGGGTAGTTTAGCTAATGTAGACTTGGGCATCACATTCAAGGATGATCCATTATCGACGAGCACTTTTGCCATAATATGGTCTTGACACTTCACAGAGATGTAGAGAGCTTTGTTGTGTCCTTTCCCTTCCACCGGCACCTCGTCATCCGTGAAAGTCAGATAGTTACTGGCCACTATATGTCCGACAATACCTTGGAACTTATCAACAGGCAAGTCATGTTTCATGTGTGCCTCACTTAGCACCTTTATCAGCGCGTTCCGATGTGATTCAGAACTTGTCAGCAGAGATAATAAGGAGATCTTGGCGGGGGTATAGTTCAACTGATCCAATACCTGGTAATCGCTGTGGCGGATAAATTTTAAGAACTCCTTAGTCTCCTCTTCTGGCACAACCTTCTTTGCTTCGCCAGCGATCCCAACCTTCCCGGTTTTGCCTTCCGCGGCAGTCTTGTCTTGCTTTGGCTCTGAAGGTGCATACACTCTCCCACTTCGGGTCATTCCGCCTACACCGGCGATGTTGGTAACCAATAAAGCAGGCGCCGGATCAATTATTACGGGGTTGGAAACGACTATGTCCGTGTTATACTTCCAAGGCACGGCGTGGGAGTTGTCATACGGGAATGGAGCAGGTGGCCGTGCCGTAATAGTAGTTCTGGCAGGGGTCTGCGTTAGCGACGCGTTTTTACTATAAAATATGACCAGGGGTTTTGGGGCCCGAGGTCCAGTCTGTCCCTGTATCATATTTACCTCATCGCCATGGCGCTTGCAGACTCGTATAGTGTGACTGTCCATAAACCTTTGGAGAGTTTTTCGAAACTCTTGCTGCTTTGTCGATTGGGCATCATCGAAGTCTTCATCCCATTTGTCCTTCACTAACCCTACCTCAAACATAAGGGAGTGAATTCCTTTTAGAGGCATCTGAATGTCCTCAACATTGGACGTATACTCCACATCTTCCCCGATAGCATTGACCCCGGGCCCTTCATGATTAGGCAGAGGGTTTGTTGTCACATTTGGACTTCCTTCTCGGAAGCTTATCCAATCTGCCTGAATCAGGTCCCTTACTTTATATTTCAAAGCCAGACAATTTTCAGTAGAATGGCCTGGTGCACCCGCATGATAATCGCATCGGGCATTAGGGTCATACCCCCTAGGATAAGGTGGCTGTAGTGGCCTCAAGGGACAGGGTACTACTAGAGTTTTTTCAATGAGGTAAGGCAAGAGTTCGGTATAGGACATTGGGATGGGATCGAACTGGGGTGGAGCACGGTCATTGTTCATTCTTTGGATATTTGGCGGTGGGTTGGCTTGTGGTGCTTGGTGTGGTATCTGTGGTGGCGCAGGCGGCCGTACAATGGTTGGTCTGAATTGTGGTGGATTAAGGTTTGGAATGGCTGCCACATACGGGTGCGACACACCGGGATATACTGGTGAAAGGCTAACTGGGGTAGGTGGCCCTGCCAGGTTCCTTCTCTGGTTGTGAGAGACCAAGTTGGTCTCCCCTTCTCTTCTCCTGTTTTCACCAAGTGTAGGTCTCCTTGCAGCTCCCATCCCAGATGGACTTCGGACTATCCTGCCGGTCCTTAGCCCATTTTCTATCCTTTCTCCAATAGTGACAATATCAGAGAAATGGGACGAGACACTTCCAATCATCTTCTCATAGAAAGGAGTTTGAAGTGTATCTATGAACATAGTGATCACCTCCTTTTCAGATAGAGGTGGGTCAACCTGTGCCGCCACTTCGCGCCACCTTTGGGCGTACTCCTTGAACGTCTCGTTATCTTTCTTAGTCATGTTCTGCAATTGTCCCCTATCCGGGGCCATGTCCAGGTTATATTTGTATTGTTGCATGAACGAGTCTGCTAGGTCTTTCCAGCAGCGTATACGAGAGCGCTCTAGATGATTGTACCATGTCAGGGGAGCCCCAACCAGGCTGTCCTGAAAACAATGAATCAGCAGAGGGTCATTTGACGCATGCGAAGCCATCTTATGGCAGTACATGGTTAGATGATTCTTTGGGCATGTCAACCCTCTGTATTTGTCAAAATCGGGCGTCTTGAATTTAGGAGGTATGACGACATCAGGGATTAGGCAAAGTTCAGCAGCAGTGCCTGTCCTAAATTTACTTGTTCCTTCCATCTCCCTTAAACGCCTTTCCAAGAATTCCAACCTCTCTTCCTGGGTGGTAGCCACAGCACTCGGACCGGTAGTAGTGTGTTGACCAAACTTCCCATATTGCTGGTAGGAATGAAACAGGTCAGTGTTTGGTATGAAGGTATCCAGTTTGGCAGTGGTTCGGGGTATATGAATGGTATGAGCAGGCTGCGCTTGGGCGGCTTGTGTTTGGGCGGCTTGAGTATGAGTGGGTGGCATCTGGGTGGCTTGTGCTTGGGTAAGTGGGTGGTTTGGTTGATTAGTGTTAGGCTGGGCAGTGATGGGAACTTGGTCTTGGTGGCAAGGTTCTTCCTGGAATGGTGGGAAATATCCGTGCGGTAAACCATACGGGGGAAAGGGAATAACATTGCCTTCCTCATCCACAAAGGTATGTTGTTGTGTGTTTGCAGGATTTGGTCTCCTTATACGAACAACGAGGGGAGGTGCGGTGGTCCTGGGGTCAGATCCTGTAGCCGGATCTTGACCGTGATGAGAGGTGGGTGGTTGTTGCCGGGCGTCTTCAACCCCTGCAGAAGATCCCCCTTCTGTGACTCTCCTTTCCAGGAGCTTGGCCATCTCGGCCATCTGTTCCTTGACCTGGGCGAGCTCAGCCTTCAAATTCTCATTTTCTTGTTCTATGTCAGCCATGAGTTTCTTCCTGAGCCTGGTCCCGTAAGAATGTTTACCCGTAATGTCTTTAGAAAGAAACACAAAAGAAAATTTAGAAAAGATAAGCGAATTAAAGAAAAAATTAAGTGAAACGAGATTACGCGGGAAGCAATGTTGGAACTTGACGGATCCTTCGACTGTTCCTCAGAACGTCACGTTCAAGAGTACTAAGTAAATCATTGAATGGAAATTAACATGAGATAGTTGTGAAGACAAAGGAATCCATTATTTCGAAAAGAGTACATTATTGCCATAAAGTGCCAAGTTACAAAGCGGGAAAATAAATCATCCATCCCTAGCTCGGGCAATCATTTCCCTCATTTTACAAATTCGTCCTCTGCAGTATTCTAAGAACGTTGCAATTTCCCTAGGAGTGTTGACAGGGTTAGCAATTCCTTCCGCTTGTTTGAGTAAAAACGGGAGATCTTCTAGAGCTCCGTTGGCCAGGTACGCCAGCTTAGCAAAGCGATCCATCCACAAGTGAATAGTTTCATTTTGTTCAGCTTCTAAGAGGCGTATGGTCTCTTGATAATCTTGCTCAATGTTTATGGCGCGTTGTCGTTCCCTACTTATCTCTTGCTCGCAAGCCTTTACCACTTCATTGAGCTGTTGTTCCAATTTGTGGACTTGTGTCTGTAGGAGCTCTTTTTGTACCATGCTATTCTGCTCATTTTCTTTCGATTGTGCCAGCATATCCTTCAGAAAACGTTTCTCAGCCAGGATGGTATCACTTTGCTTGTTCTTCATTTTTAGTTGAGAATTGGCCGCTTGAAGACATTGGTCTTGTTTTATCATGTAGCTCTCATCAATCTTTCGTTTCTTCCTAATCTCTTCAACAGCTTGCTTGTTCTCCAGGTTCTCCCTTTTCTGAAGGGTGTATTCTTGTTGACATCTCAATAAGTCTTCCTCTAGCTTCTTGTTCCTGGTAGTTAACTCTTCTATTTTGGTCTTTAGCGCCTTGGTTGCTTCATCCTCCGCAACAAGTGATGGAGCAGGAGGATTTTCCTGGAGATGAGGGGGACTCCTGAAGGGTAATTTAACAATAGAGACCCTATTCAAGATCCACTCATAATATTCTCCTCTGACAGCATGGCTTCGGGCCCCCAGCTCTCTTCCCTTTCGGTGGACTTTCTTCCATGCATTTGCTATATCCCGAATGACAAGGACACAGCTTCCTTTCGAGTAATATGAGATGAAAGGAATGAGAGACTCTTCATCAGGTGGTCCAAGCAAAGGATAAGCTAGCTGACGCTTGGCTATGATGGGATTATAGTTGATACATCCTTGCGTACCAATAAGGGGAACATTTGGGTAAGTTCCACAGTGATGCACAATCGATTCAACTTCCAACCATTGGGGATACCACCTAACTTTCTCAGCTGTGAGCCTTATGAGGTGATTGGCCCACTCGCGCCCACTTTTCACTGTTAACTGACATAGCTTCAGATCAGAAACCGGACATTCGGCCCTACAAACTTGGTGGAAAACGTGTGATGTGAGCCATACATACAAAACAGGTAGACAACAAACCACCCTTTTTCCACCTTGTGTGTGACAGAAATCCATGGTGCAGTATACATTTGCCAACACAGCCGTGACAGGATTCTCAAGCCTGTGCTTGCGAGCTAAGAATACGGCAATAGCATCATAATCCACATAGTTATCAATGTTGGGGAACAAAATAACACCATAGATGGTAATAGCTAAAGCATCCATAAAGGCTTCCCAATCTTCTCTTTCTGCCAGGACCTGCATATGTTTCTCGAGAAATTCTCGAGTGAATCCGGGGATCTGATTTCTATTTAGTTGTGTATCCCTTAAGGTGTCGGGACGGATCTTCAGGACACGGGCGATGGAAGCAATAGTTGCATGATGGTCAAGATGACGATAAGGTATCTGTCCTTCCAAAGGCATCCCCAAGATCTGTTCAAATTCTTCAATGGATGGGGCCAACTGAAAGTCTCTAAATGTGAAACACCTGAGAGGTGGGTCATAGAATTGTGCTAAGGCAGTGATCGCCTCAGTTTGCACTTCCACTTCTAACAACTTCAGAATCCTTCCATACTTTCTTGTAAAAGCCATTTTCTGTGTCAGGTTTAATTTTCTCCCCATTGTTTGCAGACTACCCATGTCAATCTTCTTGGCCTTAAGGTGCAATACTTTCCTCAACTCGGTCACATTTGTGTCACAACTATCAGATCTCATGTTAATTTCCATATTGCTCAAAGGTACCCGCTAAATTCCAAACAGCTTCCTGCAAGAGCAAAGAGAGAGAAAAAGAAGTCAGTTACTGCTAATGTTTTGTGAACCACTACTTCTTCATTAATTTATTGGAAAACATTTTCAGTTTGAGAAGTAGCGGTCGGCAAAACTCATGTGAAACTAAAGTCGTACGGGTTATGGATCTTCCCAACGTCATCAATATCTGCTTGAATAGAATTTTGTTTTCATTTTGACGATTGGGAAGATCTATAACCCAGGACTCATAAGTACACAAAAAGTGAGGGAACTGCTTATTTGTTAAAGGATTACTATTTTTTAAAAAGAAAAATGATTCACCCTTTGTTTGGAATAAAGTAACCCTTTGAACACGTAAGCAGTTCATCAATTTTGGATTTAAAGGGAAAGCGAGAATGAGATAAGGTATAGTAAAGTCCGCCCTTTTGTGCCTTAAGCCAGGTTTTTTTCTGAAAGTCTTTTCTGGGACCTATAGCTTATCTAACAGTGGATTTCTCACATTGGGTGGCTTCCGCTAGACATCTAGAAGGTCACCAGAGCCAAGATCCTAATCATGACAGGGACGCAAACAGTGAGGAATTCACTAAGTGCGTATATCATGAGAGGTCGAACTCTGGTTGAGGTTCTCACGAATACCGGATAGGAAGTACATCCCATACGATTCCGTTACCAACCCCTCCTAACTTAAGCTTCATTTGGGGCCCGGGTATAGGGCGCCACTCATAAGTGTGTGCAAATAATTGTGAGTGTAGTGTGTGGAAGGGCAGTCCATACCTTATACCTTACCCATTCTGCACAAAGAACAAACACAGAGCAAATATACAAAGTCGTCTACCCTAGGGTTCAATGTTTGCGGAAAAGTAACATGGTCTCCTACCCTAGGGTTCAATAAACATGCAAAATATAGACAACGAAACAAATAACAAGACGATTAAAACAAGAACAAACATTCACAACAATCAATAGAAAATAAGACAATGGGAAAAAATCTAAGCTAACATAGGTTATATAAAAAAGAACATGCGCTTTCAATCAAGCTGGCCTGACTCTCTTGAGTGTCCCCAGCGGAGTCGCCATCTGTCGCAACCTGGTGCGCGATGGCGTGGCGAACAAGAGAGAAAAAATGAAACAGGGAGTCGCCACCAACGTTTTTATCCTTAGGAAAAACATTGGGAAAAAACTAAGTTCAGTAAAGCACTGGTTAAAAATTGAGATTCAAGTTCGGGAGTCGGTTACGAGTAGGGAAGGTATTAGCACCCTACATCGCCTGTCAAAAACAGTACCAAGATTGAAAAATGCGCAACCTGAATAGCCTTACAAAAGATGTTATATTTCCCCCCCTTTTGTTGTTGTACTTTGTGTAAAAACAGAAGGAACAAATCGAACAGACATGGAGTGTAGGTTAACAGGACGTCGCGTCCAAATTAACCCTGGCTTTGGTATAAAACAGGAAAAAAGAAGGATACTAACAAGACGTCACATCTAAATTAGTCATCCTCGAATCAAAATACGGGGTTAGAAACGGGAAGGGGATAAATAGGACGTCTAGTCCCAAGTACCCTGTTCCTTGTGGTGATGGCCTACCAAAGATAGGAGAAAATCAACAAGACGTCACGTCTAAATTGATTTTCATGGAATTTAAACAAGATACGAGGTTAGAAACGGGAAGGGGGTAAACGGGACGTCTTGTCCCAAGTATCCCGTTCCTTGTGGTGATGGCCTACCAAAGATTGGAGAAAATCAACAAGACGTCATGTCTAAATTGATTTTCATGGAATTTAATCAAAATATGGGAAGGGGATAAGCGGGACGTCTCGTCTCAAGTATCCCGTTCCTTATGAATTATGGTGATGGTTTACTGAAATAAGGGAAAATCAACAAGACGTCTCGTCTAAATTGATCTCTTTTGGATAAAATGATTCTTTTTTTTATTTTTTTATTTTTTTTAAAAAAGGTAAAAAAAAAAGTAGTAAAAATTTATCAAAAAAAAAAAAACTAGACGAAGAATACGCGGACTTACTAAGGTAAAAAAAAGGTAATGTTTTTTGGTTGAAGATAATGTTGAGTTGTTAAAATTTCAATTAGACGAAATTTTGAAAATAACAGAAAGAAAAAAAACAGAAACTAAAAGGATAAAAAAAATCACATTTTGTCAAGCTTCGTTCGGGTGTCTTAAAAAAAAATTACACTTTAACTATACAGTAAATGAATTATCGGGAAAAAGGAACAGTATACAGAGGAGGACTGATTCCTTGCGATAGGATTAATATTCTGGGCAATAAAATTATGATCGCAACTATCCCTCATACAATTTAAATTCGTACAGAAACAAAAACATACACTAACAACTTGCACAATAACGTTGGGCAATAGATGAACAAAAAAAGTAACATGAGCAGAAATAGTAACAGAGATAGAGTGAAGATTCAAACATACATCACAATATGCTACTGTAAAAACCAAATAATAACAACAATAGGCAACAGAATAGAGAGTCCAATACAACAATACTAATCTGATCCTTATACAAAAATTTAATATTTTGAAAAATAAACACTGTTTTCACAAAATATATAATGTTCTTGCTCACTGATTGAGTTCTTGCTCACTGTTGCTGTTTTGGCTGTTGCTGTTGCTGTTGCTGTTGTTGCTGTTACTGTTGCTGTTGCTGCTGTTGCTGTTGCTGTTGCTGTTGCTGCGAATTTCTACTGTCAAAAATCCGGAAGTGCCTTTCAAAACTCAAGAATGTTGAAATAATCTCCTCCCTATGAAATCTTTTCCAAACCTCTTAGAGAAAAAAATCCAACCCCCTACTCCTGTACAGATGGGTATTTATAATCTCTATTCCTTGCTCCTTTTGTTGTATAAAAAATCAGAAGTGGAAGCTCCACTTACTGCTTTAATGGAGGATGAAGAGGATACTATTATTCTGAGTGGTTCTTCTAGTTGGACCTCCACTCTTGTTAGTGGTCTTGAAGCTCCTGATAATCCTCCAGAAAATCTGTTGTACTTCCTTTGTTTCTTGTTCTTTTTCCTTCATTAGAAATCCACCTGCTTGTAATCCCCCTCCTCTTCACGTTAGCTTTTTGTTCTTCCTCCTTCTGATCTTGAACCCTTTTCTATTTCTAACCTCCCTTCTCTTTCTCTCTCTTTTTTCTTTTTAAAACCGTGGCCTTCATGCTTCACCATTTCTCCCTTTTTTGCAATTTTAAATGCCCAACCATTTCCATATAGCCGTGAGCTTGTTGAGATAATGGACAATGGGTTTGATTAAAAAATTATGAGTGGAGTTGCAAGCTTTGGCCGTGGGAATTATTGAAGAGTGGATGGAAGCTTTATTGCAAATGAACAATTAAGCACATGGGAGCTTGAATAAATAATGCATTGGTTCCATTTTGCTAGTGTTTGGCCGTGGGAATCATAGCCTAGTGGAGCATGCACTTTTAAATTCAACACTTTGTATACCATTAATGCCAAAGTTTCCCTTAATTATTTACATTGTCCATTCTTTGCCATGTGCATGTGACCGTGAGCTCCTTCCAATGCATATACCTTCCATAATTTAATTAATACTACATGGAGCCTACCTTGCATATTTAATAAAAATTTTGGTCATTTCTCCTTCTTTCTTTGCCAAAACCGTCATGCTTCTCCTTGTGGTGGGTTCCATGATGTATTTTAACATTTCATTGCAAAATCAAACAAATTCCCTTACACCAAGGTCCTTATTCACGTTGAAACAAGAAATGGGGGCTGCACCTTAAATTGTTTAATTATTTGCCTTTGGTCCCATGTAGCTTGTCATGAATAATTGGACTTTTGACTTGGTCAAAATTTGGTAGTTTTGGTGCAAATTAAACATCATTGCCGTGAATGAGCTTTAGGAGAAATATAATAAAGCATTTGTTTGCATTTTTCAATTCTTCTTTGACCATGTTGGACCATGCTTTTGTATTTTTGACATCCATGTTTTCCACTGTAGTCTTAATCAATTCCCTTAGTGTGCATGACCCCTGAATTCACGTGAAAGAGGGAGAGGGAGGGCTGATTTTGCATTGAAAATTGATTGGCTTAGAGACTTTGACTTGGTCAAAATTGGTGGGCATTGGAAACTATGGCAATTTTGGTGATAAGTTCCATTCTCTTCATGACGGAACTTGCTTGCATATTTAAGGATAGATGCGTGCCAAATTTGAAACAGAGTCCAACATGAAAATTGTAGATCTTTCTCTTAGCTTTAATTTGATATATGGCACAAAAATTTTCATCAAGAAACGAGGGAGATATGGCCCATCTACCAAAACTGCTCCAGAGTGTGACGGAAATACATTTGCAAGCAAAATAAATTCACTGGGAAAAATGGGTGGAGAATTAGCTTTTGTGACCTTCATGAAGTTTGTAGATATCTTTGACGTGGAGCCACAGAAAAAAGAACGGGGTCATTTCAGTATCATATGAGGGAGATATGAATTTTTTCCTAAAGATGTGCAGAGCAGTCATGAAACTGGAACAAGTCTAGGAAGATTATTAAAACTGTACCAATTGGTAAGGATATAGCCTTCAAGGTCTTCACAAAAGTCGTAGACAATTTTGCTACGGAAATTTTGAGACCGGGTTTGCGCAAATCGAAGGTCGTATGAAGGAGTTATGAATTTCTAAGTGAACCATGCGCAGTAGAGAGTGCCCAAAGGATGGAACTATACCAATTGGCCGGACAAAAAGAGGTGTTCACACTTGCTATCAATTTCAAACGTTTAATCAATGATTCAGCAAGTCCATTTTGTGTATGAACATGTGCTACAGGATGTTCAACATCAATTCCAATGGACATACAATAATCATTAAATGATTGAGATGTAAATTCACCAGCGTTATCAAGGCGAATTTTCTTAATTGGATAATCAGGAAAATGAGCTCTTAAACGAATTAATTGAGCTAGTAATCTCGCAAACGCCTGGTTGCGAGTTGATAATAAGCAAACATGTGACCATCTAGTTGATGCATCAATTAAAACCATAAAATATCTAAATGGTCCACATGAAGGGTGTATTGGTCCACAAATATCACCTTGTATACGCTCTAAAAATATAAGTGGTTCATTCCCAATTTTCATTGGTGATGGCCGAATGATTAATTTTCCTTGAGAACAAGCAGCACATGAGAAATTCTTAGTTTGCATAATTTGTCTGCTGGACAAACAATGACCATTTGAATTCTCAACTATTTTTCGCATCATAATTGATCCAGGATGGCCTAATCGTTCATGCCAGATGACAAAGTCATTCTTATTTGTAAACTTCTGGTTTACTATGGCATTTGTTTCAATTGTACTAATATATGTGTAGTATAAACCGGAGGAAAATGAAGGCAATTTTTCCAATATACATTTCTTATCAGAAATTAACTTTGTAATGTATAGATATTCATCATTTCCTTCATTTGTGGTCTCAATATGATATCCATTTCTGCGGATATCCTTAAAACTCAACAAATTTCTTTGAGACTTCTTAGAATATAATGCACTTTCAATGTGCAATTTTGTTCCTCCAGGTAACAAAATACTGGCTCTGCCGGAGCCTTCAATTATATTTATACTACCAGATATTGTATTAACATTTGCTTCTTGTTTTACTATTTGGTAAAAATATTTCTCATTCTTGAGAATGGTATGAGTTGTTGCACTGTCTGCGAGACATATATCTTCATCATTCATATGAGCATTCATTCTTCATTAAATAAATAAAAAAAATCATGAGTAAAATATAATTAACAATAATATTTAACAAAATTTTATTGATAAAGACAAAATTTACAACAAAACAAATTACATGAAACATTAAAATAATTTATTTGGGGGCACTCCCTTCTCCAACCGAGTGGTCAATTTCTTCTTCAGGAAGAGCAAGAAAATCATCAACACTAAAGTCAGAGAAATCATCATCTATACCAGTAAAATTTGTCTCTATTATTTTCCCTTTATTTTTAAGGGATTTTTGGTATAGATCTACGAGATGCTTTGGTGTGCGACAAACTCGAGACCAGTGTCCTTTGCTACCACAACGATAGCAGATGTTTTTAGTTTGTTCGCTATTTTGAGCATCTGTCCCTTTTTTCATAAGTTCTTTATTTTTCCATTTGAATGATGATCTCTTATCATTTCGACCATGACCACGGCCAAAACCATATCCACGACCAATACCATGTCCCCGAGCATTACCTCGTCCACGACCGCGGCTACGGCCACGACCACGACCATGAGTATTATGATCGTGCGTTGCTACATTCACTTCTGGGAATGGAGCAGTTCCAGTTGGACGGGATTCATGATTTTGCATAAGCAATTCATTATTTTGCTCAGCCACAAGGAGACAAGTAATTAATTCAGAATATTTTGTAAAGCCCTTTTGGCGATATTGCTGCTGCAGGAGCAAATTGGATGCATGAAAAGTAGAGAATGTCTTTTCTAACATGTCACTTTCAGTGACTTGTTCTCCACATAATTTCAATCTCGAAGTAATTCTAAACATTGCAGAATTATACTCATTTACGGATTTAAAATCTTGAAATCGTAAATGCATCCATTCATAACGGGCTTTTGGAAGAATTATATCCTTTTGATGGTCGTATCTCTCTTTTAGATTATTCCACAAAACGAGAGGGTCTTTAACGGTTAAATACTCGTTTTTCAACCCTTCATGTATATGGTGGCGTAAAAAGATCATGGCTTTAGCTTTATCTTGATTAGATGCATTATTTCCATTTTTAATCGTATCTCCAAGACCTTTTGCATCTAAATGTATCTCGGCATCTAGTGTCCATGATAGATAGTTTTTTCCAGATATGTCAAGAGCTACGAACTCAAGGTTGGTAATATTTGACATATTTATTTCTATATAAGAAATTAAAACAATATATTAGATATCATTTCAAATGAACAAATTTATTAATTATAAATATCTAATAATGGTAACAAGTCAATAATTATTATGAATATATTTTATTTTTATTTAATTATAAGAACAGTATTTTTTTAAAAAAAAAATAGAGTAACTTAAATGATCCGGTAATAAAGACTTACAATTTTTTTTATAAAATGTCATTCAGATACTAGTGGTCTAATGGTAGATTGATAACTTATTATGTTATAAGTCCCGAGTTTGAATCTTTGTTAATGTTATCTTATTATATTAACACTTTTATATATAATAAAATATATTATATGAATTATAAAGACCAATTATAACAATGAATTAATAAATGAAAGTATAAAATAATATTAACAATAACAATTAATGGAATAAATAAAGTAGCTAACAAAATAGCAATTGATTAATTTAATAATATAAAATAGCAATAAATTATTAAACTAATTACAATCATAAATATATGTAATCATAAAAATATGCTAGTATAGGATAATACTAAGTGCCGAATTATAAAAGGAAGTGACAATAATATATGTGCAAGAGCAGGTACAGCAATAATGTATAATCCAATGATATTCAATGCTAATGGACAAAACAAGCAATGCTAATGGACCAAACACGCATTAACGCTAATGGACAAAACAAGCATTAACGTGAATGCACTATGTATAATATCAATCAGCAATAGCAAATGCACTTTGTATAATATATGTAGTGGATTAACTTGAATGAATAATATAACGTATAGATAAACAATTATATAAGATAATTGTATATGTATAAACTTATTTATTTATTTACAATTTCATAAATTGTTATAGTTCTTCAGGAACTATCAATAAATATTTTTAAGAATTCTTCGGGAATTCTTTTAAATCCCATAGGGATGTTTAAAATATAAGTTCTTCAGGAACTTATTAATATTTTATACATCCTGCTGGGATGTATGGAATATAAGTTCTTCAGGAACTTATTATAATATATATATATATATATAAAATATAAATTGAAATGAAATTATGAAAAGAAATTAAAATTCTATGTTACCTTAAATTCAGTTGGTCAGAACCTCGTGCTGATAACGTGTTATGAAATTTGAAAGGAAATTAGAGAAGAAAATGGACTTGAAGATGAAGGAAGGAGAGTAATGAGAGTAAAGAAAGAGAAGTAAAATTGAAGAGAAGAAGTATATTGTATTAATGAGTGAAGGAGGTATTTATAGGAGGTGAGAGGGGGACATTTATAAATATCAAAACTTTAGGGGGGACATCCATAATTATTCATAATATTCCTCTACTTTTCAACCTAATTATAACATGCATTAATTCAACCATAACAATTCAAACATGCCCATAACATTCATATCCCAATTGAGAAGTGCCTCAATGTCCAAAATCAGCCCAATCACAATTTTTAAACATATTTTTCAATACACATTTCATCATCACATGTCATCATACTTCATCATTTTCATCATCACACAAACATATCTATAGGAAGCAAATCTGAAATTGAGTAGCTCCGCAATAACATCACCATACTCAAACTCATCATTTAAATTATTCTCCATCATTAAAACAATTCAAGTTTAATATCATTAACCATTATGTATATATATATACACACACACACATATATACACACACATACCTACTGTATAATTACAACCCAACATATCAAAAGGTACATCAAAACATAGTCTTGGCATTGCTCCCAAATCATTTGGTACTGGTATGTGAGGTGTCCGCGATATTTTTGTCTCCAATCACTATAAACAACTGTAAGAGTGAGTGATTAGTCATATAATTCAATGTAAATAATTTCAAATAAGAAGAAATATACAATGAAAGTGTATTAGCCACCTATCAACGATTATCATTATCACTATACATATCAATATCATCATTATTCACCATTTGTCATCATAATCATCATCAATAAACTCATCAATTATAACAAGAATCATCATTAATATATTTCATCAGTGACTCTCACACAATCATGGTATAAGACGCTCTAGTATCTAAATATTAAAAAGATCAGTCATCAGCTGAGAGTCCACCTGACATCTCGTGAACCCACCTAGTCCATCGAGCCTATCTTGCTCCTCACCTCAACCATTGAGTCCTACTTGACCACTGGGTAGCTCAACTGGGTAATTAACGTCCACAAAATCCAAAAACAAGGGGCAAAATATACCGAATGGATGTCCCTACCACACAACAGACATAATAGCATATAATCACCAAAATCATCATCAAATCATCCCCGACATAAAAGTCAACACCTTGGGATATAAGAAAATAAGTCATACCTGACATAATTTTCATATTATACTTCTCATTTCATATTGTTTCATCAATTAGCCATATCCGGCGTTACTAAATCAATATTCACATTTCATAGTTCAATAAAACTTCCATATTCAAACATCACAATCATAACACTACATCAATAATCACCATTCGCACTATTTCAATCATCAATTGCAAAACTAAAATTATATTTCGTTTAATATTCAGTTTATAGAATACTCATCATTACTTTAATCTCTTTAACTACATGTGTGTGTATATAATATTTCTACTTATGCGCCCAAAAATGACGCTAAGATTATTTCCATGAAATTATACACCACGCATACTCCCCTTACCTCAACTCCTAAGCTTCCATGGCTTCGAAACTATCACCCAGTTTCCCAACTGCTCCGATTATCTAAAATCATCATACTTCACCTAAACAATCAACCATCGACCTCCGAATCATATTTTAAATTTATCATAACAACTTCCAACCAATTCTACACGTTGTAGGGACTTACCTTGACGTGACCCAGCGTCAAATTTAAAGACCCCTTTCCACCTAACGACCCTCTAATGCTTGACGCGAACCCTACAACATCAAAACCATCATTTGTCAATCATTCTGCAACACTCATCATGTTAAGGTCCATAATCAAGCTTTGAATGCCATAAAAAACGGGAAAAAAATCCCACCACCATTACTACACTCGGCTAGAGAGTGGAGAAGAAGAATAGTAGTACAGTAACAAATTGATGGTGCTTACTTATTAATCTCGCTATCGGGATTCCAAAAACATAATCCATTTTAAATTCTGATGACAAATGGACCTCCGATTTGAAGCTTAAGGTATAACCATGAAAATGGCTTGTTTCGTGCTTCTCTGTTTCTTTTCTCATCAATTCCACGTGAAGCAAACAAGGGAACTTGCCAAGTATTAAGTTTTTAATGATAAGGGCAAAATAGTCATTTCATATTTTTCTTTGTTTTATTTGAATCCTAATTTCTTTTCTTTTTTTAAATTTTCATTTATATTTCTCTTAAATTCTTATTCTCTTTTCCTTTAATTATATGACATCCCTCGCTATTACAACATCATTTTTATATGCTTTTAATGAAAATTCTAGAAAATTGACCGCAAAATAATAATTCACTCCCAATAATTATCTAAGAAATTCATTTACCTGAGGGGCATCAACGATGGGGCCCAGGGTCCTCAAAACAACGCCTAAGAAGACAAAAAGGTGGAAAAGCACAACAATAGGTCAACTCGCTCAAGCGATCCCGATTCGCTTGAGTGAACGCTCATTATATGCAGAAATAGACGCTCTCGCTCAAGAGAGCTTGACTCGCTTGAGCGAGTATGTAACAGAAGGGAAAAACATGAGCCCTCGCTCAAGCGAAACCACCCACGCTTGAGCAAGCCACACATAGGACATGACACCACTTCCGCTTAAGGGGAGTCAGACTTGCTCGAGCGAAAAAGAGACAGAACCATATAATATTGAACTCGCTCAAGCGAAATTTTCACAGAATCTATTTCAAGTTCATTCACTCCAGTGAGAGGTACCCACTCGAGCGAAATCACTCCAGTAAGCAACAGGGCCCAATTCGCTTGGGCGAGCCCCATTTCGCTCAAGCGAAATTACTCCAGAATTGAATACTCAGACATAGGAGAAACTCGCTTGAGCGAAGAAGCACTCGCTCAAGCGAATTATGCAGCATTACTAAAGGTCCTAGCTTCCAAGGTACCTAACCTCCCCGTTTTGACTTCGAATGGCACCAAATTTCATAGGCGACATATTTTCACCATTTTAGAGCTATTGGCGAAGTCCGTTCGCCCGAATTCTGATACATGCATGAGATATGCGGAAAATACATTTAAACTAAAAGTAATGCAATCTAATACTTAAAACCCTATCAAATGGACTCCAATCAAGACATAATTCATATGTATAAATTCAAAATAACATAAGGAACCTATCAACCCCTTTCGAGGGTTCTGAAACCTGCCGGATCATAAAATGACCTATCCGGTTCCTAAATTTCACACAATTCTAACTACTTTTGTCAATACGTACTTTACTAATTTCCATTCATCTTCATCCATCCACATCCACACAATCATAATAATCACACACATCACAAGGCCTGCCTATCACATATTCACACAATGGCTCAGCGCCGTACATATATAATCATCACCCCATGATCTCATAAAGTTAAGGATCTAATTATCATATGTTCCAGCACACATACTTAATATTAAAATGGTTCAATACTATGCTATTACACAATGTCAACTTCCACAGCTTTCTTGGCATCATGGCGCTTTCCTCCGGGGCCTCAGCGTCCTCCCTGTCATTGGTTACTAAAAGGAAAACCACAGGAAGGGTGGGTGTTTGGAATATCATAATTAAACTAGAACGACACTTAAGTAACAAAAATACATAATTCTGATTAAATACTTATTACTAATACAAACTCATTGGTTCTACCATGATTACACGATTCTGATCATTGTCCTGACCGAATCATATTTACAACTTGTATAGACACATATTTCACATAATTTCATATAATTCCATCATTCCCAATATTCCATTCATAATCAACAAATATAATATCGCATACTCATAACATCACACATCGTGATCGATTTAATCAAGCATCACAACTGACTCGCATATTATTCGATGCCTAGTATCTGGATACTAAAGGATCGGCCTTCAGCTGGGGGTCTGACTTAACACCCCGTGAACCCAACTTGGTTCCCTAAGCCTGACTTGGCTCTCCACCTCAACCACTAGGTTCGACTTGACCACTAGGTAGCTTAACTAGATCACACAGGACCACGGGAGTCAAAAACGAGGGGCGAATCATACCATCGGTCATTCCACACCATATAATCACACATGTATATCATATTCTCATATCGCATACCATGTGGCCATCAGCAATAAATCATAATCATCAACTGGAGCGGCGAACATGCCAAGTCCACTAACCTAATGCCACCATTTCATTCATACCCATATAAGCATACACATGCCCAAAACATATTCATCATGCATTTTATTTCATGATTCACAATAGGCTACATATATCCATATTTCTCAAAATTTAAATCATTACTTTTATCTCATCCTCAGATTAATAAGTACTAAAACATACATACAACTCCATGTTCATATACACATACACACGTAATTATTATTTAGTTAATTTTCCTAACATCTCGCAATCTACCAAGGTGCTTTAAAATGTTTTGAGCCTAATATTCATACATATTCTATTTAATTACGACTAGAACACCCCCTTACCTAATTTCTAAGCTTCCATGAGTTGTTCACGATGTCGATCACGTCCCCGATCAAATGGTTCACCGTTCCTTTTTCGATTCTGATGTCTGCTTCACCAAACAATCCTCTGATACTTGTTCCGACACCTATGAACGTCGAAACATAAAATTTGTTAGTGTTTCCTCATACCCATTGCTTTAGGACCGTTACTCAAGCCCCATATTGTCATAAAACGCAGAATCCCCACCTCCCACTCAACATGCAACTCACGTCTAGAGAGAGAAGGGGAGGAGGGAGGGAGAAGCTTGAAATTGAAGGTACCAATAGATTCACCTTAGAGCCACGGTCCTAAAAACATGATTAATTTGAGATTCCAAAGCAAAATCGCTCTTCAATTAGGAGTGCCAAGTCACGATAATGGAAATGAAAGAAGAAGAAGAAGAAGAAGAAGAAGAAGAAGAAGAAGAAGAAGAAGAAGAAGAAGAAGAAGAAGAAGAAGAAGAAGAAGAAGAAGAAGAAGAAGTTCACATGTGAAAATGAGGAAGAAGAAAGGTGAAATTGAGTTTTAAGGTCCAAGGGTGAAATGGTCATTTTTTATTTCCTTTTTTATTTTTTTCTTAAAGCTTTATTAAACTTTTGCCCCTTTACCTTTAGTAACTCCAACTTTTACCATTGCTTTATTTAGATTCCTAATTAACTTTTAATATTGACCATTCAATAATTTCATTTAATCCCACTGTATGTAATTAATTTAATTATATTTATATTAAATGATAATAATTCCCCAAATTTTGGAATTTAATTCGAAGATAAGTATTAATATTTTTTCGTCAATCTTAAAATTAATTTAATTACCCGGGATGTTACAAATTAACTATGTTTTATTTTTACCCTCCAGTAATTAATAATTTATCACGTAATTTAATTACATTGTCATTCTAATCACACTCCTTTAATTAATTAATTTGATTTGGATTTATTTTATTTAGTTCTGGTTAATTCTCTAGTAATTTTATAATTTAACATTCAGGATGTTACAGTTCCCATCCACCCTTACACTTTCCGTACATACACGTTTTTTGCATATTTTCAGCTAAGGATTTGCACTGACGCTTGGGGTTTCTTGTGTTATTTCACAAACAATAACTTAGCTCGATAAATATCATCATATTTAGCTTATTAAAATAACAACAAGGCACCAATTTATCAAGTCCAAAAATTCATCCAAGTATGCATCACAATTTTGTGAAATAACATAGACCGCACGTTTTTCTTTTCAAGCTTCAACACATGCAATTTATAAATTTTAGGGACTCTATGAAAGCTCACTACAAAGCCATGGATTCAAGCATATATCACTCACAAAATTTAGATTTTTACACATGTAAGAAGGGATTCTAAACATAGGCACCATATACACGACATGCAAAGGCAAATAGGACATTTTCATCGAATGTTTTTAAACATGAAAAGCCATCTACTCATTATCATCACAACCAGCCCCCTAGCCCAGCCTTTTCATGGTTCAAAACACATTTTAAGGCACAAAAACACTACTCGGCCAAGGGTTGTTCATAAGCCAAAAATGTTATACAAGTCACGGTTCCAAAACAAAGTTTCTCCTCCATAAAAATTTCATTTTTCCAACACAAATTTCCAACCAATTAAGGTAAGGATCCTACCCACCCATGCATGCAAAATCCTAAGAGTAAAAATAAGAGAAACTCCCCCTTACCTCAGAATGAAGCTCATGACCTTTGGAGAAGGAAGAGTGGCCTTTAAGCTTTCCTCTCCTTGCTCTTAAGCTCTTCAAAGGTGGCAGAATAGAGGCTAGAAGTGGTGGTGTTGGCTGCTAGACGGTGGAAGGAAAGGGAGTGAAATTTTAGGCCATGCATGACTCAAGATTTTATAGGCAAAGTGAGTGGAAAATTTGGCCAACGGGGTATGGTTTAAGTGGCTGATGAGTGAGAATTAATTAATAAAATAAGAGTCAGTGGAATTGTGAGGTGTAACCATAGGAAGCTCACACTTGTCTAGAATTTTTTTTGTTTTGATGAGAATTTGAAAAAAGTGATGAACATGAAAGTTATAGATATTTTTCTCCTTTTTCCAACAAGGTATAGAACATTAAATTCTGATAACAGGGTGAAAGTTATGCCCAAAATACCAAACATGGTTCATGTTGTACGTGAAACTCAGACAGTGATTTATGATAAAAAAAACCGGGACTCCTGGGCTTGAAATTAGCTCTTGGTGTCTTCATAAGAATTGTAGGGGATTTTGTTACGAGAATTTCAAGATAAGAATCACTCGATTTCGATAACTATAGAGAAAGTTATGTCTAAAATACTGAAAGGTGTAAATTTGTTGCGCGAATTTCTTGATTTAAATCTTGAAATAAAAATTAGGAGTTGTGTATTCAGCATTGGACTTTGAGGTCTTCATGAGATTTGCAGTATTTTTTGTTACAAAGAATTTGAGACAAAAATCACTCAAATTTGGCACTCGTAGAATAAGTTAGGCAAAAAAATGGTGGAGTATACGTATAAGACTACGAGGCAAAAATTGAGTCTTTTCTCAATTGATTGAGCAAACACTATTCTTGATTAATTGGCTCAGCCCTATCATTCTTCATCCTCCATGAGACATTGAAGACTCAATATCGATCTTTGAACTCTAAGTTTAACCCCCTAAAAATATTTTCAATTGGTAATGTGTTTGTCGTACTGATTGAAAATGTAGATCTTTTTCCTAGTTATCATAACACTTTTCTTCCTTTTATGTTAATTATTCATCCTATTGAGTTCTATTTATCCATTTTACCCTTAGTCACATCAATCATAGCAACACATGAAAGTAATGTCACATTTTAGTCCACAGACTAATCACATAAAAACAAAGGGTGTTAATTATATCTAGTCGTGATTGTTAATTTTAAAACTTGGATATGAAACTGATGACTTATATCTTTAATTATGTTTTTATATTGTGATTGATATTTAAGAAATTGGATATGAAACTTATTGTGGTTGTTATTTAAGAATTTGGATATTACATTTGAAGTATGGATATTTTAATTTTGAAGTCATATGTAATGATAATTTATTTTTTGATTCACTTGAAAGAATTTTTTAGGAAATTTTTTTACATGATAAGTCACATGTATGGTTGTTTATTTTAATGCATATTGGGTCAATCGGTTTCATCAACCATCAGTTCAACCAATGACTCGGTGACTTGATGTCTTGATTAAGTTGATGACGGGTTCGATTTTAATAACACTGCTTACTACTTTCCTAGATCTTATATTTTGAATTTAGATAAGATGAATATCAAGAACTCGTCATAGTTACATGATTCATACCACATCATATTTAAGGCTAAAAGAATGCTTATAAAAATATTTATGGATCATTAACTTCCCGGGTCATTATATCACTGATGTTTACATTCATATCCTTGTAAATACTATTTAATCATTTACCTCACTTGAGATAATTTCATAGTTTTTGTAGCCTTAGCCGGAGGATTTATACTGTCATAATTAATACCACCCCTAGTTCTAAATATAAGTAAAAGTAACTACCATTCGTTTCTGTGATATCATTTATTACATAAAGCATTATTTGTTTTGGAATATATATATATATATATATATATATATATATATAAAAAGAGGACATATTTCATATTTAGTAGAGAAACATTTAATAACATTGAGAAAGTACAATTTTATTTATATTATATGACTAAAATTTTATTAAAATTTATTTATATTTAAAACTAGAAATAATACTGCTCTGAAACTCTTAAAAGGGAGTATATGTCTAGGCAGGGATGAATCCAATTTTCATATCAAGTAGCGAGTATTTTACATGTTACCGAATTGTACTGCATAAAGTTTTTTGTGAGAAACTTAATAAGGACCAAATCATTTGTCTCATTCATCAAGTTACTACTAAGTAATGAAGATAGTAGCTGCCAAAGCTTTAGTTAGATGTAGTGTGGACGTGTAGTCATCCTGTTTAGGCAAGTTAACTAGTAACTCGGGTGTAAACAAAATTAGCACTCAAACTTCACATTTCACATGTTACAATTGATTTGAGCAGACCATCTTACACTGCAGGACCTTGCAGAAAGAAAAAGAAAAAGAAAAACTAGAATAACGCTGGTTATCAAATACATACAAGACTATCATTATTGTCACTATACAGAGACTAGATTGCCGTCAGGAATGATCCAGTATATTAAGCAAATTACCAAGTGACCAGCTTAGTGAAATTTACAAATTTGAGTCACTCTTTTGCAATACAACCTTAGTTATATAAGTTGGGGTTGTGATGGTTATCTAGGTCGGGTTGTGATGGTTGTCACATTGCGTGAACATTTTCTTTATGGCCTCTTCCTTCTCATCAATGAAGTTAAAGAAGTTAACAATAACCCGGGAACAATGACTGCTTGATGGTTCTGAGGATGAAGCAATATCCTTTTGTCTTTGCTTGAAGCGGGAGTATTGGTAAATCATTCGCAGCAGAAACACCACAAGGGCTGCAAGAGAGGCAATACCACATGAGAGATATAAACCCCAAAAGCTAACCAAGTGAAGTTGATCAGGCTTAGTGTCGCTTTTCCTTTCCCCAGGACATCCCATTTTGCAGAACCACTGGTCATGTATCTTTTGAAGCTCTCCATTCTCTGAGAGTTTCAGAATTGCAGTAGACATGTCAAAGGCAAGAGGAGAATCTCTTTGAAAAGCCTGATATATTGTTATCAAATGTCAGGACATGCCAAATATATATTTCATTAACAAAAATAAAATAACACTGTTCCAGCTTGTATTAGCAGCACTACATGCCATGTCCAGCATTACAAGGACGAATCTTTGCTTCAAAACATAATTTTAATTATTTTGAAGAAAATATTTCTCCTTAGAAATTTCCCCATTATAAAACATGCTACTGCTTTTCCTGATTAAAAGATACACAAGCATGTCATTTCTAAAATCCTTACCAATATCATCACTATTGAGGGGAAATCTAGAGCACTTTATTTCATTCATGTATATACTCCCTTTGTTTTTATTACCTGTCTTTTAAAGTTTTTTATACACAGATTAAAAACCGAAGTTATTGTCTCTTTACTTATAGTTGTTTTCCCCTAATATACCTTTTGTCTTTCTCAAAAGACCATTTAATGTTTAGAAAGACATTTAATATTATCTTGGATTATTACAGGGTGTAGTTGGAAAAAGAACATTTAATACTGTCTAAAATTTTAAACGGACGTATATTTAGAAACAAATCTAAACTCCTAAAAAGACATAAAAAAATGAAGGGAGTAATAACATCTAATCAATTTGATCTTCTAGTCAGATAGTCACTTACAAATCCCCAGCTGCTTCTGGTGAATGGATGTCCAATAATACCAAAATCAGTTTCTTTTGACAAGAATAACTCAACATATGGAAGCTCATCAATGATAGCTGCCACCCCTCCACCAGAAGGCCCCTTCCGCAGAGCTGCAGCATACTCCTCAGGGGAGCCTAGGGAAATAAGTCTTGATCTTGGTACATAAAGATTCTCTGTCAGATAACTGTAAGCAAATGACCCTACTTGGTATCCAATGGCCCAGTTACTCGCAATCAAGCTATCGATTCCTGTGATGGGCGATGAAAGCTGCTCCACTGTAAGAATTGAAGTCAAGCTCGCTGTATAGCTAGCCGTGATCACCATCAATAGAAAAAGCCAGACTATCATCACCATTTTAGAAAGTGAGCTTACTGTGTTTTCCTCTGAATTCAGGACAAAGTGAAACATTATCAGAAAGCTTAATGCAAACGTCACATATATCCATATCATGAAGGCCAGAGAAAATATTCATATCCCTTCATTTTTCCTTTGTCGATTTTACATTGAAACTATACAGTATTTATGCAAATGGATGTAAAAGTGGCAAACAGAGAATGATATATGAAGCTAAGCACAAAAAGAAATTTATAAATAAAAAATACCAATGGACTAGCATTGTTGCATGGTAATTCTGTGAATAATGTTTATATGTTGACATTCCAAATATGTGCACTGTGCATAATTGAATTTGAGTATTGACTGATAAAAAAGGAATTCAAAGGATGCACAAATAAAATTAAGATTTTGCCAACAGATTAGCTACTAGATGTTATCTAAATCTTAGAGAAGAGAGAGATTACAACTAACAGTTGCAAAAAAAGGAGGCAATGGATGGTATTGTTAGCTGACATTATTTGATTGACTCATTGAACCCTGTTGATTTTACAAAACGTAAATCATGATGACCTCAATAAAGAAAAGGAAAACAAGGAACTAATAGAATTTGGAGTCCAATGTTTTCTTACGATTTTTCTTAAACAGTGTTGAGAGGCTGAACCTGAAAAACAAATAACAACATGGAGTTAGTTTCTGAAAGACTAAAACACAAGAACAACAGCAGGGTACCTTTTGCTAAATCAAATTCTGTAAGCTTAGTCTAAAGGTAATCAAATCACACTGAACTATCAATCATAGTTGTAAACTTTTAAGTTATAATAGAAGTCCATCAAAACAAGATTACATAACTAGAAAGCTTACATCAACATTGTCACAAGTTGCTTCTTAGGAGGACCGCGGAACTCATCATTAACTCGGTGCTCAAGAATCCATATAACCACTCCAACCATAACAAATGATGCAGCAGTGGCACACCACATATCTGCTGTAAACGGTTTGAGGAAAACCCAAGCATCTGATCTTGCCCTGTTGATAGGAGCCACTATAACAAGGCTAGATGATGCAAAAGGCTGAGAAAAATCCACAATCTTTGTACGGTTTGTCACAATTGCAATGTCTCCAACAACTGCATCATATACCTAAACCAAACTTTCAAAGTTTAACAAGGTTATTAAAAAGTCAACATTCAAATAATCAAATAATATAAAGTATCCACCCATATAAAGGATCTATGTGCATTATCTTATATTGGACAATAATGTAAACAAAAACCAATGATGCCAATAACTACTTTTTCTTAACATTCTAGCGGGTTACAGGACAAGACTGTATTGGCAATCCTGGAACATGCTTGGTTCCGAGATTCTAGTCTACTTCCTTAATCCTAACATCAGCGGTTTCAGATATCACCTACAATATTTGTGATGAGTCTTTGGAACCTGATATTCTTCTTCTCACTTGTAACTGACTGATTGAACTAATAGGGTACCAGTTTACAGTTCCCTTCTTTCCCGACATGCTACTCCACCCAAAAACAAAAGAAATTTGTGACCTTTAGGACAGAAAATTGTGTAAACTGTGGAGTAAGTTAAAACATAATACTATGTGTTAGCCATGTGAATTTTCACATATACCACAGCTATTCTTCAGCAAACCACTGTCTGTTAACTTATAAAAGCAATAATTAACCAACTTTTAAGTATATAGACTATGAACTAACAAATTTGGAGAATATTTCGTATTTTCATTGTGTCTCACTTACATTATCAGCTACCATTTTCACAAGTGCGTCATAATTTGGATTTTCTTTACCATTCCCAACAGGCTTGAATTCATAAGGAACTTCATATGGAATAAATTCCAGGGTTTTGTTGAAGATATCAATGCAGTACCCCTGAATTCTATGACTATCCGTCAGTTCAGTTACGAATTCAACAAAACTTGCTCTCTTTGGCACTCCAATCCTCAGAGGTTTGCTATCGTCAGCAATCACCCAGCCGCGTGGTCGCTCTGTCTTTCCACCTGGCCAAGTAATATTGGCAAGCTTTTGATCTGGAGAAAACTTGTTATATCTTTTTTTCTTAAGAATTTCAGGGGGTACAACTGATAAACCTGAATGATTAGACCAATAACCAACCCTTTTAATTACCATCTGATTGACATTGATAATATCATAACCTCCACTTACAATATTTCTGTCAGAATTAAACTGAACTTGACCACTCACACCAGTAAAATTTGATTGCAATAATATGTTGACCAGTTCAGATCCATTAGCAAAGACTTTGAGCTTTTCAAGCTGAATACCAATTCCATCTGTATGATTGAGGTTATAATTATCATGAACCAAGAAGGTAATATTGTTATGCACTTTGATGAATTTATCAACTGAATGTGCAAGTGCCCAAACTGTATCATAAGTAGAAAATCCATAAGTGTTGAAACTAATATTTGCTACACCTTTTTGCATTTTTTTCCATCTAGAAACAAATGCGCTCTTTTTTATAGAATCTGGAACGTGTTGACGAAGACCAACAACTCCTTGTAGAACACTAAGCGAGGTCTGGTTCACTGGGGAAAATGAATCAAGCGTAGCAGAGAGCCAATCTGAGACAAGCCAAACATAATCTTTGGCCATCATTTGAAGTTTATGGGCAATGGAAAAAATTCTCAACTTCGGATCCGGGTTGACATGAACAACATACACACGAGGACCAAACAACTTGGATTGATTCAGCAATTTAGTGATTTCATCCGGATCAAACTGAATACTCAAAGGTAGTTTATGAGAAATTTTCAATCTCCTTTTCTCAAGTTCATCACCCAAAGCAGATATTCCATTTCTTCCATAGTCATCATCCAAGAATACAGCAATGACCTCTTTCCATCCATGAAAGTCAATCAGATCAGCCATTGCAGTCATTTGTGCTATGTCACTTTGTGTGGTACGAAAGAAGAAAGGAAACTGAAGCGAGGACAGGGTTGGATCAGTGGCAGCATATGAAATAAGAGGAACTTGGAGAGCATCGGCGATTTGAGAAACTGTATGAGCTACTGCAGAAGACTGTGGACCAATTATGGCTACAACACCTTTCTCAAGTACCTGAAAAGCTGCATAAAGAGAATATTCAATTCAGATGGTGTAAACTACAACAAACCCTTAGTTTAAATTTGGAATTTTTACATCCCATTGTCAATGTTTGAAGTTAGAGTAATAGTAAAACCAGTGCATAAACAAGAACTGTAGTGTCAGAATGTATTAAGCTGCTGCCAGAAATCCAACTAAAGTATAATTAGGATAGGACACGGGGCTGCATCATAATATCAAAAGGACCTAGTACCAAGCATGATTGTAAGCAATACGCATAAAAGGAATTATCAAAATTTTGATGTTGGCTGAGAATTTAAGATGCAACAAGTCATTTACAGTAAAGAACCGACAGAATCTAGCTTAAACTTAGATGTGGCAAAAGGGGCAGGGATTTGTTGTTGAACAATATGTTGCAACTCTAACAACAATATCAACAACATAACGGGACTAAATCCTGAAAGGAAATAAAAGAAAAGAAAAGAAAAGCGGCATCATTTTAATCATCTAAAATATTTTCCGACATGAATTGTTTGTTACACTGAACAGACGAGACTTCACATTATTGTTGTCATATACTAGCAAACATGCTTTATCAAATAATAATTTAAATTTAAAAACCAAACAAAAAAGGAAAAGAAAAGTGATGAAGTTCATGCTTGTCACCTCCAATTGATCCCAAAAATGCATTGCACATGGCGTCCTTCATTACCAACTTGAGTTCGGTTCCTTTGAGAACTCTAGGATCAGCTTTGATATCAGCAATGGCCATTTCCATAGCCACCTTTGCAACTCTACCTATGACAGTATCAAAAGCAAAAACAGCACCAATATTCACACTTGTAGGCTTTCCACTGTGAGCAACACCACAAAGGAGGATAGCCCAAATCCATATCACAAAGTGTAAAACCATAAACCTCTTCATAGTTGATCCGAATCTCAAGTGTGCCCACCAAAATTTTCACCGTAAAGAACGAAACTTGTCCACATCCAGGATCCGAAAGTGCCAAAACATGACTGAAATATAAAAAAAGAATACACTTTGAAGGTTGCCCAGATTGAGAAAAGCAGTAGCAAGTGAAGTTTAGTTGAAAAGCATTTTTTATTCAAAATAAAAGCAACAAGTGCAAACTGTGCTCTGAAGAGGTGGGAAAAGAAAAGAGTAATTGAAGTAAAAGTAAGTTGGTAGAAGTGTGTGTGAATGAGGTTTCGTTAGGAGAACATGTCTCATCGCAAAAATGATTGGTAGAAAATACCGCATGTACCCCCACCAGAATGGAATATCATATGACGTCAATCTCCTCGTCTTGTAATTTTCGCATTTACAAAAAGGGGCATTTTTCACATTTAACATAAGGCTTTTGTAGGGATTTTTGCTAATGTGTGGTATTTTTTGAAATTAATTTGTAAAATGGGGTTCTTTTAAAACAATTTAGTTGTCTGGGGTTAAAAACGTCACATCATCTTTTTATTACGCATTTTGAAAATACGTAATAGCTATTACGTATCTCCAAAATACGTAATAGCTGTGAGTGTGACATGTGGCGCTGCGTAACGGAGCATTGTCAGCGGTTAAAGATACAAACCGCTGACAATTCTTCTAAATATGGGTTTCTTATTACATAATGTGGAAAGACGTAATGACAGTCCCATTGTCAGCGGTTCAAATGTTCAACCGCAGACAATGGGTATATTTAACAATTTTTTAATATATATTTAATAATTTTTTAAATATATTAAATAAACTTTCAAATATATTATATATTTAATATATATTAAATAAATTTATACTTTTATACTAAAATACATTTATACTTTAAAAAATTTATTTAATATATAAATTAATACTTTTATTAAATAAAAGTGTTGATTTATATATTAAATAAATTTTTTAAAGTATAAATGTATTTAATATATATTAAATATATAATTAATAAATTTAAACTTTAATATATATAAAAGTATTCATTTATATATTTAATAAAGTTTTTAAAGTATAAATGTATTTAATATATATTAAATATATAATTAAGAAATTTATACTTTAATATATATAAAAGTATTAATTTATATATTAAATAAATTTTTTAAAGTATAAATGTATTTAAGTATAAAAGTATAAATTTATTTAATATATATTAAATATATAATATATTTGAAAGTTTATTTAATATATTTAAAAAATTATTAAATATATATTAAAAAATTGTTAAATATACCCATTGTCTGCGGTTGAACATTTGAACCGCTGACAATGAGACTGTCATTACGTCTTTCCACACTACGTAATAAGAAACCCATATTTAGAAGAATTATCAGTGGTTTGTATCTTTAACCGCTGACAATGCTCCGTTACGCAACGCCACATGTCACACTCACAGCTATTACGTATTTTGGAGATACGTAATAGCTATTACGTATTTTCAAAATGCGTAATAGAAAAATGATGTGACGTTTTTAACCCCAGACAACTAAATTGTTTTAAAAGAACCCCATTTCACAAATTAATTTCAAAAAATACCCCACATTAGCAAAAATCCCGGCTTTTGTATGAGTCATAAGTCGTTAACAAGTAGCTTGGCTTATAATTTCTATTAAGTTATTTTTTAATTACTTCTTTAAGTGTTTCACTTTTCAAATAAGTTATTTTTGGCATATTTTTAATAATTAACATTGTAGTATAAATATATCTTATTGCATTATCTTTTAATTATTTCGTGTAGATAAACTCATCTTAAAAAGTAACAGTATAAATATGTTTTTTTACCTGTTTTGATCTCTATAAATATTGTTTTCTTTTATATCTCTTCTATATTGATATTTTATTTAGTCTCTGATTCGATGTGTATACCGATCCCAAAAGCAAGCGACACTGGTTACCCTAAAAATCAAAATAAATGTTAAGTCAAATCAAAAACTGGATGGAGTACCTCGAAATCGAACTAATGATCATACTCTGGTACGAATATGTCAACCTAACCCCGGTTAGAAAAGATGACACTTGAATAGAGTCAAACGCAAAGGAGCAAGTTGCTCCTACACAAAGACTGTAGCAACGGTTTACTATCAAGGGTCAAATCACAACTTACACGCAAGGAAGTTCTATAATTAGAAGTCATTCATTAATTTCAGAAGTGACAACATTTACTACCATTAACTACCTGTCCGTAATTCTCATACTGACTTAAGCATTGGAGTCCCTTTTGCAAATACACCTCTGATGTATCCCATCAACCCCAGATTGGAATTGACTTAAAAGTATTCCTTAAACGCGAAGGGCGCAGTGTTCCCACTGAATAATGTCGAATTCCCACTAAGATGGTAAAATCGAGAGCAAGAGAAACATTTGACACTGGTTGTACGAGGTAAATTCTGTACTCGCGACACTGGTCAGAATAGTCTCTATTTTGAAATTAAATTCGTTAATGTTTAGATAAGTAATTCATTTACACATTAGCTTGTTCATATAGTCCTAATATGTTTATTTGATTGTTAGCAGATGACTTTGACAAGTCAAAATATTGTTAAAGGTTGTTTTAAAAATTGTCAAAAAAATAAAATCATTAAGGTTTTTTTTGACATCCCTAGTATTAAAATTAAATTAATTATGTATGAGATAAATTAAATATTATTAAGTATTAAATTAAATTAATTCAGATCTAATTGGGAAATTTCATAATTTAAATATAAAGTAATTGGGAGTTGTTAATAAAGTGATAAAATCTAAATAATTAATTTTTGTGATTTTAAATTGTGGAAATTAGATTTAAATTAAATTATGGAGGTAAAATTATAAGCTATCATAAGGTAAAGATAGATTTTATTTAAAAGAAATAAAAGAAAAGAGAAATGAAATTAGAAAAGAAAAAAAGAAAAAAGAAAAGAGAAAAGAGAAAAAAGTGAAATAACGAAAATGCCCTTAAGGCATTAAATGAAATTTCCTTTCTTCTTCCTCACTCCTATGCGTGGAAGAAAGGAAGAAAAAGCTCTCCCATGGTCGTGAGGTGGTGATGCTCAATTGATACCCAATTTCTCACTGAAACTCAAAATTAATCATATTTCTAGAATCGTGGAAGTGAGTTGAGTATTATGGCAGTTTCAATTTCACATTTTGCGGCTTTTCTCTAAAATCCATAAATGGCATAATCTATTAGGGTTTTCATTTTGTTGGAATTTGGCATTTTATACTTGCAAATGAAGCTTTGTTCATTGGGTATCGATAAACGGTTAATGGGTTTTTGTTTCATTATTGTTAGGTTCCAAACCAAGCGCTGGGAGACGTTAGATAAAGCATAGTTTGGAAACATAGGTCGGAATTTAAAAAATGTAAGTTTTGGAAGCCTTAAGGATGTATTTGAGGTTATTTTGATGTAATAGGTTTTAAATTTCGAAGGCCAAAACATTAATTTGATTCGTAAATTCCTTGGTTCTAGATATTTGGTGAATTCGGCATTGTGTAAAGAATCCCGAAAGCTTGGAAGCGAGATAAGAGGGTGTACTTGGTATATGAATTAATAAAAATAAAACTAATGGCAATTCCAGCTTATGGGAAAAGGGTAGGATAGTTTAAATATATTAAATTCTATGTGTGAGTGTGTGATGTTAGGTATCTTTAATGAAATTGTAATGTTAAGTAATGAATTGGTTGATGATGTGAGTATTATATTTCATAGTTACAAAAATGTGAATGTGGTTAAGAATTACAAATTAAGAATGGAAATATTGTATTTAAAAGATGCAAGTGAGAAGTTATAATTTATATAAAATTGATGGTATGTTTGTGTGCATTGATAAGAGAAATTATTGATGATTATTAATTAAGAATTGATGTTGTAATTTGAAATGAGATAAAAGAAAGAGTATGCGCTAGTGGCTTAATTAGAGGTCCTAGGGTGATGGTTGTAATGTCAGGACAAATTATTGTTAATTATTTGAAATGATGATGTATAATTGATATATGTGTTTATCATGTGATGTGGACAGTCAATCGGTATATTTTACCCCTCGTTTTTTGCTTCAGTGGTTGAGCGTGGCCCAGTTGAGCTACCTAGAGGTTAGGTAGAACCCAGTGGTGAAGTGAGGAGCTAGACAGGGCCCAATGGACCAGGTAAGGTTCATGGGAGGTCAAGTAAGACCCTCAGCTGACGACCGATCCAATTTAGTGTCCGGATATTGAAAAGTTTCATATTATCTTGACTGAGAGTCAGTTATGCAATTACGTGAATTAATTATGATATTTGATGAATTGAATGTGATGGTAAGGATTTGGTTTGCGAAGTATGAGGTTTATGAGATTGATGATCTTGAGTTACATTGAAAATTGAATAAGAACGAGTTAATTGATTATATAATTAAATGAAACTTAACTATATTATGCTTTTCATATACATTCTTGAATTATTTGCATTGATTTGTATTGTCAGTCACTCACCCTTATTGTTGATTTAGTGACTAAAGACAAGGACCCAACTGATACTACGGATAATAATACCAGATGAGCAAATATAGCAATGCCACGGAGTGATTGTGATCATGATGTATATATTGTTATATTTTGAGAAAATGGTATTTACGATATTTGATGTTTATATATATATATGACCTGTGTTCGTAATGAGCCTTGAGTGTAATTGATCTGTCCCCGACCGGGGTCTAGGATCCGGTGTCGGGACAGCCTCAAGAGTTGAAGATTGAATGAGATAGAAGACCGACTGTGTGTATCCGGTCTCTGTGATCCGGCCTCTCAGCGTGTGGAGGTCGGTCTTGTTGTCCTGGAGATCCTTCACACCGGCCTCTCGCGTTGGTGTGGGCGACAGGTGGTGTCACCTACGAAGATTCTCCGACGCTCAAGTTAGAAGAGTGTAAGTGAACTTTGTTAATGCTCAAATAGTATAATAGCAAGAGGGAGAGCAAGGACAATATAACCTGCACATGTATTGCAACATATTATTTATAGTTAAGCGTGGAAGATGAATCGTTGGGTGTAAGTGGGCCCACTGGTTCTGATAACGTGTATAAAGAGTCAATCCGAGTGGGCCAGCATTCAGAGTGTGTCAGGAGAGTAGGTGAATTATCAATGTGCTTTTCTGTCACATGGATGTAGGATAATCACCTTTTCTGTAAATTCTGTTGGTGATGGTACCTACTCCTGTCAGTGAATGAAAGGGACGTATTCTGCTGTGCAGAATACCTTCCCCATTATGATACTGAAGCAGTCGGTTAGAGAACGGATCAGTGAATAATCCGACCGGTGTAGGAGAGCGGATAAGCCGATCGGTGTAGGAGAGCGAATAAGCCAATCGGTGTCTCAGATGTCACCTCTGACCACTTGCCTTATGTAGTTGCAGACCGGACCATTACTTTATGAGATCGGTTCCCCTCTTGGACAGTTAGATGACCTCATGACATTGGATCCGGTGTTTAGTCTGAAATAATATTTATTACCGACTGGGGAATTATCCTAGGATACCGGTTGGCCTTTAGGACGGCTGAGATGGCCTTTTGTCCTTAGAACCGGTATCCAGACCGGATAACCTTGGGGCTGGTATCCAGACCGGATCATTTGTCCCCTAGCTTGTGTGAGGGACTGTAAGTTGCTCATATAAGCTATGCATTTCACGAGAGGTCTGTATGTCGGTGTGCCCTGCAAGAATTCATGTTAAGTTTTTACCTTAGTAATACTCGTTAACCGTCAGATATTGTCCCCAAGCGTTATGGATTAAACAGCTCTGAGTGAGTGATTCCGAGTGGAGATTTGACTTTGAGTGAACAACTCCGGGTGAACATTTGACCATGAGTGACCGATTCAGAGTGAACATTTGATTCTGAGTGTTCGACTTCGAGTGAAATTGGTTCTGGCCGTGTTACCTGGGAAGTTCCATTATCTAACCTCCTTGAGTTGTTCAGTAAAAGTACGTCTTATTAAAAATTCCGAGTGATACTTCCGAGTGGAAGCTCTTAGATTGCTTCTTCCGAGAGGAGGATTTCCGAGTGAATGTTCCCGTATGGAAAATTTCCGACTGGTGCTTCGACAGCGCTTGGTTTAATCGTTCCAACCACACCCGGAATTCGGTTTAGTCCTACAATCCGAGTCTTCATTCGGGTTGGAGATTTTCGAGTGCAACTTTCTTGAGAAGGTGTCCCCGAGTGTGACATTTCTGAGCGGGATAGTATGGCACTCAGTGAATGATTTTCCGAGTGAAACACTTAGGGACAGAGAAAGGCTTCAACTTCGGATGAGTGTGTTTCGGGTAGAGACTTTCCCGAGTAAACATTTCCTGATTGAAACTTCAAAGTAAGATTTTCTCAGCTTACAGAATTCAAGAGTCAGACTTCGATGAGATATTGCCGACTAAAGTATTTAAGAGTCTCGCATCGAATTTGAAGTGTTGCCGAGTAAGGAATCCCAAGGGAGAATATTTTCGAGTGAGGAATTCCCAAGAATACTTCTGAGTGAATTCGATAACGATTGATTCTTCAATAGCAACCGGTCAAGTTTAGAAGTCGTACTCGGAGTTCGGTTTAATCCTACAATCCGGGCCTTCAGTCGATGTTGGATTTTACCCATTCACCATTTTTCTTCTGTCGGTGTTGGATTTTACCCATTCACCATTTTTCTTCAATCGGTGTTGGATTTTACCCATTCACCGGCCTTCATCACTCGGTGTTGGATCTTACCCATTCACCGGCCTTCAAATGGGGTTCGGTGCAATCCTACAACCCATCTCCTGAGGTTCGGTTCAATCCTACAACTCAGGTCTTCAATGGCGTTCGGTTTGATCCTACTAGCCGTATCTTCAATCGGTGTTGGATTTTACCCATTCACCGTTCTTCATACTCGGTGTTGGATTTTACCCATTCACCGGCCTTCGAATGGGGTTCGGTGCAATCCTACAACCCATTTCCTGAGGTTCGGTTCAATCCTACAACCCAGGTCTTCACAGACGTTCAGCCAAACCTACTAGTCGTACTCGGAGTTCGGTTCAATCCTACAATCCGAGCCTTCAATCGGTGTTGGATTTTATCCATTCACCGTTCTTCACCGACGTTCGGCCAAACCTACTAGTCGTACTTGGAGTTTGGTTCAATCCTACAATCCAAGCCTTCTCCGGTGTTCAGCCAAACTTACTAACCGTACCCAGAGTTCGGTTTAATCCTACAATCTGGGCCTTCAATCGGTGTTGGATTTTACCCATTCACCGTTCTTCTTCACTCGGTGTTGGATTTTACCCATTCACCAGCCTTCATTACTCGGTGTTGGATTTTACCCATTCACCGGTCTTCGAATGGAGGGTCACCCCTTTGTACCTTCGAAGAGGTTCATCGCTAACAACAAACACATTGTTAGGATCATCCGTCCTGAAAGTATCTTATCACAACAGCATTGTGCATTTAAATAAAATAATAAAGGCAATGGGTGAGTCAAGGAAAGCTTCATTAACTATGAATTACAATCAATACAAAAGAGAGAAAAAGAGCCGAGTCGGGGTTATGCCTCGTTAAACCTTCTTGGTAAAACCGATCAGAAAAACCCAAGTAAGGAAAAAGAAAGCACACCGTCTTACCGACTAGCTGTTACAGCAGAAGACGCTTTTGGTTTTGGTGGCCCGATCCCTAATCAATGACCTCTCGAGGGCCATGATGTTGTTGGGACATAACATCTTGCTGTGCCGACTCTTCAATCATAATTCCCTTTTGCTTTTCAGAAGTAGCTCCTTTGAAAAGATACTGTTTGAGTTTACCCTCTCGAATCAGGGTCTCGATAGTATTCTTCAGAGCCTGACATTCATCTGTTGAGTGGCCCTCTTGCTCATGGAACTCACAGTATTTTTGAGGGTCGCCATGTTTGCGAAGCTGGGGCGGCATCCTGACCCCGTATGAAGTAAGCGTTGGCCATCCGATCTCCCTCAAAATCTGAGACCGCTTAGAGTTTAACGGAGCATAATTGCCAAATGCATGTATCCGCTCTTCCTGACTTGGAGGTACAGGATTATCAAAGACGCTGCCTCGGGCCGGTCTCTCCATGCGTTCCGATCTAGGACAGTTTTTATCTCTCTGTTGTTGATGTGGCATTGGGGATTTCCTTTTGGCCGCTGTTGCCTCCAAGTGCATTTCTATGCCCACGTATTTCGAAGCTTTTCTTTGAAACTCCTCCAACGTCGTCAGAGGACTCTTTGCCAAAGACAAAGCAAAGGCGGATCCAGGCTGTAAGGCTTCGACAATGATGTGAAGCTGAATAGCCTCTGTGAGGTCAGGCACCAAAGCAGCTTCCTTGTAAAATTTCTTCAAAAACTCCTTGAGAGTTTCATTTTCCCCCTAACTTATCTGAGCCAAGGTATGGGAAGTCCTTGGAATGTCCCTAGAGATGATGAAATGGCTCTCAAATGAAGTCGCCATTTCTTCCCAAGAATCTATTGACTCTGAGGGTAAACTTTTGAACCAACCGAGAGCTTCCTCCGTTAAGGTTCGTGGGAACATCCTGCACATCACATCTTCATCGTCTCCCAAGTACATGGCCTCATACGTGTAAGCATCAAGGTGCTTAATAGGGTCAGTTTCTCCATTATACTTTCCGATGGAAAGTGGTTGGGTTGTTTGCAAGTGCTTGGGGATGAGTATACTCATGAGCCTCCTTGAGAAAGGGACGTTGAATCGGTATGGCCCAGAAGCCATCGCTGTCTGCCCCCTCTTCCTTGCACTATTTCTGTCCCTAGAATCTTGAGTTTGTTCTCTCCTGTCATAAGTAGGGATCTTAGAATACTGGAGAGCTGTGGACTTCTCTCTCACAAATGCATGACGAGTATCCTCCGTCTGAGACATAACTCTGTCCCCAGTTCCTCCTTTCTCCCTTCGTAACTCCATCAACTCCTCCCTGAGTTGCCTGATAACCTCATCTCGAGGATCAGGGGTTGCCACTGGTACCATCCCCCTTGAATGGGTTGTTGGTGATTCAAAGACGAATCTCCCCTCGGCTTGTTGATGGGTCACATCTTCCACATGACCGTCAACGAAGTCGCATCCATCTCCTTCCATGGTCGACTACCAACTTCTGCAGAAAGTGGGAATAACTCTACCGAGTTCCACTGGGCATGCCAATGATCTGTCCCCGACCGGGGTCTAGGATCTGGTGTCGGGACAGCCTCAAGAGTTGAAGATTGAATGAGATAGAAGACCGGCTGTGTGTATCCGGTCTCTGTGATCCGGTCTCTCAGCGTGTGGAGGTCGGTCTTGTTGTCCTGGAGATCCTTCACACCGGCCTCTCGCGTTGGTGTGGGCGACGGGTGGTGTCACCTGTGAAGATTCTCTGACGCTCAAGTTAGAAGAGTGTAAGTGAACTCTGTTAATGCTCAAACAGTATAATAGCAAGAGGGAGAGCAAGGACAACATAACCTGCACATGTATTGCAACATATTATTTATAGTTGAGCGTGGAAGATGAATCGTTGGGTGTAAGTGGGCCCACTGGTTCTGATAACGTGTATAAAGAGTCAATCCGAGTGGGCCAGCATTCAGAGTGTGTCAGGAGAGTAGGTGAATTATCAGTGTACTTTTCTGTCACATGGATGGAGGATAATCACCTTTTCCATAAATTCCGTTGGTGATGGTACCCACTCCTGTCAGTGAATGAAAGGGACGTATTCCGCTGTGCAGAATACCTTCCCCATTATGATACTGAAGCAGTTGGTTAGAGAACGGATCAGCGAATAAGCCGACCGGTGTAGGAGAGCGGATAAGCCGATCGGTGTAGGAGAGAGAATAAGCCGATTGGTGTCTCGGATGTCACCTCTGACCACTTGCCTTATGTAGTTGCAGACCGGACCATTACGTTGTGAGATTGGTTCCCCTCTTGGACAATTAGATGACCTCTTGACATTGGATCCAGTGTTCAGTCCGGAATAATATTTATTACCGACTGGGGAATTATCCTGGGATACCGGTTGGCCTTTAGGACGGTTGAGACGGCCTTTTGTCCTTAGAACCGGTATCCAGACCGGATAACCTTAGGGCCGGTATCCATACCAGATTAGTAATAATTCATCTTTTGGAATTCAATGAGTATTGAGGATGAGACTTGATGAGTTTTATTGTCACATGGTAGATGGATGTGCTTGAGTATATTTGCGTGAATAATGATGTATATATTGTTGATGAGTAGAATAGTTGATGACCAAGAACTTGATATGACACTGAGCCACTTGAATGATGATTGTGTGATTATTGGCAAGTGATTATGGTAGTATAGCACATGTATGTGTATGTATCTTGTGAATGAATGACATTGAGCCAATTATATATGATATTAGAAGTGATGATAATGGTGTAGTTGAAAATTGGAAAATGTTGAGTAAAGTGCTTACAATTTGCATATTGTTTATAAGTGTGGTAAACTTAATTGAGAATTTTATGAATGTATAGGCACTAGAGCTTGCGTTGATGGTTGTGGGGGTACAAGTAGGTAGTAGTTGAAAATTGAGAGTTTCTTTTAGAGGGGAAATGACTAATTAAGCCAACTGAGAGATTGCCAAGTGAATGGCATTTGATACTGTATTGGTAAGGGAGTTGCTTGAAACGAAGCAAATTGTATTTTTCTACATAACTCCGTGATCCAGGGGAATTTTAGAGCACGGATTGTGGCAACAGTTGGTCTAAAACCCAAAATATCCATAATTCTACATTCTGGTTTGCTAGTATTCGATAAGTTTTATAGCTCCCGTTAGGCGTAAAATACTAAATGATGTGCAAGAAAAATACATATTGAAATTTTTTCAAAAAACTGCGTGTTACATTATTTTAAGTAAAATCAACTAAGTTGAGGTTAAAACCTCTAATTTAAATTAAGTAAGTATGGCGGAATGTCACATTTTTAGTGATCATGAACAGTATTTAAACTTGACATGATCATATATTAATGGTTAATTAGACATGTTAAAACCATTAGCTAATGTGTAATTTAGTTACTCATATAACAATTAATGAATGCAAGTTCAAAATAGATATTAAAAAAACAAAATAAGAGGAATGTAAAAGAAAAAAATAGTTTGAAGGGACCAAAATAAAAAAACCCTGACTTTATAGAGATAAAAACATATTTAAATATATTTTAATTCAAATTCATAATAATTAAGTTTCCAGTTTTTATTATATTGTGGAAAATGCTAACTAATATTCTAAGAGCGTTAATCGGAGGAGATTAAAGCAGAAATCATTAAAACTCACACTTTAATTTTTAATAAATTCATATATATAGAGAGAGGGAGTGTATATAGGAAGTTATCCGATAAAAACAAAATGATATAAAAAAATGAGAACAATTAATTTTGACTATCAGATCAAATAAAATAACATAATTTGTTTAAATTAAAAATAATAACATGTATTTTTTTTCATATTAACATGTATTTTTTTTCATATTCTAACTAGAAATGCTTATCTTTTAAAAAAATTGAAAAATCATTATTTCTAATTGATTTTTTAAATTTGGATTGTTTTCCCCTTTTACACTTTCTTTCTCTCCGTTATCTCTGCCTTGAGAATCGAGACAATGGAAGAACAGGACATCAACATGAAAAAAAGAATAAATTAAGAGATGAATTGAGTTTAATTTCAATTATAATTGATTTGTAGCCACACAACTCAATTTAATCTTAATTTGTTGAAATCAACTTTTTTGTACTTGTGTTCTTTTAAAAAAATTACATCAGCATGTAAAGGAGATTACTATATATAAAAAATACTTTTACCATATGAAGAATAAATCTTGATAGAAAATCTCGAGGAAAAAATATATTTCCTACTTGAAATTAAAATTATGTTGACCGGTGTAGTTACGATTAATTAAATTAAAAATAAAATGAGTTTATGCTTTAATATATTTTTTTATGTTGCTTTGGTGTTCCTTCATTGTTAGGAGTATAGAGAATTTCAATGAAGAAAAAAAAATGTAACAAAATATTTCATTGTTAAAGGAAAAATACAGAGGAAAATAACCTTAAATTAAAAAATTAATAAAAAGATAACGACGTAATAATTTTTTAAATTTTTAAAAGATAAAATATTATTTTATAATTAAAATAAAAAAGAATAGATACTACTATTTTTAATTTAAATTAATCATATGGATATGTTTTTGTATATATGCACATGGGGCACTGATATAAAAAGAATGTGAAGTGATAGGTGGCCACGTGATGCCCAAGGAAGTTACGGAGCATTCATGCACCCAATAACACCAACAACCCGATAATTATTTGTTGAAGTTAAACTATGTTTTATTTATACACCTCTCTAATATGTGTTAAATAATATAAAAACATTAAAATTAATAAACAATTATATTATGTATGATTTTTAATAAAATATTTTTATTTTTTATTATTTAAAATATATTCTGAAGCATATATTAATAAAACTATTATTTATAAATAATTTTATTTCATTTAACTTATAATTAATTTATAAATGGAAGTTTATATAATTTTTATTATAAATATAACTTTCTTACATAAAATATAAAGATAGATATATATCTGACGTCATCAACAAATTAATGTCTGTTTGCTTTATTTTTCATTCAACTAATGAAGGACCCTAAAGGACATCCAAGGGTCCCATTTTAATTGCACATCGATCGAGACACAATTGTGTGCACCAAAGGAATCCACATGATAGAACATGAGGAAAAAAAAATTGCAATTATATTTAGATGATTATGATGTATCATACATGTCTAACATACTCAAAGATAAGTGGTGCGTTAATAAGTCTAATAAAAAATGAATATAAGGACGTTAGAGACTTTAATGAAATGCATGCAGCAGATTTAACTAGATGGGCCTTGAGAGAAAATTTTAAATAAATTTTTAGTATTAAGAAAAATTATATTTATTATATAGAGTTTAAAAATGATTTCGAAATCATTGTTAAATTTTAAAGAATGTAAGACTCATTTAACCGTCTTTAAGCAAATTATAAAAAACAGCTTGTAAAATTAGGAAACATGGGTGTAACCATGCACAATAAGTAATAAAGAATAAATTAAAATCTAATTAATACTATTAACCAAGAAATTAGAATATTCGAGGGAGAGTTAGAAGGCTTAGCTGACTAACTTGCTTATAATAGTCTTGATTTTCTTAAAGATTAAGATAACTTAAATATTTTAATAAGAAACTTCATTGATTTTCAGTTAGTAAAACCCAAACAGGTAGTGAAATTATTAGTAAGCAGAAAAGTAGAAACTTGACAAAAGAAAAATAGTTAGCTTGTTAAAAACTTTAAGCGATCATAGTAAAGAAAAAAAAAGATAAGATTGTTGTAAGATAATGCAGACTAGTATTTTTTTATCCTCTAATGTAACCTCAATAGTATAAATTGTAAAAATAGAAAATGTTTTTTTATAATTGGTCAATACCTACAATAAAAAAGATTAAGTTTATAACCAACAATTTTTTATGGAAATCAAGCATTAATGAAGAAATTCATATTTTAGAATATAGTTATCCAAATCATGAACTAATAGAGAAATTAATATCTTAGATTAGGAAATGCTAGATAAACAAAGAGAAAGTATCAAGTTTATACATTAAGGACTGATACAAGTACCAACAAAACCCAACTACATGTTAAGAGTAAATTCTCCAATATCAATGATATTAAAGGATATTAGAATTAAAAATTTTGAAGAATCAATTATAGTAGTTTTAGAGAGTAACATTTATTATGGACTGACCTTTTTTAATTGTTATCCAAATTTCTTTATGGACATAAGGAATAAGCATCCGGATTCTATAAAGCTTTATGTAAAGTCTACTGATTATGAAGAAGCAAGCCCATATAATATTATATATATAGAATCTATTGAAAAATAATAAAATAAATTCTAATTTTAGAGGTTTTAGATCCTCTTTAAAAGATGAAACAATATTAGTAGAAGCTAACATAAGAAAATCACAAGTCACGTTCCTAAGAGAGTATCACATGATGAAATCATAAAAAGAATTCCCAAAAATGGATATTAAAACCCAAAAAAGTATGATGTTGAGGTAAGAGAAAAAAATACAAGAAGAAAATGATATTATGTTAAAAAGTAATAGATCATCTAGTAAAACATGTAAACCTCAACTAATTAGACCATAATTATCTAGACATTCTATAAACAATTTTACAATTAATTTAGATTTAAGGTTAGGAATGATGTTCCTAATACCGTTAAACTTGTTTACCAAGAAACTCAGGGATCTAGTTCTCCTTAATACTTCTTAACAAGATCTCAAATATTAAATATACTAACTAGAGAAATTTCTTTTAAAATAGATAAAAATTGGATTCAACAAGATTTTGAAGCCTTCTTTAATCTAAATGAAAAGGAATAGTTTTTCTTCACCTTCTAAAAAAGAAACCACAAAATTCAGAAATTAGTCTATTAATATTTTAAAAGGAATGAAATAAATAGACTGGTTTTTCGATCATTACGGAGAAAAAGTTATTCAAAAGCCTTTCATAAAAAAAATATACAACATTTAATAAAAGATACATGGAAAACTATAGAAGTAGGATACTCTCCTATGGAAGGAATAAAGGTTATAGTAGCAAAAGATCTTAAAATAGAAGCAACCTCGTATAAGCGGGTAGACAATGAAGAGACTCTTGTAAAAAAAGAAAGTCATAAAAAAGATACATCAACAACTAAATTTCTCAAATACAATATTAGAAACTATAAGTAAACAATTAATAAGGATAAAAACTAAGCTAGAAAAACCTAGTACTTCAAGAAATTCTTTAGTAACTTTCATATATAAGTTGAATAATGTACCACAAAAGACCTAGACTCATTAAGACTTAAAAATATTATTGAATTAATATCGATGAAATAAAAGAAAGTTTTAAAAAAATAAACAATAAAAAATTTGGTAAATGTCATAGGAAAAAGAGGTTTCATCATAAACAAAATTAGGACCCAAACAAGAAATTATCCTAATTTAAGAAACTACTATCCTCAACCAACATTTGTAGATGTGCAATTTGAAGAAAGAGGAGAATTAGTGATAAGGTATAATGGAATATAGACGGATTAAGTGAACAAACTATACTAGATTCACTAACTCATATGACAATGTGTGCCAAGACAAACAAAGCAAAAAAAAATTAGAGAAAAAGAAGAGCAACATTAATAATACAAGGTTTTACATGTCAGTTAAAAGGATAGTGGGATAATGTACTAACTCTAATAGATAGAGAAATTATTCTTGCAAGCACTAGGAGTGAAATATGAGCAATCTAATGTTGTGTCTACATTAGCTTATTCAATAATTAAGAGTTTTATAGGTGATTTACACATATTTAAAGACATACTTTCCACCCAACTGGCTAATTTGTATTGTCCAATCATGTCTAATTATAGATGGTATAAAGATAATTTTTTTAATATAAAGTAATCTTGAGAGAATATGGTAATAAAGGTTTTTGGAAAGAAATATTTATAGCAGAATTACCAATTTTTTTTCTAAAATAGTAAAAATATATTTATTAAAGATATATGTGTTAAAGAAAAGTATGGTTGAAGCCGAAACCATTTTTAATAAACCAGATCCCATGAGATTTGTTGATAACTAACGCTATGTATTCTAACTTAAATAAAGCCACATGTTATTGTTTGATGTTGGTGTTTAAGTGTTTCAGGAAATATAAGACTTAAGCTACAAAAGAAAAGGGGAGCCTATGCATCAAAAGTCTGATAAGTTTGATCGTAACATGGAATTTACATTCTAAGTCAAAAGAAGAATCAAGATAAAGAAATGAAGTCTGGTAAGTCGCTTCAAAAGGAATTCTCTCGCATCAGAATAACTTACTAGACTCAGACCTGAAAACATCATTCAAGCTTTAGAATATATGAAAGCATGAGACCCTGTCTTCTCATCCAGAATCATTTCAGAAGTGGTATGATACATGAAGTATCAACAGTCACAAGTCATCTACATCAAAGTTTAAAGAAAAGATTCTCAAAAGGAAGAATGAGCAAACAGGGTGGACTCTGATCCTATCTAAAAAGCACCTAAGTTTCATTTTTATTATACGCATTCAGAAATTCCCTGAATCAAAGCTTTCCTTCTTGGTGAAACTAATGCTACATATACTCCACCTACGATTGCACACCTCTCAAAGCTCTCAAATTTATATTGCTTGTGCAAAATGTCTCTCTGACAACAAAAGCTTTTGTCCTTTGTGCATCTCCAACAAGAAAGACTTTTGTTCCTTGTATAACAACTCTCTTAATGGTTATATAGCCGATAGTTTCTCCCTGAGCTCAACAAGATGATTTTATATAAATAGAGTCAATCTCTTCATCAAATACACTCTAAGAAATAAAAGAAAACAAGAGGAGAGCAAAAACCTAAATGGAGAGCTGAAGCAGAAAAGTAAACACAATAAAGTATAAAAAGAAGATTGAAAAAAAGAGAGAGCTTGTGAAAAGAAGAAGAAGAATAGTTAGAACACACTAATCAAAGTGTGATGGAAGAAGAAGAAAAGATTTTGAACAAGCATTAGACGTTCATGTACAAAAGCTCATGAGAAATGAAGAAATGGCAGCGTACTCAACAACGAGTAACCAGACCAAAAAGATCTGCTATAAAGAAATAAAAAGCTCGCTATGTGCAATCATTTTCCTATGTAGATGCCGTAGTAACTTGGGATATGTCTTTGCATGCTTAATAACATACTATCCTAAGTCATGCTTTCTGGCCCAATACATTTTACAAGCATCTTTCACTTTCCAAATGTATTGGGACCTATGGGAAAATAAGCCCTTCCTTTCTTCACAAAACCATTTTCGTGGTTTATCACTTAGCTATACTAAGTCAAAGGGCTTATTTATTTGTAATAATTTTTCCAATCCTCTGGTAGTACAGGTCTGGTGTGTTGCCAGACTCTGTTAGTATGAGAAACACTATTGGCCTGGAAAGGCTTTTGGAAGAATACTCGGGGTTTGAGCCAGGAGTGGCTTGTGAAAGAATACTTGGGTTTACCCCAAGAGTGGGTGTTGCAAAAGAATACTCATAGGAATCTAGAGGAGTCTGATGTTGAAGCACAGGCTATGCTTAAGCCAGGAGTGGTTGGAGTCAAGAATACTCAGAGCATAAGTTGTGTTTAAGCCAGGAGTGGCTGAAGTCGATAACACTCAACATCTAATGTAAAAGATTTTTTACATAGTGGAAATCCTTCAGATTTGAAGGTGCTGGATGTAGCTTCTGCATTGGGAGTTAACTAGTATAAAATTGCTCGTGTGATGTCTCTTTCTCTTTGACTCTTTAACTATCAAAAGTCTGGTGCATTCTCGTTAATATCTTTGATAGTAAAAGTCTGGTAAACAAAGCTCATTCAATCAAAGAATCACGCTTTATATCTCACAAAAGTTTGGTCCGCTGTGCTTAACGTATTTACGTTTAAATATTACTTTTTGGTTTAAAAAAGTGAATAGACTTATTCAACTTCCCTTCTAGGTCTGTTTTCCAAACCAATAATATGGATCTGGCTTTAACTATAAACTCTAACTTATGGAAAATTACATAATTGTGTAATAGACACATACATTAATGTACGCGTCGATTATAACTTACAAAATAAAATTAGGAGAGAAGGCCTTATTGATAAAATAGAAGTGAAGACATTTTATGCTTAATATAGGATAGAATCAATAACAACTCCTAGTACTTAAAGAAAGCAAAAGAAGAAGAAAAAGCAATCTCAAAAGAACGAGTCCCTAAATATACAAAACCATATAACAAGAATTATGTTAAAAAGAATCAACCTACAAATATAACTAAAAAGAATAACTATCAACAATAATTGTAGTTGGGCTTATTTCAAAAGCTTTTAAAAGGGAAATATGTTTTAAATTTATAAAACCACCAAAATTAAAGGAACTGAACGTACTAAAAGAAAATTTTATGATAGAAATCAATCAATAAAAATAAAGATAAAACAAATAAAAATGTTAAATAAAGAAATTTGGTATGAGAGAATAGAAGAACAAATTAAAACTCTAAAAATTCAAATAATTAAAGATTTTTAAGAAAAATGAAAAATAAAATTTATGAAACAAATCCATTAACTTTCTATTGCACTACCATATGAAGAAAGATTTGGTGAACATAAAATACCAACTAAAGCTCGAGCAATACAAATGAATCTACAATATTTAGATATTGTAAAAAAGAAATCCAAGAGTACTTAGGTAAAGGTTTAGTTGAGTTGTCTCATGCCCCAAGGTATTCTTTATCTACCCATCTGTGTTGATTTCGGGTACAAGTACCCTTTTGTTGAAGGTCGTTCAAGCTTTTTCGGAGGAGTATGACATGGATTACTTCAGAAATGTAGCACCCAGTACTCGAGCTAACCAAATCTTCTTGGAGTTGTTCTGCTTTTACGTAATGAACACTTTAAAATAAGAAAGAAGTGTTCTAATACTAGTAATAATTTATAAACCTTTAAATAATGAATTAAAATGAATTACGTATTTTTATCTAATAAATTAGATCTAACTAAAAGACTTCATAAATAACTATATTTTCAAATTTTGATATGAATCATGGATATTATCAAATATTTGTAAAAAAAAGAAGATAAATAGAAAATAGCTTGTGTAGTAGCCTTTGGACATTATGAATCAAATGGAATGTAATGCCACGAGGATTAAAAAATACACCTAGTGAATTTCAAAACATAATGAATGATATATTTTATCCACACATGAATTTTCCAACAGTTTATGTAGATGATGTATTAATATTTTTGAAGGAATAAACCAACACATTCAACATCTAAAAAATTTATAAGAATAATTAAAGAAAATAGTCTAGTTGTTTTAACAATAAAAATAAAATTATTTCAAACAAAAGTATGATTTTTATAATATGAAATCTTCAAGAAATTGTCACTCCCATACAAAGATCTATAGAATTTACATAATAGTTTCCAGGTGAGATAAAGGATAAAAAATAATTACAAATATTTTGAGGATGTATAAATTATATATCAGAATTATGTCTAACATTAGAACTATTTGTGCTCCAATATACAAAAGATTAAGAAAAAACCCCATCATCGAGATGATAACATGACTCTAATTATTAGGCAAATAAAATCATTAGTCAAAGATCTTTCATGCTTAGGAGTTCCGAACCCAAATGCCTTCGATTTAGGATACAAAGGTATACTAAAACAAAATATATTTGATTCTTCAAAAGAACAATTTGTTAGATTTTACTCTGGAATTTGACATTCAACCCAACAAAATTACTCTACTATTAAAAAAGAAACCTTATCAATAATTTTATATGTTTTAAAATTTCAAGATGATTTATTCAGCAAAAGATTTTTAACCCAAACAGATGATAAAGCTACTTTAAGTTTTTACAAAAAGATGTTCAAAATCTTATTCAAAACAAATTTTGCCAGATAACAATCCTTGCTTTCTAGTTTTGAATTTAACATAGAACATATAAAAGGAGAGAAAAATGTTTTTCTTGATTATTTAACTCGAGAATTTTTAGCGTTCCAAATGAGTGATAAAGGGATATCAGTTTCTAAATATCAACATGGTATTCCAAAATAAGTGTTACCCTCATTACTATCATCATCATTTATAACCTTATTTCCTCAAACCCCATAAAAATCCCCTTAAAAAGAAATTTTCATATTTAAAAATACATACTATCCTCTCTCTATATATGTGAATACTTTGGTAAAATCATCCGACCTTTCAAAGTCAATATGCTTAGTTCAAGATGGCTACTTTGAGAAAGCCATAAAATTGCCCATATATCAATATTAGAAAAAAAGTGGATGCTTTAGAGTCCCAGAAATCTAGCTGAAAATTTATTTACTTCTTTTCAATATGTACTATATAATATTAAAAAAATAGGCTTTTCTATGAATACATCCTTGTAGATATAAACTTAATACAATTAGAGCATCATTATAAAAAAACAACACAGATACAATTACTTTTTCAAAAATTAAGATTTGTAAAGTTTTATATGCCTAAGACTGAAATTGTCTCTTAACCTCTTCAAAGGAATTATCTAGACAATTTCACTCATGAACATTATAACTAACTTGATTATATCAATGCTAGGTATAATATGTTGTGCTCACTCATGGGTCATTTGGTTCCGGAGAGGAATCTTTCTTAGACTTCCAAAATGGTTTATGAAATGGTTCTTTGAAATAGAACTTTCTCCTTAAATCTTCTCCAGACCAATTCTTAATAGTTTTTAATACTTTAAAGACCATACTATTTTGTACAAGGTTATTGATTAATCTTTTTTGTTGCTAGCCAAGGTATTACTTGGACAATGGCATGTGATTATTCTAATAATCTTACTCACGAGCAATTAAACCTTTACTCCTTAACCTGGACTATGCGAATCAAATGGTGGTCCAAGCTCAATAATGACCTAGTTTCAAAACAAAGAAGTGATGAATAAATAAGACTTTGACAAGTAAATGATCCAATTCATCTCTTCCCTTCAATAAAATCCCATAGCAAGACTTCATCATTCTTACCAAAAAAGCAAAAAAGCATGGTAGAACTTGTTTCAACTTCATCAAAAGCTAAATGGTAGAAAAATTAGAAATATTACAGTCTCTTTCATTAGGGTTATTTTCACCATCTAAACATCTAGATGATGAAGTTGAGTTTTCCCAGGACTTATTGTAGGATAAAGAAGACATGTGCTACGACATGTTTGATTAAAGAAAGAAATATAGTAAAAAATAGTGTCGGTAAAAAGATTCCTCGTTATCGAGAAAGGATCTCTCAACAATAACCACCAGTGTCGACAAAGCATCTTTGAACAGTTAAAGTCAATAATGCTTTATTTGATGTAATCTTATTGTATCTCTCAACAGTGTAAAGAAAAAAATGTAATCTAATTTACTTTCATCATTTGTGTGTATAAACAAAAGCTAGAGTTCTCATTCAAGGTAGAGCGAAAAACACTAAGCTTGCCTCTAAAAAGAGCTTTCCCTCCCTCACATTTCATCTTTAGTTCCTATTTGTTGTAAGTCTTTATGTTTTCTAAATATGAAGTTTTACTTTTTAGGATCCTATCTCTTTTTATTTATATAAACCTCATTATTTTGTTTATCAATATGGTTCTTTTATAAAAATCTCCTTATTTTATAACATGAATGTGTGTTATGGTATCAGAGCCCTTAGACAGCATTAATAACAAGGTTCATTGTGTACACTGAAGGAATCCATATCATAGGAATCAAAACACTATATGTGTGTGTGTGTGGCTTAGGGAGTATAAGCTAAAGAAATGAGAGTGAGGGAAATGCTTAGAACAATGAAAGTGTTATTCAAAAGGCCAAAAGGAATAAAACTTTTGTAGTCTAGGATCATTTCAAACAAGCCTGATCTGACCTGCTTTTTAATATAAGAGACCTGAGTCTGGTCTGTTTAAAGATATATGCCTAATTGTGAGACCCAGATTGGTCTCTTAAAAAGTTTGTTTAATAGTCTATTTATAACCATATCTATTAAATAAATTTACAAGCATACATATAATATATTAACATAATAATTTTATACATATAAAATTATAATCACGTATTATTATATCATTATTTACATTAATTTAAATAGATAAGTCTATTAAACTTAAAGGGCTCTTTTTAAACGTCTAAAGTCTAGCTTTCAAAAAAAAAAATTAAGTCAGACTCATTTGAGAAATTAGTATAGTCTATCTTAGTCATGATATAAACTAGGCTTAAGCCTCTATTAAATAGTATGGTATGTTTCCATTTTTATGCATGGGAATCAAGAAGTTCTATTAGTTTCTACGGTGCAAGAAGGTGAGTATTTTTCTAGTAAGTCTAATTGGAGATCCAAATTATATTTTTTCAGGAGTTTTATGCAAAGAAGTATTAGAATGCTAGAAATGATCTAAAACACAAAGTTTTATTAAGATTGGGAAATGGCAAGATCGTTCATACATAGAATGATTGTTGGGTCATGGGTTTAGTGTAAGCCTAGGACTCGAGGAGATTTAAATGGTGGGGGACACTTGATTTACAGGGTGGAGAAAGTTGGAACAGAACTTTGGTTAGAAGAATTCTCTTTAGTTTTGATGCTTCAAATATTTTAAAAATTCCTTATTAAAGATTTAATAATTATGGAGATTCATTGTTTAAATGTGGTCCAAGCTTAATGCAAAAAATTTGGAGTCTTAGACGCTCAGCTAATAAAGCATCACATTTTGTTGCGCCTCTAAATTTTCAATTGTATTAAATATGATTTTTTATTTTAGTCGGTTGGAGTGTTTCTTTTTTCATTAATTTTAATTCTTAAATTATTTAATATGTTAAAATTAATCAGTACATAAAACATTGTTAAAATATTATTTTATCAATTTTCTATTTAACCTCTTTAATTTATTTCATTATTTAACTTTAAAATATATCTTTTTTTTTCGTATTAAAGAATAGTAAATAACATAAGAATAAAAAAAACTAAAGTAAAACAAAAATTTAATTTCCAATTCACCAAAATGTTTGGTTTCATGAATAATGAAGTACTACAATGTTTGAGCATCGAAAAGAAGTAGTAGAAGAAGAAAAAACAAAACAAAAACAAAAAAAGTTGTTCAGTTTAGAAGTGGCTCCGTTTTGTCCTCCCATTTGTTCAACCTCTTGGTTGCTTCCTCCACCTACAATCAACACAAGACTCTCCTTAGGCTGTACAATTAACTTCCACATTTTAAATAAAAAATGTTGCAGAGATGGTGTTCGTATTTTACCTCCTTTGTCCAATCCGTCCTAAATGTGACCCATACTAGAATAAGTGTTTGCATAACGGTGCCACCTAGCATTCCCACCCATATTCCCTGCCACAAAACACCCCACTTTCGATTATACTATTCATTCCTTTGGTAAAATTAAAATACACATATGTTTAAATATACAATGTTGTTTTTAATTTGTAAAACTGATACAAACAAAACAAAAGAAAACGTGAGCTGCATATGAAGGAATAGCGAAAACCATATACCAAGTTAATGCAAAAGGGTATGGTCTATAAACTCAATCAAAATACATACCTTGGCACCAAATTTGAAATAAAAACCGAGAACTGCACCCAATGGTACGCCAACTCCGTAATAGCAAGCAACGTTTACATAAGCTACGAAAGTTTGCCATCCACATCCAACAGCCACCCCTAATTCATCCAATTTACCGTATGTTATATGTTACAACCAATAACACTAAAAAATGTGACACTTGATTAGATAAATTGGTTGAGGAGAAGCTACAAATTGATAATTACGTATTCATAATCCTGCTAATAATTATGGAAGATTGAGTAATTAATTGATTACCGGATAAGACGGGTTGAATTCCATTGAGGACAATAGAAAGAGCAAGGAGAGGACAAAGATCTGAAACGGCGGCAGCAACTGCTTCACCCTCAGTGAAGACATAGCTGATGTAATCACGTAATGCAATCACAATCAGTGCTGCAATCACTGATATTATGAAAGAAATCAATGTCACCACCACCACCGAAAATGATGCTGATTTTGGATTTCTTGCTCCCAGTTCGTTGCTCACCCTCACGCTGCATTGTGTCACACCAATATCAAAAAAGGAACTTACAACTGATTTCTAAGTAAATGCTAATTGCAGAAATAAAATTTACCTACCCTTCATTCTAAATAATATCTCTTGTAATATTTTATTATGGAATTAATAATGTTCTTAAAAAATTGTTATTGATACACTTCTACTACCGTAATTTTCAAAATATCATACATGTGATTTAAAAAAAATCAATTTTATTTTTACACTGATTATTTTTGACTGTTTAATCAAATACTATTTCCAACCTTCATCCAATATCTAAAACCTACAAAAAAAAGTGCGCTACCTCCCACACGCAGAGAATCCAAATCCAACATTAACATTTTCAAGGGGTAATCTAACCTTGCAGCCGCGTTGAATCCAACGGAGATCATGAACACCCATCCAGACACTGTAGTGCTGCAATATCAATAAAAAAAAACTAGAACTTATTATGGTCCACAAATGAATAAACATTATAACATTTTTCTATCAAGAAATGCTAATTTATTAATTTTGATTAAAAGTTTTTGCAGGAGATTTGAAGTCACAATCTTCCGCTTGTCTATTCTTCCTCTGCCACTCAGAAGTACTAAGTGTTAGTTTGGTTTACAGAATTATAAAAATAAAAAAATATAAATATTAATATTGATCTTTCATCTTATTTAATATAATTAAAACTATATTTCATCTTATTTAATATAATTAAAACTATATTTGATTGTAAGTTTTTTTTTAAGATTGGTGAAATAAAAAACCGACCCTTAAACCAACCTTGTTGAACAGATTATATAATGATTGAAATGCCAAGACACATCACACACATAGTCAACAATTGCAACCGAAAACTAGACCTTCATTATTAATTCATTTTAAAAGCAATGTTATATTTTCCAACTATTTTTTTGTATACAAACTTTTGTAAAGTAATTATGTATTAAAAAAAGGATGTATTTAATATTTAAAAATATAAAATGTTAAGTTCTTTTATACAATAAGGAAGATTAGAATTATTAAGTTTTCCTGAAGCCCTCTTGTTGCTATCCCTTGACAGAGACTGCTCAGAGATTTGGCAGATATTGAATTCAACGGCGGCTGGTTGATATGTGACCTTGTTCAACCAATGACACATGAATACTTACCAGGGGGTTATGATATTTATAAAATTATATTATTAGAGTTATTTGGTATACATAAAAAAATAAAAAATAAAAAGTCTATCATTTTTGAGGGTTGGGATTTAGGTTAAAAGTTATAAGCTTTTACTTTTTAAAAAATTATTTGAAGAAATTTATAATTTTTTAAAGTTATCTCATTAATTACTTAGTTGTTATTTTTATTTTTTATAATAATTTTTATCTAATATAATTAAAATAACATATATCTTTAAAATTATTTAACATAATTTAAACTGATTTACCAAAGAATTCTATTCCAATAAACTCCTAAGAAATTATAACTTATAAACTATAAATTACTCAACAACATATAAACTCATTTTTCAAACGAATCTTTAAAATAGGATGATACCATTACCCGGTCCGAGATCAGTGACAATATTAAAATAAATCAACTACAAAATTCATTTCATAATTTTATAAATTTTTTAACCAATAAAATAATCCTTAATTTCTTAAACTTTTTGTATTAATTTTTTCTTGCTTTTTTTCCCCAAAATCCAAACAGATAGGAAGGAAAAAGTAGGAGAAAAATCTTATAAAATGTTACATTATCATTTTGCAGTTTTGCACAAGGTGACAGTGATATAGATTATGGAATATGGAGGGACCACAATCCACACCCCTTTTACAGAAGAGAAGACAGATGCCCAATGGGAAAAATATGAAGTGCTCGGGTCAAATAAATGGAAGTATTTTTAGCTTTTATTTCTATTTTTTGTTTTATTTTATGTTTTTAATTTCAAAATTTTATACATAACAAAAAACAAACATAAAAAAAATTATTTTTAATATCTTCATACAACTTTTTTAAAAAAGGAAAACATGATAACAATTTTTATAATTATAATTAAAAACAAATTGAAACAAAAATCAAACATCTCCTTACCATCTAACATCTAAAATTTGAAACAAAATTCCACACTTCGAGATGAGAAAAAGAATCACGATCTCACATGAGGACAAGTGTGCCAGACAGGGAGAAAATGACTATTTAGAAGATTAGAAAAATATGAGAGAAAAATAAAAGAGATACTAATAAAGAAACGTAACAGATGGTTAAGTGGAATAAATTTAAGTAAATAAAATAAAAAGCTTTCTGCACAGGAAAGTAGAAGAGACTTGTCTCTATTAGATTAAGTGCTAATGCGTTTCTTGTCCATTTAGGCATTTGATTTTGAAGATTAATTAATTGCCTTGCGGGAGACAGTACACCAACTCTATGGTGTCGTCTTCAAAAAGATATTCATGTCTAATGAAAATATAATTTTAACATATATTTATACATTTTAAGTAGGTTCAAGTCATGTCATCATGACTAAGCTTAAAAAAATTTTCCAACTTTAATTCAAAATAAAAACTTCAAGCGCAAACATGATAATTTATAAGGATAAATATTTTATTGTTGGTTATATTTTTATTAATTTTTAATTTTGGTTATTATGTTAAAAAAATAAAATCTATTTTAAAAAGTTAAAAAAATATAATAAATTGGAGAGTCGGAATAAAAATAAAAGACATATAGCATAATATTTTAGTTTCTTTAATTAGTAGTTAACTATTTTAAATTTTAAGAATCAATTTAATATATTAGAGACTAATTTTTACGTATTTAATAATATAAAGACTAAAATCAATTAAAAATACTCAAATATTAAAAAAATTAATAAAATTACCGAAACCAACACATTATCAAATCAAATCCACTTGCAATTCTATGGACTAAAACATCTTGAACTTCGGCGAAAGACGAAAAGCCCAAATTGAATTTTACCGGGAAGGAGAAAATGCCATTCAAGTTCATCACGTAATTAGCTGCTTATTTCTTAATTGTGAACAACCAGTCATAGTTATTTACTTTTCTTTAAGGAACTCTTTTCAGCTTTTTATTATTGTTGGTGTCTAAGCTGATAAATAATTAATGGATTGAATAGTCAATATAATGAAATTGAAGAGTAAAAACAAAAAAAAAAGATGCTTACCAGATAGAAAGGGAATCGAGAGCTAACTCAGGGTGAGGAAGAAGGCCAGCAATCAGAACAAGAATCTGAAAGTACCACGTTTCAAGGCAGAGCATAACGGCACTGGCAGCAGACAATTTGAAGAACACAGGCAACCCAGTGAAAGCTTGCCACGTGAACCCTTGCCACGTACGCTTACATTTTTCACTCTTGACAATGTACACAAACTGCGCAATCACAATAATCCACCACGACAAACTCAACACCAACGAAGCACCCAGAAGGCCAAGCCCAATTTTATACACAGCAACCCAACTCAACAAGATGTGCACCACTAACGTAGCTGCGGATATGTACGCGCTCGGTGCCACAATGCTTTGTGCCTGAAGAAACTTTTGAATGGGGAAGTTCACAGCATAAGCAAAGATTTGAGGAATCAAACCATACACGAAAGTTGCTGCCGCTGAAGCGATTCTAGGGGATTCTCCTAGGAATACCAAAATGGGTTCGCTAAAAACATATATAACCGTCAAAATAATGCCAGTCAATGAAAGAAGAACCGTCGATCTTTGCAAGTATATCCCTAGCATCTCAAACTTGTGAGCACCAAATGCTTGTCCACATAGCGTCTCAACCGCACTCCCCATTCCCAACTGCAATCAAATTCATGTTCACCATAATAATTCAAATTATAGCATGAAATAAATTCAAACTACCACAAAAACATAGCCATATCTTGATAATTATATATGCAAAATTTCATTGAATTAAACAGTTTATCTTGAAATATTACTGGTTTGATGACATTAATTATTTTGATGCCGTGGGAAATAAATCACATTACTTAATTATACAACAGAATATGATTTGAATTTGACAGAGTATTCAGAATTAATGTACGATCCTGTCGACTGTCTAGTAATCTAATAATCTTAAGGAGGCAAACGCTTATGCAACTTTCTTTGTTTATTCTTCCACTGGAAAAAAAAAAGATGATTTTCATTATACAAAATGAAGACATTTGTTGAGGCTTTCTTTTTCTAATCCTTTGAAGTAACGAAAAGAAAGGATGGTAAAAACAAATACGTGAGGTTACAGTGACACTTAACTCTTCAATTTACCACTATTCCGAAGTAAAAAAATAAGTTACTGAGTTTTTAACCATAACCTTGAACTATTTTAGAGAGAGAGAGAGAGAGAGAGAGTAGTAAGAAGATATATACATACCATGAGGCCATAAGCGAAGATTTGGATGCCGGTGTTGCCGAGGGAGGCGGCGGCGAGTTCGAGGTTACCGAGGTGGCCGGAGACGATTTGAGTGGACATGGACATGACATAGTTGATTAGGTAAACAACAACGGCAGGTGCAGCGAGGAAGAAGAGAAGCTTGAACTCGATCCACGTGGCCAATCTGACACGTCTGAAAACAGGGAGGGTCATGTCCGATAGAATTCTCTCGAGTTCCCCATCCGACCCGTGCGACATCCTCGATTCATCCGCCACCGCTTCTTTCTCCCTTGAACCCATCTCTCTCTTTCTCTCTTCTCTTCTCCCCTCCACCTACCCTTCTGTTTCCACCAATCTTTTTAAATGCTCCCAAACTCTTTTTAAATCAAATCTCTTCCTATGGAAATTAGTTAATTCAACATATAATTCAGTTATCATACATATATATATATATATATATATATATATATATATAATATTGTAGTATGTTTTACTGACACTTCAAATATGAACTTTTTCAAAGTTTTGGTTACTAAAAAACGGAAGATTTTTGTTCTTATATAATAATATAATAATTTATATTAAATGACTAAATATTTGACAGTGGCGTGTCCTTCAGTTAAATTTATTAAATATATAAAAAATATTAAAAAAAACGCCTCGCACCCCTCGTGCCTTGTGGCTACAGTGCCATACGTATGGATACATATCTACAAAGGCGACCCCGGTGGCTATTCCTTTTCATTGTTTCCCAACAAAATTATTTCATTATCAAGAAAAAATATATATTTTTATAAAATAAACCGTCCCTTTTGAAAAAAAAAACAAAAACAAATTAGAGTCACTAAGAAGTTAGGAAATATAACAAAATAGAAGTTGGCTTTTACCTTCTTGGTACAATGCATAAATGTCTTCCATAATTCCTTCATCACATTGCATGGCGTGGAAATAATAATATTATATTTAGTAGAATAATAGATTTTAAAATAATATAAAAATAAATTTAATAATTATAAAAAGAGTATGAAAAAAAATATTATTATCTTATAATTTTGAGAGAACAAAAATTATTTCTTCATTACACCCACAACTTTCTCTCTAACCTTACTATATTTCAAAATTTTTATCTCAATTATGAAAACTTTCGTTCGTGTACTTCGTTGTTTATAGCGATGGATTTACTGTGCATTTTTTAATATTTTATTGTAAATTTTACTATTCTTGCTGAACTTTTAGTCCATGAACAATGTAGCACAGTGAAATTTCCATGATTGCAATTATTGAATTTAATAGTAACTTTAAGTTTGGTACATTTAAAATATCTAAAATTAATCCATTTTAAAATGTAGTGATATCATATTAAACCTCATTAATTTTAAGAAGAGTAATATAAAATTTAAATTTCAAAATTCTATAATTTTTTGTTAATAAAAATCTACTGTTACCTTTTTGGTTCTGTTAAAATTGGTAAAAATTACATTTTTACTAAAACCAAATATTTTTAGATAAATCTACTTGTAATATATTTTCCTTAATTTCTTTATAATTTAACTCCACACTCTTGTGAAATATTTTATTTTAGATAGTTTTATACGAATATAAAATTATTTAAAATATTTTTAAAAATTCATAGAAAAATTTTAGAAAATCACAAATATTATGACTTTCAAAAAGTTTTAAAGGACCATAGTTTAATTCGTTCAAAATTCTAATTTGAAAATTTTAATAGTAATTTAATCCTAAATACGTAGAAATAGACATATAAAAACGTAAAAATAAAAAATAGTGAAAATAGAAATTTTAACCTTTATTATCTATTCAAAATAATTTTTAAACATTAAATACTAATTTAATCTGATCCGGTCTCAATACCGGTATCCGATCCGTAGGACAGATCATTTGTCTTTGTCAAGACATCTACGTGTAACCGGTGTCATCGGTATACATCCGGACTGTAATTCCGTATCAGGCGTTCTCCCTATACCGGTTGTTCAGGATAACACCATGACACCGGACAACACACATGTCACTGCGCTAAAGACAAGGATTATTGCTACAGGGATCGATCAATAATTCCCTGCACTACGAGCCAAATTCTGCTCACGGGGATGGTCAACTTGTTCCCTAATCCTAGTCTATATTCTCCATGCTCAATATAAAATAGCCACTTGACCCAATCATGCTGGTAAGTGCGCAATAAAATAATGCTAATGGGAGTTAGTGGTTCCCCACTAACGAGTCCTCGTAAAACGAGCCAATCAGGTATATAAACTCATTTCATTAATGAAGTGAGGGATCTTCAACTGATTTTATGAACAATTACTCTCTGAAATACATTCCTTACTTGGAATATCATCACTGACTTGAGCGTCGGAGAATCTTTGCAGGTGACACCACCATTCGCCCACTTCAACGCGTTAGGTCGGTGTGAAGGATCTCCAGGACGCGTTAGGTCGGTGTCATTCAAGGACAACGGATATTTACACCGGATACTCATACATCCGGTCTTCTACACAGTATTTGCATACTATTTGTGATTGACTTGAGTCCGGATCTCTAGACCCCGGTTCAGGACAGATCATAATCATTTTAAAATTTTCATTCTAATTAAATTTCTCAAAAATATTATGAATACTTCTAAAATATATCACTTTATTTTCTAAATAAATAAATATATTTATGTTTTATTAAATTATGGAAATTTTTTAATAAGAGTATCTCATTAATGTGAGTAATAAATGAAATTGTGACATGTAATAAATTATATAATCATAGTAAAAAGAATAATATTTTGCCAGTATAAGACGAAATAAATACAGGTATCAAAATCTCATAATTAAAATAGTTATTTAGTTAATGATAAACTAATTAATAGTAAACATTTCACAAATACGATTACGTTGGTGGTCATTAGTGTGATTAAAGAAAAGAAAAATATTTGAATCATAAAAGAATTGTGAAATATAAATTATCCGTCTCACGGGATAAACAAATTTTAGAGTATTGAAGACTCTATATACTGTATCTTATTCGTGATAGGTAGGTAATGTCTCACATTAAACATTCATTAGAACTTATCTACTATTTGAGTAGAACATGGAATGTTACAATAGTCCCTAACAAAGATTGAGTCCAAGAATTGAGGGCACAGTTAGTTAGGGAGTTTGATATAAAGGACTTGGGACCAACAAACAAAATTTTAGGGATGCAAATTGAACGAGACAGAAAAGACAAGAAAGTTTGGCTTTCTCATAAGAAATAACTATTTACTGAAAACCAATTTCTACCCCACTTCCTATCATTTATAAATTATCCTCAAGTATGAATCCTAATAATGATACAGAGAGGATGGAAATGTCTCGAGTGCCATATGCATCAAGAGTGAGAAGCCTTATGTATGTAATGATTTGTACAAGACCAGATATTGCTTAGGCAATTGGTATGGTCAGTCGGTTCATGGGAGATTCTGATAAAGAACATTGGAATGCTGTGAAGAGGATCGTGAGATACATTAAAGGAACCTTGAGTGTTGTAGTATGTTTTGGAGGATTGAAGTTCACTATTAGAGGATATGTTGATTATGATTTTGCAGTTGATCTTGATAAAATGAAATCTACTACAAGCTATATGTCTACAATTGCACGAGAAGTGGTAAGCTGGTTATCCAAATTACAATCTGTCATAGCTTTTCTACTACGGACAAAATACATGGCGATTATTTAGACATGCAAGGAAGCAATTTGGATGCAAAGGTTATTGGAAGAATTCGGGTACAAGCAACCGAAGATTACGGTGTATTATGATAGTCACAGTGTCTTGCGCATTGCAAGGAATCCTGCCTTTCATTATAGGATGAAACACATAGGGGTGCAATATCACTTTGTTCGGAAAGTAGTAGAGAAAGGAAATGTGAATATGTAGAAGATTCATATAAAAGACAACCTAGCAGATGTTATAATGAAATCGATCAATACTGACAAGTTCAAATGTTGCAAGTCCTCCTATGGCCTATCAAAAACGTAATTGCGGCACGAAATTGGCAAGAAGAGAAAGATTTGAGAAGTTCACAAAAGTAACTTTAAGTAAGAGATTATTGGAGATAAAACCACTTTGGTTATTGGTGCAAAATGTGAGGTGCATATTAGCCATAAGAAAATGTGTGGTGCGAATTGAAGCTTACATATTGGTTGTAAAAATGTTTGTGGTCATAATCGCATCTTGATGACTATAAATTGAAGCTTCTTGCTTCAAATTTTATTATCTTAATCTTAAGTCTTCAAAAGCAAAGCTTAGTGAGACAAATACAGTGAGAATATTTACAAGAGAAAGTGTCATTGTTCTCTCCTAATTAGAGAAAAGTTGTAATATTTCTTCCACTTAGTGAAAATATTTCTTGAAATCTCGCCCGCGGTTTTTTCCTTGAAGGTTTTCCACGTAAAATATTGTATGTTTAATTTCTCTTTTTTTCATTTCTATTTTAGCTATGTAATATTATCTAGTTACTATGGTACCTCACATCATCTAACTCAAACATTCTCTCTTTTATAAATTACTAACATTTAAATAATATGACTAACATTATTTATCAATTTAATTATAGTATAAAATAATATGATCCAATCATCCTCAATTTAATCCCACAGTTACAAACATATCGATTCTGGACCATACAAACTAACATTCAACCTTTACGTTTAAAACTTATTCTTCAGTTAAGAAGTGGCTCCCTTTTGTCCTCCCATTTGTTCAATCTCTTGGCTGCTTCCTCCACCTACAACCAAGTGACAATTCTCGTTAGGATGTACTTATGTCATGGTCAGGTCAGAGATGGTGTTCGTGTTTTACCTCCTTTGTCCAATCCGTCCTAAATGTGACCCATACTAGAATAAGTGTTTGCATACATGTGCCACCTAGCATTCCCACCCATATTCCCTGCCACAAAACACCCCACTTTTACTTAGTCAAATTAAATTAAATATAAAAAAACATATGAAATACACACGTTTAAATATAATTTTTTAGGAATATTTTGTTTTTTAATCACATATATCATTAGTGGAGACCATTCTATTTGGGTTAAAAATATTTACATACCTTGGCACCAAAATTGAAATAGAAGCCGAGAACCGCACCCAATGGTATGCCAACCCCGTAATAGCAAGCAATGTTTACATAAGCTACGAAAGTCTGCCATCCACATCCAACAGCCACTCCTATTTCATTCAATATATCATATTCATATATATGTTACGTTACAAGTAATAGAAAAGATTCTGTCAAACTATGAATTGAAAGACAAAAAATTCTTGATAATTTTTCCCTGGTCCAAATGCTAGATTTCAGAGATAAACTAACATGTTGCAGTTAATTACATAAATTGGTTGATGAGAAACAAGAAATTGATTATAATATTCATAGTTAATTATCTAGCTCAATTTGCTAATAATTATGAAATATGAAGTAATTAATTGATTACCAGATAAGACGGGTTGAATGCCATTGAGGACAATAGAAAGAGAAAGCAGAGGGCAAAGATCTGAAACAGCAGCAGCAACTACTTCACCCTCTGTAAAGGCATAGCTAATGATATCACGTAAAGCAAGCACAACAAGTGCTACAATCACTGATACTATGAACGAAATCAATGTCACCACCACCACCGAAAATGACGCTGATTTTGGATTTCTTGCCCCTAGTTCGTTGCCCACCCTCACACTGCATTGTTGTCAAAGTAATATTTGTTGATCAAGATAAAAATAAAATTTCAATAAAGTAAATCCAGAGGTAGTTTTCAATAATATATAAGTCATGAACATTAGTTTTTTTTTTAAAATTTAAAAATCTTAAACTAGTTTTTTTATATTGTAAAAATATTCATTTTAATCGGTTTTGATGACTAAAGTATATATGAGTCTTAAAATTTTAATCACTAATTTAAAAGTTTATAGATGTTTTAAAATGAGCAAAATAGACACGGGAAGATACAAGTAATTGGGAAAAAATCGACAAAAATGAACAGGGGAAGTTATATCTGTTTTCTTTTTTGAAAACAGAGGAACATGTGATAATTGTTTTCAAGATAAATATTACCGGAAACAAAACTTAACTACCATTGATTCTAAACAATATCTCTTGTATGTTATTTTGTTTGTTTTCTTGTCAATATTTAAATTTTATAATTCATGGAACTGTAGCATTAAGCCATTAACTAATATGTACTGCAATTCAATTTAAAATGAACATATATAAAATTATAGTTGTTTGCTATTCAATTTGGGTCATTTTCTTTCTTTTTTAAATCATATAAACCAACGACAAAAACAATATGTATTGCAACACCAAAACTAAATCAAATGAAATCCATTTTTTTTAAGTTTATTTAGATTTGTTATCCCATTTTCTTTGATCATTTAGTTATGAGATACCAATAACAAATGTATGTAATAAGTATTGAATTCAGATAATAATACGGTCATTACATGAAAAATGTAAGCTTAATTGTTTGATAGCATTGCATTACAGATCTCTTTCAAAAAAAAATGTTATGCACAATTCATAGTTACACATTACAAAAGTTATAAACTGATAGTAAATTTTTTTCGGCTACATGTATAAACTTATACTTTCAAAAAAAATTGTTACAAAACTTATAATTTAACATAACTAAATCTGTTCGTAAAAAAAGATTCTCCAAGAGATAAGAGATGGAGAGCTTTACTAGGGTTTTGAATGAAGCTCCTATTAAGGGAGGAGGTATATCAACAACATAAGTCTCGTTTTGTGATATCATGTTTGGAGTGAGCATCCTAGCAAAGCAAAAAGAGTGTATTAACTTACTAGAAGCAAAGAAAGAGACTCTGTAGTTGGTAGACAAAAGCAGACTTAAGCTAATGTTATATTTAAAAGATGGGTACAAGCAAGAAGTATATGCCCTTTGGAAGGATGCGTTGATTGTTAAATTATTAGGAAAAAGTCTTGGGAATGCAGTCATGAGGGAAATGTTACCTCGAATATGGAAGCTTCAATAACGATAAAAATAATTGATATTGGGAGTAGGTTCTTTATGGTAAAATTTTATAAGGATGATGATTGTGTGGGGAGGGGGGTTTGGAATGGCTAGTGGAGTAGCTGATAACCCTAATGCTTCACAAGGGAAATCAACTACGAATGAAGATTTAGGAAAAGATATTGTAACGGTAATCAATCATGACCCATCAACCATTGATCATGGTGATGGTTAATTGCCCAACAAAAACATGTGCAACTAAGGGAAAGAAATCAAAGTATATTCTTAATGCTCTAAACAAATTAGGCAGGCATAAAAAAGGTGAAAAAGCAATATGCGAAAGAAGGGAGTATTATTACTAAGGAAGGACCACTTACGAAACATGCAGAGGAGTTTTGTGGAGAGGGGCCCGTAGTGTTCAATGGTCATAACTTTTTGTAGCCACCCAAGAAGGAAAGGATGAGGAAAAATCCATTAATTCCATTCAACCAGTTGCTAGTGGATGTGTGGAAGAATGCCCTGGAGAGAGAAATGGAGGACACATCCAAATCTCAAATGCATGCAACTTCAAGTTTCATGCATAATGGAATGAAAATCTTATAGTTTAAAGATGGAACATGTTCTACTATTCCTATGGAACACATCTCTGGTAATCATTTCCAGTTCACTAGTGGAGAAAAATCGGACGGGATGATGCAGAATGAGGAATGTGAAGATGTTGGTGATGGGCTGGAGCCAAGACAACTGAATTTTAAACCCAATTCATAGGAGATTCATGACGTCTACATGGCCTAATTTGGACGTAAAAATAAACCCTTTATTTCAGTTTTTATGGATTGTAAAATCTTATTCTAGAATGTAAAAAGGGTGAAGAGTATTAGGGGTTGTAGACATTTACAGCCTATTGTTCAAACATGATACCTAACTTAGTGATTTTAATGGAGACACACTACCAGGTTTAACTTATGGAAGGTTGTTGGAGGAGTCAAGGGTTCATCTCGATTCATATTAATGAAGCAATTAGTCATTCGAGTGGTATTTGGATGCTTCAAAGTGCTAACTAAACTTTCACTTTTTCTTTGCTTAATTCCCACTCTAAAGCATTCTCAGTTTTGATTATTAATAAGTCAAAAGAATGGTTTTGTAGTGGTATCTATGCTAGTCCCGTTCCTTCCAATAGAGAAAAGCTCTTTGGAATTATTTAGATTTGCTAACTAACCACATTCAGCAAGCTTGGATGATGAATAGTGACTTCAATGAAATTTGTTGGCCTTCGAAGGTGCGTAAGGGTGATTTTTCATAGAATCGTGCTAGTAAGTTAGCCACCATTATGGACGCTTGTCATATGGTGGATCTGGGTATAAATACACTTACGTCTGAAAGCATAATAGAATGGTGAAGTTGAGGAAGAGGTTGGATAGAGGGTTGGCAGATCTGAATTGGCGACATCAGTTCCGTGAGGTTTACATTAAAGTTCTTCATAGGACTCACTCTAAACATCATCTGCTTCTTCTTAGATGCAATGACCCGGTGTGCTAAAAAACTCTTCGACCTTTTCGCTTTCTAAGTACTTGGTCTGATCATGTTGCCAATGAAGAGGTAGTTAAAAAGACATAGAGACCGAAGGTAGGGTGGTTGAAATTTAAAGAAGCTTCAGGAAGAGTTTCTTGCTTTTAATAAACGGGATTTTGGTAATATTTTTTCCAAGAAAAACAATATTGAAGGCAAGATTCGAGGAACACAACAAGAAATGGAAGTTAGGACCTCTCATTCCTTAAAGTGGTTTGAAAGCAACCTGCAACATGAGTATAATGAAATTTTGAAGCAAGAAGAGCTTTTTTAGTTTCAAAAGTCCAGGGAAAAATGTACAGTTTCAGGGTAGAAATACACGTTTCTTTCATACTCAAACTATTATTTGTCAAAATAGGAATAAAATCCATGGGCTACACATTCATGACATTTGGTGTACAAATTAAGAGACTTTGAATTAGGAAAGTAGGAGGTTTTACATTGGCTTATTTAGGGAAAAACTAGGAGATGATAAATACTTTGCATGACATAGGACCAAAACTTAGCCGACAAGCTAAATCTTGTTTATCTAAACCTGTGTGAAAGGAAGAAGTAAGACAAGCCATCATGTCAAAGCATTCCTTCAAAGTTCATGGGCACGATGGTTTTCAGCCATATTTTTATTAAAAATATTGGCACGTTGTGGATGACAATCTTTGGAGGTTAATGACTAATGCTTTTATTTATAGTTATTTAGATAGGGTCATTGTTGATACAAAGTCTTAATTCCAAAGTTGATAATCCAACAACTTTAAAGAATTTTAGATTGATAAGTTTGTGTAATGTGGCTTACAAAGTTCTAACCAAGGTGATTGTAGCTAGATTGAGACCTTTTCTTGATAAAATTATTAATACTCACTAAGGTAGTTTTATTCTTAAAAGGGACACTTCTGATATTGTTATTCTTGTCTAATAAATAATTTATTTTATGCACAGGTCAAAAAGCGTTAAAGTGCTAACTTTTAAAATTGATCTTGAAAAGGCCTATGATAAACTTAGTTGGGATTTTTTAGAAGATACTCTTAATTTTCTTGATTTTCCTAGCCGGCTTGTGGCATTTATTATAATTTTTTTTATATTTTATAATTTTTTTAAAGAATATTATATTTTTAGTGGGCTGTAAGGAGAAATAGACGAGGATCACTTTAAAAAAATCATCTAAAAGAATTGTTTCATTAAAATATAAGTTTTATATTATTATTATTTTTTTGCAATAAAGCATACCTACGAGGGAATTGATCTGATTTGATCTATTTTACTATATATAGTAATACATATATCTATCTAACCAACATTCAAACTTAGTGGAAATCTTATCAGAAATATATAAAGGGGAATGTAACCTTGCAGCGGCGTTGAATCCGACAGAGATCATGAACACCCATCCAAGTATTGTGGTACTGCAAACAATAGCAGAAGAAAAGCATCATAACTTGTGGGACACTATGGGACTGTAGAGAGGATCGAAAAGCGAAAGTAGAAACACACACCACATGCATCATCAATAATTGAGAATGGATTCTTTAACTATAGGCGGTAATCTAATTTTCTATATTTTCCATGATATTTGAACTTTTTCCTTAAATGTTTTTATAATAGTTACTTTTATAACTGATATAAAAAATTGTATCAATATAAAAAATTTTCTACATCAATTATTAAAACAATCAATATAAAAATGTCAATGGTATAAAAATATTTAAAAATACCTGAAAAATAAAAATGTTAAAAATATATAAAAAGTATCATGTAACTGTAAAAAATATTGGAAAAAACAGGTGATTTTCCTGATTCTTTCATTAATTGCACACCAAAAAAAAAACCTTCATTATTAGTAGTTCAGTTTTGTCTATGAATGCTATATTTTCCAATGATTTTTTAAATTAATATTTTACTTATATTTTATAAATTAAGTATTAGGGTAAGTAAGAATTAGATATGTTAATAGTTGGAAAACACAAAATAAGGGGTAAATATTAATGTTAATAATATTAAGCTTTAATTCGGCGCCTCAGTTGTTGCTGACCACACGTCAAATTCAATAGGCACGGGGGAAAAAGAGAAGAAATAGGCACTTTAGTTTGTTGGTAGTACTATTATGACACATGACTAATTACCAAAAGAAAAATTCTTGATCAAATGTGCGTGCTTATATGAAAAATAATCTGTGTAAGAACTAAAATGCCTTTAATTATTTTAATTTTATAAAAAGTATTGTCAAATGTTTTATTATATCATTTATACAAGGACTTATTTTCTGAAAGATTGTAGAGGTTAGTAAATTATTCATATAGTTTATCTTTTATCTTAATTACTTATCATAATATCTCTTTTATAATAATTATCTTGAGGATAAAATTTAAAGAAAAATTAATTCTACTTTAAAATTTTGAAAGTAACTATTATTTTGAGATAAATAATATTGGCTAAAGTGATTATTTTTCAGGAGGAAATATAACAGGTGACTAACCAGTGGATTATTAAACTACTTTTTTTCCATGAAAGCTGAAATTTGAGTTTAAACAATTTAAGCTATTTAAATTGAATAATTAAATCTAATTTATATACTATTAATCTTTTTGTATTTGTCTATTCAATCATTTCGATGAAAAATGCTAGTATGATGTCTGGTATTGTATTTTGAAATTTTAGTGTTAATTAAAATTATTGAGCATTACAAATTTTATAAATCTCACTTTTTAATTAATGAGACCTATTTATAATATTGTAATGTTTAATAGTTTTTAATTAATAATAAAAGGTTTATAATCCTCCTAATTAATATCTTAAGACTGATAATGCAAAAGTTTATTATAATATTATCTCATTATAAATTATTTAATAAATAAAATAATTTATTTATATAATAGTTTAGAATGACTCATGCTTTAACAGGTATACTTGTAGGTTTTTGGCTAACTTGGGGATTTGTGGGACACGTACAACAATGATAGTTGAAAGCTTTAGCACTTTTTCTTCTTCTTGGTAATGGAAAACTTTTAACTCCCTTTTTGCTGATTTTGCATACGATAAAAACTTATTTTCTAAAAAAAATATTTCAAAAAATTGGAAAACTTTTTCCATCCTTCTTATACCAAAAAAGCGTGTATTCCATTCTTATTCAATAATATTTATTAAAAAAGAAAAGACATAGTCTTTCAATTTTAAAAGTGTAAAGGTAAAAATGAAAGTAGATATAAAAAGAAAAATAAAAGATATATTAACTGACATAATAAAAAAAGTAAGAAAATAATTCATAATATGTTTAAGTGATATATAATTAATGTTTTAAATAAAGTATTGGATATATGAGTTTTGTAAATAAAAAAAAATCTATTCTAAAAGGTTTAACTCCATCAAAATATAAAACTTCTACACCCAAACTGGATTTAAAGCGGCAGAGTAAGCAACAAGACTTGTCTCTGTTCATTAGATCAAGATGTTTTGAAGAAACCGTTTTCTACTTTTGCTGCCCTGATGAATAGCACAGGTAAATATGTGTAATACATAATCTCTGTTAAACGGAAGTTTAGTAAAACACACTATGGTGACGAAGAAACTAACGTTTCTGATCACATACATTACGATTCAATTTTATCGGTTTTTGTCTAAATCATTTGACATACGCAAGCAAAAGGGAATCTCAGTCAATTAGAATCATGTGCGGTATATTCACAAACACATACACGGCAAAAACCGAATTGAAACTTTCGTAACGATCGATCATAATTAAAATAGAGCGGTGAAAGAAAACAATAAGCAAGAGAATCGAGAGCTTACCAAATTGAAAGAGAATCGAGGGCCAACTCAGGTTGAGGAAGAAGCCCGGCAAGCAAAACAAGAATCTGAAAGTACCACGTTTCAAGACAGAGCATAACAGCACTTGCAGCAGACAATTTGAAGAACACGGGCAACCCAGAGAATGCTTGCCATGTAAATCCTTGCCACGTACGCTTACACTTTTCACTCTTGACAATATACACAAACTGCGCAATCACAATAATCCACCACGACAAACTCAACACCAAAGAAGCACCCAAAAGGCCTAGCCCAATTTTATACACTGCAACCCAACTCAACGAAAGGTGCACCACTAACGTGGCAGCGGAAATGTAGGCGCTGGGTGCTACCATGCTCTGCGCCTGAAGAAACTTCTGGATGGGGAAGTTCACAGCATAAGCAAAGATTTGAGGAATCAAACCATACACAAAAGTTGCGGCCGCTGAAGCGATTTTAGGGGATTCTCCTACGAATACCAAAATGGGTTCGCTAAAAACATATATAATCGTCAAAAGTGCACCAGCCAAGGAAAGAAGAATCGTCGATCTTTGCAAGTATATGCCTAGCATCTCAAACTTGTGAGCACCAAATGCCTGTCCACATAGCGTCTCAACTGCACTCCCCATTCCCAACTGCAATCAAATTCATGTAATTCTTATCAACAAACATTCAATCATAATTTTAGACAATCTAATAAATCATAATAATAATTTTTTTTTATCTATTTGAGTTGTAGGAATCTTTTTATATATTCAAGATGCATGTTTAACCAAAACCCTTAAAACTAATTCTTTCACAACGCATAACCAACCGAAGTAGACGTTGTCAAGAAGCAGTGAGTTAATTATGTTAGATTTTGTTGGTCGTATATAAAATGGGCAATCTTGATGAGCAGCTAAACCACATATAAAATAGATAGATGAGTTTGAACACATAAAATTAAAACCTGAATTAATATTGATGTTTTTGTTCCGATTCCAAAAAAACTCACATACAACTTATACCACGCAAATAACCTCGATTGTTTATTTATATATAATTATGTTAGCCATCCTAAATAGATCAAATTTAAAAAGTCAATCAAACCTACTTGTAAAAAACAATCAGGTTTAAACACATGCAATTAAAACCTAAATTAATTTGGACTTTTTAGATCGATTATAAAAAACATCATAGTTTATATAACCCAACTAGATGGCCCACCTGAATTTTCAGCTACGGAGATCATAAGTATAAATACAATTTAAGAGTATTGGTAACAATCAGTGAGGGCAATTACAGCTACAATGGAGATGATATGAAATAAATTATACAACAAAATATAAATAGAATTTAAGAGTATTGGTAACAATGAGTGAGAGCAATTAGGGATGTATACCATGAGCCCATAAGCGAAGATTTGGATGCCGGTGTTGCCAAGGGAAGCGGCGGCGAGTTCGAGGTTACCGAGGTGGCCGGAGAAGATTTGAGTGGACATGGACATGACATAGTTAATGAGGTAAACGAGAACAGCAGGGGCTGCGAGGAAGAAGAGGAGTTTGAACTCGATCCAAGTGGCAAGTCTGAAACGGGTAAGGACAGGGACGTTGGTGTCTGAGAGGATTCTCTCAAGTGAACTGGATTGACGGAGTGGTAGTGCTTCTTTCTCTGTTAAACCCATCGGAATGTTTCTCCTCTGCACTATGTGGCATGCAAGTCTCTCACTTTTAAACAGTTTCCATTCTCCAGCCAACTCACCAACTATTCCAATGTACAAAATAGTCAAGATACTCCATTTGCAACCTTACACATATTTAATTAGTAAAAGTTATAATAAATTATTCTTAAATAAGTTGGATGAGTGGAAAATTTTTAATATGAAAATTTGTGTTTTAAAATTATACTACCTGATAATAAAATGATAAGAAATAAAGTTTTTCTTTTCTTTTGAAAAAAAAGGCTTTAAAAGTATTTTCTAAAATGTGTTTATATATAAAACCTTACACCCTAAATTCTAAAATGAGGTTCACAACTATTTATATATGTAACTCAAATGAATCAAAATAGGTTACACCCTTTTTAGCTTTTGCATTTGATATTTCATATGTAGATATTATTGAATTATTATGTATTTGAAAACATAATGTTATGTTAATTTTGATAAAATTCAAATATTTTTAAGATTTTTAAACAGATGGTATAATTAATTAAATAACGTAATGATTTGATATAATATAATAAACATTTCAAAATTAAAGAGAATTAATTGATTTAAAAGTCTGAAAGAGTAAAATTAATGTCAACCGAATATTTGGCGTATTAAAATAATATTTTTCTTGAAATATAGTTAAAATTTAATGTATGTAATTGTGTAAAGTTTTACTTTGATAATCAAATAAAACTCATAATAAAATAAAAATGATTTTTAATAAATGAAATAAAAAACATACTTACATGTTTCTAAAAATAATATATTCAACATATTAATTATGTTTTTTTGTGTAACAAAGATCTCCCAATCAAATTTTAACATAATATAAGACTATAAAAATTCTTTTCATATATTTCAAAAATATATATTGCATCAATTTTAATATGTTTTAATAAATCACTTTGAATCAAATATTAAACTTTGTATATACTATTTGTAGAGAATTAAAAAACTTTCAATTCAACAGTAGCCAGATTTGTGCGCAGCAGAGAAAATAATGTATTTTATACATATTTTAAAAAATAATACAATTATAAGATTATAATAAATTTTTTCATATATTTAATCAAAAATTTTGTGAAACGTTTTAATTTGTAACCAAAAAAATTAAAAAGTTAAACTTTTTGTAACCTAAATCAAAATCAAAATAATTCTTTTCTTCATTCTGTCTAAAATTTTCTGTTATCATTCATTAAAAACATTAATTAGTTTTAATTTTTCAAAATATTCATCAAGGACTCTTTTTTTTAAAAAATCTTTATCTTTTAAGTTACTTTTTTATTTTAAATTTTGGCTAACTATTTTCAATATATTATCATAAAATTAATTTGACTAATTTCAAACTCTAATTCTAGTAAACTACTTAAAAAGTTATAAGATTTAGAGTGCATTTGGATACTCAACTTAATAAGAATTTATGTCATAAATTATTTTTAAACAAAAACTTATACCGTAAATTTGATGGTAAAAATTGTTAAAATAAGTTATAAATAACTTGTTCTAACAGGTTACATCAAGTAACTAATTAAAAAACTCAAAAATATATGATGAGATTTTTCAAACTCACTCTTAAACTATACTATAATTTATAAACTCATTTGAGAAGCTTAAAAATTTGAACTTTATAAGTAATTTATTTAAATAAAGATGCTGGATAAAATTAGTTTAAATTATGTAAAATAGTTAAAAATAAAAAGTAAAATGACTTAAGAATATATAAAATTATAAAATAAATCAAAATTATAACTTTTTAGTTTTGATCCTCATTGAAATTTCTTTTAATTTAATCACAAATATCTTTCATTAGGGCTAGAAGTAATTATATTCAAATAAAAAACATTTATATAACGATAGAATAAAAAAAATTATATCTATAAAATTAAATTTAAGACATTACTTAAAAATAAATAAATAACACGTAAACAAAATACTCATTAATTAGTTGGTGAGACATTAACAACTCACATTCAGGGTTGGACATGTCTTAAAAAAAGGATTTGTGATAGGCCTAAACGTAATAAAAGGAAACTAGGATGGTTAAAGGATTACACACCCAAATAGTTTTGGCCCATGTTGGCCTAGTCTAAGATTACCACCTTATTACCTTGTTTTTTTTACTTTTTCTTTAATCAAATTAAGTTGCTTTTGCTATATGTACTAGCCACCCTTCTTCACCGCCTTACCCCATAAACTTTTTCCCAACCTATGTCTCAGCCTATATACAAACCTACATTTCAACCTTTATCCCAACCTATGTCTCAGCCTACGTCCCAACTAGGGCTGGGTAAACGGGTCCGGACTTGCGGGCTGGCCCGTTTAGTCACTCCTCATGTAGGTTAAGGGTAAAAAAAATTGGACCATTTAAAAAGCGGACTCACGAGTTGGGATCGCGAAACCCACGGGTTAAAAAGGGTCTGGCCTGCGGGTTTGCTGGCCAACCCGCGGGCCAAGTAAAAATAAAAATATATTAAAAATAAATTAAAAAAAAAAACTAAAAACTCTAACCCTAACTTAAACTTATGTAATTGTATTAGGAGTTTTTAAAACAATGGTGATGTTATTAATTATTATCATGCATTTGGAACTATTTGTCATGTTTAAGGTTTATATTTGGATAAAAAACTATTAAATTTAATATTTTATGAGTTTATTTCATGAATCATGATTGGATTTTTTAGATTTTGGATAATTAAATATGTTGAATTACACATGTTTTTAGTTTCATAAAAAAATTATTTAAACCCAACAATTTTAAAAGAATAAAAGAGAAGAAAAAAAAACAATGTCATAGGTAGGTTGGCCCGCAGGCTTGTTACGAGCCCAAAAAAACTGGTCCATTTTGAAAGCGGGTTCCGTGGGCCATCCAGTTGCGGGGCGTATAATGTGACGTCCCGTATAATTTTCTGAATAAATTTTTCGCGTTTTAAAAATCATTTTTGAAATTTGTAATAAGTCATGTAAAAGTTGATAAACGCAGATTATTATCATACATACTAGTCGTGAATAACTAAAGTCATGAAATACTTATATAGCGGAAACGATTTAGAAAAATACAGTACAAGAAACATTATATTATTATTACAACCCATCAAATTAAAATAAAGTCAAATTTCAAACAATAATTCACGTAAACTCCATTCATGGCATCACTCTTCATTATGTGTAGCATTCACTGTAAAAATTAATGTAAGAGTGAGACAGAATATAGAATAATTATAAAATAAATAAAATTGCACAAACACAACCAACAAGGCATAATGATATGATGAATATGCCAAACAAGTTCATTTATAAATCTTTAATTAGTCACTTGATGTCATGCTGGATCCATTTGGTTTGGTGGGAATACTACAGTAAAAAGTCTCATAAAGACTCAGTAGGAATTAGCATAACCATGAATCCCTACACCTTCATGGCTCCTGTGAAAATAAGTGCACAAGTAGGAATTAGCATAACCATGAATCCCTATACTTTCATGGCTCCTGCAGTACCGAAGTACACAAGTAGGACTTAGCATAACCATGAATCCCTACACTCCATGGCTCCTGCAAAAATAGGGCTTAAACTCATCATAGAGTAACCCCCCACCAGGGTAGGCAATCATGGAACCCCTAAATTCCATGGTGCGTCCAAATGCTTATGATGCATGAATGCCTTTAATTCTCTTTGTCATTTAACATACCATGATATCAACATTTCCGAAACCACTTGGAAAACCACAAGTCCTCAAAGGACACATCACATATAATAATTTTCAGAATCATGGATTTACTGTTTCAACCACAAGTATCAATATCCGCAAGGCATTCATGTATATATATATATATATATATATATATATATATATATCAATTTAGTCATTCATAATTATTCACCACAAAAAATACACAAACTATATAATACTCATTAGACACTCATCAACATCCATAATACTTCATAATCCCTCAAGAATTCAATAATAAATTGTTACCCATAGAGAAAATATCATTTTCATCCATAATAACCATTATAAGTAAATTTCAGCATTTCCAACAGCGACATACGTTAGTAAAACAACGATAACATGAGAAAATCAAAACCTTTTCAAGTGATTCCACTTTCTGTAGTTCAATAATAAAATTATCTACAATTTTCATGAAGACCATAAATCCAAATTCCAAACAGAAACACCACTTATCCACAGAATACAAAACTGCCTCAAAGAGAGTTTTCAAAACGTACATATGATAGTATTTTCAACGTTTCTGGAGTTACAAAAATAATTTTGGCATGGGACCAGTTCTAAATTATGCCTAATACAAATATCTACAACTTTCATGAAGACACTGATCACTAATTCTCACCACAAAATTCCCAGTTTCAAAAATAAAATTCGTATTTCAGATTAACAGAATTACAACTTGTACATACTTCAGTATTTTAGGCATAACTCGAGCTACAAAAATCCTTTTGACTTGAAACCACTTTCTATAGATCCATAACATAAATATCTACAACTTTCATGCAGACATCAAAGTCTAAAAACGAATGTATAATTCCCAGAATATTCATATATGCACAAAACACAAGATAAGTATTTCAATCGGACATGCTGTAGTATTTTGATCATAACTCATGCTATACATATCCAATTCAGTCGGTTAAAGTCTAAAAATTCACATAACAAGAAGATATACAACTTTTATGAAGACACTGATCACTAATTCTCACCACAAAATTCCCAGTTTTAAAAATAAAATTCGTATCTCAAGTTAACAGATTTACAACTTGAACATACTTCGCTATTTTAGGTATAACTCGAGCTACAAAAATCATTTTGACTTGAAACCACTTTCTACAGATCCATAACACAAATATCTACAACTTTCATGAAGATATCAAAGGCTTATTATGCATGTATAAGTCCCAGAATTTTAATATATACACAAAACATAGGATAAATATTCCACACGGACATGTTGTAGTATTTTGGCTATAACTTTTGCTATACATATTCAAATCAATCGGTTCAGGTCTCAAAATTCACATAACAAAAAGATCTACAACTTTCATGAAGTCAAAATCAAATTCATACATTTTCAACTTCAAAACTAAGCCACAAGATACGAAAATAATACTGGAATCCTAGAACAACATACAATTCTACCATTTCATAATTATTCACAACCCTATCCCCTCTTACTTGGATTGAAGATAGTTGGCTGATTGAAAATGGTCTCCTTGCTGTCCTAGCTTCAGATCGAAAGGCCTTGATGGAGAAGAGTAAATGAGAGTTTCAGAAGAGGTGTGTTTGTTTAATAAGGCAAAGACAGTGGGAGACAAGCTTTCCATGAGTGGGTTTCTAGTGGGCTGTTAGTGGGAAATAATGGTGGTTTAGATAGAAAGTGAGCTATATTAGTTGTCCACTTCTGCCGCCTGCCTAATGAAGTGGGTATGATTGAAGAAAAGTATATTAAAATATGCATAAAAGGACAAGATTGGAGTCAAACGTTAATCTGACACTAAATACCGACTGGAATTCCACTCGGTCAGCCTCTAAACCGACTGGAAACTACCAGTCGTGTGAAGAAGAAGAGAATCTGAGTCCCTCTCGCTCAAGCGAATACCGACTCGCTTGAGCGAGTGTCATACAATGCACTGGCAGAGGGGGTTTCGCTCAAGCGAATACCGACTCGCTTGGGCGAGTCATACCGTCCTCGCTTGGGCGAAGTAAGAAGAACTGAGTGAAATGAATGATTATGCATCAGGTTCCTTCTCGCTCAAGTGAAATCTGACTCGCTTGAGCGAGTCATTCAATCCTCACTCAGAATTCCTCTGAAACCGACTCAAGTACTCCTGTTCTCACTCGGTAGAATCCGTCCAGACCGAGTTCCCTCTCACTCAAACTTTCACTCGGTAATTTGTTCCGAATCTGAGCCTTCACTCACTCGGGTTCCACTCGGTAAAACCTTCCCGAAACCGACTCCCACCTAATTGGACATTCACTCGGAACTGTGTCTTCTTGAAACTCTCGGTCAGATCTTCCTTCCCTTGAAGTGACTTAATCGGAGTTGACCCACTCAGATTCACTCAGAAAGCACCTCACTCGGATATATATATATATCCGTCTGAAAACGTTCTCAGTCGGCCACTTCTCCTATCCGAATGGATCCACTCAGAATTTTTCCACTCGGTTATATTACAATTGAGAGGTCATTCGGAGTTAACCTTTCTCTGTTCCAGAGTCACTCATCTGAAGTGACTCACTCGGTATATACTTTAGTCGGCGTCAGGGAAGTTCAACTCGGAGATAGACCACTCGGATATTTATTACTCAGAAATGAGTTTTTCCTTCAATTGGACGTACTTCACTCGGAATGCTGCAATCGGAGAAGTTTCATTCGGAAAAGGAAGCACTTCACAAGGTTTGACTCAGAAACGAGTCACTTGGAGGTGTTTGACTCGAAATCGAGTCATTCAAGGGTGTTTGTCTCGAAATTTTCACCCAGAAATGGTTCTCTCGAACACACTTCACTCCGAGGCCATGACTCCACTCGGTAGCGTCCTTCTCGGTCATGTTTTACTCGGAAAACATGACAGTCACTCGGAATTCCAACCTTCAATCGGAATTTCTCTTGTCACTCAGAATTTCATCATTCACTCGGAACAGATCCCTTTCTTCACTCGGATTGTCTCATCTAAGACATATTTCGCTCGGAAAATGGACAATGTCACTAATGGTCCATATAAAATCAATGATTATACACAAAAATGGAATTTTTGGGATATTACAGACCATCCACAGGGTATTTATTCACTGATTATCACTTACAAACCTTCCATACTTCATAATTTACAAAATAGAACTATTATTAAAAACAGGATGTTACATTTCTCCCACCCTAATAAAAATTTCGTCCTCGAAATTTAATATGATGCACTCTTCAGTGAAACAATTCTGGGTATTGCGTCCTCATAGCATCTTCACGCTCCCAAGTCAGAGTTACATCATTTCCTTGTTTCCATGCAACCTTCACTAATGGTACATTCTTGTTTCTCAGGTGTTTAATCGACCTTTCTATGATCTGTGTGGGTTCTGTAGGGATGGTCAGATTTTCTCTAACTTCAACATCATCATTAGCAATCACATGTGTGGGGTCTTGTACATACTTCCTCAATTGTGATACATGAAACACATTGTGCAAATTTGCAAGATGAGGAGGAAGTGCAATTTGATGCGCCATTGTACTAATCTTCTTTAGAATTTCATATGGTCCAATGAACCTTGGACTTAACTTCTTACTCTTCAATGCTCGGTCAATCCCCTTGTGAGGTGAAACCTTTAAAAATACATGATCACCAACCTGAAATTCAAGTGGTTTCCTCCTTTTATCATAATAGTACTTTTTTCTATCTTGGGATGCCTTTATCTTCTCTCTGATTATTTCTATTTGTTCAGTAGTCTGCTGCACAATTTCAGGTCCTAACGCCAAACTTTCACCAGTTTCTAACCAACAAAGGGGCGTTCAACACTTTCTACCATACAATGCTTCAAATGGAGCCATACCAATACTGCTATGGTAACTATTGTTATACGTGAATTCAATTAGTGAAAGAAACTGCTCCCAACTACCACCATGTTCAAGTACACAAGATCGCAGTAAGTCTTCCAAACTTTGTATGGTACGCTATGACTGTCCATCTGTTTGGGGATGATAAGTTGAACTTAATCGAAACTTCGAACCCAATTCCTGATGCAAGCTTCCCCAGAATCGGGAAGTGAACCTTGGATCTCTATCTGACACAATACTAGATGGTATACCATGAAGTCTCACGATCTCTTTCACATATAATTGTGCCAACTTTTGTAGAGAATTCTTCATATTCATTGGGAGAAAATGAGCAGACTTTGTCAATCTGTCTATAATAACCCAAATTGCATCGTTTCCTGAACGAGTCCTTGGTAATCCTGACATAAAGTCCATTGAAATGTCATCCCATTTCCAGACAGGAATCTCCAATGGTTGTAGTTCACCAGATGGCTTCTGATGTTCCACTTTGGCTTTTTGACACACCAGACATGAAGACACATATTCAGCTATTTCTTTCTTCATCCTTGGCCACCAAAAGTTTTTCTTCAGGTCTTGATACATCTTAGTTGATCCAGGATGAATGCTCAACATACTTTTATGTGCTTCTTCTAGAATTATCCTTCTCAGATCAACATCATCCGGTACACAAATTCTGCTTCTGATTCTCCAAATTCCATCTGATCCTTCTTGTAATCCCATATCCTTTTCATTCGCCTGCAATTCTCTCAATTCTTGTAATTGTAAGTCTTTTTTCTGCCTTTCACCTATCAGCTTTAGAAAATCATTGGTTATCTTCAAAGTTCCCAAAGTCATACTTTTTGAAGATTTCAACTCCATACCCAAGTTCATATCTCTGAACTGTTGTATCATCTCCATCTCTTTTACCATTAAGGATGCCATATGAATGGATTTCCTGCTAAGTGCATCTGCTACCACATTTGCTTTTCCTGGATGGTACTTCAAATCAAAATCATAATCTTTAAGAAACTCCATCCACCTACGCTGCCTCATGTTTAATTCCTTCTGATCGAATAAATACTTTAAGCTCTTGTGGTCATTGAACACTTCAAACTTGACTCCATACAAATGGTGTCTCCAGATTTTCAGAGCAAATACCACCGCTGCCAATTCTAGATCATGTGTCGGGTAGTTCATTTCATGTGGTCTCAACTGTCTAGAAGCATAGGAAACCACCTTCCGTTGTTGCATCAAAACACAACCTAAGCCCATCTTAGAAGCATCGTAATAAACCACAAAGTCTTCTTGTGGATTAGGCAAAGTTAAAACTGGAGCAGATGTAAGCTTCATTTTTAGTTCTTGGAAACTTCTCTCACATTCTGGCGTCCAATCAAAAGATTGATTCTTCCGGGTTAGACGAGTCATTGGTAAGGCAATTCGAGAAAATCCTTCAATGAATCTCCGATAATAACCAGCTAACCCTAGAAAGCTCCGTATTTCAGTGACTGAAGTAGGTCTCTCCCAGTTCGTTATAGCTTCAATTTTAGAAGGATCCACAGACACTCCTTCGCTTGAGATTACATGGCCTAGAAACTTTACCTCCTTCAACCAGAATTCACATTTAGACAACTTGGCATACAACTGCTTCTCTTTCAGAATCTGTAATACCACTCGAAGATGCTTTTCATGTTCCTCCCACATCTTAGAATAAATCAGAATGTCATCAATGAAGATAATAACAAACTGATCTAAGTATGAATGAAACACTCGATTCATGTAATCCATGAATACAACTGGGGCATTGGTTACTCCGAAAGGCATCACAAGATACTCGTAATGACCATAGCGTGTTCTAAAGGCTGTCTTCGGAATATCCTCAGACTTGACATGAATCTGATGGTATCCCGATCGTAGATCAATCTTGGAAAATACAGTAGCACCTCTCAATTGATCTATCAAATCATCAATTCTGGGCAAAGGATATCTATTCTTCACTGTCAATTTGTTCAACTGACAATAATCTACACATAATCTCATGCTTCCATCTTTCTTCTTGACAAGTAATACTGGCGCTCCCCATGGTGACACACTAGGCCTGATGAAATGTTTCTCCAACAACTCCTCAATTTGCTTCTTCAGTTCTGCCAGTTCAATAGGTGACATACGATATGGGGCCTTAAATATTGGTTCTGCTCCTGGAATTAAATCAATTGAGAATTCTATCTCGCGTTCTGGAGGTAAACTTGAGATATCCTCAGGAAAACTTCAGGGAATTCAGAAACAACTGGCATCTCGATTGCTTTAGATTCACCATCTCCTTTGGAAAGAGTAAACAAGGCAAATAATTGAATTTCACCTTGTAAGGCAAAGATCTTGAGATTGTCAGAAATAAGATTTTCTTCTGATGGAAATATCACGGTCTTGTTATGACAATCCACCAAGACTCGATTCGCCGATAACCAGTTCATCCTTATAATTACTTCCAGATCCTTCAAAGGTAAACAAACAAGATCGACAAGAAAATTTCTACCTTCTATGAGCACAGAACAATCGTTACACACCTTAGTAGTCCTAAGTTGTGTACCGGTGGGAGTGGAAACAGTCAGATCATATATCATAGATTTCACAGGTAATTGAAGACGTCTGACACACTCCTCAGAAATAAAAGAATGAGTAGCACCAGAATCAAACAACACAGTTAAAATAGTACCATTGATCTCACACTTACTTTGCACAAGATCGTCTGCTTGGTCTGCCTCTAAACCACTGATGGCAAAGACTCTTCCTGTTGCCGGTTGCAATCTTTGGTCTGTTGACCCCCTATTCTGTCTTGGAGGTTGATCAACACGCGTGTTTCCTCCACGACCTCCCTGATAATCAGAACCTCTTTGATGATTCATAGTGTTGTTGTTGTTGTTTTGGCAGTTCTGGGGACAATTTGGACTGATGTGACCTTTCTGATTACAACGATAGCAAGTGACATCTTCAAGACGTCTGTTACAATCACGTATATGATGGTTATCTCCACACTTTAGACATCTCATATTGTTACGTCTTTCGGAAGATGATGATGATGATCCTCCCTTGAAACGACTTGGATAGTACGATCCTCTCCTTTTGAAAGCAACGGGTTGAGGTTTCAGTTGTCTATTGGCCTTTTCTTGTGCCAACCTGGCTTGGTGATTTTCTTCAAAAATTCAGCATTTATTAATCAAGATGGGGAAACTCTGAATTTCTTGATATCCGATAGCCTCTTTGATTTCAAGATTCAGCCCGTTCTCGAATTTGACACATTTTGAGGCTTCAGCACCAGCCTGTTGAAAAGGAGGGTAAAAGAGAGATAATTCTTCAAATTTTGCAGCATACTCACCAACAGACATTGAGCCTTGTTCCAGCTCCATAAATTCCAGCTCTTTTCGGCTTTTCACACTCGCTGGAAAATATTTCTGCAGGAAACAGTCTTTGAAGTTGATCCAGTCCAAAGGTCTGTCACTTTCAATCATACGAGTTCTGGCATGTATCCACCAGTTTTCTGCTTCCTCAACCATCATATAAGTGGCATACTCCACCTTTTTGAATTCTGTGCAGGGAAAGGCTCGGAAGATGTGCTCCATTTCCTTAACCCATAGGTATGCTACCTCCGATTATAACCTCCTTTGAATTGTGATGGCTTCCTTTTTAGGAAGTGATCTAATCTGTAAAGTCCTCCAGCACTTCTTGGTTGATTTTGCCTCTCTATGGCTTCAGCCAAGCGGTTGAAAGCAGCTGCCATATCGTTGTTGTTGTTGTTGTTGTTGTTGTTGTTGTTGTTTTTTGCCATCCTACATTCGTAGTTTGGTTTATACTAATTCTATGAGAAAATATACTGTATTATAACATAACTATAAGTATTCTACAGTTTATCAGTTAAGCAATAAATTATATAACACATTTATCATATTACCAAACAGTAATCAAACAAATCATTTTGTAATTTATCAGTTAGGCAAATCATATAGCACATACTTAACATAGTTTCAAACAAGTAATCAAACAATTCACATAGTATATCAAGAATGAATACATGTCATAGCAATTGGTCCTGAATTTTTGAAAACGCTCTGATACCACCAATGTGACGTCCCGTATAATTTTCCGAATAAATTTTTCGTGTTTTAAAAATCATTTTTGAAATTTGTAATAAGTCATGTAAAAGTTGATAAACGCGGATTATTATCATACATACTAGTCGTGAATAACTAAAGTCATGAAATACTTATATAGCGGAAACGATTTAGAAAAATACAGTACAAGAAACATTATATTATTATTACAAGCCATCAAATTAAAATAAAGTCAAATTCCAAGCAATAATTCACGTAAACTCCATTCATGGCATCACTCTTCATTATGTGTAGCATTCACTGTAAAAATTAATGTAAGAGTGAGACAGAATATAGAATAATTATAAAATAAATAAAATTGCACAAACACAACCAACAAGGCATAATGATATGATGAATATGCTAAACAAGTTCATTTATAAATCTTTAATTAGTCACATGATGTCATGCTGGATCCATTTGGTTTGGTGGGAATACTGCAGTAAAAAGTCTCATAAAGACTCCAGTAGGAATTAGCATAACCATGAATCCCTACACCTTCATGGCTCCTGCAAAAGTAAGTGCACAAGTAGGAATTAGCATAACCATGAATCCCTACACTTTCATGGCTCCTGCAGTACCGAAGTACACAAGTAGGACTTAGCATAACCATGAATCCCTACACTCCATGGCTCCTGCAAAAATAGGGCTTAAACTCATCATAGAGTAACCCCCCACCAGGGTAGGCAATCATGGAACCCCTAAATTCCATGGTGCGTCCAAATGCTTATGATGCATGAATGCCTTTAATTCTCTTTGTCATTTAACATACCATGATATCAACATTTCCAAAACCACTTGGAAAACCACAAGTCCTCAAAGGACACATCACATATAATAATTTTCAGAATCATGGATTTACTGTTTCAACCACAAGTATCAATATCCGCAAGGCATTCATGTATATATATATATATATATATATATATATCAATTTAGTCATTCATAATTATTCACCACCAAAATACACAAACTGTATAATACTCATTAGACACTCATCAACATCCATAATACTTCATAATCCCTCAAGAATTCAATAATAAATTGTTACCCATAGAGAAAATATCATTTTCATCCATAATACCCATTATAAGTAAATTTCAGCATTTCCAACAGCGACATACGTTAGTAAAACAACCATAACATGAGCAAATCAAAACCTTTTCAAGTGATTCCACTTTCTGTAGTTCAATAATAAAATTATCTACAACTTTCATGAAGAACATAAATCCAAATTCCAAACAGAAACACCACTTATCCACAGAATACAAAATTGCCTCAAAGAGAGTTTTCAAAACGTACATATGATAGTATTTTCAACGTTTCTAGAGTTACAAAAATAATTTTGGCATGGGACCAGTTTTAAATTACGTCTAACACAAATATCTACAACTTTCATGAAGACACTGATCACTAATTCTCACCACAAAATTCCCAGTTTTAAAAATAAAATTCGTATTTCAGATTAACAGAATTACAGCTTGTACATACTTCAGTATTTTAGGCATAACTCGAGCTACAAAACTCCTTTGGACTTGAAACCACTTTATATAGATCCATAACATAAATATCTACAACTTTCATGAAGACATCAAAGTCTAAAAATGTATGTATAATTCCCAAAATATTCATATATGCACAAAACACAAGATAAGTATTTCAATCGGACATGCTGTAGTATTTTGATCATAACTCATGCTATACATATCCAATTCAGTCGGTTCAGGTCTCAAAATTCACATAACAAGAAGATCTACAACTTTGATGAAGACACCGATCACTAATTCTCACTACAAAATTCGCAGTTTTAAAAATAATATTCGTATCTCAAGTTAACAGATTTACAGCTTGATCATACTTCGGTATTTTAGGTATAACTCAAGCTACAAAAATCATTTTGACTTGAAACCACTTTCTACAGATCCATAACACAAATATCTACAACTTTCATGAAGACGTTAAAGGCTGATTATGCATGTATAAGTCCCAGAATTTTAATATATACACAAAACATAGGATAAATATTCCACACGGACATGTTGTAGTATTTTGGCTATAACGTTTGCTATACATATTCAAATCAATCGGTTCAGGTCTCAAAATTCACATAACAAAAAGATCTACAACTTTCATGAAGTCAAAATCAAATTCATACATTTTCAACTTCAAAACTAAGCCACAAGATACGAAAATAATACTGGAATCCTAGAACAGCATACAATTCTACCATTTCATAATTATTCACAACCCTATCCCCTCTTACTTGGATTGAAGATAGTTGGCTGATTGAAAATGGTCTCCTTGCTGTCCTAGCTTCAGATCGAAGGGCCTTGATGGAGAAGAGTAAATGAGAGTTTCAGAAGAGGTGTGTTTGTTTAATAAGGCAAAGGCAGTGGGAGACAAGCTTTCCATGAGTGGGTTTCTAGTGGGCTGTTAGTGGGAAATAATGATGGTTTAGATAGAAAGTGAGCTATATTAGTTGTCCACTTGTGCCGCCTGCCTAATGAAGTGGGTATGATTGAAGAAAAGTATACTAAAATATGCATAAAAGGACAAGATTGGAGTCAAACGTTAATCTGACGCTGAATACCGACTGGAATTCCACTCGGTCAGCCTCTAAACCGACTGGAAACTGCCAGTCGTGTGAAGAAGAAGAGAATCCGAGTCCCTCTCGCTCAAGCGAATACCGACTTGCTTGAGCGAGTGTCATACAATGCACTGGCAGAGGGGGTTTCGCTCAAGCGAATACCGACTCGCTTGGGCGAGTCATACCGTCCTCGCTTGGGCGAAGTAAGAAGAACTGAGTGAAATGAATGATTATGCATCAGGTTCCTTCTCGCTCAAGCGAAATCCGACTCGCTTGAGCGAGTCATTCAATCCTCGCTCAGAATTCCTCCGAAACCGACTCAAGTACTCTTGTTCTCACTCGGTAGAATCCGTCCAGACCGAGTTCCCTCTCACTCAGACTTTCACTCGGTAATTTGTTCCGAATCTGAGCCTTCACTCACTCGGGTTCCACTCGGTAAAACCTTCCAGAAACTGACTCCCACCTAATTGGACATTCACTCGGAACTGTGTCTTCTTGAAACTCTCGGTCAGATCTTCCTTCCCTTGAAGTGACTCAATCGGAGTTGCCCCACTCAGATTCACTCAGAAAGCACCTCACTCGGATATATATATTCGTCTGAAAATGTTCTCAGTCGGCCACTTCTCCTTTTTGAATGGATCCACTCAGAATTTTTCCACTCGGTTATATTACAATTGAGAGGTCATTCGGAGTTAACCTTTCTCTGTTCCAGAGTCACTCACCTGAAGTGACTCACTCGGTATATACTTTAGTCGGCGTCAGGGAAGTTCAACTCGGAGATAGACCACTCGGATATTTATTACTCAGAAATGAGTTTTTCCTTCAATTGGACGTACTTCACTCGGAATGCTGCAATCGGAGAAGTTTCATTCGGAAAAGGAAGCACTTCACAAGGTTTGACTCAGAAACGAGTCACTTGGAGGCGTTTGACTCGAAATCGAGTCATTCAAGGGTGTTTGTCTCGAAATTTTCACCCAGAAATGGTTCTCTCGAACACACTTCACTCCGAGGCCATGACTCTACTCGGTAGTGTCCTTCTCGGTCATGTTTTACTCGGAAAACATGACACTCACTCGGAATTCCAACCTTCAATCGGAATTTCTCTTGTCACTCGGAATTTCATCATTCACTCGGAACAGATCCCTTTCTTCACTCGGATTGTCTCATCTAAGACATATTTCACTCGGAAAATGGACAATATCACTAATGGTCCATATAAAATCAATGATTATACACAAAAATGGAATTTTTGGGATATTACAGACCATCCACAGGGTATTTATTCACTGATTATCACTTACAGACCTTCCATACTTCATAATTTACAAAATAGGACTATTATTAAAAACAGGATGTTACATATAACACCCTCTGTTACACCTTAATAAAATATATAAAATTTGTAAATTTTTTTTAAAAGATATGATTGTTAAAAAGAAACTATCAGAATAAATTACATACATTATTTCTGAAATACCTCATAAATATTATTAAAACTTTATAAAGTATTTGTACATTCATCCGAAGAAAATAAACATTAAACATTATAAGAAAGAGAGGAAACTCCATGACCCAAAAACAGTTACTTATTAACATTATTTATTCAATGGACCACGGTATTCATACCGAGCTCCCTTTCTAGAACGTGCTATATCTACTGCCGAAATTCTTCGATCCTTCCCTCTGAACCATCAATTTAGAATATATGAAACAAAAACACGGAGAAAGGAGTGAGAAACAGAATATAATATTCTCGAATAAGACATAAGCAACAAAGGGTTTTCACAAAACCAATACATAATAATATCAGTCACAATCACATACACAATCAATTATGAATGCATGAATGTTATGCAATATCTTCATCATAACTTACCTATATATGTGGGCCCTTAAATTTTAATTTGCACTGGGCCAACCAGGAGTTTACACTGTTCCATAAGTCCGGATAATAATAATATGAACAGTTCAACTGGCATGGAAACACTTAGAGACTAGTCAGATTGAGAAAGTTTTTATTGTGAAAGTACCCGACACTAGGGAGCTACCCCAGGTCCCCTGAAGTACCCTTTCACACCCTCTCATCCTAAGGCTCGTAATTAAGCCTCCCCTAATATATCCTCGGTTTCTATAATCCGTCCCCAAACAATATCATTTCATTTCACTTTAATAATTCATGATGCATGAACTACTCACGTATTGAGTTGATTAAGGCTTTTAGAAACTCAATTATTAAATACCTTAAAGGTTTACAATATCATTTTAATAAACTGTACAATTTCGCAATTCTCTGAATTTCTGTTCCATAGAAATAAATTTGGTACAGTTTTCGAATCTCACTGAAATTGAGTTTCTAAGCCTTAAATATCTAAAAACTTTCTCATATAAAACTTTACATAATCTTTCTCAAATTGAATCTTAACAAGATCAAATTTAGGGATCTTAATTATTTCCAAATATTCTTTAGTTATTAAGTTGAAAAAATAAAATAATTTTCTTTTGAAAATTTTTAATTAAAAGCGAATAATCTTTAAATCATTAATCAGTTTTTTTTTAATTTAAGATTTAATTATCTCAACTTGTTATAAATTAATTTTCATAAAATGTCTACTGTCTAAAATAAATATTAATTTTTTTATTCTAAATATAAAAATAATTTCTAAAAAGAAATAAAAGATTTTAAAATAATAAAAATTTAAAGAGTAAGGTAAGAAATTCTTACTGAGTTTTAGCTTTCTATCATGCTCGCTATATGCTCAAACTCCACATTACAATATCAACAATCAAATATTATCAATCACAGTGAAACATCATCAATCACAAATATAATCAATCATAATCAAATCAATTAAATTAAATATCATTAATACATATCATAATACAAAATTTAATGATTATTTATATAGTCAATTTGAGTCCTTTTGGTCCATTCCTCGCATAGGTATATGTAAGTCCATATAATCCAGTCCTTGCATAGGTATAGTTCAGTCCATATGGGTCATAGTAGTCCAAGTCCTTGTATAGGTATAGTCCAGTTTATATAGGTTATAAAAGTCCAAGTCCTTACATAGGTATGTTAGAGTTAGTTAAACCAGATATTTAATTTAAGATTTATTATAAATTTTAAGTTAAAAGGTTAATATTTTTAAAATACTAATCTTATTAAATTTAAAAGGAGTAGGGGACTCCTCCCATTATTCTTATGTCTTTTCATATTATATTCTTATCTCACTCTCCCTTACCTTGAATTGTTACCTAAAAGAGATTTGCTTTGCGCCTCCAATTTCTAGAAATATTAATACCAATCTTATTTCAGTATAGGCATAAGATGAAGATTAAGATTACTACTTAAAACAAAAATGGTAAATTTTGAATAGTGACTAGTGAATAGTAAATCGTGAATATTAACAGTAAATAGTAAAACGTGAATAGTAACGGTAAATAGTAAATCATGAATAGTAATAGTAAATAGTAAAACGTGAATAGTAACAGTAAATAGTAAATCGTAAATAGTAAGGTAACTAGTAAAACATGAATAGTAAAGGTAAATAGTAACATTAAATAGTAATTTACTATTTAAATAGTAATTTACTATTGAAATAGTAATTTACTATTGAAATAGTATTTTACTATACAGAATAGTAACTTAAAATAATATTATTTCTAAATAGATTTCTAAAAACGATATAAAAATAACCCTAAAAAATATAAAAGTGAGGTATTCGTACCTTAGAATTTTAGCAGAACCTTCTTCCAAAAAAATTTACTTCTCTCTCACTTCCACCACTATCTCACTAGCACTACTATATTAAGAAAACTTAATCTGAAATTATGAATTCTAAAGAAGAATTCCTTCGGTATTTATAGGAAAAAAATTTACTATGCATTCCATTATTTTAATATAAAAGTACTGTGCATTTTTGAATTTTTTATTCCTGGTTACTGTACATGTAACGTCCTAGGTTATTTTGCATTTATTTTTTTTTATTTCAAAGGATTACATCTTACAATAAAATTTTCCTTTTCTTGAAAATTAATCGATATTTAGAGAAAAACAATTTAATTTGAACACAACGAATGAGAGAAAGGGTGTCAGGACTTCTCATTTGAGTGAGGCCCCTACTCGTTTAAGCGAGATTCCGGACTCTCACTTAAACGAGGTTCTATTCACTGGAGCGAACACCTTTCACACATCGGATTATTCAAGACATGCAACCGGACTCTCAAAATTTCACTTTAAAAGTGGTTCGGTAAACCCCAAAGAGTTACCATGGAAGCGTATGCAAGTAACAGTGATATATTTTTAAAATATAGTTTTACATCTGATCCGGTCTTAATTTAACACAACTAATAATTATACTACGAAGTTTTATACACACATATGACTCTATCAAGAGTCACTCAAATTCACTCGGACCCTGGCACCGTTCTCCCCCTTGGCGCGGCTCCATGGCTCCTTCCCCTTCCCTGTCTCTGGTTACTAAAAAAAAAATATGCAAGGGTGAGTGTTTGGTATAATAATTAATATAGAACGGCATTTAACACTATACATGCATATTGATACATACACATCAAGCATCACCCGTAAATAAACATACCAAACATAGAGTTTTTCATGCAGTAACTGTATTAAACCAATTACGCAATTCCATCACATTCCTCACATTCATTACATACATCACATTCATTACATGCATCACGATCACAACTGACTCTCATACAATCTGACTCCTAGTATCCGGATACTAAAGGATTGGCCTTCAGCTGGGGGTCCTACTTGACACCCCGTGAACCCTGCTTGGTTCACCGAGTCCTGCTTGACTCTCCACCTCGACCACTGGGTCCTACTTGACCACTGGGTAGCTCAACTAGGCACGAAAACCACGGGAGCCGGAAATGAGGGGCTATCATATACCGTCGACCATCCCATACCACATAATCATTCAACAGTTTACCTTTCTCATAATAATATCAATTCCTCATCACTCGGGTAGCCTGCTTGCTAACCCTTCGTCACATAACACTGATCATTTCTCATTAGATGTCACAAGATCATACATGATAAACTCATCCACATCCGATCCTTCACTAATTAATGTACTCAGTCACACATGCACAAACATAAACACACAACTACGTTTAGCAACATTTTTCTTAACTTGTTTACGTTACTTCAATGACCTAATTAAGAAGTGAGTCCTATTCTAATTAATTATAACCCGAACACCCCCCTTACTTTGGTTCCACGCTTCGATGATCTGCTCTCTGTGCCGATTTCTTTCTCTGCGCACCGGTTCTGCAGTCTCAACTCCTTCACTCAGTCTTCCGTTGCTTAGCCTACTACCTACGAATCATAAAGTATAGCTCATCACCTCAACGCCCTTAGTTCATGGACAACATCTGGACTCATGCTCACCAGAGGAGTGGAGAACAGCCACGAATATAGCCATGCATGGCTCTTAACGGCCAAAGAATAAAAGAAATAATGGAATTACAATTGGATTGGATCAGTAACCTCACCTTGAAGTCCCGATCACAGGAATGGGGTTAAATTGAAGTTTAGACACAAATGGAGTCCCTCTCCAGCACATACAAATCAGCGTTAAGAGAGGAGAGAAAAACGAAAGAGGAGGAATAGACCAACAGCAAGGTAACTTGTAAAATAATGAAGAGGGAAAGAAGAGAATTTCCTTATATATATAGCTCATGGGCAAGATCGTCTTTTCCTTTATTTTATTTGTATTCTTACTAAATTTAATCAATTTTTCACTATTTTAAACTATTGCATAGTTATCAAATCAATTACACGTGTTTATTCCCTCAACGTTTAAGTATTCACAATCCTCTAATAATTCGCAAGAGTATAGGCCCGATATAAATATCGGCCCCCGACATCCTAACTTAGTATTCATACCTCGGAAATCCGAGCTACAACCTGAGAGATCGGATACCTTATCCGTGCTCACCTCTTGGTTACGTAAATCCGTTGTTTCAGTCATTATGAGGTTAATCCGGTCTCTAACCTCGCGTGAGGCGCTCTCCTCACAACGGTTGGACCAGACCGCCTAGCCCTGCCCGCTCATCTCCTACACTTCCGATCTTTAACTCCGCCTGCTCGCGCTTCAGATACCGACCTCGACACCGGCTTTTCCAATCTTTGGCTCGGACAGGACAAATATTAAATAAAACTTCTAAAATATTTACTAACATTTCCCATTTCTTATAATTCTCATTAAAACATCAGGGACGTTACAGTACATCTTTTGAAAATTTCGTACATGCACAGTGTTTTGTATAGTAACTGTCGGCAGAATTATTAAGCTAAATAGTAACCTTGCACTCGGTATATTTTAAATATTCAAAATGAGTCCTTTTTGAAATTTAGCGATATTATATCAGTCCTTACTAATTTTATAACAAGTAATATAAAGTTTAAATTTTAAAAATCTAAAATTGTTTGTTAATAAAAATTTATTGATACGTTCCTAATTTTTTTAACGATGGAAAAAAATAAAGATTTTTTCTCAAACCGATAATTTTTAGATAAGTCTACTTAAAATGGATTTTAGAAAATTTTCTTATAATTTAAATTCACTTTCTTATAAATATTTTTAATTTTAGGTCACTTTATATGAATTTAAAATTATTTAAAATATATTATTTTATTAAAAAAATTCAAAAATTCCAAAAAATCATAAATAATACGTAGATTAAAAAGTTCTAAAGAACCATAATCTAATTACTTCAAAATTTTAATATAAAAATAAAAATAGGGGTGTTACAGGGTGGGCTTATGCGGACCAGCCCGTTACGGGGCGGGTTGGCCCGTATACCCAGCTCTAGTTCCAACCCACCTTCCAACAACCATTTTCCTAACCTATTTTTCAGCCCCATATCTCCCTCGTTTTCTTTTCCTATACTAAACACCCTCCACCAACCCTTATAAGACCTCCCAAACTCTAGCTCCTACCCTTTGATGGGTCAGATCCCCTTGATTGGCTTTTCCAAGTCAATCAATATTTCACCTGACACCACATAGCCCCCTTACCCCCTGACCTTAGCAATGTCCATTTCACACTCTTTCACCTAGCCTTAACTAGGTCTGGATCTCCAAAAACCCTTTGATTTATTGGTTCCATCCAAGGACATAATGTCACTATTTTGGTAGATACAGGAAGCTCCCATAATGTTCTCCAACCTAGACTTGCCTAGTTTCTCTTACTACCTATCTCAAATATCCCTTAATTCCCAGTTTTGGTGGGCAATAAGGCCTATATCTATTGCTCGGGCCTGTGTTCTAATACCTTTCTAAAGATCCAAGACCACACCTTTGAAATTCCCTTCCCTTCTACCTTTTTTAGTCCTTTGCATGACCTTTTTCATTAATTTAGCTCTAATCACCCTCAGAGAGGATTCTGCCTCCCCTCAATTGGCCATATTTCACCAATTGCTCTGCCTTAGCCATACCCATTCCATTGCCCACACTGACACCCCCACCCTTACCCTCCCTAACTAGGTTCCTACCCACTCAGACACTATTACCTTACCTCCCAACCTCCCTAGCTGTATTCACTCCCTCCTTAAGGAATTTATCACCGTTTTCACTAAACCTTTAAGCCAACATCTTTTCCGTGACCATAATCACCATATTCCCTTTCTACTTAACACCTCACCTATTAACATCAAGCCTTATCGTTACCCTCATACCCCAAAAAGAAGCCATGGTAACCCTTATTTCCGACTTACTTAAAAGGGGCTTATCAAGCCTAGTACTAGCCTCATTCATCCCTTGTACTCTTGGTACCAAAAAGGGATAGCTCATGGCAGCTCTGTGTTGACTATTGAGCCTTGAATACAGTGACTATCAAAGACAAGTTCCCTATCCCAACCATTGATGAGCTATTTGATGAACTTGGTTCTGCTACTGTTTTCTCTAAGTTGGACCTATGTTCTAGCTTTAATCGGATTCGAGTTGCACTTGATGACACTCACAAAACAGTTTTCCAAACCTTTGATGGCCACTACGAGTTCTTGGTCATGCCATTTGGGCTCACTAGTGACCAAGGGGTTGATCCCGACCCAAACAAAATTCCAGCAATGGTAAATTGGCCAGAGCCATGTTCACTCTCGTCTCTCAGAGGTTTTTTGGGCCTTACTGGATTCTATCGATGTTTCGTATGCCAGTCTCGACTCTCTTCTCACAGATTTATTAAAGTCACAGTCTTTTACGTGTTCACGGGAGACCTTTTTGGCCTTTACAACTCTGAAAGAAATTTTATGCAAGTTACCTACACTAATTTTGCCTAATTTTTCTAAACCCTTCGACCTGGAAACTGACGCTTCTTTAGTAGCCTTAGGCACTGTTCTCTCTCAAGATGGTCGTTATCTAGCTTTCTTCTTCAAAAAGCTCTACCCTCGTCAATAGCAAATGTCTGCATATTTAAGGGAGATGTTAGCAGTTACAGAGGTAATAAAAAAATGGAGGCAATATTTAACCGGGAATTCATTTCGTATCATCACAGATCAACAGAGTCTCAAAGATCTTTTAGCATAGGCCATCCATACACCAGAACAACATAAATAGGCACTTAAATTTTAGAGATTTACCTTTTCAATTATATATCGTCCTGGAAGGGAAAACAAGGTTGCTAACGCCTTGTCCCGTGTTTTAGATCCCTTGGAAGCTACCCCATCCATTCTGAATAGCCTCTCATCTCCTATTCCTTCCTTGTTCACTGAGTTACAACAATTTTACTCCTTCCCTAACTACCTCATATTAACCGCTCAATTATTATAGTCATCTCCAAATTTCCAATTTAAAAATGGATTCCTTTACTTTGAATATCAACTGTACATACTTGACAAGTCTCATTGGCAGTCCATACTCCTGCATGAGTTCCATTCCTCTCATTTAGCTGGCCATTTTGGAGTCAAACAAACAGTGGCTAGACTAGCTGCTTTATTTTTCTAGCCCTCTATCTGCAAAGACGTTAAAACTCTGGTTCAAACTTACACCATCTGCTAGCAGAACAAATATATTCCATTTTAAAAAAATACGGACTACTTCAGCCCCTACCTATTCCTAACAAAGTGTAGGGGGGACATCAGCATGAATTTTATTACCAGTTTACCTGTTTCTTATGGTCACATTATCTAGGTCCTGGTTGATTGGTTATCCAAACATGCACACTTCATTGGCCTCCCTACTTCATTCATAACCCCTGTCTTAGCCTAGAGATTCATGGTTAAGGTTCACAACTCCATGGCATGCCTCGCTCCATTGTTTTGGATAGGGACAAAATATTTCTAAGCACCTTCTGGACCATGCTTTTCAAGCTGTAGGGAACCCAACTGAAATACAGTAACGCCTATTATCCAGAGAGAGACGAAAAACAGAGGTCCTAAATAGGGGAATCAAAGCATATATGCGCTGTTTCACCACTGATTATCCCATATTCTGGTTCAGATTCCTCCACCTGTGCGAGTACTAGTTTAACACGACGGGTCACTCATCAATAGGGATGACGTCGTACCAGGCCGTCTACAGGAGAGCCCCACCGTCTATCCCTGATTTCGTACCGCAAAGCACCGAAATAGCTCTGTTAACCTCTTCCCTGCAACAAAGGCAAAACATTCTTCCTCAGCTCAAAACTAATCTCACAAGTATAAGGCAATGCATGGCATCCCAGGTCAACAACACAGGCAAGATATTACCTTTCAACGCGGCGATTGGGTTCTTCTATGACTCTGACCCTACCGCCAACAATCTGTAGTGTCGCGTCTGTTGCAAAAGCTAGCTAAACAATAGTTTGAGCCCTTTAAGGTGTTAGCACGCATCGAAGTCGTAGTGTATGCTATCCAGCTTCCAACAAGGTCAAGGATCCACAATGTCTTCCACGTCTCTCTCCTTCATCACTGCCATGGGGATCCTCGCAGTTTCTACTCGTCATTGCCCACAGATTTGGTCCTACCGAAAGACGAAGCACCTAGAGCCCCTGCGTCCTTCACTACAAACGTAGACCCTCACTCTTTCCCCCAAAATAACTTCAATTTCCCATAATTCATCTAAACAAGGCATTGCTTCACTTCCTGAGACAAGCCCATGTGTCTCTAACGCTCCACGTGCCTCTATAGTCGAGGATTCTCCAGAAACAATTGTTCCACTTCTAGTTTCAAACAAAGACCTTGAGGACAAGGTCGTTCAGGAAGGGTCAGGTATTGATAGGCCCAAACGCAATAGAAGGAAACTAGGATGGCTGAAGGATTGCACACTCAAATAGTTTTAGCCCATATTAGCCCAATCTGAGATTACCACCTTATTACCTTGTTGTTTTACTTTTACTTTAATCAAATTATGTTGCTTTTGCTATATGTACTCATCAATTCTGTTATGAAAAGATACGAAAAAGAAATTAAAAATTTGCCTTCTCTCTCTAACAGAATCCCATCTGATAGGATTTCCTCCTCATAACTAAAATCCTATCAATTTGTTTTAAAAAATAGCATTTGACATTGGCAGCGTACTAAACATATTTGATCTATGAGAGACTTATCATTTGACCTCTTTGAGGCCTATCTCGTTTATAAAAAGCACTAGACTTAGGTTTTATAAAAAAATATTATTTAGTTAAACAAATTAGAACTTTAAAAAACTATTAAATCTTAAGGTTTGACCTATTTATCAATATCTAAAATATATATATAATTGATTTATTATAATATATTATCCTATATAATAAGTATCGCATTAAATAGAATATAATATTTTCTTAACACATTGGATCAGGGGGAAATCTAAAAAACGGAAATTAGAAGGTCCAAATTCCATTTTATTTATAAACTATTCATACACTACTACAGTCCAAGTTTTCTTTTTTCTAGATAATAAGAGCATAAATAATATTTTGCCAAAACTCAGGTGTAATTTCTTAAGTTCTTTTGACATACTTCTTGAGTCAAAATTAGAATTTTACTTTAATACTTCATAAAATATTGGTCGACCCAATGCTTTATTTCTGTCCTAGTTGATCCTAATTCGACATTAGAAGTATATTGATTTTTCAGCAATAACCGAATACTTTTGTCTATAAATACTGCATATTTTATTCCATTCATAAATCTATTTTTTTCTTTCCTATGAGTTCTAATCTCAATTAAAATACTAGTTTTTACTGTTCATATATTATGATTTGAATATACTACACCAATTCGTTATGTATGGATGATGAGATTCCATTGATACAGAGCCAATCGTTCTTTTGATCATTTGAACTAAAAATAGGAGAAAAATTTTAGATTTGATCCCCTTTAAATACACTTATTAAAAGAAATTATGAATTTTAATTGTGACTAAACCCATAACAAGTTGAGTATAAGTCTTAACCCATAACAACTTCAGTATAGATGTTTTCCAGTGATTTCCTTTCCTTTTACCTCTGTTTTATTTTTTCATTTAAAAGCTACAAGTTAAAAGAATGGATTAAGAATATGAATCTTTGGTTACATGACAGAAGCAATAATTCGTTTTATTTTACAAAATTAGTTATTGTTAATGTTTTAAGTTTACGTCAATTTATAATATTAAATTAATTATAAATAATTTAAAATATTAAGTGATTATAAAGAACACATATAAAAAATAATAAATATTTATAATTTTAATAATTTCCAAATTAAAATCATCATACATATTTTTAGTAATAGTTCATCTAATTTTATCTAAGAATTTTTTGGGTATATCACACGGGTTAGGAAAAAAAAGTTAAAAATTTGTTTATGATAATGTAATAAAAATTTATTAATGATATTCTAAGAGTATTCTTATGAAAAAGGCTTTAAAATGTTTTTAGTCATTATAAATAAAGGTTTTTTGATTTTAGTCTTTATAATTTTTTTTACCTCCCTTTTTTTGAATAATTTGATCTTAACCCCTATTTTAAACTTGAATTTATTAATTGTTGATATAACTAACTAAATTATACATTAGCTTACTTATATTATTATGGCATGTGTAATTTAGAGTTAACATGTTAGTTTACTGAGTTAAAATATAATTTTTAATTGTTAAAGTTATTTCTAAATATGTAAAAAAATAAAATTGTTAATATTTTTATGATTAAAAACTATATTTTAACTAGTCAATGTTAAGAAGCAATTAGATATTTTATAAAATTTTAAGCAAAGTTAAACGTTTAATTTATGTTACATAATGCAATTACTAATTTATTTTAATTATAGAGATCTTGTAATTAGGGGTTAGTCGCAAATATTTCATATTCCATTTTTCGGGTCTAGGTTCATGTTATGCTTATATCTTTACACATGTATCCTTTTTGTATCAATGAAATTATTCTAGATTATCATTTGATATGGTCTCAAAGCTATGGATAAGACACCATAAACCTAATGTTTGAACGACTAGGGATGGTAATATGGGTTGGGCCCATGAGCTGGCCCATTTGACCCGTTAAAATGGGTCGGACTGGGCCAACATCTGAAGCCCGATTTTCCAAATAAGCTCGGCCCGTTAAATAGAATGGGCTCTCATGCGTAGGACCGGACTGCCCCTGTTGGGCTTGTATTAATATATATATATATATATATATATATATATATATATATATATAGATATATATATATTTTAATGCATAATAACCTGTGCTTCACGTCTTGCTTCTGTGTGTGCTTGCTTCATTCGCGTCTTACACGAGACCACCGAAGGGTAACTTTCTTAACCAACCAATCCTTTGATGCATATTAATAGTTCAGTGGTAGATTTTAACCAACCAATCCTTGATGCATATTAATAGTTCAATGGTAGATTAATTATATACCGCAATGCAATAGTCCATTAATGAAATAAAATTAATTTAAACTTTTAATGAAATAAATTGAATTAGTTATAAAAAACTTAGTTTTAAAAAAGGTGAAATCTAATTTTTATATCTAAAGTTTTTTTTTTAAAAAAGACTTAAAAATAGTCCAAATTTAAAATAAAAAATAGCATATATAATTCTTTTAAAAAAAGGCTGGCCCGTTTTGGCCCGCGGGCCACATGGAATACGAGTCGGGCTAATGTTTTGGTTTGTTTTCCTATTCTGTCCTAGCCCAACCTAGTCCGTATTTTGACAGGCTTATGCGGGCCATGACCCGGCCCAGCCCTTTGACCCGTTTTGCCATCCCTATTGACGAATAAGATGCTATGGTTTTGCACGGGTTCAGACCTCTTTAGCACAATCACCCATTACTAATTTCTTGACCATGCCAATAAGCATTAAGTTGGATGGTCCTAACTATGCCTTATGGTCACAGGTTGTTTAGATGTACATCTCAAGCTAGGAGAAGTCCTCGTACATTAAAGGAAAGTTAGGGTCATCAACCAAACTTAAAGGACAAGTTATACAGGCGAATGAAGGAATGTGCATTCATTGTGGAAACATAAGCACACGCGGGATAACTGTTTCAAATTACATGGATATACAGATTGGTGGAATGTTACAGGGCAAGAAAAAATGAAGCACCATTACTGCTTTAGAAAGCATAGGTCTTGCTGCAATAGATACCATGAAAGGTAATTTCTCACTAGTTCCCATGAAAAATTCTACTGCCGCAGACTCTCTGATCTATGTAAATATGGCCATGCTCTTTATAACTCTCTTGCCTCTAATAATGGTGCTTGGATTATTGACTAAGGGGCTACAGATCACATGACTTTTGATCATAGTCATTTCTACCATACAACATAACATAACCTTGAAGGACATGCATTAGTAATGCCAATGGAGTACCATATCTTTTTCTTTATCTAACACTCTACTTGTCCCATCTTTATCTAATAAATTATTATAAGTGAGTCAAGTCACTAAAGATATGAATTGTGTTGTCTTAATATATCCTACTTTTGGCCTTATTCAGGATATTCTCAGCAAGGAGATTATTAGGCGTGGAACTGAGAATAAGGGATTATACTACTTGGATGACTTCAATTTTGGCATGACGAATCATGTATAACACTCTGTCAGTGGCAAAGAAAGACAAATTTGGCCGTGGCACTATCGGTTAAGGCACCCATCATTTCAATATTTACAACACCTATTTCCAAATTTATTTTCTCATGTAAAAGTTATAGACTTCAAATTTGATACATGTATGATATCCAAAAGCCATAGAGTCCCTTATCCAACAAGTTTCAATAAACGTATTACCCCATTTTCACTAATACACTCTAATGTGTGAGGTCCTTGTCTCGTTACTACTTCCTCTAGTTATCGTTGGGCTAAACCAAAAGGGTTATGGATGCCTTGACCCTGCTACAAATTGAACCTATATTACCATGAATGTGACATTTTTGGAGTCTAAGTTATTCTATCAAACTATGGTGCCTAATTTAGCTCTGCAAAGTAGATGATGCTAGTAGCACAAAATGAAACTTCCAATTGAAATATTGTAGAAGAACATGCATATTCTGTAACGCCCTGGAGTCAACTTGTAAATCCCAAGATAATTACCGTCATCATATAAAATCTCATGGATAACTTATTTTTCACCCGGTAATTATCAAGAGATTCACAACCTGATTCCAGAGGTTACTAATACAATATCAGAGTGCGCAAGCTTTTCATAATTGACTTCTTATTATTATACATAACATCAGAGTTTTATACATATTATATTTTACAACAGACACCTAGATCTCATAAAATATAAAGATGTAAAGTACCAAAACATAGCATATACATAATACAGTAATAGTAGTCACACAAGCAAGCATTATCATCAAAAGCCTTCATAATTCATCCATATTCAGCAACATCCACTTTGTCACATGTCTTCCTGGTTAACCACTAAAGGGTTGCCACAAGTAACAGAAAGAGTGAGATAAAATATTAAATAAATAGAAATCAAATTAGAACATACACAATCACAAGTAGGATGTTATGCGATGCAGATGCCAAACAAGTATTTTGTATTATACTTATGTTATTATACTTCGTTCTTTTATATGAATGAAAATACATGATGTATCCATTCTAGTAGGAACATCTGCAGTGATTTCCAACAATAACATTTTTACGGATATCCAACCGATACCGCGCCCCATAATACAACACCACATCGGATAACAATATCATAATATCAATAACAAGTGTTGCGGGACCCCCTTAAGGACACACTGCTTAGTCCTTAAGACGGTCATGGTATAAAACCACCGCAGAGGTCTGTTGCTCAACAGAGCGCGTTCCCCCACCGGGAACCCCCTCAAAGAACTCCTCTGTGGATTCTTTGAACGGCCAATGCATATGATGCATGAATGCATTAAATTATCAAATTCCTTTATAATTAATTGTAACAATAAAATTATTATAACAATCAATTAAGCATACTTTGTTTGTAATTCAAAGAATATGGAAACACATTTTCCATATTATTTATATCATAATTCAATCTTATGGAAACACATTTTCCATAATTTTTATATCATATTTCAAACATATGGAAACATATTTTTCATAACATTTAATAATTCAAAGAATATGGAAACACATTTTTCACGTTATAGTAATTGTTTAATATCATATTCTAAACTATTTGGCATCAATTTCTCAATTTAATTCAAATTAAATTAAAATCTAGCTAAATGAGTTTCCAAACAATTAAGCAAGCAATTCTAACTTAATTTCTATGTATTTAATATCCTATCTCCTCTTTCTTACCTCAATTGAAGATCCTTAAGCTTTTCTTATGCTAAACTCCCTTGTATTTCCTCAAATCTTCAAGTTTGCGTAATTTCTTCTTATGCAAAATTAAAGAGCTTGAGTATGACAATGAAGGTTTTGAAAACTTAAAGAGGAAGATGAAAGGTTATAGGATTAGTGAGGTTTTTGGTTTGAAGAAATTTGGAAGGTTGGAGCCTTATTTATAGGCTTCCAATCGCGGTTACTGCAACAAATTACTGTAGCAAATCACTGTAGCTGATCGAAGTGAAATGAGGCGGTGGGAAGAATGGAGAACTCTCATGAAGTTACAAGATTTTTCATGTGACGTTTTACTGTAGTATTTTACTGTAGCATTTTACTGTAGAAGATTTTTATTTTATTTTATTATTTTATTTTATTCTACGTTCCATTTTCGTTTAATTCCGTTTTAAGTCAGACTAAAAATATCCTTGTATTAAATTTCCTATTTTCTAGGATTCATTTCTTATTTTTCTGAGAAACTTTAATTTTTTCACTGTTTAATTACCGCTTCAAATTTAATTAAAAATTTGGGCTGTTACACATTCTGATTCAGAGACAAAGAAGCATCTTGTTAATTTTCATTATGATATGTTAGGAAATTAGATCCATTTCCATCAGAGAATTTTCTTAAAAGAATAAAGAAATAAAGTTAGGAAAGAACGCAATCGACACATAAAAATTTAACATGGAAAACTCTAAAACCCAGAGAAAAACCACGGCCGTTGTCAAAACTGACAACCAGAGAATAATATTATGTGAACAATTTATACATCACATAAACATCACTCTCATACACCTTAACAACCCCAAGTGCACCCACACTCTCAAAGCTCATTTCTCATAAAACTCTAACACAAGAGCATTACAACAGAGAAACAAGACTTAAAGTGTTTCCGGGTATTTCCCACTGGTGTTTAAGACCCCAGTATACCCATTTATAATTATGGATATTTGAACACTTTGTGCATTTATTACAAAGGCCTTAAGGCCTATATATAGCATAAGCCCTTATGTCTCTTTGCAACTCCAACCATTGTGGGACATTTTAATCAACCAAGTTTAACAATCTCCACCATGATTAAAGAAGTACAACATCTGCTTCAATTGCTTACACCGATAATCACTTGCTTTCATTGTCTATACCGGTAATCATTTCATTGTCTAAACTGACAATCATTGTCTTCATCGACAAACATTGTTCAAATAGAACAAACATACTCCTTCATAAAGAGTACGCCCAATTGGAACTGGGATATCCCAAGAATTTCTCATCCGACACATGTCGAAAACCTTGCTGAAAAATATGGTGCAACTTCCATGTTGGCTTCCTCCGGAAGTTCTTCAGCCATCGACAAAACTCCACCACACACCTTGCATCAATACTGCCAACCAATGCCTATGTGCAATTATGGATCCTTTAGCAATAACTTATCATTTTCCATGGCAACGCAGATGTAACGCCCTCTATTACACCTTAATAAATTCTAGAAAAATTCGTAATTTTTTTACTAAAGATATGATTGTTAAAAAGAAACTATCGGAATAAATTACATACATTATTTCTGAAATACCTCATAAATATTATTAAAACTTTATAAAGTAATTTTACATTCATCCAAAGAAAATAAATATTAAACATTATAAGAAAGAGAGGAAACTCCATGGCCCAGAAGCAGTTACTTAATAACATTATTTATTCATTGGACCACGGTATTCATACCGAGCTCCCTTTTTAGAACGTGATATATTTACTGCCGAGATTCTTCGATCCTTCCCCTTGAACCATCAATTTAAAACATGTGAAACAAAAACACAAAGAAATAAGTGAGAAACAGAATATAATATTCCCGAATAAGACATAAGCAACAAAGGGTTTTCACAAACCAATACATAATAATATCAGTCACAATCACATACACAATCAATTATGAATGCATGAATGTTATGCAATATCTTCATCATAACTTACCTATATATGTGGGCCCTTAAATTTTAATTTGCACTGGGCCAACCAGGAGTTTACACTGTTCCATAAGTCTGGATAATAATAATATGAATAGCTCAACTGGCATGGAAACACTTAGAGACTAGTCAGATTGAGAAAGTTTTTATTGTGAAAGTACCCGACACTAGGGAGCTACCCCAGGTCCCCCGAAGCACCATTTCACACTCTCTCATCCCAAGGCTCGTAATTAAGCCTCCTCTAATATATCCTCGGTTTCTATAATCCGTCCCCAGACAATATTATTTTGTTTCACTTTAATAATTCATGATGTATGAACTACTCGTATATTTAGTTGGTTAAGGCTTTTAGAAACTCAATTATTAAATACCATAAAGGTTTACAACATCATCTTAATAAACTGTACATTTTCTCAATTCTCTGAATTTCTGTCATACAGAAATAAATTTGGTACAGTTTTCAATTCTCACCAAAATTAAGTTTCCAAGCCTTAAATATCTCAAAACTTCTCATAAAACACTTTCCATATTTTTTTTTCAAATTGAAACTTAACAATCTTAAATTTAAAAATCTCAATTATTTCCAAATATCTTTAGTTATTAGGTTAGAACAAAATAATTTACTTTTGAAAATTTTATTTTACTTAAAGAGAATAATTCTTAATTTATTAAAAAAATACTTAAAATTATAAAATTTTTCTTTAAATTCAAGAATTAATTATTTTAACCTTTTTATAAAATAATTTTCATAAAATGACTTTTTTTTAAAAATAAATATTAGATTTTTTTACAAAATAGAGTTGATAAAATTAATTTCTAAGAAGAATTAAAATATTTAAGATAATAAAAATTTAAAGAGTAAGGTAAGAAAATTCTTACTGAGTTTTAGCTTTCCGTCATGCTTGCTATATGCTCAAACTCCACATCACAAGATCATCCATCACAATTAACAATCATAAATAATTAACAATCACAAAAATAATCAATCAAAATCAAGTCAATAAAGCATCATTTATAAATATTATAATTCAAAGTCTAATGGTTATTAATATAGTCAATTTGAGTCCTTGGCATTCATTCCTTGCATAGGTGTAGTTCAGTCAATAGTGGTCTAAGTCCTTGCATAGGTTTAATTCAGTCCGTAAAGGTAATAATAGTCTAAGTCCTTGCATAGGTTTAATTCAGTCTGTAAAGGTCATAATGGTCCAAGTCCTTGCATAGGTTTGTCAGAGTTAGTCAAACCAGATATTTAATTTAAATTTTTTTATAAATTTTAAGTTAAGAAGTTAATATTTTAAAAATAATAATATTATTAAATTTAAAAGGAGTAGGGGACTCCTCCCATTATTCTTATGTCTTTTCATATTATATTCTTATCTCACTCCCCCTTACCTCTTGTATCTTGGTTCGTTATGGAAAGTCTGTGCGCGCCTCGTCTCAGGGTTTTAAAATATACCAATTTCACTTTAATATAGTTATAAGATGAAAATTAAGATTTCTACTTAAAACAGAAATGGTAAATTTTAAATAGTGAATAGTGAATAGTAAATCATGAATAGTAACAGTAAATAGTAAAACATGAATAGTAACAGTAAATAGTAAATTGTAAATAGTAATGGTAAATAGAAAATCATGAATAATAACGGTAAATAGTAAAACATGAATAGTAAAGGTAAATAGTAACAGTAAATAGTAATTTACTATTTGAATAGTAATTTACTATTGAAATAGTAACTTAAAATAATATTATTTTCAGTATAATAATAGATTTCTAAAAACGATATAAAAATAACCCTAAAAAATATAAAAGAGAGGTATTCGTACCTTAGAATTTTAGCAGAACTTTCTTCCAAAAAATTTATTTCTCTCTCTCACTTCCACTACTATCTCACTAGCACTACTATATTAAGAAAACTTAATCTGAAATTGTGAATTCTAAAGAAGAATTCCTTCGGTATTTATAGGAAAAAAATTACTATGCATTCTATTATTTTAATATAAAAATACTGTGTATTTTTTAAAATTTCAAACCTGGTTACTATATATCTTTTGAAAATTTCGTACATGCACACTATTTTGTATAGTAAATGTCAGCTCAATTATTAAGTCAAATAGTAACTTTTCACTCGGTATATTTTAAATATTCAAAATTAGTTCTTTTTGAAATTTAGCGATATTATATCAGTCCTCACTAATTTTATAATAAGTAATATAAAGATGAAATTTTAAAAATCTAAAATTTTCTGTTAATAAAAATTTATTGATACGTTTCCAATTTTTTAACGATTGGAAAAAATCTAAATTTTTTTCAAACCGATCATTTTTAGACAAGTCTACTTGAAATGGATTTTAGAAAAAATTTTTATAATTTAACTTCACTTTCTTATAAATATTTTTAATTTTAAGTCACTTATATGAATTTAAAATTATTTAAAAAATATTATTTTATTAAAATAATTCAAAAATTCCAAAAATTTCCAAAAAATCATAAATAATACGTAGATTAAAAAGTTCTAAAGAACCATAATTTAATTCCTTCAAAATTTTAATATAAAAATAAAAATAGCGGTGTTACAACTTTACTCTCCTTAAAAAAATTTCGTCCTCGAAATTTATATTATTGAGTAAAACAAATGGGGATGAGATTCTTTCATCTCGGTTTCTAGTTTCCATGTAGTATCTTCTCCTCTCGTTTCACTCCAAATGACCTTTACAAGCAGAATTGTCTTGTCTCTTAACTTTTTTTTTTCTTTTGTCACCTATTCTGACAGGTGGTGCATCATATGTAAGATTATCTTTAACTTGTATGACACCAGGTTCAATAACATGTGTAGGATCAGATATATACTTTCGTAAGTTTGACACATGAAAAACGTTATGGATATTAGAAAGAAAAGGTGGTAATGCTATTTGGTAGGCAAGAGGACTAACTTTATGAATTATTTGATATGGACCAATAAATCTAGAAGTTAGTTTTCGAGATTTCATTGCCCGACCGACCCCAGTCGTAGGTTCGGCTTTCAAGAATACATGATCGCCTTCTTGAAATTCGAGCGGCTTCCTTCTTTTGTCATAGTAACTTTTCTGCCTGTTCTGTGTTGCCTTCATCTTTTCCTGAACTATTTTAATTTTATTCGTGGTTTGTTGTACCAATTCTGGTCCTAGCATCAAGTTTTCACCAGTCTCAAACCAACATAGCGGGGTCCTATATTTTCTTCCATATAATGCTTCAAAAGGTGTCATGTCAATGCTAGCATGGAAACTATTGTTGTAGGTAAACTCCACATATGGTAAGAATTGATTCTAACTTCCTTTATGCTCCAACACACAAGCTCGTAACAAGTCCTCTAGAGATTGGATTGTTCTTTTTGATTGTCCATTCGTCTGAGGATGATATGCTGAACTCAGACGCAGTCTTGTTCCCAAAGCCTTGTGCAAGCTCTTCCAGAATTGTGATGTAAAACGAGGGTCCCGATCAGAAATGATACTTGAAGGAATTCCATGCAATCTCACAATCTCCTCGATGTATAATTTGGCCAGCTTCTCCATAGAGTAATGAATATTGATGGGAATAAAGTGAGCAGATTTGGTTAATCTATCAACTATTCCCATATTGAATCATGTCCTAATAGAGTTTTAGGTAGAGACGTCACAAAATACATGGTAATGCTATCCCATTTCCATTCTGGTATTTCCATTGATTGTAGCATTCTAGGGGGTTTTCGATGTTCCACTTTAACCTTCTGGCAAATTAGACATGCAGCCATGTACTCTGCCACCGCTTTCTTCATTCCAGGCCACCAAAATAACTTCTTTAAATCTTGATACATTTTAGTAGCTCCGGGATGAATGCTTATATAACTTTTATGGCGTTCATCCAGAATTGTTTTCCTCAACTCCTCTTGATCAGGGATACACACTCGATCCTTATACCTCAGTAATTGGTCGTTTCCTACATTGAACTCGACTTCTTTTCCTTGTTTCGAGAGTTCTTTCTTCTCTTGCAGGAATTCATCCTCTCGTTGAGCCTCTAAAACTTGTCTCAGGAATTCACTTGTCACTGGCAATGCTCCTAATCTGTAGCTGTTAGCATTAACTTTTACTGCTAGGTTAAGATCTCTGAAGTTCTCTATCAATTCCAGCTCTTTAATCATCATTGTGGATGCATGTAGAGACTTTCAACTCAAAGCATCAGCTACTACATTCGCTTTTCCAAGATGGTACTGTAACTCAAAGTCGTAATCCTTTAAGAACTTCATCCATCTCCGTTGCCTCATGTTTAACTCGTTTTGGTTGAATAAATACTTAAGACTCTTATGATCGCTAAATACATGGAATGTTGCACCGTATAGATAATGCTTCTAAATCTTTAAGGCAAAAACTACAGCGGCTAACTCTAAGGGTAGTTAATCTCATGTTGCCTTAATTGGCGCGACGCATAGGCTACAATCTTCTTGTCTTGCATGAGAACACTTCCTAGTCCTTGTTTAGACGCATCACAGTACACTTCAAAACTTCTATGTGGATCAGGGAGTACTAACATCGGCGTAGAAGTAAGTCGATCTTTCAGCTCTTGAAAACTATTCTCGCATTGTGTCGTTCACAAAAAAGGTTGTCCTTTCCGTGTTAGCTTGGTCAGTGGGGATCCTAACTTTGAAAATCCTTCAATGAATCTCCTATAGTATCTAGCCAAGCCCAAGAAACTTCTAATCTCAGTGATTGTGGTTAGTCTCTCGCATTTTAAAACTGCCTCCACCTTGGAAGGGTCTATAGCTATTCCTCCTTGACTAATTACATGTCCTAAAAAGTTCACCTCTTCCAACCAGAATTCACACTTCAACAGCTTTGCATACAATTGTTTCTTTTTCAGGATTTCCAACACAACCTTCAAGTGTTCAACATGTTCTTCTCTGCTTTTAGAGTACACTAATATATCATCAATGAACACCACTACAAATTTATCTAGATATGGATGAAAAATCCTATTCATGTAATCCATGAATACAGCTGGTGCATTAGTTACACCAAAAGGCATTACTAGATATTCGTAATGGCCATAGCGTGTTCTAAAAGCAGTTTTCGGTACATCTTCTTTCTTCACCCTTATTTGATGGTACCCAGACCTCAAATCAATTTTGGAGAACACCGTGGCACCACACAGCTGATCCATCAAGTCGTCAATCCTTGGCAGCGGATATCTATTATTGATTGACACCTTATTTAATTGCCGATAATCTACACATAACCCCATGCTACCATCCTTTTTCTTAACCAATAACACTGGTGCACCCTAGGGGGATACACTGGGTCGTATAAACTGCTTCTCTATCATCTCTTCAAGTTATTTCTTTAACTCTGCTAATTCTAGAGGTGACATTCAGTATGGTGCAATTGAAATGGGTCCAACTCCAGGTACTAGATCAATGGCGAATTCCATATCTCTTTCTGGGGGTAAACTAGGGATATCTTCAGGAAAAACGTCAGGAAATTCACACACAACCGGTAGATTTTTTATTTTTGATTCTTGTTCTCCTTTCGCTAAAATCAATAACATGAATCCTTGAGCCCCTCCTTTTAAAGAGGCACTCACTTGGTTGGCGGTTAGAAATCTCGAACCCACATGATTCAAATTCACTGGTTCTTTAAACATTATAGTTTTATTATGACAATCTATTAAAACATGATTGTCGGACAACCAATCTAGCCCAATAATAACTTCTAAGCCAGAAAGGGGTAAGCAAAAGAGATTAGCCTTAAAATCCCTACCATCTATGACAATAGGGCATTTCCAACAGGCTTTAGAAGTGATAATGGGATTGTTTCCAAGAATATGTACAGATAAGTCAAATGGCAGTTCTATCACAGGTAATTTTAGTTTTTCTACACAGTCATTGCCAATAAAGGAATGTGATGCACCTGAGTCATACATAACAGTTAAAGAAATCTTATTAATGATACACTTACCTTCCACCATGGAATCAGAATGAGATGTTTCTTCACCCGTGATTGCAAAAACCAATGTTCTCAGAACCGGACCGGTCATTGAACCAGTGAAGACACCGGTTCAAAGGTCACTGGTCGGACCAGTGGTCGAACCGTGGTCGAATCGGTAGTAATAAATTATTATTATTTATTAAACAATTAATTAGATTGTTAAATAACTTAATATTTATAAAAAACATCCAACAAATTGATTGAAAATGAGAACTTCTTAAACACCTAGCTAAGAAATATTTATCTTGAGAAGCATTAGCATCCATATTCTCTTATAATAAGGCAACACCAATTGATCAACCATTAAATAAAAAAGGCAATCACATTCTTAACAAGCCACAATAGACTTTCAAGGTAACAAACTTAACATTTATCCAGCTTAATAAAAAATGCAAGAACTTGATGAAAATGCAAGAACTCAATTATAAATTCTGCCAAGGAATCAATTATAAATTCTGCCAAGACTTTCAAGGTAATCACATCCTTAACATTTTATCCAACTTAATAAAAAATGCAAGAACTCAACTACTTCTTACACTTGTAAATTCAACCATGAATAGTAACATTTTATCCAGCTTAATCTTATCCAGCCAAGGCAAAAACACAAGAACTCAATTACTTCTTATACCTGTAAATTCAATAATGAATAATAATATTTTATCCAGCTTAATCAAAATAAGCTTAATTTTTTTCATTCCTTCTTCATCTGAACTGAAACAGAGAAGGGAAGGTTACAATTTTAGTTTAATAACAATTTTATTAGGTTCCAACAAACAATTTCAGGTTTCAGCAAATATCTGAACAAGAGAAAAGATGGATTCACCACCTGTATGGGGTCAACGCTGACGAACAAAGGGGGTCACCACAACGGCAGAGAGGGGTTCACCATGAGGAAGGTGAGACGACGAAGAAAGACAAGACTTAACGGCTTGACAATGACGGTAGAGAGGGCTCGACGATGACGGCAATGACAGAGAGGGCTTGACGGTGATGACAGAGAGGGCTTGACGGCGACGGTAGAGAGGGCAAATGCAGAGCCTGCACCGCAATGGAGGGAACCTGCAGCACGATGGATGGAGAAAGAGAGGAGAGGCACGACGAAGTGGGTTCGCAGGATGAAGACATCAGAACGGCTTAACGGTGACGACAGAGGGGGAAAATACAGAGCCTGCACCGCTATGGAGGGAACCTACAGCACGATGGGCAGAGAAAGGGACGACGATGGATAGAGAAAGGGAGGGGAGGAACGACGAAATGGGTTCGCAGGATGAAGAGATCAGAGAAGATGTGTGGGAGAGGCGCGAAGGAATGAAATCTGAAAGGGAATTTTGCCCTAACTTAGGCCCAATACGACGTAGTTTTGGGTGTAAAAAATTATTTTTTAATAAATATACTGACCTTCACCAAAAAAAAAATATACTGACCCAGTTTAAACCGGGCAAACCTGATTTTTACCGGTTTTACCGGTTTTTGACCGGTTCGATAGATAACCGATTTTCATATACGCCCGGACCAGATAGGACATCGGTTCCCTGTCCGACCGGTCCGACCGGCTAGTCCGGTCCGGTTCTGATAACCATGGCAAAAACCTTTCCTTTCGCATTCGGCCTTCCGACTGCACTGTGCACGCCTCCTTGAGTATTTATATTTGTACTCGCACCTTCAGAGTTTTCTTTCTTCATCTCTGGGCAATCCTTGATGTGGTGACCTAGTTTGTTACACTTAAAGCAAACATAAGTGTTTTTAGGACAATCCCTTTTCAAATGTGGTCCTCCACAGATAAAACATTTAAAATTTGGTGCAAATGTCAGGTAATAGCTTCCAGTTGAAGCTTGGGGTTTATTAGGAACAGATGCTGCTCCAAACCGGTGAAATGGCGCTTGGTAAGGCTTATTTCTCCTGAAGTTTATTCTTTGGTGATGGTGAGGTCCTTCACTTCTCATTTCTCCCACCTTATGAATGGGCTCACGACTTTTGTTCATTCTATCCTTATGATCCTCTTCAAAGATCCTGCAGCGATTTACCAATACAAAAAATTCACGGATTTCCTACATTCGTATAGCTTCCTTAATTTCTGGCCACAATCCATTTACAAACTTTGCACATCGATCACCTTCGTTAGTAGCATCATTATAATGAGAATGAAAATGAGATAGCGCTTCAAACCTGGATGCGTACTCTCCAACGGTCATATTTCCTTGGGTCAGCGACAGGAATTCGAATTGTCTTTTCTCTTTAACATCAGCTGGAAAGTATTTCTCCAGAAACATATCCTTGAAATGATCCCAAGTGATCTCTATGTTGTTGACTTCAAATTGTCTACGCATGCTATCCCACCAATGTTCGGCATCCTCAGATAAGGCATAAGTAACGAAGACTACCTTATCAGCTTCGTTACATTATAATGCTCGAAAGATCTTCTCTATCTCTCGAATCCAAGTTTGTGCTCCATCAGGGTTATATCTTCCCTTGAAACGAAGTGGATTGCGCTTTTCAAAAAGGTCCAACCTTCTCAAGGCATCATTACCTTGACCTTCACGTGCTCTCATTGCATTGATTAAGCGTTCGACAACTCCAGCAAGATCGTTTCAAGCCATTAGTTTCATGTTTCACAGTAACTGAGACTTGTCACATCAATCACAGTTACTACCAAGTCAGAGATTTTATTTTCTATCACCTATACAGAGTTTACAGACAAATCAAGATAAACCTTTTCCCAGGCCTATTGGATTAACTGCTCTGATACCATTTTGTAACGCCCTCTGTTACACCTTAATAAATTCTAGAAAAATTTGTAAATTTTTTTTAACTAAAGATATGATTGTTAAAAAGAAACTATCGGAATAAATTACATACATTATTTCTGAAATACCTAATAAATATTATTAAAACTTTATAAAGTAATTTTACATTCATCCAAAAAAAAATAAATATTAAACACTATAAGAAAGAGAGGAAACTCCATGACCCAGAAGCTGTAACATCCCTGATGTTTTAATGAGAATTATAAGAAATGGGAAATGTTAGTAAATGTTTTAGAAGTTTTATTTAATATTTGTTCTGTCTGAGCCAGAGACGGGAAAGCCGGTGTCGAGATCGGTCTCAGAAGAGCGGGCAGGCGGAGTTGAAGATCGGGAGTGTAAGAGAAGAGCGGACAGGGCCAGGTGGTTTGGTCCAAACCGATGTGAGGAGAGCGCCTCACTCGGGGTCATAGCCCGGATTAACCTCATAATGACTGAAACAACGGGTGTAGGTAACCAAGAGGTGAGCACGGATGAGATATCCGACCTCTCAGGTTGTAGCTCGGATTTTCGAGGTATGAACACTAAGCTAGGACGCCGGGGGGCCGATATTCATATTGGGCCTATACTCTTACGAAGTATTAGAGAATTGTGAATAATTAAACGTTGAGGGAATAAATAAGTGTAATTGATTTGATAACTATGAAATAGTTTAATATGGTGAAATTGATTAAAATTTAGGGAGAATACAAATAAAATAAAGGAAAAGACGATCTTGCCCATGAGCTTTATATATATATAAGAAGATTCTCTTCATTCCCTCTTCATTATTTACGAGTTACCTCTGCTGCTGGTCTGCCCCTTCCCTTTCGTTTTCTCCTCTCTTAACGCTGAGTTGCATGCGCTGGTGAGGGACTCCATTTGTGTCTGAACTTCAACTGAATCCTATTCCTGTGATCGAGGCTTCAAGGTGAGTCTACTGATCCATTCCAATTGTGATTCCCTTATCCCTTTTATTCTTTGGCGGTTAAGGGCCATGCATGGTTATATTCGAGGCTGTTCTCCACTCCTCTGGTGAGTGTGAGCCCAAATGCAGTCCATGAACTAAGGGGCGTTGAAGTGACGAGCTGTACTTTATGATCCATAGGTAGTAGGTTAAGCAACGGAAGACTGAGTGACGGAGCTGAGACTGCGAAACCAGTGCTCAGAGGAAGGAATCGACACAGAGAGCAGATTATCGAAGCGTGGAACCAATGTAAGGGGGTGTTCGGGTTATAATTAATTAGAATAGGACTCGCTTCTTATTCAGGTCATTGAGGTAGTGTAAACAGGTTAAGGAAAATGTTGCTAAACGTAGTTGTGTGTTTATGCTTGTGCATGTGTGACTGGGTACATTAATTAGTGGAGGATCGGGTGTGGTTGAGTTTATCATGTTATGATCTTGTGATATCTAATGTTGAAATGATCAGTGTTATGTGACGTCGGGTTAACAAGCAGGCTACCCGAGTGATGAGGAATTGATATTATTATATGAAAGGTAAATTGTTGAATGACTATGTGGTGTGGGATGGCCGACGGTATATGATAGCCCCTCATTTCCGGCTCCTGTCGTTTTCGTGCCCAGTTGAGCTACCCAGTGGTCAAGTAGGACCCAGTGGTCGAGGTGGAGAGTCAAGCAGGACTCGGTGAACCAAGCAGGGTTCACGGGGTGTCAAGTAGGACCCCCAGCTGAAGGCCAATCCTTTAGTATCCGGATACTAGGAGTCAGATTGTATGAGAGTCAGTGGTGATTGTGATGAATGTGATGGAATTGCTTGGTTAGGTTAATATAGTTTTCGTATGTAATACACTGTGTTTCTATGTGTAATTTGATAGATTTCCGAGTGAAAAATTTATATCTTGTTAAGTATGGGCTAACCCCTTTGACGGTTGCAAATGATGTACTTGTTGAGTAAACTGTGCTTACTTTCGAATGATGCTTGATGTATATATATAATTATGTATGTATATTTGTTAAGTTCCATTCTATATTAATTACAATGCCAAACACTCACCCTTGCCTTTTTTTTAGTAACCAGTGACAGGGAGGGGGAAGGAGCCATGGAGTCGCGCCAAGGGGGAGATCGGTGCCAGGGTCCGAGTGACTTTGAGTGACTCTCTATAAAGTTATATGTGTGTATAAGAACTTCCGAGCATTATTATTAGTTGTGTTTAACCAAGACCGGACCGAATGCAAATCTATATTTTAAAATACATCACTGTCATTTACATATGCTCTCATGGTAGCTATGACAACCCTTTGGTTAACAGAATCATTTTTAGGGTGAGATTTTTCAGGAGTCCGTTTGCATGTTTTGCCCAATCCGATGTGCGAAAGGCATTCGCTCAAGCTAATAGAAACCTCGTTCAAGCGAGAGTCCGGAATCTCGCTCAGACGAGTAGGGGCCCCGCTCAAGCGGGAGGCCCTGATTCCCTTTTTCCTCATCCGTTGTGCTTAGATTGACTTGTTCTTCTTTCTAAATCTCATTTATTTAATTTGACTGCGACTGCTGTCACTTGAATAAGTCAGTAAAACTAAATGCTATTTCACTAAATCTCGATTAATTTTCAAGAAAAGAAAAAAAAAATTCATAAGATTTAATCAATTGAATAAAAATAAATGCAAAAATAACCTAGGATGTTACAGAAGCAGTTACTTAATAACATTATTTATTCATTATAAGAAAGAGTACACCCAATTGGAACTGGGATATCCCAAGAATTTCTCATCTGACACATGTCGAAAACCTTGCTGAAAAATATGGTGCAACTTCCATGTTGGCTTCCTCTGGAAGTTCTTCAGCCATCGACAAAACTCCACCACACACCTTGCATCAATACTGCCAACCAATGTCTATGTGCTATTATGGATCCTTTAGCAATAACTTATCATTTTCCATGGCAACGCAGATGTAACGCCCTCTATTACACCTTAATAAATTCTAGAAAAATTCGTAATTTTTTTTACTAAAGATATGATTGTTAAAAAAATACTATCGGAATAAATTACATACATTATTTCTGAAATATCTCATAAATATTATTAAAACTTTATAAAGTAATTTTACATTCATCCAAAGAAAATAAATATTATACATTATAAGAGAGAGAGGAAAATCCATGGCCCAGAAACAGTTACTTAATAACATTATTTATTCATTGGACCACGGTATTCATACCAAGCTCCCTTTCTAGAACGTGCTATATTTACTGCCGAGATGTTTCGATCATTCCCTCTGAACCATCAATTTAAAACATATGAAACAAAAACACAGAGAAAGAAGTGAGAAACAGAATATAATATTCCCGAATAAGACATAAGCAATAAAGGGTTTTCACAAACCAATACATAATAATATCAGTCACAATCACATACATAATCAATTATGAATGCATGAATGTTATGCAATATCTTCATCATAACTTACCTATATATGTGGGCCCTTAAATTTTAATTTGCACTGGGCCAACCAGGAGTTTACACTGTTCTATAAGTCTGGATAATAATAATATGAACAGCTCAACTGGCATGGAGACACTTAGAGACTAGTCAAATTGAGAAAGTTTTTATTGTGAAAGTACCCGACACTAGGGAGCTACCACAGGTCCCCTGAAGCACCCTTTCACATCTGTTGCTACCCAATTTTATCCGGGCCCATTTAAATAAAAATAATAAAAAATACCAAATTCTTTTTAGAAAAAAGTGAACCTATGGGCTTGTTTGAATTTCAAATTATTGATCCGGGTTTTGACTTTTAAATTTTAAATCCTTATCAAGACCATAAATTTTTGAACTCCTAGACTTAGAAATTTTCAAAATTCAAGAAGGAGGTTTAAAATTTGAATTTCATAAGGGATAAGATTTTAGAAGATTAGAGAAAGAAAGAGATAAAGCTTTTTAAATAAATGAGTATATTATAAATGTGGTAAGACTTTAAGCTAATCCTATTATCTATATGTTATTAGATAATGATAAGAAGATAAGATGGAGATTTTAAGGAATGAGATAAAGTTTCCTTTGAAGAGATAGAGTTAGCTTCAGATTTTATAATTATATCAATTAAGTTAACTTTGTTTATTAATATAAGCTATGAGATAATGGAAAGAATATGTATTATAATAGATAAAGGGAAATGGATTTCATGTTATATAATAGAATAATAAAATACTTCACTGGCGATGAGATAAAGAAAATCAATTTTTTGTTAAATAAATATGTATAGATTACGTAAAAAGGCACGCTGCAGAGGAAAAGATGGGATTCACGTAAAAGAGATAAGGAAACGTTGAATTTTATATTATAAAATCAAAAAAAGGGAATCAGATTTATATACTATAAGCAAAAAAAAGGGATTGGAGATAAATCAGGGGGCAATAGATTAGATAATGAAGAATTGAACGTATATATATATATATAAGGGATTCACGCAAGCCATCAGAGGGGGGATTCATAAAGAAACGAGATTGAGGAGCAGGCCAGCATTTAGGAAAAATCCACATAGTGGAATACGTTCACGCGGAGCAGAGGGAGGAAAAGAAATTTTTCACGCAAGCCGTCAAGTGGTTCAAGACATTCACGCAAGATTTTTTTTCATGTATTAGCAAATAGGAAGAGCAATTGAAATCAACAAGAATAGGTATTTGTTCTTCTTCCCTTTTACTTTCTTGTTCAAATTCATCTATGATTTTTTGTTTCCTAGAAAATCATAATAGGCTTGATTGAATGTATGAAGCCCTTCTTCATCTAGAAGAATCTTAATAACCAGTAGCATAGGGTACCCATTAATGTTTGCTACCAAATTAGAGAATAAAATTAATATTGGTATGTGCCTAAAATTAAAATTTTTATGTTAGGGTTAATTTAGACAAGATGCCTTGTTAACCTATGTTTAATTTTTAGATCATAAAATATTTTGGTAGTACCAATAGGTAACGAAAAATTAATACGTTCACATTAGGGATCAATTTGGACGAGACGTCCTGTTGGCCAAAGTTTTCAAATAATTATAAACCTTTAATTATTTCAAAATTAATTTCGACCATAAAAATATTTTGATAACAAATTTAGGGTCTTTATAGATTTTTTGGACGAGACGTCCTATCAATCTATGTTAAATTTTCTAAAATAATATAGACCGTAAAACACTTTAATAATTTTGATAATATAACAAAAATCAAAATATCTTTATAGATTCTTTGGACGAGACATCCTGTTAATCTAGGACTTCAAATAAACCTTTCATTCTTAAATCAATCTAGACTATTAAGTTTCTCTCTAAAAATATAATAAAAATCAATAAAACCCAAGGTTCTTTTTTTTTCTAAAAATAATACACCACTTGAAATCAATTTGGACAAGACATCCTATGGATTAATATTTTTTAATCTCCGACATTTTTCAATCTACTTCGTTTTTTTAAAATAACCCAAAGAACTACGTAACCCTGATTTCCCCTAACGCTTGGGGAATACGTAGGAGCAGGAATAATTATTCCTGTCGGGCCCAAATTTTAAAAAATATATATCCCTTTTACTAGTAAAAATAAAATCATCATGCTTTTAACGATAACTCGATTAATTTGGACGAGACGTCCTGTTAATTGTAAAGTTTATAATTTTAAAAATCATTAAATTAACAACCAATCCATAAGGCATCTCTAAGAGGTTTAAATTATAAAGTAGTAGGATTATTCAACCTTAAACAATTTAGGGTAACCGTTTAAAACGGACTGTGTTGGGGTGCTAATACCTTCCCCACCTGTAATTAGACTCCCGAACTTAAAGTCTTAATTTATGACCAGTACCTTCACGTTAAGGTTTTTCTGATGTTTTACCTTAAAAACATTAGTGGCGACTCCACGGTTTCCGGAGGGAACTCAGGAAACTTAATTTTCTTTTTACGGTCGGCCTCTCGCCGCGATCCAGGTCGCGACAGATGGCGACTCCACTGGGGACTTTAGAGAGTCAAGCCCGTTTAATTTGTTTGAGTATATTAAAATTATCCTACATGACTTCTTGCCTATGTTTATGCCATGTGTTTTATTGATATATGTTATTATCAAACCTTAGGATAGAGGACGTTATATTTTGTGTTATTGAACCTTAGGGTAGATGATTTTTTTTATTGCTCTGTGTTTGTTTCTTGTGAAGGAAGGGTAAATTACATGTATGTATGCCCCTCACACACTACACTTACACTTTTTTATTCACACACATTCCGTGTGGGACCCTACACCCAGGGGTCTAAATAAACCATTAAGTTTAGGGGAGGTTGTGTAGCGGTGTCATTTGGGACATTCGTCTCCGTCTGACATCGTGAGAGCCTCAGCTAGAGTGTGACTTTCTCATGGTGCCCACACCTGGTAGACTTCCTACCATTGTGGTCCACATCATGGGTAGAGTCTGAGCTCTAGTGGCCTTTAGTGATTTAAAATAGCCACCCAATGTGAGAGGACACTATTAGAGGAGCCTTAGAACCCATAGGAGGCCTTCAGACAAACCCTGTACAGGGAACACAAGGGGCAATGGTATTTTAGCGTCTGTTTTTTTTCTAAATTAAAAGACTCCTTTTCCAAGAAACATTTTTTTTTAAAAAAAAGCCCAATAATTTGACATGAGGCAAATAGTTCAAGCCCGTTCAATTTCGTGCTTTAAATTATAGGCCTTTTGGATCATAAGTTTTTATGCAAAGTTTTCCAAAAAGTGGATGTCTGTAATTTATTCACGCAAAAAAATATATTTTTAAGAAATAATGATAACAAACCCATAAGTTGATTTTTTTTCCTCTTCCAGAAAGTAATCGGAACTTGGCGAGTATCCAATAAAAAATGGAAACTAGTGTGGATTTAGATGAATGTGGGGCCAACAAGACCGAATTGAGGAAGTTACTACATGTCAAGGTTGGGAAAATTGACACTGCTAGCCTGTAGGTTTTGGGAAAGAAGCTGAATCTGACCCAAAGAATGACCTTCTCAAGGAAATATGGGAGGATCCTAAAGCTTTTGGAAGTTGAAGTACAGGTCGAAGCACTCACTGCTTTAGCCCAATTTTACGACCCACCTCTTCGATGCTTCACATTTCGAGACTTCCAGTTAGCGCCATCAGTGGAAGAGTTTGAGCAGATTTTGGGCTTACCATTAGAGGGGCAGGTACCTTACAGACGACTTGGGCAGTATGCTAACGTCACCTCCCTTTCTTCAATACTGAAGATTAGTCCGACCGAGCTAAAAGAAGCGCGACTATGCAGGAATCAGATACCAGGGTTTACCAGGGCGTATTTGGAAAAACACATGAACAATTTGGCTGAAAATAAAGATTGGGAAACTTTCATGGATACCTTAGCACTTACCCTTTATGGTATCATCTTATTTCCTCGGATCGAGAATTATGTAGACTATGATGCTATAAATGTTTTCCTGGCCCGTAAACTTCATTGTGAAAATCCTATTACTGCACTTCTGGCTGATGTTTACTGTACCATGGACTATTGCCATACTCAAGGGGGGAAAAGAATCCTTTGTTGCTCACCTGCTTTATATGTGTGGCTCACATCACATGTCTTTAGCCAAATGGGCAAGGTTGAATGCCCTATATCAAACCTAAAGTGGTGCCAGTTGACTGTGAAGAGTGGGCGTGAATGGGCCAGCCATCTTATTGGGCTCACTGCTGAAAAAGTAAGATGGTATCCGTAATGGCTAAAGGTTGACACCATCATTCACCATTGTAGGAGCTATCTGAATGTTCCGCTCATAGGCACTCGTGGATGCATCAATTATAATCCAGTCATAGCCAAGCGCCAATTGGCTTACCCTTTGCTCGGACCACCAAGTGAAGAATCATTGACCCCCCTTGTCCTCCACTACACAAACGGGGAATACACTTCTACCCTCAAGCATATAAGGGGTGCCTGGCAGAAAGTTTGCAAGAAAGGGAAAGAGTTAGGTGTTAGAAGTCACGGTATTAAAGAAGAATACTATCAGTGGATCTTAAATCGGGTCTCTATTGTCAAGCTGCCATTCAGGACATTCGATCCCCCTCCGAGGTATGAGTCATCTACTGGACCCCCTTTTGAAGATGAAAGGGCCAGAGAAATAGAGGAGCTGAAAGCCAAGAACAAGAAGTTAGAAGATGACTTGACAAAAGCCTATCAAGATTGTGCTCTTTTGAAGAGGGAAAATCATGAAAAAGAACAAGCCTATGAGGACATTAGTAGAAAGAGAAAGGCCGAAATGATTCATAGGCAGAAGTTAGATCAATGCCTCCGAGCAGCTAACTCCCAGCTAAAAGCCAAGAATGAAGAAAGAGATGTTATTCTTGTAGACAAACAGCTATTGAAACAGATGGTGGAGAGAGCAAGAGAAAATGAACAGAAAGCCATGGCAGAAAAAGATTTTCTGCAATCTCAAATCACTATCATGGAGCAACAAATCAAAGATATGATAGAAACGTCTCGACAAGAAATAAATGATGAGAAATGGCGTGCATACGAGATAGAGAACAGATGTCAGGAGATGATATAGTCTATGAGAGCCGAAGTAGCAAATCAGGATGAAATCATTCACTCATGGATGTGCCGCTTCCACCAGCTAGCGTATCTGGCAAATGGAACTTTGGAAGACATCCCACAGCTGCTGAGAAAGGCCGATGGAATGACAAATCCCCTCACTACCCCAAGGAGATTATAGTTTTCCTAGAATATTGTAAAAATCGGCTTAATGAAATGAAGGCTATGATTGCCCGAGCTAGGAGAGACTGATTATTTCTGCTGGATGTAATGACTGCTTTTATTAAAGTAATAAAATGATTGCTTCACGTCCACAATGATACCATATTAGTTTCCACATTGCTTAACTTAGTACTTTTGAACGAGACGTTCTGAGGATCGGTAAAAGGATGCTCGCCAAGGCTCATGATCGCTTCAATCATTTTTATTTTTATTTTTATTTTTATTTATTTATTTATTTATTTATTTATTTATTTGGTGTCTTTCTTTTCCTTTTTTTATTTTCACTGATACATTTTTTTTATTTAAAAAAACAAGAAAGAAAGAAAGAAATCACGGGGAGACATCCTTATAGAACCCGGCTTCAGACAAGACTCATGGCTGAAACGGATAACGAGACTAAGAACTTAAGGAATGAGGTCAACTATTTAAGGGAGCAGATAACTGAGTTGACCAAGCTTCTAGAAAAAAGGGTCACAGAGGAGGGCCCATCCTCAAACAGCAAACGTCAACCAACTTCTCCGGTGTACCCTCCTGGTTTTGCTCTTGGCCAGGATACGCCACCTGCTAACGATATCGGAAACTAGGGCAAAACTGCTGAACCCCGCACCATGCAACCACCATTTTATGGCATGCCATATGGATGCATGCCTCCTCAAACCTTCACTGATCAAGATGGTAACCTCATACCCTTTCCGTTGTATGGTTTACCACCTGGTTATTTTCCTACTGTAATCTCGGGTCCACAAGATGGGAATGTAGTACCCCCGTTAAACCCACAGGCTCAGAATCAAGTCCCGAGCCCACAGACCTCTGAGCTTCAAAACACTCAGCCGCCCACAATTCAGGCAACTACACTTACTACGAACCCACAAGGGACGACATAGTCAAATCTAGCATATCAAACACAACAATTTCCTCACCTCCAATCACAACATAATTATCCTTATGGGTATATGGTACCTCGCCCTGTCATCGTGCAAACCACCAATCCTGCTATTGCAAACGCTGAGCCTAAGGGAAAGATGGAAATTCTTGAGGAACGCCTTCGCGTCATGGAAGGTGTGGGAGGTTTTGGACCAACAGACGCATCTGAACTTTGCCTAGTTCCAGATGTGGTGATACCCCCCAAATTTAAAATGCCTGAGTTTGATAAATATTGGGGCACGACTTGTCCTCGGAATCATCTAACCATGTATTGTCGAAAGATGGCTTCTCATGCCCTCGATGATAAACTGCTTATTCACTGTTTCCAAGATAGTTTGGCGGGAGCTTCCCTGACTTGGTATATGCATCTAGAATGTTCTCGCATACACTGCTGGAGAGACCTAGCTGATGCCTTCTTGAAACAATACAAATACAACCTAGACATGGCACCAGACAGGATGCAATTACAAAATATGACTAAGAAAGATAATGAGTCTTTCAAAGAGTATGCCCAGCGTTGGCGAGAAGTGGCTGCACAAGTGGACCCCCCGCTGCTAGAGAAGGAGGTTGTAGCAATGTTCATCGATACACTTCAAGCTCCTTTTTATGACAGAATGATTGGGAGTGTATCATCAAATTTCTCTGACATCGTTACCATTGGAGAAAGAGTGGAAAGTGGGGTAAGGACAGGGAAAATTGCCCAAACTGCATCAGGGGAACCTTCCATGAAAAAACATGTGCAAACTGAAAAAAGAAAGGAATGTGGGGCTAATGCTGTCACCTATGATTTAAGGAACTTTCCTCAAAGACCGCACCACCCTACATCTCTTCCCCAGAATAACCCCTATAAATTCACGTTATATCCTCAAGTAGCTGCTACTACCAATAACCATTCTCCGCCTTCCCCTCAACCACCTCGTTATCAGTCATCCATACCACCACACAATCATCATCACATGCCAGTACAACCACCGCAACAATGGACTCGACCCCCAAACCCTAATCAGAAAAGGACGAACAATGATCGCAACCATGTTCAGTTTGACCCTATCCCTATGAGTTACACTGAACTATTGCCGCACCTTATCCAGAACTCCCTTGTGGTGCCTTGTCCTTCCACAATTCTTGGACCACCTTATCCCAAAGGATATGATCCGAATGCTCAATGTGACTATCATGCCGGGGCACCAGGGCACTCAACAGAAAACTGTTTGGCCTTGAAACATAAATTGCAAGACTTGATTAAAGCCAAGTGGCTTAATTTTCGGGAAGGAAATCCGAATGTGGCTACAAATCCTTTACCTAACCATGAGGGCTCTGGGGTTAATGTTGTGGAAGAAGATCAAGTAGCTGTTATTGAAGACAATTCCTGTGATAATGCAAGCTTTGTGTGCCCCCTGTTCACCGGGCACTTAATTTTGTAATTGAGAGGCTGTTGACTCCCTACGATTTTAATTTTTGATTCAAAATAATTTGTAATTGCCTTAATAACTCAATATTCTCATTGCTATGCCCAAGGCTTTGGGGTTTTTTTTTTCCTTTTATAATAAGGGCGAGGCATGTTTTGTCATTTTTTCTGTTAATAAATGCGTATTTGAATTTGGATACCTCTTTCTTTGCACCTTTTTACCGATTCCCCTTCCCTTTATCCCTCATTCGACCATTCATCCAAATGCAGATCCAAAAATGATCCACTTGAAGATAGTAAGGTCACGATCCCATTTCACGACTTTGAGTATTCAGTTGATTGCGCTGACGAAGAGGGTAAGGAAGACTATGGTCCCTTGCCCAAATTAACCAGGGAACAAAAGGCTAGAGAAATCCAGCCCTATCAAAAGATAATCAATATCATCAAGATAAAAAGGTCAAGATTGACATTTCCCTGAGTCAAGAACAATAGGGGAAATTGATTAAGTTATTGATGTCCTTTGTTTGAAAACGCTGGGGCAATTTATCAGAGAGCAATGCTAACCCTGTTTCATGACATGATGAACAGAGGCATATCTATCATTTAAGGAAGCTTCGGTATTGACCAACATGAATGGAGATGGCTTTTTGATGCCCATAAATACAGACGTAATCAAGAGATGCTTTGCCAAAATAAAAATCAATCAAACAAACAAAAACAACAAAAAAAATCAAGGTTAGTGTCTTATGCACATACCAACTGGGGCAAGCTGATGCTCTCGCATTACCATATCAGGGCATGTCCAGATCACCAAGTAAGTCGTCACCTTTCTATATGGGGAGTGAATGTCATCAAGCCGAGAACGCAACAAGAAAACAATATTTCATCCTTGTTGCAATCAACCTTAAGGGGATGTAGCTACTCCCCATGCTAATGTAGCCAAGGGAATGGTCTACCATGCTGAGAAACAAAAGTACCAAGGGGATCATTCAAAGGTCAAAAAAAAATGAAAAAATCAAGAAAAGAAAAGAAAAGAAAAGAGTAAAAACAAAAGCAAAAAAAGAGACTCGGAATGGTCCTTTCTTATCAAGGCAAGAAAAAAGGCTCATCTCATTCGGTACATGGCGTTGGGGCAAAGTTGCCTATTTAAAGTGATATTTGTCCCCAAAAGGATGAAAGTAAATCAAAGGAGGCCAAGCAGGTTCGGTTTCAGTATAATCAGCTTAAACCTTTTATTGTGAAGGATACAACCTTGAAAAAAAAAACATGTCAGAAAGAAAGAAAAGCTCGCTAGGCTGAAAACCTGAAAAGGCGGTCTAGTCAAAAATTAGAGCGACCCGGTGAGTCGAAAACCTAAAAAGGCGGCTCAAGTAAAAATTAGGGTCAAGATTTTGGCAAAGCAAATAAAATTCTCATCCAAGCAGAGCAGAACTAAACTGAGGTACAAGGGCAAGGACCATAATTGAATTACTTTCTCAGAAGCAAGATCGAAGGATAAGCTTGTCGTCGTGATACAGGATCAAGATTCTTACTGTTCTCAGGAATTCACTGGAAGATCTGCAAACCCCATTACATCCCCTACCATTAAGCTCTTTAACTACATTTGTTCCTTGTATCCGATTTCCCTTTGTCTTTTCCGGGACTGGATCAACCTACATAAATAAAGGTGCTACCTTTTCAATATGCATTTATACATGAGTTTCATTAATATGACAAAACGTGTGTTTTAACAAAATAAAACAAGGCAATGATAATTATTTTCACAAAAAGAGAAAAGGAAAGTCAGGGGAATGGGAGGCTTCTATTATTTGATAGCACCTCAGTCAAGCATCACAAGGACCACACTGAATACATGCTCAAAAGAGAAAATCACCTTGTTCATCCATTTCACCTATGAGTATAAACCTAAAATCTATAAAGATTGCAGCTCTAAAGGTTTCTACCCGGATTTCAAACTTGATTTTAATTTCTTGTCACCGAATATGACATATTTTAAATTTTCAGTAGCCGAGCGGGGCACCATTTTACTTTTCAGTTGCCAAGCGGGGCACCATTTCAATTGCCAAGCGGGGCATCATTTTATTTTCCTAGAGCCGAACATGGCATCTTTTAAATTTTCAGTCGCCGAGCGGGGCACCATTTTACTTTTCAATTGCCAAGCGGGGCACCATTTCAATTGCCAAGCGGGGCATCATTTTACTTTCCTAGAGCCGAACATGGCATCTTTTAAATTTCCAATCGCCGAGCGGGGCACTCTTTTACTTTCCTGTCGCCAAACATGGCATCATTTAAATTTTCAGTCATCGAGCGGGGTACCATTTTACTGTTCAGCTGCCAAGCGGGGCACCATTTCAATTACCGAGTGGGGCATCATTTTATTTTCCTAGAGTCGAACATGGCATTTTTTAAACTTCCAGTCGCCGAGCGGGGCACTCTTTTAATTTTTAGTCGCCGAGTGGGGCACTCTTTTAATTTCCAGTCGCCGAGCGGGGCACTCTTTTAATTTCCAGTCGCCAAGCGAGGCACTTTTTTACTTTCCTGTCACCAAACATGGAATCATTTAAATTTTCAGTCGCCGAGCGGGGCACCATTTTACTTTTCAGTTGCCAAGCAGGGCACCATTTCAATTGTCGAGCGGGGCATCATTTTATTTTCCTAGAGCCGAACATGGCATCTTTTAAATTTCCACTCGTCGAGTGGGGCACTCTTTTAATTTCCAGTCGCCGAGTGGGGCACTTTTTAATTTCCAGTCGCCGAGCATGGCATCATTTAAATTTTCAGTCGCCGAGCGGGGCACCATTTTACTTTTCAATTGCCAAGCGGGGCACCATTTCAATTGCCGAGCGGGGCAACATTTTATTTTCCTAGAGCCGAACGTGGCATCTTTTAAACTTCCAGTCGCCAAATGGGGCACTCTTTTACTCTTTTGTCGCCAAACATGACATCATTTGAATTTTCGGTCATCAAGTGAGGCGCCATTTTAATTTCTTCGTCGTCAAACACGACATTCTTTAAAGTTGGCGCCCTGGACAAAATTGTTTCGCACTGTCTTTACTTATCTATTACTGCGACACAGTAAGAGAAAAGTAAAGAGGGGCAAGCTGTTGCTACCCAATTTTATCCGGGCCCATTTAAATAAAAATAATAAAAAATACCAAATTCTTTTTAGAAAAAAGTGAACCTATGGGCTTGTTTGAATTTCAAATTATTGATCCGGGTTTTGACTTTTAAATTTTAAATCCTTATCAAGACCATAAATTTTTGAACTCCTAGACTTAGAAATTTTCAAAATTCAAGAAGGAGGTTTAAAATTTGAATTTCATAAGGGATAAGATTTTAGAAGATTAGAGAAAGAAAGAGATAAAGCTTTTTAAATAAATGAGTGTGAACACCTCTTTTGGTCCGGTCCAAGTGGAACGAATCTTCTTTTATACTGAATTCTGAATCAGAATGGTCAAATCCAAGTGAAATATAGCCCTGTTGGACAAAAATCCGAGTGGAATGACTCAAAAATAATCAAATCCGAGTAAAATGACTTAGAATGGAGCATTTTCGAGTGAAATATTACCCTGGTGAAGGTAAATCCGAGCAGGATGACTCTGATTGAAGCATTTCCGAGTGAAATATAGCCCTGTTGGACAAAAATCTGAGTGGAATGACTCAAAAATGATCAAATCCGAGTAAAATGACTCAGAATGGAGCATTTTTGAGTGAAATATTACCCTGGTGAAGATAAATCCGAGTGGAATGACTCAAAAATGATCAAATCCGAGCAGGATGACTCTGATTGAAGCATTTCTGAGTGAAATATTACCCTGGTGAAGGTAAATCCGAGCAGGATGACTCTGATTGAAGCATTTCCGAGTGAAATATAGCCCTGTTGGACAAAAATCCGAGTGGAATGACTCAAAAATGATTAAATCCGAGTAAAATGACTCAGAATGGAGCATTTTCGAGTGAAATATTACCCTGGTAAAGGTAAATCCGAGCAGGATGACTCTGATTGAAGCATTTCTGAGTGAAATATAGCCCTGTTGGATAAAAATCTGAGTGGAATGACTCAAAAATGATCAAATCCGAGTAAAATAACTCAGAATGGAGCATTTTCGAGTGAAATATTACCCTGGTGAAGGTAAATCCGAGTGGAATGAATCAAAAATGATCAAATCCGAGTAAAATGACTCAGAATAGAGCATTTCCAAGTGAAATATTACCCTGGTGAAGGTAAATCTGAGCAGGATGACTCTGAATTGATCAAATCCGAGTAGAATGACTCGAAGTGAAGCATTGCCGAGTGGAATATTGCCTTGAGGTAAATCCGAGCACAAATTTCTGATCAAAACCAATTCCAAGTGAATATATCCGAGTAGTTATATTCTCAAGAGCTAAATTCTGAGAGAAAAGGTGGCAAGTTCTGATAGAAAAGAGAGCACCTCCGAGTGAATATATCCAAGTTCTGATGCGCAAATGAATTACTCCTGAGCCCTGAATCCGACCAAGACTTGTCCAAGTGAAGGATTCCGAGGGATTGGTTGACCATCCGAGTGGAAATAAGGCCGATTCCGAACGAATGCCCCGGAAGGATTGTTGGAGCTGTCGTAACTTCTGATTAAAATATAAAGGCCGAGTCCCGAGTTAATATGTCCGATTGAATTACTCCCGAGAGGATGCACCCGAGCTGTTGATTGTCAAGTGAAACTATTCCGATCGGAAAATAAGGATCACTCCCGAGTGAGTATATCCGAATGATTGATTGATGAATGAAATAATTCTGATTGGAAGGAAGGCCGGCTCCGAGTTGAATACTGAGTCAAAAGGACTGAATCAAGCATAGGAGTCGAATGAAGCTTCAAGCAGAAGCGTTGCCGAGCAAGATTCCTCCGAGTGGTTAAATCCCAGAGATATAACCGAGTTGTTTTGAGGTGTTCAAGCAAGGAAAGACCAAATGAATCCTTCAAACAGAGGCACTCCCGAGTAAAGCCCCTCGGATTGAAGCAGCTCCGATCGAGTGCTTCAAACAAAGATACATTCGAGCAAACAAAAACCGAGTGAATGCATCCATAGGATCGGTTCCGAGTGAATGCATCTAAAGGATGGATGACAAGTGAAACCATCCCGATTGGAAAATAAGACCAACTCCGAGTGAGTGCACCGAACAAGCTGATCGCCGAGTGAAAGCCATTCCTGATTGGAAAAGTAAGGATGACTGAGTGCACCGAATGAAAGCTATTTCTGATTGGAAAGGAAGTAATGGTCAGATTTTCAAATGGGAGGAATGGTTGACGACTGAAGGAAATTCTGAGTGAAAAGCCAGTCGGATTTCTGACTGAAGAAAGAGTCTACCGAATGACTCCCAAGGAAATCCGAACAAGTTTTTCCGAGTAATTTAATCCTAGAGAAATAGCCGAGTGAAAATTTCAGGAAATGTCGATTGGAACATTTCAATCAGTGCCGATTAGATCGTTTCAATCAGTGCCGATTGAATCATTTGAATTTCTTCCGAGTCACCGTTCAGCCAGCTTCTGAGTCATATTTCAGCCAGCTTCCGAGTCCATTTCAGCCAGCTTCCGAGTCCTCTTCAGCCTCTTCACTCATCCCCTCTTCAGCCAGATTCTGAAGTGCTGATTGAGTCAATTAAAAAGGACTTCCAGACATTCCTGACTGAATCAATCAGGAAGTCCGATTGAATCATTTGCGCCAAGGCCGAGTCATCCTTCAATCAAGGCCGATTGAATCATTTGCACCAATGCTGAGTCATCCTTCAGTCAGGACTGATTGAATCATTTGCACTAATTCCGAGTCACTATTCACCAATTTTCGAGCCATCCTTCTCACCAAATTCTGAGTCGTATTCCAATCATTTCCAAGTCATTCTTCACTCGGTTCCAGTTGAATTTGTCAACCTGAGTTGTTTTGCTCGTCCCAGCTCCTCACAACAACCTCACACCGACCAAACAAGCAAAACCGAGCAAAGCGTTCACTCGGTTTGTTGCACATTTTCCACTCGGTCTTGTGCTTAAAAGGCACCTTTTCCACTCGGATTGTTTCCCACTATGGGTGTATACCGACTGAGGCGCTAAATCCGAGTCAGAAGCAGAAAACCGACCCCTACTCCCCCTGTTCGCCCGTGCTGACTTGGATTCCACCACCCAAGTGGATCCAGGAATCCTGGGGGTGGCAGACAGGGGGCGGAAGTGGAGAAATTAAAAATCTCCACCAGCCGCTGTCCCCCACTACCAGGCTGCCTCCACTCAGAGTGGAAGCCTGAGCTGGCCTAGCACTCTGAAACCCTATAAATGCACAAGGGTTGGGAATTTTGAAGGGCCCGGAAGCATTCATTAAGAGAAGAAACTTTGTCCCTCTCTTCACTCACCAACACCCTTCCCTCTCCTCACCAACACCGTCCCTCTCTTCACTCACCAGCACTCTTCCCTCTCCTCACCAGCACTTTTCCCTCTCCTCACCAGCACCCTTCCCTCTCCTCACCAACACCGTCCCTCTTTTCACTCGGTACAGCCCCTCTCCATACTGTCCAGCACCCTTCTCTCTCCCTCCAACACTGCCCAAGTTCCTCATAAATCCTTCACACCGTCCAGTACATCATCCCTTCACACCTCACTGTTCAGCATCCTGTTCTCTCGTCACACCGGAGTCCAGCTCTCCTGCTCCATCACTCGGTCTCCTAACTTTCACTCGGTATTTTCATTTTCACTCGGTATTTTCATTTTCACTCGGTATTCTACTTTTCACTCGGTATTTAACTTTTTTCACTCGGTATTCTATTTTTCACTCGGTTTTTCCATTTTTTACTCAGTTTTCCATTTTTCCACTTAAATAAACTTCTGTTATTTTCTTTTCTTTTCTTTTTTACCCCTTCCTAGGTTCGTAATAAATAAATAACAAAAAAAACAAGTGTTTCACGTTCAGACTAGCCAAAAAAAAAACATCATCCACCATTAATCTTTTAGCCTCTTCCTAAAAAAAACGTCACCAAAGAACTATGTAATCCTGATTTCTTGGTAACTCAAGAATATGTAGGAGCAGGACTTTAAATCCTGTCAAGCCCAATCTTTTTTATCCCCACCTTTCCCATTTCGTTCCTACTTTTTTTCTTTACATTTCCTTTGTAACCGCTCTTTATCAATCCCATGAAAATCAATTTAGACGTGACGTCTTGTTAATTTTCCCATAAGGAACGAGATACTTGGGACGAGACGTCCCGTTTATCCCCTTCCCAATCTCTGACCCCGTGTCTTGATTAAATTCCATGAAAATCAATTTAGACGTGACGTCTTGTTGATTTTCCCATAAGGAACGGGATACTAGGGACGAGACGTCCCGTTTATCCCCTTCCCGTTTCTAACCCCGTATGTGGTTAAAGGATGACTAATTTAGACGTGACGTCTCATTAGCATCCCTCCCTTTCTCTGTTTTTATATCAAAGCCGAGGTTAATTTGGACGCGACGTCCTGTTGACCTACACTCTATGTTTGTCCAGTTTGTTCCTTCCATTTCCTTCTGTTTTTACACAAAGTACAACAATAAAAGGGAAGAAATAAAACATCTTTTGTAAGGCTATTTATGTTGCACATTTTTAATCTTGGTACTGTTTCTGACAGGCGATGTAGGGTGCTAATACCTTCCCTACTCGTAACCGACTCCCGAACTTGAATCTCATTTTTAAACCAGTACTTTACTGAACATAGCTTTTTTCCAATGTTTTTCCTATGGATAAAAATGTTGGTGGCGACTCCCTGTTTTTCTTTTCGGAACAAAAATCATCTTGAGGGTTGGCCACGCCGTCGCGATCCAGGTTGTGACAATGAGTATATTATAAATGTGGTAAGTCTTTAAGCTAATCCTATTATCTATATGTTATTAGATAATGATAAGAAGATAAGATGGAGATTTTAAGGAATGAGATAAAGTTTCTTTTGAAGAGATAGAGTTAGTTTCAGATTTTATAATTATATCAATTAAGTTAACTTTGTTTATTAATATAAGCTACGAGATAATGGAAAGAATATGTATTATAATAGATAAAGGGAAATGGATTTCATGTTATATAATAGAATAATAAAATGCTTCACTGGCGATGAGATAAAGAAAATCAATTTTTTGTTAAATAAATATGTATAGATTATGTAAAAAGGCACGCTGCAGAGGAAAAGATGGGATTCACGTAAAAGAGATAAGGAAACATTGAATTTTATATTATAAAATCAAAAAAAGGGAATCGGATTTATATACTATAAGCAAAAAAAAGGGATTGGAGATAAATCAGGGGGCAATAGAATAGATAATGAAGAATTGAACGTATATATATATAAGGGATTCACGTAAGCCATCAGAGGGGGGATTCATAAAGAAACGTGATTGAGGAGCAGGCCAGCATTTAGGAAAAATCCACATAGTGGAATACGTTCACGCGGAGCAGAGGGAGGAAAAGAAATTTTTCACGCAAGCCGTCAAGTGGTTCAAGACATTCACGCAAGATTTTTTTTCACGTATTAGCAAATAGGAAGAGCAATTGAAATCAACAAGAATAGGTATTTGTTCTTCTTCCCTTTTACTTTCTTATTCAAATTCATCTATGATTTTTTGTTTCCTAGAAAATCATAATAGGCTTGATTGAATGTATGAAGCCCTTCTTCATCTAGAAGAATCTTAATAACCAGTAACATAGGGTACTCATTAATGTTTGCTACCAAATTAGAGAATAAAATTAATATTGGTATGTGCCTAAAATTAAAATTTTTATGTTAGGGTTAATTTAGACAAGATGCCTTGTTAACCTATGTTTAATTTTTAGATCATAAAATATTTTGGTAGTACCAATAGGTAACGAAAAATTAATACGTTCACATTAGGGATCAATTTGGACGAGACGTCCTGTTGGCCAAAGTTTTCAAATAATTATAAACCTTTAATTATTTCAAAATTAATTTCGACCATAAAAATATTTTTGATAACAAATTTAGGGTCTTTATAGATTTTTTGGACGAGACGTCCTATCAATCTATGTTAAATTTTCTAAAATAATATAGACCATAAAACACTTTAATAATTTCGATAATATAACAAAAATCAAAATATCATTGTAGATTCTTTGGACGAGACATCCTGTTAATCTAGGTCTTCAAATAAACCTTTTATTCTTAAATCAATCTAGACTATTAAGTTTCTCTCTAAAAATATAATAAAAATCAATAAAACCCAAGGTTCTTTTTTTTCTAAAAATAATACACCACTTGAAATCAATTTGGACAAGACGTCCTATGGATTAATATTTTTTAATCTCCGACATTTTTCAATCTACTTCGTTTTTTTAAAATAACCCAAAGAACTACGTAACCCTGATTTCCCCTAACGCTTGGGGAATACGTAGGAGCGGGAACAATTATTCCTGTCGGGCCCAAATTTTAAAAAATATATATCCCTTTTACTAGTAAAAATAAAATCATCATGCTTTTAACGATAACTTGATTAATTTGGACGAGACGTCCTGTTAATTGTAAAGTTTATAATTTTAAAAATCATTAAATTAACAACCAATCCATAAGGCATCTCTAAGAGGTTTAAATTATAAAGTAGTAGGATTATTCAAACTTAAACAATTTAGGGTAACCGTTTAAAACGGACTGTGTGGGGTGTTAATACCTTCCCCACCTGTAATTAGACTCCCGAACTTAAAGTCTTAATTTATGACCAGTACCTTCACGTTAAGGTTTTTCTGATGTTTTACCTTAAAAACATTAGTGGCGACTCCACGGTTTCCGGAGGGAACTCGGGAAACTTAATTTTCTTTTTACGGTCGGCCTCCCGCCGCGATCCAGGTCGCGACAACACCCTCTCATCCCAAGGCTCGTAATTAAGTCTCCTCTAATGTATCCTCGGTTTCTATAATCCGTCCCTAGACAATATTATTTTCTTTCACTTTAATGATTCATGATGTATGAACTACTCGCATATTTAGTTGGTTAAGGCTTTTAGAAACTCAATTATTAAATACCATAAAGGTTTACAACATCATCTTAATAAACTGTACATTTTCTCAATTCTCTAAATTTCTATCATACAGAAATAAATTTGGTACAGTTTTCAATTCTCACCAAAATTGAGTTTCCAAGCCTTAAATATCTCAAAACTTCTCATAAAACACTTTATATATATATTTTTTTCAAATTGAATCTTAACAATCTTGAATTTAGAAATCTCAATTATTTCCAAATATCTTTAGTTATTAGGTTGGAACAAAATAATTTACTTTTGAAAATTTTATTTTACTTAAAGAGAATAATTCTTAATTTATTAAAAAAATACTCAAAATTATAAAATTTTTCTTTAAATTCAAGAATTAATTATTTCAACCTTTTTATAAAATAATTTTCATAAAATGACTTTTTTTTAAAAATAAATATTATATTTTAAAAAAAAATAGAGTTAATAAAATTAATTTCTAAGAAGAATTAAAAGATTTAAGATAATAAAAATTTAAAGAGTAAGGTAAGAAAATTCTTACTGAGTTTTAGCTTTTCGTCATGCTTGCTATATGCTCAAACTCCACATCACAAGATCATCCATCACAATTAACAATCATAAATAATTAACAATCACAAAAATAATCAATCAAAATCAAGTCAATAAAGTATCATTTATAAATGTTATAATTCAAAGTCTAATAGTTATTAATATAGTCAATTTGAGTCCTTGTCATCCATTCCTTGCATAGGTTTAGTTCAGTCAATAGTGGTCCAAGTCCTTGCATAGGTTTAATTCAGTCCGTAAAGGTAATAATAGTCTAAGTCTTTGCATAGGTTTAATTCAGTCTGTAAAGGTCATAATGTTCCAAGTCCTTGCATAGGTTTATCAGAGTTAGTCAAACCAGATATTTAATTTAAAATTTATTATAAATTTTAAGTTAAGAAGTTAATATTTTTAAAATAATAATATTATTAAATTTAAAAGGAGTAGGGGACTCCTCCCATTATTCTTATGTCTTTTCATATTATATTCTTATCTCACTCCCCCTTACCTCTTGTATCTTGGTTCGTTATGGAAAGTCTGTGCGCGCCTCGTCTCCGGGTTCTAAAATATACCAATTTCACTTTAATATAGTTATAAGATGAAAATTAAGATTTCTACTTAAAACATAAATGATAAAATTTAAATAGTGAATAGTGAATAGTAAATCATAAATAGTAACAGTAAATAGTAAAATGTGAATAGTAAATAGTAAATTGTGAATAGTGACGGTAAATAGTAAATCGTGAATAGTAACAGTAAATAGTAAAACGTGAATAGTAAAGGTAAATAGTAACAGTAAATAGTAATTTACTATTTAAATTGTAATTTACTGTTAAAATAGTATTTTACTATTCAAAATAGTAACTTAAAATAATACTATTTCCAGTATAATAATAGATTTCTAAAAACGATATAAAAATAACCCTAAAAAATATAAAAGAGAGGTATTCGTACCTTAGAATTTTAGCAGAACCTTCTTCCAAAAAATTTTATTTCTCTCTCTCACTTCCATTACTATCTCACTAGCACTACTATATTAAGAAAACTTAATCTGAAATTGTGAATTCTAAAGAAGAATTCCTTCGGTATTTATAGGAAAAAAAATTACTATGCATTCTATTATTTTAATATAAAAATACTGTGTATTTTTTGAAATTTCAAACCTGATTACTGTACATCTTTTGAAAATTTTGTACATGCACAGTATTTTGCATAGTAAATATCAGCTGAATTATTAAGCCAAATAGTAACCTTTCACTCGGTATATTTTAAATATTCAAAATTAGTTCTTTTTGAAATTTAGCAATATTATATCAGTCCTCACTAATTTTATAATAAGTAATATAAAGATGAAATTTTAAAAATCTAAAATTTTCTGTTAATAAAAATTTATTGATACGTTTCCAATTTTTTAACGATTGGAAAAAAATCTAAATTTTTTTCAAATCGATCATTTTTAGACAAGTCTACTTGAAATGGATTTTAGAAAAAAAATTTATAATTTAACTTCACTTTCTTATAAATATTTTTAATTTTAAGTCACTTATATGAATTTAAAATTATTTAAAAAATATTATTTTATTAAAATAATTCAAAATTCCAAAAATTTCCAAAAAATCATAAATAATACGTAGATTAAAAAGTTCTAAAGAACCATAATTTATTTCCTTAAAAATTTTAATATAAAAATAAAAATAGCGGTGTTACAACAGATAGGCCACAACGATACATTTTTCATCTTTATAGAACATCACTTTCCCTAAAAACAAGGGAAACATTGCTAGCACCTGACTCAGAGCCTCTTTCCGTTGTTGATCCTCTTGGACAATTTTTCTTTACATGCCCAATCCTTCCATATTTCCAGCATACCAAATTCCTTTTCTTCACATAAGGCCCATTACTAGCCATCAATGTCGAGTTTGACGAAGAACTATTTTCATTCTTTATTCTTCTTTCTTCAAAGATAATCTTACCAACAACTTTTTCAAAAGTCAAAGTTTCCTTCCTATACTTCAAAACAGGTTTGATGTGTTCATAGGAAGACAGAAGAGACCATATAAACTTTAACGCCTTATCCTCATCATCAACTTTGACCCTAATAGACTCCAATTTAGAGACAATACCATTGAGGGCACTTAAATGATCTGAAATTTTCATATAATCTTCCATGCGTAAATTATGAAATTGTTCATTCAACAACAATCGATTTGAGATACCCTTGGCCTAATATAACCCTTCGAGTTTCTCCCAGAGATCTTTGCCTATTGAAATATTCTACTCATTTGCAAGAACATTCTTAGCCAAACACAGGTGGGTCGTACTTGCAGCTCTCAAATCTAATTCCTCCCATTTCTCATCTCCATACCGGAAAGTCTTTCTTTCAATGCCTTGTGTAATCCTGATTGTATCAAGACATCCTTGACTTTTCGTTGCCACAAGCTAAAATTAATTCTTTCATCAAATTTCTCCATGTCAAACTTCACTGCACTTGAATAGTTTGACATTGTGACCGTGTGTTCAACACTACAACCATGCACAGGATTAGTTCCCAGGAAAGAGAGGTGGGTCACAACAGACACGCTTAAATATCAAGTCTTTCCTTAGCCAGAACCTTTCCAAACTAGCACTTACAGTACCACACTTTCAATAACCAAGGAAATTCTCAACCACACGGAATAAATCTTTTCTGATGTGGAAGATCAGACAAAGCTGCAACCACAGAGTATACTAAGAATTCATATCCCACCGAACCATGAAGCTTTGATACCACTGTTAGGAAATTAGATCCATTTCCATTAGAGAATTTCCTTAAAAAACAAAGAAATAAGGTTAGGAAAGAATACAATCAACGCACAAGAATTTAACGTGGAAAACTCCAAAACCCAGAGAAAAACCACAACCGTTGTCAAAACCAACAACCAGAGAATAATATTATGTGAACAATTTATACATCACATAAACCTCACTCTCATACACCTTAACAACCCCAAGTGCACCTACACTCTCAAAGCTTACTTCTCATAACACTCTAACACAAGAGCATTACAACAGAAAAAAAAGACTTAAAGTGTTTCTGGGTATTTCCCATTGGTGTTTAAGACCCCAGTACACCCATTTATAATTATGGGTATTTGAACACTTGGTGCATTTATTATAAAGGCCTTAAGGCCTATATATAGCATAAGCCCCCATCTCCCTTTGCAACTCCAAGCAATGTGGGACTTTTTAATCAACCAAGTTTAACATGATAATGAGATAGTTAACATTGAGCATAAAATTGAGGAGTGTACAAATCTAGAATCCTTTCTCGCTTCAGTACATGAACAATCTTTTCCTACTGAGAATTCTCTTAGGGTAAGTGCTTCTATCAAATAGGTACTCTCCAGATGAAGAAAAGTAAAGGTATGTGTGCACTCAAAATTTATCCAAGTCTCTAAAGATGTTTACACAAGCTCTGTCATCTTGCCACATCCCAAATAACATTGAAGAAGCTTTAGTTGATCCAAGGTGAGAAAGGGAAAATCAAGAAGAGTTGGAGGCATTGAATAGAAATAATACATGGAAGATGGCTCCATTTTCGGAGGGGAAAAAGATAGTAGGCTGCAATTGGGTTTTTTTTTTAATAAAATACATTGTCAATGGATCAATTAATAGATACAAAGCAAGGCTCCTACGAAAAGGGTTTACACAAATGCATGGCATAAATTATTAAGAGACTTTCTCACCCGTAGCTACACTAAATACAGTCAGAGTTTTACTATCCTTGGCTACAAATCTAGATTGGCCATTGCTCCAACTTGATATGAACAAATTTTTCCTAAATGGAAATCTCGAAAAAGAAATTTACATGGACATTTCTCTGGGCTACACAACTTCATCCAAAAATAAGGTTGCCTATAAGCTAGAGCAAGCTTTGTATGGGTTGAAACAATCGCCATGGGGATGATTTGGTCGATTTAGTCTACCCATGAGAAAATATAGGCATCACTAAAGCAATGCATACCACACCTTTTTGTTGAAACAACAACATGGAAAGGTGGTGGCCTTGATTGTCTACGTGGATTACATGATCATTACAGGGGACAATAGAGAAGAAATTTTGAGACTACAAAAGAAACTACCTAATGAATTTGAAATGAAGAGCCTAGGTGGGCTTAAATATTTCCTAGGGATAAAAGTTACAAATATCTCAATGAGGAATATATATTCCTTTCCCTAAGGAAATATGTATTGGGTTTATTGGCAGATATGGGTCTATTGGACTGCAAACCAGTTGATACACTAAATTGTTGATCAAAACCATAAGCTTAGGGAAATCATCAAACCAAGTGCTCAATGATAAAGGGAGATATCAAAGGTTAGTAGGCAAACTCATTTATCTATCTCATACTTGTCCAAATATTACTTATACATAGGCCTAGTGAAGAACATATGAATGGTAGTTATTTGAATTCTTCAATACCTAAAATCTTCACCTAGGTGTTCTGTAAGAATGGTCATTTGAACATTGAAGGGTATACAGATGCAGATTGGGCAGGCAATTGTGATGGATAGAAAATCTACCTCAAGTTACTTTAGTTTGTCAGAGGGAACTTAGTTACATGGAGAAGAAGGAAGCAAAAGGTAGCGACATTGTCTTGTGCCGAAGTTGCATTCGGAGGTCTAGCTAAAGGGCTTCAAGAGCTTTTATGGCTTTGAAGGTTGATGATAGAGATTAGTTTTGGGCCTAGTTCAGAAATGAATTTGTTCGGTGATAACAAAGTTGCAATTGCCATGTCTTACAATCCTATTCAACATGATTGTACAAAACATATGGAAGCTGTTAGGAATTTCATCAAATAGAACCTTGAGGAAAACATCATTCTCTATTTGTCCAAGTCTAAAGACCAACTGGCAAATAAACTCACAAAGGGAATATCAAGTAAAATCTTTCATGACTCACTTAAGTGTTAGTGGTATCTTTCCACCAACTTGAAGGGAGTGTTGGCGGGAATAATGCAATTATTGATTATTTGAGATTTATATATTTTACTTGTTTGTTGTAGTTATAGCTATCCTTATAATTAAGGAGTTTTTAGTTTACACTAGATTAATTGTAAATATTGTATATTCCTGTTTTTTAGGTCCAAGTTTTTATTATCCTTGTATTTATGTGTACCTTTTTTTATCAATGAAATTATTCTTGATTATTATTTCACAATTTAGTTATTTACATTCACCAATTAACGAATTCAATTCAAAGACAAATGTAAAAGAAAAAAATATTGTATAGAGATCAACATCAAAAAACCATTATTTTAGACGTCCTTAAACTACAAAATTATAGACACGTACAATGCTGGTTGCCGCATTTTTTTTTAATAAGATTTAGCGCAATTATATAATTAGATATACAAATTCAAAATCATATATGAAGACAACGCAATTCATATAAACTAATCAACATAATAAATTTCCTTCTACATGTCTCGGTAAAAATATATTTCAATGATTTTATGGTCTTAGTATATTTACGTGTCAATGAATAGTTGGTTCAATTAGTATTTATTTGATTTCGTTTAAATAAAATCTCAAGTTCAAACTTTATAAATAAAAAATTATCATTAGAAAAGTTTATCATATGGCAATATGAATATTTCAACTTAACATACAGTTGTGGTTAAATTTCAAATAAATGGATTCTATGTAAGCATGTTATCGTTATTTTGTTGAATTTAAGGTCCTATTTAGTTTTTTGTTAGTCTTGGTTGACCAATTCAAAAAAAGGTCTTACAATTAAAAGGGGTTTTAAAAAGGAGTTTTGAAATAACGTGAATAACCTTTAAATTTTTTTATTTACATAACTTCATTTTCTTAACTACATACTAAATAGACACCAAAAAATAATTAGCGCGCATGTTCTTTTAAGCTAATTGGAGGCTGCTGTAGATTCATATCAACATTAAACCAAGATGAAGTTGGCAAGTCAATAGACAAGATTATTGATTATTCATAGCGGGTGCAATTGCTGTACAGCATCCAAAGGCAACAGTTTATAATTTGTATCTTCGTTTTCTGTCTTTTTTTCTCAAATAGAAATACTTTTTTGGTGATTAGCTAAGTAAAATATGATCCATCGTTTCATGATTAAGAATAAGACTAATGAAGAGATGGTAAATCAGTGGACAAGTGACTCTGTTACAATTTAATATGATTGATCTTCAAATTGAATAATCCTAAATGCTGAAACTGAAAGGTTGGGAGCAATGACAAAGAGATAAACAGTGTCATAAGAATTATGTATTCAACGTTGTCTTGCGGTGGCAATGGGCTACCAGCTGAAGGAGATGTACCTCTTTTAAAGCAGTGATTAGGGGGCATCAACTTCGAGTTTTAACCATTTATTATATTGTGTCGACAAAGCAAACGCAACATTCTTATCAAAATAGTCTTTTCTTTCATCAACAAATTAAAAATTTAAAACAAAGGCAGTATGCTGAAGTTAAGAGACGGCTATAGGAGTAAAAAACAAATTGGAATCCAAAAGCATAGTCCATCCTTGTGTCGGTCGCAAGTAAGAGAATCACTTTTTTTTCTTTATTTCAAAAACCCGGCGTAACAACCGGATATTTCATGTGCTTTCTCTTTCTCGCATAGTATTTATATATGGGTCTCTTTTTCCCTGAGTTAAAATGCTTCATTGCTATAACATGTGGAGCTGTTGCATGCGAAACAAGGAAGATTATGGGAATGAAGAAGGGAAGAAAGTTGAGGAGATCATAAAGACGTGTTCATCGTTGAAGTTGGAAGAGGGTGGCATGAAGAAGAAGAAGAAGAAGAAGAAGGTAAGTTTCAAAGTACAAAATGGCAATAAAGGAAATCATTGTAATTCTACAAATGGCCCATTGAGGATTAGACTGGTGGTGACTAAGGAAGAGTTGAAAAGGATGTTGAGAAATAAGAATGAGGATGATGCGCCTCCACAGACTTCGTTGGAGGAATTGCTAAGTGATATGAAATTGAGAGAGAGAAAAGTGTTTGATGTGAATTCTTGGAGGCCAGCTTTAGAAAGCATTCCTGAGAATCGCTCAATGAAGTAGTTTTTACTTTTTTGTTTTAATTGAATACTGTTTGTAAATAATGACAATACTTTCCTTTTTATTTGATGTAGGAATATGTATTGCTATTTGTTATTCCATATGATGGAAATGTGTGGAATGAAGCTTGTAATTTTCCGTGGATATGACTGTAACTTGAACTGTGAAAGATTCATTTTGTTTGGATGAGGCATTAAGAAACATTTCACATCTAGATTTATGTAATTTTCTGCTCGTATAACGTAGAAATCTACAAAGTCAACGATGAATTAATGTAAATTGCTGTCGATTTCGATTAACAGTTAGCTAGCTAATTGCTGTATTTTCAACAATAGACGGTAATATTGAAATGAAAAGTCGAGCAGTGCCATATATGTTCTTACTTGTTGGTTTGTTTAACTTATTTGGCAAGTGTTTATTTTGAAGTAGAGTGAAATTAATAATATAGTTAATTCTAAACCATTAGTTAGAATTAGAATTTGTTCAAATTAACCTTAACTACAAATTTGACATCAAAGCATGTCATAACGGGAGGAAACTTTTTCGTGTGAACAAATCAAGCATTGAGTATCCGAAATTCTTTTCCAAAACAAAGCCATGCTTACTACGTGTAGGGAGGGTGTAGTTCATGTACTGTATACAGTAAGAGAGAGTCCGGATATTAATTTGAGGGGCGCCAAAAAATCAAAGAATTATATAGCTTTTGTTCCCTCTCGCAGTTTGCGTGCCCCTCATCCTTTTATCTTAAAGCTAAAATATAGGGAAGTTCAGATCCAACCTTCCTTTCTTCACCCATGATCTGAATCAGTTAACCGTATGATTGTGAACTCAGGTCCTGCATCCCACTTTCCCTTTTACCCGTTTATTATATAAATGGCCTTTAATCCTCAATTATAGGATAAGTGACACATATTTTAGAGTAATAAGAATAGTCTTAATTCTCCTAAAGATAATTCTATGAGGTTTTTTAATACTTGTCCTCTATTTATGAACAACTTTAAAAAATAAAAATCTAGGATATTTTTCTCTTCACTTTATATTATATAGTTATAGACAAGGTTAATCCAAAAAGTTTAAATTAAGTGATATATGGAAAGTTTGCAATTAGTTAATTTCTTCCAAAACCAAATGATGTAAGGAAAGTTTAAAATAATAATTATATATACATTCAACTTCTATAATAAGAATAGCTTTAGGATAAAAAAACAAATACTTAAACGATAATAGATATGAAATGAAGAAAAATAAACAACCTACACAATCCAATAAAATGTCAACTATTATGACTGATTGTGTTTCAACCTTCCGGCTTCAAGAAAGGTTTTAGGATGGTCATGAGGTTTTAGGATTTGGGTTAACTACAACATCCATAGGTGTGCTATAAAAATAAATAAATTATATATAACACTGTTAGATCTTATTATAAATAGTTAAAATTAGAATATAATAATTTGAGTTCTTTAAAAAAATCATGTGACTTTATAAATAATCATATGACTTAAAATATATTTTAATTATGATTATCCATTTATAATTGTACAACTTAAATTTACTATTTTCACTCTCTCATAAGAAATCTTTCTCATAGAGAGAAAGGATACGTGTGTGTATATATATATATATATATATATATATATATATATATATATATATTCAATGAGTACAGTTAACAAGTTCTTATTGTCTAAAATATCACAAATAAAAAACTTGCTTTAAAAATTGTTGTAATTATTGCAAAATAAGGTGGATAATGGATGAATTATTAATGATATTTTAGATAATTTTTTAATTTAAGCTTCTTAACTGGTATTATTGATACTAATTAACATTGTCATTAATTGAATTTCACGAATTCACCAATAAATTAAGTGTCGGTCTATATTATGTCCTATTCTCTATCTAATAATACCGTACATTTTAACCAATAATGGTATGTTAAAAATACATATCTGTTGTTAATTTTCTAAATATGTTGGCACCTGCATGTAGTGGCCGATTGTGCTCATGAAAATTGTTTGCTATAAACATTACCTATAAAAACTCTTGCACATACCTCAAATATCCTCAAACTGATCAACCTATAAATTTTGTGCACGAAATCAACTATCCTTAAACTGGCCTTATAATCCCTTAACAAATTTAAGAAAGCAATACCTCTCGACATGAACTTCATTTGATAGGTAACACCAAGCATCTAATATAAATAACGCAACTTCGTTTACGACTTTTCTATTACTGCATTGACAATTCCAAGGAAAATTGCTCAGGGTGTATTTTGTCAAAATATAATTATTAGTTAATTTAAAACTTGGCCCTAAAAAAGATTAATATAAATTATTTCACGTTATGTATAAGAAAATTAATTGACACATTTAAACTAAAAGAATATTCTCTGCCATCAGCAGCATGGATCACATCAGCTTATACAAAATACTACTGTCCCCATCATTCAATGGGCACACAATGCACATAAATAAGAAATCATTCGATGTTTACAGGCCTAATATAAACACCTTGAAGTGTCAAAAAATTGCCTTCTTAAGAAGGGATCTTTCCTATTTATTGAATTTATTATCATTTCTAACATTTTATTACCACTGAGGTACGCAGTGGCAGTGGCAATGGCATTTAACATTTCCCATCAACGATTACTTCACTTGATGAGATTCCTGATGACATACGGAAGAATGCCTCCATGGTTAAAGTAAGCTAGTTCCACCTGAAAATACAAGGGTGTGTTACACACTAATCCAGGAAAAGACATAGATATTTGGGGCAAGTTTTCGAAACGCTGAATAAATGGTGTTCAAGCCCGAGGAAAACCCAATAACACGTCATTGTTTGTACAAAATAGCATCGGCAAACAAACATCAACCAAGACAAGCTTAACTTACCTCAGTGTCAAAGCGAACTGTGCAGGTGAAGGATTTTCCAGTATCAGTTGTTACAGTGACATCTTGGCCGGGTCTTATCTCATCGATCTTACTTGGGAGGTCAATAGTATATCGTTCATGACCAGTCAACCCTAGTGTATCAGCGTCCTCGCCGGATTTGAAGCAAAGAGGAATAATACCCATTCCTACCAAATTACTACGATGAATTCTCTCAAAACTTTTAGCTATCACAGCCTTGACACCCTGTCAAAAAAAACGTAAACATCAAGTACGTCAGGTATAGTAGTCTCAACATGTAAAGAAAACTAAATACATGCTACATATTGAATAATGACTCACCAGTAGCATGGGACCTTTGGCAGCCCAATCTCTGGAACTTCCACTACCATATTCAGCTCCAGCCAGCACAATGGTGTTCTGTCCCGCATTCTTGTATCTCTGTAATAAAAGAAAACTTCCATGGGATCAGAAACTTAAAAGAGCTCTATAATCAAAGACTGTTTATCACATTCCCTAGCACTCCACTAGTTCATTCTATAGGAGGAATGAAAAAGAAAAGAATATTGTATGTTTCATATTATGGTACCCGTATATATTTAGATCCTTCAGCATTTCCTCACCTTGTCCTCCTCAAAGGAAGAGGTACACATCCAGAGTGCGTCACAATAATAAGCCTTCTAATTAGTTGTGAATTTGTGACTAACTATTTTATTGCTAATAAGCAAGAGTGAATAGTTGACATATATAAGCAAGCAAAAGAACTTGCAACCTAACATGTATTATAGAGAATATTTAGCAAATGATTTTCCACTTCAAAAACAAGAGGTTGTTAACTTAAATTTTGGAAAGCAATTTAGGGAAGACCAGATTAGAAAATATTATGTGAAATTAAATGCCGGCCACTTTAAAAGTTTATATACAGTAAAACATAACAAACCTGCGCTGCATCAAATACATAAAGCTTCTCCCCGGTTGGAATGTGAACTGTCTTGGGGCCAACTTCCCCATTCAATAGCTTGTTAACAAGACGAATGTTTGCAAAAGTTCCCCTAGCCATCACCTCATCATTGCCACGACGACTTCCATAAGAGTTAAAGTCCTTCTGTTGCACCCCACGCTCCAGAAGGTATTTTGCAGCAGGACTGTCCTTACTAATGCTTCCAGCAGGAGAAATGTGATCAGTAGTTATACTGTCACCAAAATTCAGTAGGCAATAGGCATCTTTCACACCATGAGCTCCAGGAGGATCCATGGTCATGTTCTTGAAGTACGGGGGTTCATGAATATATGTGGACTTGGGGTCCCATGAGTAAAGAGTCTCAGCAGGAACCTGTAGTTGGTTCCACATGGCATTACCCTTAGTAATAGCTTCATATGTGCTTCGGAACATGTCAGGCAACACACTGGATTGGACAACCTAGGAATCAAGTAAACAAAAGTTAATTTTTCTGTGCACACTGTCCAAATTTCACATAATGAGAAAGGCAGACATTTACCTCTGCAATTTCTTCAGTGGATGGCCAAATATCCCTCAAGTAAATATTCTTTCCATCTTTCCCTGTCCCTATTGGGTCCTTTTCAAAGTCAATGTTAACCTGGAAATTTGACCAAAAGGGAAGTGACAAAGGTTAACAACATTTGCAGTGAAACAAAAAAAGCACTCCACTCTTAGGGCCTATCACCAAATTGTTTGTGTATAGGACACAATGAAAACCATAAAAAGTTATTTTTACTACTTCCTATATATATCTTTGAAAAAGGGGGAAACAAAAATAAAAACTAGATGACATTTTTGTAATCAAAAGTGAAAACAATAAATAAAACAGGAAACATTTTCTCACATAAATAGGCCTCAAGTTCATCAAACTTTGCAGGAATATAAAATGAAATACACATCCAACCAGCTACGACAAGGTTCTAAACGAAGCTAATTTAGTCTATAGAACACTCTGCCAGGATATTCACGCATGTCATGACTCTCATGACCATGAAAAGTTAATAAATAAAATAAGAATTACGCAAACATACCGTGCCAGCAAGGGCATAAGCAACAACTAGAGGTGGTGAGGCAAGGTAGTTAGCTCTTGTCAAGGCATGCACACGGCCCTCAAAATTACGGTTCCCAGACAACACAGCGGCTGCTACTATGTCTGCATGAGCCAATATATAAGTAAATCAGTTCAGTAAATATAAATATAAAGTAGAATACAATAAGGATGTTATCTAAAAGTTATAGACAATAAAAATTGCTAAAATTGCGAAGAAAGCCGCTTCAGTTAAAGAAATTATATTGGTATTTCAGTTACCATTTTGTGAGATTGCAGAAGAAACTGATTGATCCAGATCCCCCGAATTGCCAATGCATGTGGTACAGCCAAATCCAACAATATGGAAGCCTTGTTCATTTAGATACTTTTGTAGGCCACTGCCCAAAACATATAAAAACAAATCCAAATTTAGTATACAAATTACAGAATTGATATTCTACTGAGAAAAGTGAAACACCTTCTAAGTAAGTATTTTGTAACAACTCCGGAGCCTGGAGCAAGACTAGTTTTTACCCATGGCTTAACCTGTAAAATAAAGAAAACATCTACAATTACTATTTTAAAAAAGACAGTTCAACACAAAAGGAATACAATTAGTCCCATAAACAAGTGGCAGAAATAGTGGACCGTCACAAAATATAGACATGTTTGGAAAGTTGTAAAATGACAGTTTCTGACATTTATTTTGATGCCTAACCTGCAAACCTAGTTCATGAGCCTTCTTTGCTACAAGACCAGCTCCCAGCATAACACTTGGGTTTGATGTATTTGTACAGCTTGTGATTGCAGCAATCACAACACTGCCATGCTTGAGCTCTGCTGGCTGCCCATGGAAATCAAATTTTGCAACTTTTCGTTGTGCTTCTTTTGGTATAGCAAATCCCTGCATTCAGAGAAAACATTTACAATGACTACACTACTGCAAGTTTTATGACTGCAACTATGTCAACAAGTTGAAGGTCTACAGCTAGATACAATAAGAATGACTGATTTTAGAAAAAAGGATTAATCTTTTGCACTCAGAATATCATAATGCTTCTAGATTCCCGGTACAATGATCATAGAAAATGAGAAATGATAGAGATATGATAATTTTCAGGAAATCGAACTCAAAGGGTAATTTCTTCTTTGTATTTCATCTTACCCTCCCGGTACAGCTAGATACAATAAGAATGACTGATTTTAGAAAAAAGGATTAATCTTTTGCACTCAGAATATCATAATGCTTCTAGATTCCCGGTACAATGATCATAGAAAATGAGAAATGATAGAGATATGATAATTTTCAGGAAATCGAACTCAAAGGGTAATTTCTTCTTTGTATTTCATCTTACCCTCCCCAGACCCCATTCGGTGGGATCCCTTTGCACTAGGTTGCCCTTTTCATAATGTTTCCATCTGTTTATCCAAGTTCGTAGAAACAAAATCGTTTGATTTACTAACTAGTAAACCATTTTGCATTTGATGCGATGAATTAAACTTTTTCTTGTGATCATACATCTTTTCAGGTATATTAGTTTGTAAGCCACCATAGACGTAAAAAGTGAAACTACACCAGGTTAGCATTTTAACACAAACACAACCAAATGGGCAAACAGTTGATAACTGCAGGTAAATGCAAGATATAACAATACACTATGACATCATCTTTTCTTAAGGAAAAGAGTTGAACATCTCAGCACTACTAACCTTGAATCCCACTTTGTTATCAAGGCAAGCTTGCCAATCAGCTTTCATTTCTTTCAAAGGCACCCGATCATGAGGTCTACAAAGTGTAACATTGTGTATGAACCATCATTTATCACAGATGATAATTTTAAACCCTCGCTAAAATACAAGACATGCCATGCAATAAAGTGCAGTGTCTTACCTCTTTGGTCCCGAGATACATGGTTCAACTTCATCAAGGTTCAATTGAAGATACGATGAATAAACTCTGTCCGGTTGAGGCTGAGTGTACAGCAAACAAGTTAGTGTTCCATACCTTTAACATATATAAGCATTTATTTTGTTCAAAAGGAGGAGTTAATAGGATAATCAGTTGGTATTACCTCATTATAATCAATAAATAATTTGTTTGCCCTGAGATAGGCCTCTATCATTGCCACCTATGTTAAGCCACAAATGAATGTCAAGTAATCCTACAAGCACTCTACATCATTGGAAAATAATAAATGAGCTCATACTCACAGTCTCATCACTTCTTCCAGTTAACTTGAGGTATTGTAATGTAACATGATCTACAGGGAAGAAGCCCATGGTTGCTCCATATTCAGGAGACATATTGGCAATAGTGGCCCTATCAGCTAATGACAACTCACCCATACCATCACCTATAGAACAAAAACCATGAAAACCAGTGCTTAGCTGAGGCAGAGCAGCACAAACTGGTAAGGAAAAAGGAGGCGACACGAGAAATTAATTACCATAAAATTCAACAAACTTCCCTACAACGCCATGTTTCCTAAGCATTTGAGTCACAGTTAGAACCAAGTCAGTCGCTGTAACACCATTGCGCAACTTTCCAGATAACTTGAACCCAACAACACCAGGTAAGACCATGCTCATAGGCTGTCATTATCACAGCACACAGCATAAGGATCAACACTGTAGCTAAACTGCTCTATATGTTTTGTTTAGATAAAGGACACAAATGTTTCTGAATAGCATGTCATCAGCCTTCATTCTGTTTTGTTGGATATAATCAAAACTTATTGTTACATATAAATCAAAATTCAGAAGTAAATGTACCTGGCCAAGCATTGCTGCCTCAGCTTCAATACCCCCAACACCCCATCCAGCAACTCCAAGCCCATCTATCATTGTTGTATGTGAATCAGTGCCAACCACACTGTCAGGATAAAGCAAGCCCTCATTGTTGAAAACAACACGTCCAAGATATTCAAGATTGACCTGGAATTTGAGACAACATAATTCCCCAGTATTAAAAACCAAAAATGAAAAACATACCCCACAACATCATTTTGAATGTCTGATTCTGAACTTACCTGATGCACTATACCAGAACCAGGAGGAACAACAAGCATGTTATGGAAAGCATTAGACCCCCATTTAAGAAAAGCAAATCTCTCCTTATTTCTCTGAAACTCAAGCTCCATATTGGCCTGTACAGCATTCTCTGACCTTGTTACATCAACCTGAACTGAATGATCAATGACAAGATCAACAGGAACCTGGCAACAATTATAGCTTACAGTAAGAATCGATTATACTATAGCAAACATATGGCTAAGGGGATTGTCTGCTACACTCCCCCAAAACACAATAACTGGGTAAAATGGAGTTAGTTTTAAGATTGTGTTATTGAAACTTAGAAGAAATTTGCTCTAGTATGATCCATACGTATTCAGTTGAAAATTAGTTCAAAAATATCCTGTGTTACATCATCAACCTCACAAGTATATGATGTTAAAAATAACATGTTACCTGCATAAAAAACTAAAATAGCATGTGATGAACAAGTCCAAAATCAAATTTCATACATGCTAAGTACAATTTGATACTAATTTTACCCATAGCTTACATTTCCCAAACTCCCCCCAAAATTAATTTGAATAGTAATTTAGCACAGGTAATATATTGGCAAATAGTTTTCAGATGCAATGTATGACCCTGCTAACTTCATATTATTTCAAGAACCTTTTATGTACGAAGTACATCAGGAGAAAATGTTATTTAGATATCAAAGTCTCAGTAGCAAAGCACACTGACAGTTAACAACATGCAGTGTTACAGTCAACATTTCTTTACTGTGTATATAAATAAACAACATCAAATAACTAATTATCAGTTTAAGGCATATTCATCACTCCGAAACACATTTAAGAATTTGAAATATATTTTGTAACTACCATCAACTTCACAGAGAACTAAAGCACAGGAAAATGATAAGGATATTCTATACCAGAGGATTGATCTTATTAGAATCACTCCCAAGCTTATTCATGGCATCACGCATGCAAGCCAGGTCAACAACAGCTGGAACTCCAGTAAAATCCTGAGGAAAGGGACAATAAATGGATTGGACTTTAGAGAAAGAGTGCAAATTACTTAATATCACCGATCCAAGTCAATAGCTCTTTCGGTGCAACCAGAAAACAAGGTACCTGCAGTAGAACACGAGCAGGCTTGAAAGGAATCTCAACTTGCTTCACAGAAGAGTTTTCCCAGTCAATAATCTTCTCAACATCTTGCTTGGTAACTTGGAAACTGTCACAATTACGAATGGCAGATTCAAGGAGAATTCTGATGGAGTATGGTAACCTATCTGTCAAGCACCGACAAAGTAGACACCATCAGCAACTAAAGCAGAAGCAAGGAGAATGCACTATCCCAGAGAAGGAGACCGCTCCTTCATCAGACAGAGATGACAATGAAATGAAATGAAATCCACCAACACCACAAATATTTTTAACCAAAATTCTAGTAAATTAAAAACAACAAGAGCAAGGTGAATTAAACCATAAATAATAAGCCAAGCTTAACTGAGCTATCAAAATTACCAATTCTCGGGTCGTTAAGAGATGGAAGACTGTAGAACTTTCCGAACTCGCCACCACCAGGCTTAGGGAGACTCGTCAAGTTTCCCTTGAAAGGATTTTCACCAGCTGCAATGGCACTTAACGTCAGACAACCAATCACAACATATAATTCAACAGCAAACGTTAGAATCTAAATCACGCATCACACATAACGCACGAATAACAATCTCTTTGCCTCATTGACAATCAATCAAACCGAAGATTCCAAAGAAATAAAAACGGAATTGACGTTTTTCATTCAACCGGAAAACGGAATATCGCAACCGAAACGAACGACTCTCAGCTGAACGAAGCAGATCAAAAGAAAGAAGCAAAGAATTCCACGATTTCGGGAGCGAAGGGTGAAGTACCAGCAGTGGCGATGTTGCGGTGGAAACGTTCGATGAAGGGAGCGATGACTCTGATCTGAGGGCGGAGGCCGAGGGGAGACCTCCAATCGACGCCGTGGCTCCATCGAGGAACGGAGGAACGGTAGGAGCGTGCGGGGGAGGAGGAGCCGAGGGATCGGTGAGGAGAGGAACGAGCGAAGATTCTAGAAGCGGAGGAAGAAGAGAGAAGCTTAGCCCTGGAGGCTCTAAGAAGCGAAGATGTAGAAGAAGCCATGATCAAGCATTCGCGTCGAAGAGAGAGGAGGGGGCGTGTGGAGAACGAATGTAAACTAGGGCGCCTTCTAGAAGAGTACAACAGCCTCTATTTTTCTATTGCTAGAGACACCAACGGTGGACCATTTTATTGAGCCACGAACCAGTTCCTCTACGGGTGCCTCCACGCTCTGCAATCCTGTGTCCAGTTAATTTAATACTACTACTTTAAATTTTAACTTTATTTTAATTTTAGTCTAGTGCGATTATGCAAGCCCAATTTAATAACCCTGATAATGTATAGTATTCAAATTTTATTTACGTGTCAAGCAAAGGAACAATGGCTCGTGCTTGAAATCCGATTAAGACAAAGCAAATTTTGCTAAGGGTCCGTTTGGTTACCCGTTGGGGTAACCTGGTTGAGAAAACTGAGGTTTTGTAAACTGGGGTTGAGAAAACTGGGGTTTTGTAAATGGAGTTGTGTTTGGATGTTAATTTATAAAAGTAGGTTGAGTAGTAGTGATTGTGTTTGGTTGGAGAAAAAGTTAGGTTGAATAAATGGAGGTTTGAATAAAAATTACCAAAAAGGGTATTTATGAAAAATATATTAAATATTTATAAATATAAATAATATAAATATATATTATATTAGAATATGTATATATATATATAGATACATTAATCATCATATAAATAAATAAATAACACAATTACACACAATTAATCAACACAAAAATAAATTACATAAATAAATCACCTAATTAATCATTACATTAATAAATTACACAATAACAATTAATTTAAATCCAAATTCTTTAATTTTTCAAAAAAAATAGTTACTATACACCCTAACCCCAAATGCTCACCCATGCACCATCATCACTAACAGCCACCAGCACCATCCAGAAACCCAACAGCCACCACCACCATCCAGAAACTCAACAGCCACCACCATCACTAAACATCCACTGCCACCATCCAAAACCTCAATGTTACCCATCTCCCCTTTCCCCGATGGCCACCACCACCCCAAACCCCACACCACCTCCACCTTATCACACCACAACCTGCAAACCCACACCCCACACGGTCTCCCCCGCCCCACGACCACCACCCCTAAGGGCCCTAACCCGAAACCTCCACCCCCCATCCACAACCCCCACAGCCTCCCTCGTCCCATGACCACCACCCCCACCCTCACACCGAAACCCCTATTGCCTCCACAACCCCCCCCCCCCACCTTCAACCCAACCACACACCACCCCCCTCACAATCGTCTACCTCACAACCCCATAAAACCAGACAGCAAATCAAAAAAGAAAGGGAAAGGCCAAAACGATGCAGAGGCATGGGGGTATCCGCGTCTTTTCATCAAACGGAGTTGGGCAGAGGCGGGGGAAGGTAGCTCCAACGCAACGGAGCTTTTGGCATCCCGCAACGGAGCTTCGCAGACGGAACGGAGGGCGGCCACCAACCAAACGCGTCTCCGTTCACGCAAACGGAGGTTGGCGCACGGCAACGGAACGCAACGGAGAACGGAGGGACAACCAAACAGGCACTAAGTTTCGCTTGTGGCGTGGTCAACTATTAGCATCAATTTCACTGGCGAGGAAACCACATCAAACTTAAAATTAGGTATTGGCTCTCTGAGAATAGCGAATCATTCCACGTGCCTTCACCATCTTTGATTTTTCATTCTTGTTATCGTAATTCAATGCAAGGAATTGTTCCTTTTTTCAGTGTGGCGAGGTATTAACTCGGCAAGTGCCGAGTGTGCCTCTTGGCATGTGTCTCCTCCCCCCACTTGGGCACAAGCCATGCACCCTGCTCCCATCGTTGAAAGGTGAGGCATACGCCTGCGATGTACCGTAGTTTTTGTGATTTTTTTTTCGGAGGTTCGTGTCTGAAAGGGTTTCATAAAGTGCCAAATAATATTCCGCCATCGAAGCAGACCAAGAATAATTACACAATGGTAGGCCCAGCACAAACGTTGACGATTCCTAACAAGCAATGTAACCTACATTTTTTTTACAATATTTAGGTATAAGTTTTTATGTGTTTCCTTTTTAGGAAAAAAATTGAAGTTTCTCTTACCTGCAAAAGAAGTGTTAATATTAATAGTAAGTTAATGACTTACCAAGCGAAAATTTTAATTTTGATAAAAAAACATACATATAACTTGTGATTTAACTTGTATGAATATCGGGCATAATTAAGTATTCAACATGTATTTGTATGATACTGAACACTGGGAATTCAGTATGTTCTCCTCTAGTTCAGTAAAAAGTAAGAGCGTATCATCCCGGGTAATTAAATTAATTATTGGTGATATATATATATATATATATATATATATATACATATATATATAAATTAATAAAAAAATTATTTTATTTAAATTTTTCTAAATTATTATAAATTAATTAACAATTGTTTAGCGTGATGAAATTTAAATAAATTAAGTTGAGTGGTAAATTTTAAATTTAAATTTAGAATAAAGAGGTGATGGTAAACTTATGATTTATCAAATGGTAAAAATAAAAGTTTTTAAAAAGGTAATAAAGGAAAGTGGAAAAGAAAATAGAAAATTTGTAATTACTAAAATGCCCCTATGGCTACTAAAATAAAATTTCCATCTTTTCCATTTCTCCTACATGAGATTCGTGCAAGAGAGAAGCAGAGCTTTGCCATTTTTCATTTCCTTTGTGGCTGTAGCTTTGAGGCTCTGATCGAAGCTTGAATTTGTAATGAAACTTGAAATTGGTAATGTTTTTTGAACTGTGGAAGTAAGGTGAGTTTGTATGTGGATTCAATTTCGTGTTTTTTTTCCCCCTCTCCCTTTCTCTCTTTAGGCCTATACGACTCTCACATGGGAGACTTTCATTTTTGTATTTTTATGGAAAATTGGAGCTTGACGTTGGTCTTAAAGGCAATGGGTGTTGCTAACGGCTAATGGGTGTTTGTTTTCGGTAACCATAAGTAGCAGACTGCGCTTCAGGAAGTCATTAAATGAAGTGGGATTCGAAATTAGAATCGGAGCGGTGAGTTATCGAGTCGTTGGGCGCGACCAGCACCGAAAGCAACTAGTAAAAGGTTGGAATTGAGTTAAAAGGTGTCCAGAGTTGTAATTAATTAGAATTAGGTATCGACCCTAATTAAGGTTCAAAAGGAAAATAACTTAATTGATGAAAATTAAGAATTTGTTTATGTTCATACAATATATAATAATATGCAAATTTATATGAATGAGTAAGTGAGAGTATGATATAAATTACAAATAAGGAACGGGTTTCCGACCGATGAAATAAAAAAATAGTGGTTTTAAGTCTATGACTTATGATGGTCAGTAGGCGATGTATATGGAATTAAATTTGTGTAATGATTGTGGTGATTGTGTTATTATGCTTTTCTAGTAGTGTGAAACTTGATTGAAAATGTATGATGTGGGTCGGGTCTGTGTGGTCGCCCTGGTGTTTGAAATTAGGCTAGGTCTGTGTGGTCGCCCCGGTGTTTGAAATGCGAATCGAGTCCGTGTGGTTGCCCTGTGTAATTAACACATCAGGCCTTTGTGACAATTAATAAAGAGAAAGAGAATTTAGAATGAACATGTGACTTGTATGGTTAGGCACTGTCAACGGTATATTTCCCCCTCATTTTTTGCTCCCGTGGTTAAGTAGGATCCAGTTGAGCTACCCAGTGGTCAAGTAGGACCCAGTGGTTGGGGTGGAGAGTCAAACAGGGCTCAGTGAATCAAGTCAGGTTCACAGGGTGTTAAGTAGGACCCACAACTGAAATCTGATCCTTTTAGTATCCAGACATTAACGAGTCTATATACTTGTATAAGAGTTAGTTGTGTTTTGCATGATTTGAACTCATGACAATGATGGAGTAATGGAAATTGAATTAAATGGTGTGTTGAAATTAAATGAATTTATATTGGTGTATATGAGATCTTTGATAGCCTGATGGGCTGATAGTGGTGCTAAAAGAATGGCGTGTATTTGATGATTGATAAATATATATATATATATATATATATATATATATGTGTATGTGTGTGTGTGTGTGTATGTGTGTGTGTGTGTGTTGATTAATAAATGAGTTTGGGCGAGTTATTGTGACTAAAAGAGTAAAGAGATTTAAGGGAGAGTAAATGAATATTTGTATAAAGGTTATGTTTTATACTTTTTTTCACTTATATAGTGAGTTCTACATTAATTATGATTTTCAGCACTCACCCTTGTTGTTGTTTATTCTTTTTAGTAACGAATGACAGCGAGATCATAGATACCCTAGAGGGAAACACTAAGTGAGGAGTTGATGACAAGGAAATAAGTGAAATTAATGTAATTATGATAGGGATTCTAAATGAATTTGGTTCTGTATGGTGATTAAAGTTTGGTAATTAGATGTTGTGTTTAAACACTTAATTTAGATCATGTCATGACGAGCAATGTTTAATACTTGTGTTTGATGAATGGGCTATGCAGAATTAGTACATTGTTTTGATGTATGCATGTTATGTGTTGGAAATTACATGAGAATGGCATTGACCCATTGCTTGCTAGTATAGAATGATGATTGGCTGGTGAATGTGATTGTGTAATATGAATATAGGTGTGGATGCATAATGATTGAAATGGCATAATGATGTTATGATTAGCTTTGTTAAATTAGATTAAATTGGAGAAATAAGTGAGATTTAGCCAACTAAGTAGGTGTTTTTGTGATTCAGTGGGAATTTGAGTCCTGGGCGGCTGCCAATGAGTTCTTAAGATCATTTAAAATTTGTGTGCATGGTTTGTTCGATTTGGAGTCCATTTGTTAGGCGTTGCGTATTGTGCTAGATCAAATATTGTTAAATTGCAATTTTGTGCATATCTTGGTTGTATGAGAAAAAATTTTAGTATGGACTGCGCCAGCAGGTCCAAAATGGGGGAAATATAGTACCCATGAAGTTTCGTAGTAATCAAAGTTGAAACGGACAAGTTAGGAACAACGAAAATTAGCCTAAGTATTAAAATCTACATAATTCTACACTGATCTGCTGGTAGAGGACCAGGTTTTCTTTCTACATAGGATGCTTACCATGTATATGTAATCGATTACCAGGGCCCCGAAAGGGAGTTTTTAGGCGTTTTGAGTAACTTGGTCCTTAGGTTTCTATTGTTTATTACTGGGGATGTTTGAAAAGGTAAAAATTACTCTGATTTTACCAAACCCAGAATAAATTTTAGGAATCACTAAGGGAACGTTACAAAGAGGACTTGTTATCAAGTCTAACCTAATATCCTTTGAGTTGAGGGACAAAGTGTGATGTTACCTACAATGATATTTTGATGCTTTAGCGGTAGAATGTATACTAGAGCCCAGACATATAGGATTATACCAATGTACCTTAATTTGTAATGATTGTAGGGTATTTATAAAAGTTATGGGGCACATAGCACCCTGTAATGATGGGGTGTAGGTATTTTTAGTATTTTTTGTAAAGTACAAGAAAAGTGTAACTAGCGTAGTAATTTACAGGTCCTTTCAGCCTACAACTCCTAATTATACCAATATAATATTGGCCTCTGATATATAGGTTATGCTAGCATTCATATCCAAGAATGCCCTTATGTCATTGAATATTTCAGGTTGTAAATTGGTATGGGCATTACGATATCAGTACTGATATCATGCCCAAATCATATGCCTCTTGTTGAAATGGTTGAAGGTTGTTTTAATGGGTTATATGTTCATTTAAAGGCAAAAATACAGGATTCTGATATGCCTTTGCATTGAGTCTTTATAAATTTTTAGGTTGATTATCTCAGTCTCTATATGCTTAGAATCTTTTTTTAAAAAATATTAGCTATTATAATTGTGTCGACGTACTAACCTTTTTTGATTTGTTTTATCATGAAGCATGAACGTGGATCTGCTTGAGGAGCTCCATAAATCCCAGGAGCAAGAGAATGTTAGGGCCAATGCTACTAAAGACCGATCCCAGGTCAGAGTTAAGAAGGCTAAAGTTGTTCATGTGCCTAAGAGTTATGTTGTTGAGAAAAGCAAAGTCCCTTACGAGAAGACTCTAGTAGCCCACAAGAAAAGACAACGTCTAAACTAGGCATGATGTTGGGGAGAGTCAACAACAAATAGAGGAAGGATCCCAAAGACAAGGACAAAGTTATTCAAGAGGTTGAGGTTTAGAGGATCCTAGTGTTTAACATTGGTGCTAACTTTTGAAACATTAGGACTTTTTGAGGTCCAAAAGAACTTAAGGGCCGAACTTGAACTAACCTTTAAACGTAAAAGACTAAAAGTATAATTCTGTCATTCAATAAATATTTTTATATGATACATATATATATATAAATATATATATATATATATATATTTATGGGCCTTTACCCATTACTTCAAATTTTGGCAATAGGTATTTTTCTCACGCTCATAGGAGGAGAAACCCACCACCCAGCGTCCTCTCCATAGCTAGCTTCTTGTTGAAGACAAAAAGAGAATTCCTCTAGTATAAATTATTTGTTGCATCTTTTTTTCTCCCTCTGATATCACCTTGGCTAGGATTCTCTCTTGCTCTAGAATGAACCTTATAGAAGTTGATTTTAAGAGGAAGTTATTGTGTAAATTGGAATTAATGAGCAACTTGTGTTTCGTTCTCTGTGGTCTAGTGTATTGCTGATGTTCGTAATTGGGCTTCGGGCCCATCCTTTTATTTGGCTCTAATATATCAATGCCCCCAATAAGAAAGACAATGATAAAAGAGGAACCTTTCATATGACATGATGGTTATGTGTAAATTTTATTTTTATCTTCCTATTATTAATTTCAATGAGACTCACTTATTTATTCTCCATCAAGAAAGAGAAAGACAAAAATTTGTTATGATCTGCTGGTATTGAACTTTCAACAATAAGGAAGGTGGAAAAAAATGATTTTTATAACGGTTAGTAATATTAATTAGAGTAAACCCCTAAGTATTAATTAGATTGTTTATTTTAAATATTTTTTAATAAAAATATATATTTGTAGGTTTGACTATCTTTTTAAACAATAGATTATAATCTATTAAATTATTTTTTTAAAGGATGTTGATTATAATCAAAATCGATTTTTTTTATATCATGGTCATAAGAAAATACTTAATTCTACCGTACATTAATTACTTTTCTTATTTTACCATTTGCATATTCTCAATTTTTTAATTTTTATATTTATTTTACTAATTTTAAACTTAAAAGTATTTTTTAATACAATCCAAATAAAATAGATTATTCAAATAATCTTTTTTTTCATAACCATATCCAAAAAAAATGGATTCTGACGTAATTGATTCGATTATTGAAATAAATACTTATTGAAACAAAGTATTTTTTAAACGTTTACCAAACACACTCTAAGTTAGTTCTTAATTTACAAGTCATGCATTTTAATGCGAGGATGCTACAAAAATCATTCACACAAGTCCCTTTGTTGTTATTTTCACTGTTATTTTATATTAAATAGATTAGATTGAAGGCTATTCTAGAAGTAGGAAACTAAATTGTTTTTTTAATATCCATAACTAAAAGCTTGTTTCATAAAATCTCAAGGATTAATATAAGAGTTTACTCATATTAATTGTATTTTTAATGTGTTTAATACAAGAGTTTACTCACATTAATTTTTTTTTGTATGTTTTTTTCTCTTTTTGGACAATTAAAAGGAAACAAATGATAGACAATTGTTTCAAAACATATTAGTGCAAAATACATATTATCTCTAATTTAAAAATACAAGAAAAATTTAGGGATATTTTGCCACAAAAGATAAATAAAATTATATTTTTCTAGTATCATTAAATGCTTGCATACTAAATATATCATGATTGTATATATTCACAATACAACTAATTCTTTGTATAACAAATGATACTAAGAGTATTTTAAGAAAAGTACATCAAATATTTGATAACAATGTAAATATATACTTTTAACTAATATTCTTAACACATGCAAAAGTAGTTACTTTTGCTTATATATAGAATTGGAAGTAGCATAAAAGTAGTTACTTTTACTTATATATAAAATTAGAAGTAGTATATTTTATCAAAATTAAAATGCTTGTATTTTCTGACGGCCCTACTCCCCCTTTCATTTTGTTAATTGATTACTAATGCTTAATAAATGAAACATGTGTTTTATCTTCTCATAACAACATACTCCTATAAATTTACAATATTTATCTTTAAAATTTAATTATAAAAGTATGATAATAAATTTTTTTTTATAGGGCTTTAAATAGTTGAGGATCTTATAATACCCAAATCTAGGAACAAGAACATGTTAGGTAGTTCGTTGAGGGTATCTATTTAAGACCTAATTTAACTCAACTTATTCAAAAAACCTATTCAATTAAATTGGCTATGTTTGGACTTTTGAAAAGATCTTTCTAACTTGTTAGACTAGCCTTTTTAAACTTCTATATATAATTTATCATATATTATACTTTATAAACACGCATGACATTTTTAATGAATTATAGTTTATTAAATTACAATTTATTAAGATCATCCTTGATAAACAAATTTGGTAATTAAAAGTGTATTATATGTGAACTGGTCTAGTCCGAGGTCAAAGATCCGGACTGGAACCAACCACAAAAGTTGGTGATTTAAGTGTTTGTACACCGGTACAGTGGGTATCCGGTATTATAATCCGACCTCTCAGTGGGAGAGTCTGGTCTTGTAGTCCCGAAGATCCTTCTCACCAGGCTTTCGCGTTGATGAGGGCGAAAGGTGGTGTCACCTGCGAAGATTTTCTGACGCTCAAGTTAGTAAAGACACTGAGAACACAAAGAACTTAAACAATGTAAAAGTAAGTTAAGAGTGGGAACAACGTAACCTTGCATGTGTATGAGAATATGCTATTTATAGTTGAGCGTGAAAAATGAATCGTTGGACACAAGTGGGCCAGAAGAAGGGTAGTTCAGTGTTCAGTGTATGATCGAGAGTAGTTCAACGCTCAATGTATGATTCTGACACAGGAATGGGGATGATCTGGATTTTTCGCATATCACTCCTGTAGCTGTACTTTATACCTTCTAACGGGTGACGTAAATACTTTCTATTGTGCAGAGTATCAATATGGAAGTGGAATAGCCACTTATCCTCTCAATGTATAGGCGAACGGTTATACGTAATAGAAATGTGAGATCGGATGAGGTTATCCGATGTTCTAAGTGTTATCATGGACAAACCGATGTAGGGAGAGCGCCTAACACGGTATTTCACAGTACGGAGGTTAACTTGTGATACCGATTTACCTTCCAGAATAGATATGACAGCATCTTAGTCTAGAGACCGGTATCTAGATCGGATCATCTGTCCCCTAGCTTGTGTGAGGAACTGTTAAGTTGCTCATATAAGCTATACCGTTTGCAAGAGGTTTGGATACTAGTGTAACACATAAAAATACTTGTCAAGATGCGTGCAAGCTCTGTGTTGACATACTGCCAGTTGGGCCGTTCTATGAGTGAAAGCACCGTTCTCACAATGTTCTCACAACAGATTTGGATAAAGATTCGTAGTGTGGGGAGTCCCAAGAGCTTTTGGAATTCGTAACTCTTGTGACTGCTGGAGTGCGTAAACTGTAACGTCCTAAGTTATTTTTGCATTTATTTTTATTCAAACGATTACATCTTACAATAATTTTTTTTTCTTTTTCATGGAAATTAATCGATATTTAGAGAAAAAGCAATTTAATTTGAAAACAACGGATGGAAGAAAGGGAAATCAGGGCGTCTCGCTTGAGCGAGGCCCCTACTCGTCTAAGCGAGATTCCGGACTCTCACTTAGACGAGGTGCTATTCGTTGAACGAACACCTTTCGCACATCGGATTATACAAAACATGCAACCGGACTCCCAAAACTTCGCTCTAACAAATGGTCCTGTGAACCCAAGGAGTTACCATAGCTACCATGAAAACATATGCACATAACAGTAATATATTTTTGAAATATATTTTTCATTCGATCCGGTCTTAATTAAACACAACTAATAATTATAATACGAAGTTTTTATACACACATAAGACTCTATAAAGAGTCACTCAAATTCATTTGGACCCTGGCACCGTTCTCCCCCTTGGCGCGGCTCCATGACTCCTTCCCCCTCCCTGTCTCTGGTTACTAAAAAAAATATGCAAGGGTGAGTGTTTGACATTATAATTAATATAGAACGGAATTTAACACTATATATGCATAGTGATACAAACACATCAAGCATCGCCTGTAAGCAAGCACACCGAAACACAGTGTATTTCATGCAATAACTGTATTAGACCAACTACACAATCTCCATCACATTCCTCACATTCATCACATACATCACATTCATCACATACATCACATTCATCACAACTGACTCTCATACAATCTGACTCCTAGTATCCGGATACTAAAGGATTGGCCTTCAGCTGGGGGTCCTACTTGACACCCCGTGAACCTTGCTTGGTTCACCGAGTCCTGCTTGACTCTCCACCTCGACCACTGGGTCCTACTTGACCACTGGGTAGCTCAACTGGGCACGAAAACCACGGGAGCCGGAAATGATGGGCTATCATATACCGTCGGCCATCCCATACCACATAATCATTCAACAGTTTACCTTTCTCACAATAATATCAATTTCTCATCACTCGGGTAGCCTGCTTGCTAACCCGACATCACATAACACTGATCATTTCACATTAGATTCACAAGATCATACATGATAAACTCATCCACATCCGATCATCCACAAATTGATAAACTCAGTCACACATGCACAGCATAAACACACAATTACGTTTAACAACATTTTCCTTAGTCTGTTTACGTTACCTCAAAGACCTGAATAAGAAGTGAGTCCTATTCTAATTAATTATAACCCGAACACCCCCCTTACTTTGGTTCCACGCTTCGTTGATCTGTTCTCTGTGTCGATTCTTTCCTCCGAGCACCGGTTCTGCAGTCTCAACTCCTTCACTCAGTCTTCCGTTGCTTAGCCTACTACCTACGAATCATAAAGTATAGCTCATCACCTCAACGCCCTTAGTTCATGGACAACATCTGGACTTATGCTCACCACAGGAGTGGAGAACAGCCACGAATATAGCCATGCATGGCTCTTAACGGTCAAAGAATAAAAGAAATAAGGGAATTACAATTGGATTGGATCAGTAGACTCACCTTGAAGTCCCGGTCACAGGAATGGGGTTAAATTGAAGTTTAGACACAAATGGAGTCCCTCTCCAGCGCATGCAAATCAGTGTTAAGAGAGGAGAGAAAAACGAAAGAGGAGGAATAGACCAACAGCAAGGTAACTTGTAAAATAATGAAGAGGGAAAGAAGAGAATTTCCTTATATATATAGCTCATGGGCAAGATCGTCTTTTCCTTTATTTTATTTGTATTCTTACTAAATTTAATCAATTTTTCACTATTTTAAACTATTGCATAGTTATCAAATCAATTACATGTGTTTATTCTCTCAACGTTTAAGTATTCACAATCCTCTAATAATTCGCAAGAGTATAGGCCCGATATAAATATCGGCCCCCCAACGTCCAAACTTAGTGTTCATACCTCGGGAATCTGAGCTACAACCTGATAGATCAGATATCTCATCCGTGCTCACCTCATGGTTACCTACATCCGTTGTTTCAGTCATCGTGAGGTTAATCCGGTCTCTAACCTCACGTGAGGCGCTCTCCTCACAACGGTTGGACCAGACCGCCTAGCCCTGCCCGCTCATCTCCTACACTTCCGATCTTTAACTCCGCCTGCTCGCGCTTCAGATACCGACCTCGACACCGACTTTTCCAATCTTTGGCTCGGACAGGACAAATATTAAATAAAACTTCTAAAAGATTTACTAACATTTCCCATTTCTTATAATTCTCATTAAAACATCAGGGACGTTACATAAACGCTTCGAATGATTGAGCAATAAATGCTCTTAACACGTGAGTCATTATTACCTTGAACACACGTGTTTTTATAACCATCACTAAGACTGTTTTGGGCCTGAAATTTGAAATTTTGGGCCCACTTCAAAAAAACTCTTTGGTGAATCGTTACCATTTTGCGCCTGAGTATGAAATGATGCAGTCGTTTTAACCTTGATAAGTCACGTTTTGAAGTATGCAACACAACCTTCGGTAAGCCATCGAAACCCTTCGTCACCTATAAAAGGGGTAACTTAGCAACTTTCAAAAATCACATTTGCCTTCAAGCTTAGTGAAACTCTGCAGAAATTTCCTGAGAAGAACTCCTGACGCGATTCTTGTAAAGTTTTTTTCTCTTCCAACCTTCCCAAACTTTAGGTAACCACATTTCCTCCTTCTGTTAGTTTCTTCTTCTTTTTTCCATATTTTGTAAGTATGCGCACTAGGAAGAATCGCGCTAACCCTAATCCTAGAAGGGGGAGACTCGTTTCTCTAACCTTCGGCTATCAAGGGGAAAGAATCCCAGTGGTTTCTTTCGGAGCCGAGCCACGTCGCTTGGAGAAGGGATCAACATCTTACTCACGGCGGAGGGTGGTTATTCCCTCTTCAGAATCATCTTCTGAGTACAACCGCTCTTCCGATAGCGAGGTGAGTAATGTTTGTTACCTTTCTGACAATGTGACCTTTTATTGTAGAGCAAAAATTATCAACCACGCCATTAGAACAATGTCTGGAGAAGGAACTTCTGGAGAACAAGTTGTTCTGAAAACGGCTGATGGACTATGCAACGTTGTTACACATCGGATAAACTGGGTGGATCTGTAGGCCAAATACCCTTACTGTTGGGTGGCAGACAAAATCAAGGAATTAGTTTCTTACTACGCGAGAGAGGACGGAACCTAACTCAAGCCACGATTCAGGGTTCATGCTGAGGAAAGGCAAAAAAAGAGGTTTATGGTGCTCGCGCCGTTGTCCACAGATCGGATATGCCACATCGTCCTAAACGAACTTTCCGTTTATATGCACAATTTTGTCTTCCACAACCTCAGTGTTCGTTTCCCTCTGACAGAATTCCAAATGGGTGTGCTGAGGTTTTTAGATTGCATGCCCTCTCAGCTTCATCCCAATGGCTGGGGGCTAATCCGGGCTTTGGAAGTTTTGGGGGACTACTTCAATTTTACTCCCACAATGACCATGTTCTTCTACTATACCCAAGTAGTTCAGAGGACCAACAAGAAGGGCGGTATAAGCTTAATATAGCTCCATACTCTTTCTTCTTTCGTAAATTTCGAATCGTTCACCGAATCAGCCAAGGTGGATGGACGGTCTTTTAAATCCTTCTACACCAGAATACATATTCAACCTAATAAGCCAGTTTTTTGGAAGAATAATGAGGGTTTGAATAGATTCCCCTTAAGCTAGACCCACGAACACTTTCGTTTAACCTCCCAAGCCTACTATACAGAACAAGATGAACTGTCTCCAGAATTAGCGATGGTGTTATTCGCCCTGGAAGGTTACTTTACTCACCATAAAACGTTCTCCAGCAGGCGCTTCCTGGGTTCGGATTTTATCCAAAATGAATACTTATGTAATTTCCTGCTGTTTTGTTTAATCGCTCTTCCTAATTGTATTAGCTATTTACCATATATCTGATGTTTTTATTTACTTATGCAGGTGAAATAGAAAACAAATCCTCCGACATACATAAACTGAAGTCTCTAAAGGCCGGTTGAAAATCTGTTACGGCAGAGAACGGTGTCCAGGCGAAGAGGAACTCCGCAAGGTTCCTTTCTGAGTCCATCATCTTGACTTTTACAGCGGATGGTGAAATTCCGTTGACTGCGGGCAGATCGACGAATCCCACCCCGGCTGAAGAACAACCAAGGGTCAGGGAAAAGAGGAGGAAGATAAAGAATGACGCTGCAGGGATAAATATCTCCTCTCCCCCCTCAAAAAAAACAAAAACCTTTGGAAAGCTCAGACATAGTGGGTGTTTCCAAAGGAAAAGCTGTGGAGACACCGGGCACAGCTGGGGAGACTGCTGGGCTTCACCCGGGAATTCTCTTTGGAGTCTTCCAGTCTCCAACTTCTAACACTGCTCCCACAACCTCCTTCCTGACTCCTTACCTTTCCTATCAGGGTCCTACGCCAGTGTCCCTTCCAGCTCCGATGTACAAGCTCAGGCCCACCCTCGAGCTAAAAAAAATTAAGGATGCTTGTAAGGCTGGAAGATGACAGTTAACTGAACTTTCCAGACTTCTTCAGTCATTAAGTCTGCTAGCCGATGACACTGTCGAGGTGGATAGGCTGAGCAATAAGGTGGAGCAACTTAACCTTACTGCCGAAATAGACAAAGCCGTTCTGAAGCTGTCTGAAGATCGCCTGGTGAAGTCGAGAGAATATGGGGAATGCATGTATGTGGAGACCCTTAAGCTCGAGACTGTGGCTAAAGAGCTGGAGGGGAAGCTGGCTGAGAAGGAAAAGACCGCCTCCGAGCTGAAGGATGAGCTCCGTACTGGCCAAGACAAATATGCATAACTGGAAGAAAAATTTAAGTCCGCTACGGAGAGTCATTCAAAACAAGCCGAAGAATGGGCCCTGAGGGAAAAGTAATTACTTCTTCAGATTAACAACTTGAAGTTGGGTGGTGCAGAGTCTGAAGGAATAAAATAGGAGATCCTTGGGTTGTGAGAAGAATTGGCTACTGCCAAGGCCGAAGCAAAGGAAGCTATCAAGATCTGTACTCAGGTTGCTGAGGAATCCTTTGGTCTAGAACTTCGCCAAGTCTTCTATCGTAACCCTAATGTAAAACTCAATCTTAATGGGATCAATCCATTCTATGAGTTTCACGGAGGAAAGTTGGTCGTAGTGGTTAACGGTCGGCACGAGGATCCTCCAATGACCCTGTATGGATTGCCCTTTCTTCCTGAGGGCCAAAGCTTGGGGCTGGACTTTGTTGCTCCTGGACCTGAATGTGCATCGCCAGAACAAGGCGGGGAGGCCGTGAGTGAGAAGACCCTGAAAGATATGGGAAAAGGGGAGAACCAAACTTCTGGAGGTGGCGAAGAACAAGGAAATATTCAATAAGAAGCTCCACCCACATAGTTTTATCTTTTTTTTTCTGTTTCGAGTTGTCAAGATGTGTTCCGGGATCAGCTCTGGTTTTGAATTACCTTTCGGACAAACATGTATAAATTTATTTTATTGCATGAATGAGCTTTTTCCTTCAAATGTTGCCTTTAATAAATACCGCACAACTCTTAAGTTTCTTTGATAAGCTTTATGAATCTTTTACCTTTGTAAAATATATTAAGTTGTCCTGGGAAAATAACTTAAGATCAAATTGCAGTAGATATCATAGAGCAGATAGATTATAGAATGAAAAATTCTTTATACAGATACTGTCCCCAAGTATGAGTATGTTAGGGAATAGGTGTTTGTTGTAGGATGCTACTTTTAACTCTTTAGAGATGAGGGCTTTAGCCCGCTCTGATAGTAGACGTACCTATTGCATTACTCGTAGAGCTATATCGTTTAAAATAGAAATAACGACTAGGCGTATCCGTCCTGCTAGAAGCTACCTCAATCATAAGGATGATGATTGGGCCTTCCATCATAAAGACGATGATGGGAATTGTCCTCGCCGGGAGGTACATCGACAATTCATAGAATAGGTGATTGAGATCATCCGTCCTGGGGAAAATTTACCTCAATCGTAAGAATAACGATTGGGTCTTCACCGGTGTTTGGCCAAACCTACTAACCGTACCCAGAGTTCAGTTTAATCCTACAATTTGAGCTTTCTCATGGGGTTCAGCCAAACCTACAACCCATTTCTTGAGGTTCGGTTCAATCCTATAACTCAGGTCTTCAAGAGGGGTTCGGTACAGCCTTAGAAAGGGTTTGATCCTACTACGCCCTCTTCCTGGATTCGGTATGGCCTTCAAAAAAGGACCAATCCTACTGTACCCAGGCCTTCAAATAGGATTCGGTACAGCCTTGAAAAAGGTCTGATCCTACAACCTATTATTCCACTCGAGGAGTTACATCGCCAATCACAGAATGGGTGATTGGGATCATCCGTCCTGAGAGTCTTCACATACACCGGCATAAAGCTATAAATCACAACACAAGAAAGGGAAAGTGAAGGTCTCAAGTTCATAAATTGCATTCTCATTAAATTGAATATGGATTACAAAGAGAGCGTAGCTGGGGTCATGCCTTGTTAAACCTTCTTGAGAAAACCCCATTGGGAAAAAGCTCAAGTAAGGAAAAAGAGTACATGTCGTCTTACCAACTAGCTGTAATAAATACGCAAATTTTGAGTGTTCCACTTGTTGCGGATCGGTGTGCCATCGAGTTCCTCCAAATAGTATGATCATTTGCTAGTCACCTTGGATACTCTATAAGGGCCTTCCCACGTCGGTGTTAACTTTCCTTGTGAGCAAACTTATTTCCCACACTTGCCTTCCTTAAAATGAGCTCTCATGTGTTGAATGCTCTGTGTTGAATGTGCTTGTTGTATCGGAGGGCGGCCTTTGCTTTAATCACTTGATCCCTAATGAAAGCTTCTTCTCTCAGCTCCTAAAGAACATCCAACTCTGACGCCAGATTAGCGTCATTATTTTCCCCAGAAAAATATTCTACCCTTGTTGATCTGGTCTGGAGCTCGACTGGAATCATCATCTCGACATCGTAAGTAAGATGATGTGGAGACTCATTGGTGGAAGAGTAGGGTGTAGTGCAGTATGCCCATAAAATGTGGCACAGCTGATTAGTCCATCCGCCATTTGCTTCACCAAGACGCTTCTTAAGTCCCTTCAACACTTCTCTGTTGGATACCTCTGCTTGGTCATTCGTCTGAGGGTGTTCAACAGATGAGAAGATTTGGACTATCCCTAGTCCTTCAAGCAACTATGTGAACTTCTTGTCAGTAAACTGGGTGCTGTTATCTGTAACAATCCGTCCTGGGACTCCGAATTGTGCTATAATGTTCTCATATATGAAGCATCGTATCCGAGCTAAAATGATATGCACTACAGACCCTGCTTTGATCCACTTGGTAAAATAATCCACCCCAACTATAAGATACTTGATACCTCCAGGCGCTGTTGGGAATGGACCCAGGATATCGAGGCCCCATTGGTGAAAAGGTTATGGCACGACAAACGTAGAAAGCTCCTGAGCAGGTGTGTGATGAAGATTGGAGAATCTTTGACACGGATCACACCTCTTCACAAACTCGATGGAATCTTTCTTCATCGTGGGCCACCAGTAACTAGCCCAGAGAATCTTCCTCATCAAGCTTCTTCCTCTGGCGTGGTGTCCACATTGCCCCTCGTACACTTCCTCCAGCACACCTTGCACCTCATTCTCATTCAAGCACCTAAGGTATGGCACGGAAAATCCTCTTCGTAAGAGCATATGCCATCAATCAGTGTAAAGTAAGGCAGCTCATTCTTCAACTTCTTTCTCTCCAAGTCATCAGTGGGCAGCTGTCCATCCACGAAATATCGTATATAGGGAACCACCCACGAGTTCTCATCAAAGGATCGATACAATATTACATTCAACGACAGGGCCAAAGGGATATTGGGCGATGACAAAGTGCTTTGCACCACGGTGGTTGTGCTTCCAGGCTACTTCGTGCTCGCAAGCCTCGAGAGAATATCCGCCCTAATGTTTTCTTCCCTGGGCACATGCTTAAACTCCAACACAGAGAATCTTCCCTTCAACTCATTCACACAATTCAAGTATAACTGAAGCTAAGGCTCACAGACTTGATACTCACCCTGAATCTGTGATATCACCAACTGTGAGTCGCTGTAGAGGGTTACTTCTGGTGCTCCAATATCGATTGTGGCTCGGAGTCCGACAAGACATGCTTTGTATTCAACCTGGTTGTTGGAGGTTTTAAAATTGAATCGAAGAGAGATCTCCAAATGCACACCATCATCACTCTCAATGATAACGCCAGTTCCACATCCTTTACTATTCGATGACCCATCTACATAGACGGTCCAGTGAGCGTGAGGTATGGCTGGGTCTGCCTTTGTCAACTTCACAACAAAATCAGCTAGAACTTGGGCCTTGATAGCTCTTCGTGGCTCGTAGGAAACCTCAAACTCTGAAAGTTCGATAGACCACTTAATCATCCTGCCCGCGAGGTCCAGCTTGCTTTGTACGAAACAGAGTGGTAAATCTATTCTCACCAAAATTGGGTGCGCATGAAAGTACGGTCTTAACCTCATGAAGCCCAAACAACTGCAAGAGCGGCCTTCTCAATCTTCTGGTACCGGCCCCCAGCTCCTTGCAGCATCTTGCTAGTGAAATATACTGGCCTCTGCCCCCCCCTGGGGTTTCCTTGACCAATGTTACTCCCAGAGCCTCATCTGAAATTGCTAGATATTAAATTAGAGTTTTCCCAGAGTCAAGTTTTACTAAAATAGGAGGGCTTGACAACACCTCCTTGAGCTCTTGAAATGCCTGCTTTTGCTCCTGTCCCCATTCAAACTTCTTGGATTTATTCAACACTTTGTACAAGGGAAGGGATCTATGCGCCATTCTAGGCATGAATCAAGCCAATGTTGCCACTTTTCCATTCAGAGATTGCACCTCCCTCGAGTTCTTCAGACTCTCCATGCCTAGTATTATTGGCACTTTCCTGGGTTAGCCTCAATGCCACACTGAGTTAACATGAAACCCAAAAACTTCCCAGTTGGGACAGTGAAAGTACACTTCAATGGGTTTAGCCTCATGTTATATTGTCTCAAGCGTGTGAATACTCGACACAAATCTCCGAGATGATCAACCTCAACTAGGGTCTTGGCAATGATGTCGTCAATGTATGTAACACCCTATTTTTATTTTTATATTGAAATTTTGAAGGAATTAAATTATGGTTCTTTAGAACTTTTTAATCTACGTATTATTTATGATTTTTTGGAATTTTGGAATTTTTTTAATAAAATAATATTTTTTAAATAATTTTAAATTCATATAAGTGACTTAAATTAAAAATATTTATAAGAAGGTGAATTGAAATTATAAGAAAATTTTCTAAAATCCGTTTCAAGTAGACTTATCTAAAAATTATCGGTTTGAGAAAAATCTTGATTTTTTCCAATCGTTAAAAAATTGGAAACATATCAATGAATTTTTATTAACAGAAAATTTTAGATTTTTAAAATTTCAGCTTTATATTACTTATTATAAAATTAGTGAGAACTGATATAATATCGCTAAATTTCAAAAAGGACTTATTTTGAATATTTAAAATATACCGAGTGAAGGGTTACTATTTGACTTAATAATTTTGCCGATAATTACTATGCAAAACACTGTGCATGTATGAAATTTTCAAAAGATGCACAGTAACCAGGAATAAAAAATTAAAAAATGCATAGTACTTTTATATTAAAATAATGGAATGCATAGTAAATTTTTTTCCTATAAATACCGAAGGATTTCTTCTTTAGAATTCACAATTTCAGATTAAGTTTTCTTAATATAGTAGTGCTAGTGAGATAGTGGTAGAAGTGAGAGAGAGAAGTAAATTTTTTTGGGAGAAGGTTCTGCTAAAATCCTAAGGTAAGAATACTTCTCTTTTATATTTTTTAGGTTATTTTCATATCATTTTTAGAAATCTGTTATTATACTAGAAATAATATTATTTTAAGTTACTATTCTGCATAGTAAAATACTATTCAAATAGTAAATTACTATTTACTATTACTATTTACCTTTACTATTCACGTTTTTACTATTTACTGTTACTATTCATGATTTACTATTTACCGTTACTATTCACGATTTACTATTTACCGTTACTATTCATGATTTACTATTTACTATTACTATTCACGTTTTACTATTCACTATTCACTATTCACTATTTAAAATTTACCATTTCTGTTTTAAGTAGTAATCTTAATCGTCATCTTATACCTATACTAAAATAAGATTGGTATTAATATTTCTAGAAATCGGAGGCGTAAAGCAAACTCTCTTTTGGTAACAACTCAAGGTAAGGGGAGTGAGATAAGAGTATAATATGAAAAGACATAAGAATAATGGGAGGAGTCCCCTACTCCTTTTAAATTTGATAATATTATTATTTTAAAATATTAACTTTTTAACTTAAAATTTTTAATAAATTATAAATTAAATATCTGGTTTAACTAACTCTAACATACCTATGCAAGGACTTGGACCATTATGACCTATATGGACTGGACTATACCTATGCAAGGACTTGGACCATTATGACCTATATGGACTGAACAATACCTATGCAAGGACTGGATTATATGGACTTACATATACCTATGCTAGGAATGGACAAAAGGAACTAAAAAAAAAATCAACTATATTAATAATCATTAAATTTTGTATTATGATATGTATTAATGATATTTAATTTGATTAATTTGATTATGATTGATTATATTTGTGATTGATGATGTTTAACTGTGATTGATAATATTTGATTGTTGATATTGTAATGTGGAGTTTGAGCATATAGCGAGCATGACAGAAAGCTAAAATACAGTAAGAATTTCTTACCTTACTCTTTAAATTTTTATTATCTTTTATTTCTTCTTAAAAATTATTTTTATATTTAGAATAAAAAAATTAGTATTTATTTTAGAAAGTAGACATTTTATGAAAATTAATTTATAACAAATTGTGATAATTAAATTTTGAATTAAAGAAAAAATTTTGTAATTTTAAATATTTACGGTTAATGATTTAAAGATTTTTCTCTTTTAATAAAATAAAATTTTTAAAAGAAAATTATTTTATTTTTCCAACTTAATAACTAAAGATATTTGAAAATAATTGAGAATTTGATCTTGTTAAGATTTAATATGAAAAAGTTTTGAGATATTTAAGGCTTAGAAACTCAATTTCAATGAGAATTAAAAACTGTACCAAATTTATTTATGTGGGACAGAAATTTAGAGAATTGAGAAAATGTACAGTTTATAGAACTGATGTTGTAAACCTTTTAAGGTATTTAATAATTGAGTTTCTAAAAGCCTTAACCAACTAAATACGCGAGTAGTTCATGCATCATGAATCATTAAAGTGAAATAAAATGATATTGTCTGGGGACGGATTATAGAAACCGAGGATACATTAGAGGAGGCTTAATTACGAGCCTTGGGATGAGAGGGTGTGAAAGGGTGATTCAGGGGACCTGGGGTAGCTCCCTAGTGTCAGGTACTTTCACAATAAAAACTTTCTCAATCTGACTAGTCTCTAAGTGTTTCCATGCCAGTAGAGCTGTTCATATTATTATTATCCGGACTTATGGAACAGTGTAAACTCCTGGTTGGCCCAGTACAAATTAAAATTTAAGGGCCCACATATATAGGTAAGTTATGATGAAGATATTGCATAACATTCATGCATTCATAATTGATTGTGTATGTGATTGTGATTGATATTATTATGTATTGGTTTGTGAAAACCCTTTGTTGCTTATGTCTTAATCGAGAATATTATATTCTGTTTCTCACTCCTTTCTCTGTGTTTTTGTTTCATATATTCTAAATTGATGGTTCAGAGGGAAGAATCGAAGAATATCGGTAGTAACTATAGCACGTTCTAGAAAGGGAGCTCGGTATGAATACCGTGGTCCAATGAATAAATAATATTAATAAGTAACTGCTTCTGGGCCATGGAGTTTCCTCTCTTTCTTATAATATTTAATGTTTATTTTCTTCGGATGAATGTTGATCTATCTTGAACCGGGGTCTAGAGATCCGGACTCAAGTCAATCACAAATAGTATGCAAATACTGTGCAGAAGACCGGATGTATGAGTATCCGGTGTAAATATCTGTTGTCCTTGCGTGAGGAGAGCGGATTGGGCGTTCTGAAGATCCTTCACACCGACCTAACGCGTTGATGTGGACGAATGGTGGTGTCACCTGCAAAGATTCTCCGACGCTCAAGTCAGTGATATATTCCAAGTAAGGAATGTAATTCAGAGAGTAATCGTTTATAGATTAAGTTCAGAATCCCCCCTCCATTGATGAAGAGAGTTCATATACCTGATTGGCTCGTTTTACGAGGACTCGTTAGTGGGGAACCACTAACTTCCATTAGCATTATTTTATTGTGCACTTACCAGCATGATTGGGTCAAGTGGCTATTTTATATTGAGCATGGAGAGTATAGACTAGGATTAGGGAACAAGTTGACCATCCCCGTGAGCAGAATTTGGCTTGTAGTGCTGGGGATTATTGATCGGTCCCTGTAGCAATGATTCTTGTCTTTTGCATAGTGACGTGTATGTTATCCGGTGTCATGGTGTTATCCTGAACAACCGGTATAGGGAGAGCGCCTGATACGGAATTACAGTCCGGATGTATACCGATGACACCGGTTACACGTTGATGTCTTGACAAAGACGTTGAAATATGTCTTGCAGATCGGATACCGGTATTGAGACCGGATCAAATGTACAAATACTTTATAAAGTTTTAATAATATTTATGAGGTATTTCAGAAATAATGTATGTAATTTATTCCGACAGTTTCTTTTTAACAATCATATGTTTAGTAAAAAAAATTACAAATTTTTATATATTTTATTAAGGTGTAACAGAGGGTGTTACAAAGTGGTATCAGAGCAGTTAATCCAATAGGCCTGGGGAAAAGGTCTATCTTGCTTTGTCCGTAAACTCTGTATAGGTGATAGAGAATAGAATATCTGACTTGGTAGTAACTGTGATTGATGTGACAAATCTCAGTTACTATGAAACAGGAAACTAATGGCTAGAAACGGTCTTGCTGGAGTTGTAGAACGCTTAATCAATGCAATGGGAGCACGTAAAGGTCAAGGTAACGATGCCTTGAGAAGGCTGGACCTATTCGAAAAGCGCAATCCACCTCGTTTCAAGGGAGGATATAACCCTGATGGAGCACAAATCTGGATTCGAGAGATAGAGAAGATCTTTCGAGCATTACAATGTAATGAAGCTGATAAGGTAGTCTTCGCTACTTATGCCTTATCTGAGGATGCCGAACATTGGTGGGATAGCATGCGTAGACAATTTGAAGTCAACGACGTGGAGATCACTTGGGATTATTTCAAGGATATGTTTCTGGAGAAATACTTTCCAGCTGATGTTAAAGAGAAAAGACAATTTGAATTCCTGTCGCTGACCCAAGGAAATATGACCGTTGGAGAGTACGCATCCAGGTTTGAAGAGCTATCTCATTTTCATTCTCATTATAATGATGCTACTAATGAAAGAGATCGGTGTGCAAAGTTTGTAAATGGATTGCGGCCAAAAATTAAGGAAGCTATACGAATGCAGGAAATCCGTGAATTTTCTGTATTGGTAAATCACTGCAGGATCTTTGAAGAAGATCATAAGGATAGAATGACCAAAAGTCGTGAGCCCATTCACAAGGCAGGAGAAATGAGAAGTGGAGGACCTCACCATCACCAAAGAAGAGACTTCAGGAGAAATAAGCCTTACCAAGCGCTATTTCGCCGGTTTGGAGCAGCATCTGCTCCTAACAAACCCCAAGCTTTAACTGGAAGCTATTACCCGACATCTGCACCAAATTTTAAATGTTTTATCTGTGGAGGACCCCACTTGAAAAGGGATTGTCCTAAAAACACTTATGTTTGCTTTAAGTGTAACAAACCAGGTCATCACATCAAGGATTGTCCAGAGATGAAGAGGGAAAACCCTGAAGGTGCAAGTACAAGCATAAATACTCAAGGAGGCGTGCACAGTGCAGTCGAAAGGCCGAAGGCAAAAGGAAAGGTTTTTCCAATCACTGAAGAAGAAGCATCTCATTCTGATTCCATGGTGGAAGGTAAGTGTATCATTAATAAGATTCCTTTAATTGTTATGTATGACTCAGGTGCATCACATTCCTTTATTGCCAATGACTGTGTAGAAAAACTAAAATTACCTGTGATAGAACTGCCATTTGACTTATCTGTACATACTCCTAGAAACAATCCCATTGTCACTTCTAAAGCCTGTTGGAAATGCCCTATTGTCATAAATGGTAGGGACTTTAAGGCTAATCTTTTATGTTTACCCATTTCTGGCTTAGAAGTTATTATTGGGCTAGATTGGTTGTCTGACAATCATGTTCTAATAGATTGTCATAATAAAACCATAATGTTTAAAGAACCAGTGAATTTGAATCCTGAGGATTCGAGATTTCTAATCGCCAACCAAGTGAGTGCCTCTTTAAAAGGAGGGGCTCAAGGATTCATGCTATTGCTTTCAACGAAAGGAGAGCAAGAATCAAAAATCAAAAATCTACCGGTTGTGTGTGAATTTCCTGACGTTTTTCCTGAAGATATCCCTGGTTTACCCCCAGAAAGAGATGTGGAATTCGCCATTGATCTAGTACCTAGAGTTGGACCCATTTCAATTGCACCATACCGAATGTCACCTCTAGAATTAGCAGAGTTGAAGAAACAACTTGAAGAGATGATAGAGAAGCAGTTTATACGACCCAGTGTATCCCCCTGGGGTGCACCAGTGTTGTTGGTTAAGAAGAAGGATGGTAGCATGAGGTTGTGTGTAGATTATCGGCAACTGAACAAGGTGACGATCAAGAACAGATATCCTCTGTCAAGGATTGACGACTTGATGGATCAGCTACGTGGTGCCACGGTGTTCTCCAAAATTGATTTGAGGTCTGGATACCATCAAATAAGGGTGAAGAAAGAAGATGTACCAAAAACTGCTTTTAGGACACGCTATGGCCATTACGAATATCTAGTAATGCCTTTTGGAGTAACTAATGCACCAGCCGTATTCATGGATTACATGAATAGGATTTTTCATCCATATCTAGATAAATTTGTAGTAGTGTTTATTGATGATATATTAGTGTACTCTAAAAGCAGAGAAGAACATGTTGAACATTTGAAGATTGTGTTGGAAATCTTGAAAAAGAAACAACTGTATGCAAAATTGTCAAAGTGTGAATTCTGGTTGGAAGAAGTGAACTTTTTAGGACATGTAATTAGTCAAGGAGGAATAGCTGTAGACCCTTCCAAGGTGGAGGCAGTTTTAAAATGGGAGAGACCAACCACGATCACTGAGATTAGAAGTTTCTTGGGCTTGGCTGGATACTATAGGAGATGCATTGAAGGATTTTCAAAGCTAGGATACCCATTAACCAAGTTAACACGGAAAGGACAACCTTTTGTGTGGACGACACAATGCGAGAATAGTTTCCAAGAGCTGAAAGATCGACTTACTTCTGCGCCAGTGTTAGTACTCCCCGATCCACATCGAAGTTTTGAAGTTTACTGTGATGCGTCTAAACAAGGACTAGGAAGTGTACTCATGCAAGACAAGAAGGTTGTAGCCTATGCGTCACGCCAATTAAGGCAACATGAGATTAACTACCCTACCCATGACTTAGAGTTAGCCGCTGTAGTTTTTGCCTTAAAGATTTGGAGGCATTATCTATACGGTGCAACATTCGATGTGTTTAGTGATCATAAGAGTCTTAAGTATTTATTCGACCAAAAGGAGTTGAACATGAGGCAACGGAGATGGATGGAGTTCTTAAAGGACTACGACTTTGAGTTGCAATACCATCCTGGAAAAGCAAATGTAGTAGCTGATGCTTTGAGTTAAAAGTCTCTACATGCATCCACAATGATGATTAAAGAGTTGGAATTGATAGAGAACTTCAGAGATCTTAACCTAGCAGTAAAGGTTAATGCTAACAGCTATAGATTAGGAGCGTTGCAAGTGACAAATGAATTCCTGAGGCAAGTTTTAGAGGCTCAACGAGATGATGAATTCCTGCAAGAAAAGAAAGAACTTTTGAAATAAGGAAAAGAAATCGAGTTCAATATAAAAAGTGACCAATTATTGAGGTATAAGGATCGAGTGTGTATCCCTGACAAAGAGGAGTTGAGGAAAGCAATTTTAGAAGAAGGCCACAAAAGTTATATGAGCATTCATCCTGGAGCTACTAAAATGTATCAAGATTTAAAGAAGTTATTTTGGTGGCCTGGACTGAAGAAAGCAATGGCAGAGTACGTGGCTGCATGTCTAATTTGCCAAAAGGTTAAAGTAGAACACCAAAAACCCCCTGGAATGCTACAATCAATGGAAATATCGGAATGGAAATGGGATAGCATTACCATGGATTTTGTGACTTCTCTACCTAAAACTCCATTAGGACATGATTCAATATGGGTAATAGTTGATAGACTAACAAAGTCTGCCCACTTTATTCCCATCAATATTCGTTACTCTATGGAGAAGCTGGCAAAATTATACATCGAGGAGATTGTGAGATTGCATGGAATTCCTTCAAGTATCATTTCTGATTGAGACCCTCGTTTTACATCATAATTCTGGAAGAGCTTGCACAAGGCTTTGGGAACAAGACTGCGTCTGAGTTCAGCATATCATCCTCATACGGATGAACAATCAGAAAGAACAATCCAATCTCTAGAGGACTTGTTACGAGCTTGTGTGTTGGAGCATAAAGGAAGTTGGAATCAATTCTTACCATATGTGGAGTTTACCTACAACAACAGTTTCCATGCTAGCATTGGCATGGCACCTTTTGAAGCATTATATGGAAGAAAATGTAGGACCCCGCTATATTGGTTTGAGACTGGTGAAAACTTGATGCTAGGACGAGAGTTGGTACAACAAACCACAGATAAAATTAAAATAGTTCAGGAAAAGATGAAGGCAACACAGAGCAGGCAGAAAAGTTACTATGACAAAAGAAGAAAGCCGCTCGAATTTCAAGAAGGCGATCATGTATTCTTGAAAGTCACACCTATGACTGGGGTCGGTCGGGCAATGAAATCTCAAAAACTAACTCCTAGATTTATTGGTCCATATCAAATAATTTATAAAGTTAGTCCCTTTGCCTACCAAATAGCATTACCACCTTTTCTTTCTAATATCCATAATGTTTTTCATGTGTCAAACTTACAAAAGTATATATCTAATCCTACACATGTTATTGAACCTGATGTCATACAAGTTAAAGATAATCTTACAAATGATGCACCACCTGTTAGAATATGTGACAGGAGAATAAAACAATTAAGAGACAAGACAATTCCGCTTGTAAAGGTTATTTGGAGTGAAACGAGAGGAGAAGATGCTACATGGGAACTAGAAACTGAGATGAAAGAGTCTCATCCTCATTTGTTTTACTGATTAATGTAAATTTTGAGGACGAAATTTTCTAAGGGGAGTAGAGTTGTAACACCCTATTTTTATTTTTATATTAAAATTTTGAAGGAATTAAATTATGGTTCTTTAGAACTTTTTAATCTACGTATTATTTATGATTTTTTGGAATTTTGGAATTTTTTTAATAAAATAATATTTTTTAAATAATTTTAAATTCATATAAGTGACTTAAATTAAAAATATTTATAAGAAAGTGAATTGAAATTATAAGAAAATTTTCTAAAATCCGTTTCAAGTAGACTTATCTAAAAATTATCGGTTTGAGAAAAATCTTGATTTTTTCCAATCGTTAAAAAATTGGAAACGTATCAATAAATTTTTATTAACAGAAAATTTTAGATTTTTAAAATTTCAGCTTTATATTACTTATTATAAAATTAGTGAGGACTGATATAATATCGCTAAATTTCAAAAAGGACTTATTTTGAATATTTAAAATATACCGAGTGAAAGGTTACTAATTGACTTAATAATTTTGCCGACAATTACTATGCAAAACACTGTGCATGTATGAAATTTTCAAAAGATGCACAGTAACCAGGAATAAAAAATTAAAAAATGTATAGTACTTTTATATTAAAATAATGGAATGCATAGTAAATTTTTTTCCTATAAATACCGAAGGATTTCTTCTTTAGAATTCACAATTTCAGATTAAGTTTTCTTAATATAGTAGTGCTAGTGAGATAGTGGTGGAAGTGATAGAGAGAAGTAAATTTTTTTGGGAGAAGGTTCTGCTAAAATCCTAAGGTAAGAATACTTTTCTTTTATATTTTTTGGGTTATTTTCATATCGTTTTTAGAAATCTGTTATTATACTAGAAATAATATTATTTTAAGTTACTATTCTGCATAGTAAAATACTATTCAAATAGTAAATTACTATTTACTATTACTATTTACCTTTACTATTCACGTTTTTACTATTTACTGTTACTATTCATGATTTACTATTTACCGTTACTATTCACGATTTACTATTTACCATTACTATTCATGATTTACTATTTACTATTACTATTCACATTTTACTATTCACTATTCACTATTCACTATTTAAAATTTACCATTTCTGTTTTAAGTAGTAATCTTAATCGTCATCTTATACCTATACTAAAATAAGATTGGTATTAATATTTCTAGAAATCGGAGGCGCAAAGCAAACTCTCTTTTGGTACAACTCAAGGTAAGGGGAGTGAGATAAGAGTATAATATGAAAAGACATAAGAATAATGGGAGGAGTCCCCTACTCCTTTTAAATTTGATAATATTATTATTTTAAAATATTAACTTTTTAACTTAAAATTTTTAATAAATTATAAATTAAATATCCGGTTTAACTAACTCTAACATACCTATGCAAGGACTTGGACCATTATGACCTATATGGACTGGACTATACCTATGCAAGGACTTGGACCATTATGATCTATATGGACTGAACAATACCTATGCAAGGACTGGATTATATGGACTTACATATACCTATACTAGGAATGGACAAAAGGAACTAAAAAAAAATCAACTATATTAATAATCATTAAATTTTGTATTACGATATGTATTAATGATATTTAATTTGATTGATTTGATTATGATTGATTATATTTGTGATTGATGATGTTTAACTGTGATTGATAATATTTGATTGTTGATATTGTAATGTGGAGTTTGAGCATATAGCGAGCATGACAGAAAGCTAAAATTCAGTAAGAATTTCTTACCTTACTCTTTAAATTTTTATTATCTTTTATTTCTTCTTATAAATTATTTTTATATTTAGAATAATAAAATTAGTATTTATTTTAGAAAGTAGACATTTTATGAAAATTAATTTATAACAAATTGTGATAATTAAATTTTGAATTAAAGAAAAAATTTTGTAATTTTAAATATTTATGGTTAATGATTTAAAGATTTTTCTCTTTTAATAAAATAAAATTTCAAAAGAAAATTATTTTATTTTTCCAACTTAATAACTAAAGATATTTGAAAATAATTGAGAATTTGATCTTGTTAAGATTTAATATGAAAAAGTTTTGAGATATTTAAGGCTTAGAAACTCAATTTCAGTGAGAATTAAAAACTGTACCAAATTTATTTCTGTGGGACAGAAATTTAGAGAATTGAGAAAATGTACAGTTTATAGAAATGATGTTGTAAACCTTTTAAGGTATTTAATAATTAAGTTTCTAAAAGCCTTAACCAACTAAATACGCGAGTAGTTCATGCATCATGAATCATTAAAGTGAAATAAAATGATATTGTCTGGGACGGATTATAGAAACCGAGGATACATTAGAGGAGGCTTAATTACGAGCCTTGGGATGAGAGGGTGTGAAAGGGTGCTTCAGGGGACCTGGGGTAGCTCCCTAGTGTCGGGTACTTTCACAATAAAAACTTTCTCAATCTGACTAGTCTCTAAGTGTTTCCATGCCAGTAGAGCTGTTCATATTATTATTATCCGGACTTATGGAACAGTGTAAACTCCTGGTTGGCCCAGTGCAAATTAAAATTTAAGGGCCCACATATATAGGTAAGTTATGATGAAGATATTGCATAACATTCATGCATTCATAATTGATTGTGTATGTGATTGTGATTGATATTATTATGTATTGGTTTGTGAAAACCCTTTGTTGCTTATGTCTTAATTGAGAATATTATATTCTGTTTCTCACTCCTTTCTCCGTGTTTTTGTTTCATATATTCTAAATTGATGGTTCAGAGGGAAGAATCGAAGAATATCGGCAGTAACTATAGCACGTTCTAGAAAGGGAGCTCGGTATGAATACCGTGGTCCAATGAATAAATAATGTTAATAAGTAACTGCTTCTGGGCCATGGAGTTTCCTCTCTTTCTTATAATATTTAATGTTTATTTTCTTCGGATGAATGTACAAATACTTTATAAAGTTTTAATAATATTTATGAGGTATTTCAGAAATAATGTATGTAATTTATTCCGATAGTTTCTTTTTAACAATCATATCTTTAGTAAAAAAAAATTACAAATTTTTATATATTTTATTAAGGTGTAACAGAGGGTGTTACAACGTACACATCCACCAACGTGGTGTGCATGCCTTCAAACACCTTGTTAATCAAACGCTGGTAAGTGGCCCCAGCGTTCTTCAAATTGAAAGACATGACAGTGTAGCAAAAAACACCACGGTCATTGACGAAAACTGTCTTCTCCTGATCCTCCTCCCACATTAAAATCTGGTTGTACCCCGAATAGGCATCCATGAAACTTAGGTACTGATAACCAGAGGAATCATCCACCATGCGATCAATATTTGGGAGAGGATATAGGTCCTTCGGGCAGTAACGGTTGAGGTCCATATAATCAGTACACATCCTCCACTTGCCGTTAGCCTTCTGAACCATTACCACGTTGGACAACCATGAAGAATAACGGATTTCCCTGATAAATCCGACCTTTAGCAGCTCCCCTGTCTGCTCATAAGTTGCCTTATGCTTCTCCGGCCCCAATTTTCTCTTCTTCTGGGCGACCGACCCCATCTCTAGATAGACGGATAGTTTGTGAAAGCAGAAATTAGGATCTATCCTAGGCATGTTTGCAGTAGTCCATGCAAAAAGGTCTTTAAATTCCTAGAGGAGTGCAAGCAGACGCTGCTCCATTCCTGACTCCAGCTTATCATTGATGTGAGTGACCGACGTCCCTGGAACCTCCATCCGGCGTGGGCTTTAAGGGGTTGAGTGGATCGATCCTCAACTCTGCTCTGGGATCAAGATCAATCAAAGTGACAGACCCAGCCACTGTTCCTCCATCGTTCAACTTCCTCTTCTTATTAAATGCCTCCAGCTTCACCATATTTAGACTCAGGTTGTAACAGTACTTGGCCATCTCTTGATCACCTCGGAGGGAAGATACGTCGTTGTCCTTATCGATGAACTTGATAAGGAGATATGGAGTGGATACAATTGCTTCCATGGCATTTAGCGTAGGACGACCTATAATACCGTTGTAGGGCGACTCCACATCGATCACCAAGATCCTGAATTTTACTGTTCTTGCTCCAGGATCGCCTTCAAAAGACACAAGGGTGTCAAGGTACCCCTTGGTGGGTTTCTTTGCTCCGTTGAAGGCCGTGAGTTCCTGTGTGTAAGGCTATAAATCTAAGTCATTAAAACCCATTTTTTAAAGCAATTGTAAAAAATAACATCACAGGAACTTCCCTGGTCAATGAGGATTCTCTTGACGTCCTTGTTGGCTATCACAGCGATAATAACCACTACCTCATCACCTTCTGGGATGGTTGGGCCAAAATCTTCGTCCGTAAATGACACTACTGGTGCCACCACACTGTCTCTGAAAGGGCGGTTGTCTCTAGGCTTCCCTTGTACAGATAGAATCATTCGATGATGATTCTTACGAGCTGTGATCGACGCTCCTCCCCCAGCAAACCCTCTAGCGATCATATCAATTACCTCGTGCCGACCTTGCCTCTACTGCTGGGGTATACTGTTCTGCTGAGCGTCCTTCTGATAACAACTCCCTTCTGTTTCTTAGCGGTTGAAAACCTCCTGACCGGGTTACGACTGTTATCGCCCTCATCGTCGTGATCTCTTCCTCTTTTCTCCATCCAGTCTGGTTCATCCAAGGATTTCTCCTTGAAGAGGTATTGCTTCAACTTTACCTCCCTGATGAGGGTTTCCACAACGTTCTTTAATACCTTACATTCATCTGTGGTGTGGCCCACCTGCTCGTGGAAACCACAATACTTTCGTGGATTACCAAGCCGCTTCATCGGAGCTAGCTTCCTTATCCCATACACGCTGAGTATGGGCCATCCAACCTCCCTCAAAATCTGGGAATGCCTGGAGTTCAGCAGGGCATAGTTGCTAAAAGAGGCTATGCACCTGTCCTGCTGTTGAGGTCGAGAGCTCCTGAAATCATCTCTCTGGATATGCCTTTCTGGTCTCACCCTCTCCTTATCTCTCCGTGGTTGAGGGGGAAGCACTGATGGCTTAAGCCTAGCTGCTGTGGCCTCCAAATGCATCTCTATGCCCACATACTTCGAGGCCTTCCTCTGGAACTCTTCAAACGTCATTGGAGGACTCTTTGCTAGAGACAGGGCAAAGGCTGATCCAGGCTGCAGAGCCCAACAACAATATGAAGCTGAATGGCCTCCGTGAGGTTAGGCACCATAGCCGCCTCCTTATAAAACCTCTTCAGAAACTCCTTAAGAGTTTCATTCTCCCTTTGCCTGATTTGGGCTAAGGTATGAGAAGTCCTGGGGATATCTCTAGAAATAACGAAATGACTCTTGAACGCAGCTGCCATTTCTTCCCAGGAGTCTATCGAACCTCGCGGTAGACTCTTGAACCAGCTAAGGGATTCTTCCATCAGTGTTCGTGGGAACATCCTACATATTATATCTTCGTCTGCTCCCAGATACATGGCTTCGTACACGTACGCATCAAGGTGCTTAGTGGGGTCTGTCTCTCCATTGTACTTCCCGATCGAGAGCGGTTGAGTTGTTTACAAATGTCTGGGAATGGGCACACTCATGAGCCTCCTTGAGAAAGGAACGTTGAGCCTGTACGTCCCAGAGGTCACCACCGCTGGCTCCTTCCTTCTTCCACTGACTCTATCTCCAAAGTCATGAGTTTGCTCCCGCTCTTTGTAAGTGGGAATCTTTGAATATTGGAGGGTGGTGGATTTCTCCCTCCCAGGGGTGTGACGAGTATCTTCTACCTGAGATGTCGCCTTATCTTCTGCCACCCTCATTTCTCTCCTCAACTCCGTCAACTCCTCTCTGAGTTGCCTTATAACTTCGTCTCGGGGATCTGAAGCTGCCACGGGTACCACCTTCCTCGAGTTGATGCCAGAAGTTTCAAAAATAAGTCTCCTGTTAACATGATGATGGGTCACATCCTCTACGTGACCATCAATGAAATCACGTCCATCTCCCTCAATGGGTGGCTACTGAACTTCAACGAAAAATAGGAATAACTCAAACGCGTCCCACTAGGCGTGCCAATGAACTGGTCTAGTCCGGGGTAAAAGATCCGGATTGGGAACCAGTTACAAAAGTTGGTGATTTAAGTGTTTGTACACCGGTACAGTGTGTATCCAGTATTATAATCTGACCTCTTAGTGGGAGAGTCCGGTCTTGTTGTCCCGGAGATCCTTCTCACTAGGCTTTCGCATTGATGGAGGTGAAAGGTGGTGTCACCTGCGAAGATTCTCCGATGCTCAAGTTAGTGAAGATACTGAGAACACGAAGAACTTGAACAATGCAAAAGTAAGTTAAGAGTGGGAATAACGTAACCTTGCAAGTGTATGAAAATATTCTATTTATAGTTGAGCGTGGAAAATGAATCGTGGGGCACAAGTGGGCCAGGAGAAGGGTAGTTTAGTGTTCAGTATACGATTGAGAGTAGTTCAACGCTCAATGTACGATTCTGACACAAGAATGATGATGATCCGTATTTTCCGCATATCACTCATGTAGTTGTACTTTGTACCTTCTGACAGGTGACGTAAATACTTTCTACTGTGCAGAGTATCAATATGGAAGTGGAATAGTCACTTATCCTCTCAATGTATAGGTGAACGGTTATGCGTAATAGAAATGTGAGACCGAATGAGGTTACCCGATGTTCTAAGTGTTATCGTGGACAAACTGATGTAGGGAGAGCACCTAACATAGTATTTCACAGTACGGAGGTTAACTTGTGATACCAGCTTACCTTCCAGAATAGATATGACAACGTCCTAGTCTGGAGATCGGTATCTAGACCGGATCAATATGTATGTTAGCCTTTTAGAGACCTATTAATTTGGTAAGAAATACCCATTGATCTATTTAATACACGTTTGTTTGTCTTTGATTAAAAATAATTTAAATTAGGATTTTATACATGATATCAAACTAAATCAGATTTTTAAATAGATCAAATCATACATAAAGATTTGATATATGTTAGGCTACATGATAGACTTGGACCTCAAAATTAATTGCTAGGTCAGACTCAGGTCATGTAAAGTGTAACTCAACCTAACTTATTTCGACCATACTCAAATCATTATTTTGGAGTTATGCCAAACTTAAATCTCGCCAACCTCAAAGATAAGTGGTTATAAGATGATTTAGATAAAAAATAATATAATGTTATAAAAATTATTATTACATTACTTAAATATTTATCAAAATCGAGCCTCGTTTGGACATAGAAATGAAATAAGACGAAAATAAATATAAATTAAAGAAATAAGGTGGAAAGAAGATGAAAAATTTATATTGTTTGGATGGACAAAATAGAAGAAAAATAAATAAAGTAATATTTTTTTATATATTTAAATGGATGAAAATGAACTAAATATATGAGAAATAAATTAAGTTATATATAAAAATACAAATTTCTAATTTATAAATATTTTTGATTTTTCAATAGTATTAATTAAACAACAATATCTCATATTTTCTCTTATTTCTTTCATCCCAAGAGCAAATTAATTTCTATAGGTGCTTTTTCTTCCAAACAAACAAATAAATTTTGCTTTCCATAATCCTTCCCTCTCTATTTCTCTCAAAATATTATGCTTGTTTGTATGAGGAGATAAAATGAAATTGAGTGAAAATACAATAAAAAATATGTTGTTTGGATTAATATAAATAAAAAAAGAAGTAAAAAATATTTTCTTATTTGAATAAGTGAGAAGATAGATAAAAAATAAATTAATTGTATAAGGAATAACTTAAAAAATATTTTTAATTGTATATTTAATAATTTTTAATGCATAAAAAATTTATCTGTATACATTTAAATAATATTTAAGGAAGGAATTATTTTTCATATGATCCTATTTTCCCCTAAAATCAAACTTGGGTTGGTGTATGTAGTTTGTTTGATTATTCTTTTTATTTCTTGTTTTTAGTTTTAATTATAAAATTGTTATTTGATTTTTTTTAAATTATATAGGAAAAATAAAATAAAAAATAAAAAAAATATTTTCAATATCTCATATATAAAATTTTAAAAATAGAATATATAATAATAATTTTATAATTAAAACTAAAAATTGAAAAAACCAAAAGTGGCTAATAAATTCCCGTTGACTAAAAGGGCAAAGAGCCGAAAGAAGTGTGTTTAGCAATCCTGTGGACACCAGTAATGAAAATGAAAATTAGAAAACATCCGCCAGAAGGAAAGGAAAAGTTAAAAAAAAAAACAAAACCGAAGATGTTAAAATCCCGCCTCGTTGTGCCTCCGTTTTGAAACCCTCATCCAACCCGCTCTCTTACCCTTTCCCGCCTCTCTCTCCCCCCTCCTTAAAATCCCTAATCTCACCCCTTACACATCCACTCCAAAATCTCTCTCTCCCTCTCTCTCATTCTCTTTCTCTCTTATCTCACTCATCTCGATTCTCGGTTTTTGCTTTCCACCATGAACCGAAGAACCAGAGCAGCCATACCACAAAATTTTCATAAGTACCTCAAACCCGGCGCCCTCGCCCGAATCCGCGATTCTCGCATCAGCGCCAGATCTCACCGCCTCAACTCCCTCTGTCAGATCCCTCTCCACCGCGCTCCCTTATCGCCGCTGCTCTCTGACGTGGATCAGCCTCAGTTCAACGCTGTCGACGCCGGCTTTCCTATCCTCGTCGCCAGGATCTACAGCCCTCGCTGTCCGCAGCGGAAGAAACTCATGGCCGCCAAGTCTGTCTTCTTCGTTCCCGTGAATCCCGCCGCGGACTCGCCCGATCTGGTTATTGACTCCCTCAACAGCGACCTTCTCGCCAATTGAATTTTCTTTGTCTTGGAGAGGCGATTCATATTATGTAGTCTGTAAAACAGTTTAGATGTGCAGCTTTAGCACTTTTGTTTAATTCTGTGAAGCAAAAAAAAAAAAACTTATTCAGATAGGTCTGGAATTAATAAAGTTAAATCGAAATTTTAATTTGCAATCCACTTCTGCAGTTTTAATTATTCCCGCGTTACTGATTTGCCTATGATGTTGATTTCGTTTCAATGCTCGTTAGATTCTTTATGCAGTTCTCGCGTGTAAATGGAAATAGGTATCTCCAATTTCCGCATGTTTCATGATGAGGATTCAATGATGCGCGCAGTTGCTACGGTATAGCATTAACTTCGGTGAGTTTGCTTTATTTCACGAGTTTTACTGTGCTCCTAATTGCATTAAGTTTTAATGCCCAATTTATTATGGTTCTGTTTTACTTTTGCTGCCGATTACGGTTCTGTTTCAATTAGTAATTGCCGTGTTAGTCGATGTTCCGCATTTGTGATGTTAGGCAGTTACCTCTTTGTGTCTCAAGTAATGCTTCGTTCTACCCTGCTACCATGGAACTGAATGCCTTTTGTCCTTCATTATTACATTATCGTACTTGGAATGTTTAGGATATAGATCTTGTTTGTTTATCAGTTTTCTAACCTATGCCCTTTTGTTGTTTAGGTTTGGGTGTTTGTTTATGAGCAAATCCTTATGTTATGTTAGTTCTAAATGTTTAAAGACTTAAACTCAGTCTGTAATTTTACAAAATGATGCTTAATTTGGTCATTTTTAGTGCAAAATGATAATGAAAAATAAAATATAAAAATATTAAAATGAATGATTTTTTTTATAATTTTAGGGACTAAGTTAAAGTATACAAAAATTTAGGTACTAAAATGTTTGATCTATATAATTTGAAGGACTAACTTGGAAGTTTACTTGTTCACGTATTAAATCTTTTCTAAGCATTTATTGGAGAAAGTTGTTCCTGGAGATTTCTAAGGACTGTTTGACATTTGGATATTGTTTATACTGCACATTTTGCCTACTTGACAAGTTGAGTTGTTGGATAGATTAATTGTTTCACTTAATGAGACGACAAGCCGAGGGACAATGTAATCTCAGTTTCTTCAAGGCTGCTGTCTGAGTTTGCTCATCCAATGGGTGGATATGTTCAATTAGTCTTGTGTTATGGCCTTGTGGGGTTTTTTAGTTAAACATGGATAGCACAAGCAAAGAAGCAATGGTAAGATATGTGAAGTGCGAACGTATCTACGATCAATTTATGGGGGAAGAAGTTTACGAGATTCTTTTTTGAAATTAATGATGGGTAGGCTTTTATTTCTCATTTTACAAATCTTTTTAGTTTTTAGTTTTTACTACTTTAAATTTTAGGAGCCAAATTCTAGCTGTTCTAACCTTGGAGTGTGCTTTATAATCGGATTATATGAGAAACTTGACATAGCTAATTTTCCAGCCAATCTGAAGTTATTGTTTGTTTACCAGGTTAAGAGGTCTTCAGTTGCCTCTGATCTGTTACTGCAGCTTGCAGGTTAGCATCATAGGGATACATGTACATGCGTCTTATACTTTTCAGCATGCTTGAAGATGTTTTGGTTTAGAATTCATTGTTATAATGTGTTAAGTAACTATACTTTGCAAGATCTGTCTTAGAGTTAATTTGTTTAGAGAATGAATACATGATCATTAGTAAAAATGAGCTTTCCGTAATATGCTATGTACAGTCAAATTCAGATTTGACTCGGAAAATTAATATTGTCGTATGAAGCATGTTTGATGAGATACTTCCAACTGCAGTAACAACGTGCCCAAAATTTTGTATTTTGGTTTTTCAGGATTGATTGGCAGTTTGATACTTGTTGGCCTGTCACCTGTGCATTTCTTAAATAACAAATGGTTCTAAAATTGTCTTTAGGTAACGTTCTTAATAGTAGATTATAATTATATCATATATGAGAACCATACGGTAAAATAGGTTGAGTAGTTTTACCTGCATAATGCCTGTCATGCTTGCAACGTCCTCTCATAATTAGACGATGGAATGTAGAGAAAGAAAACGTATGAACAGTTGGAGATTAGGGAATCATATTTCAAATGGTTAATTATGTGTACCCAAATGAGTGAATCGCAGAGTGAATGATTAAGGGTAATGTTTGGTTTGTAGTTGGGGAAACGGAGTTAGGAAAATGAAAAAATTTAAGGGTTGATTTCATGTTGATCCGGTTTTTATACCGGCCCCTAAGACAGCAGTGACGTGTTATCTGTTTTGACAACGCTACCGATTCAAAAGGTAAGACATCGGATTTACTAAACCATCTGGGCGTTCTCCCAAGACCGGATATTCCATGTAGACACCTTCAGATCGGATGTGCACAGACCATTTGACAAAAGATAATGAGTGTTGCTACAGGGGTGACAACCAGAATTCCATTTTCCTGACTACGAGCCAAAGTCTGTTCCTGGAAATGAGTATCTTGTCCCCCCCAAATTTAGCCTCATGATCTCCAAGCTCAAATATAAAATTGCCACTTGCTCCAATCATGTTAGTAGGTGGGTATTAAACAATTATTTATCTACATAGTGGAGTTTGGTGGATATGCCACTATCAGGTCCTTGTAAAACGAAGCAATCAGGTATAAAAAACTCTCTTCAATTTACTTTGAGGTCTCTCTTGAATTCTGGAGGTTATCGCTTAATACTGTATACTATTCCTTTCTTCTGGAATATAACTACTGACTTGAGCGTCGGAGAATTTTCATAGGTGGCACCACTTTTCGCCCACTTCAACGTGTGAGGACGGTATAAAGGATCTCTAGGACATCAAAACCGGTCTTCTTGCATTGGTACAACGGATACATATACCGGATACCCATTGATCCGGTGTCCCATCCTGTACAATCTTTGACTTTTGTGGCTGACCCTACACCGGATTTCTTGACCCCGGGGACAGTTCATATGTTGTTCGAGACAGTTAAAATTTTGTTTGATTGTATAATTTATTTTTGAGGTTTAACCAATCAAGTTGAGTATCCAAACATACCTAAATACGTAGCAAATGGTTAATTACGTTATCCAATTATCGAGCATCGAAAGCATTCTAGTTATTTTCACCCCTCAAGTCACGTCACGCCTGAAATATTATGAGCACTTTGTAGTGTGGGGAAGTTTACATAGAAGCTCCCTGTAGCAAGGTACATCCTTTTTCATATTTTGTCCAAATTTCTAATTAGCGAGACTTGGATAATTCAGTGAGATTCATTTATATATATATATATATATAAAGTGAATTTGGGGTTGTATGGATTGTTATATTCTCAAATCAGCTTTCACCTTCAATTTTGCAAACTGAAAAAACTTCAAATTTACATCCGAATTTAAAATTACTCCAAGTTCATTTACAAATTGGGCTTAATAGGGCTACTGCCTACGGAAAAAGACTTGTGGGGCTGGGTCCTAGTTGAGTTGATTAGATGTGGTTGATATTTTCTATGGAGAAATTTTGGTTTCAACTCCCCTCTTCTCCATCTAACATGGAAGATATTTTAAATATCTCTAGATGAGAAGAAATTCCTGGGTAGTTTGAGATCATTATTTCTTTTATGAATTTATGAATTATGATCAATTTTTATGCAACATGTTGCATATAATTAGAAATTAGATAAAAATATCAATTTCTAGTGTCACATGGAGATTAAATGTTTTTTATTATAAGATAGACAGATAATTGTTTAGTGTCATTTTTTTTTTCTGTTAAAGCTTTTTTTCCTGGTCGAGAAAATTTTTCTAGCAGATGTAAGTGTTGTGGCTATTTCCCAGTTTCTGGCATCCTTTTATTTCCCTTTTTTTTGTCCGTCTTTTTTTCGTTTTTGGTCCATGCAGTTTTCTAACTTCGTCTTTGTCAGTGGGCTTCAGTGCTAAAGTCAAGTCACCATGTGTCCAACACTGTTAGGCTCCAGGCCCAAAGTTTTCTTTCCAAGCTTGTAACTGCGGGTAACCCCTAGTTCAGTTGAAAACTTGAAAATATCTGGACCAAGAGTCCCAATAAAATATCTGGAGCAAAAGAAAAACCCTTCAAAATAACTAGAGTGGCTGTTTATTTATTTATTTGCATATGAAAATATTACACCGTAGTTTGGAACGGTGGTGAGATTTTAATTTTTTATTTTGAAAATAAATCTCATTGAAGATAATATAATTTTAATTTCTTTTAATATATTTTTAAATCAGTTCGAAAAGATTAAAATTGGCTTTTAGATTGTTTGTTTGCGTTTCCAAGGCATTTCATTCTTTTCGCTCATAGAAAGAGAAATTGAAGCAGCCGAAACTGAAATAGAAGTGATGGAACCCATTGCTTTATGTGGTGAAGTAAGAGAAGATGATGAAACACTTGAAAGATGCCGCATTGACAAAGCCATGAAGGTTGAAAACAAGGTTATTGTGGAAATCCGAGTCTGATGAGTGTCCTAAGGGCGAAGTTGCGTAAGAGGGTTCAACAAGTGCTTAAAAATGGTGTCACTGAAAAATTGGGCACAACAAGAGTGTACCAAATTGGGCCCGGAAAAATGTAAAAAACTTTCTAGACCCTTTGTATGAAATCTATGCAAAGTTATTGTGACTAAAACTGTGACACTTTTGGTCCGAAAAAAAAAAACTGTGACACTTTCATCATGCAGGTCTTTTTCTTCCATGGGCGATTCATATGTGGTCCAGATGCAAGAGGGTTAATGTTGACCACCGCTTCTATAATTCTTCCTAGTAGGATTTTTGCCGTATATGTTGGGAAAGATGATGACCCACAGCACTCTGTCCCCGTTGTCACGTGTTTGAACTTTGTTTATGAAGAAGTACATGGGTTTTAACAAATTGACCCATGTATCCATGTTTTTTAAGTTTGTTTAAAGCATTGTTGATTGTTCACATAATAATTGGTCCAAGTCATATTTTTCACAACTATCTTTGTCAAATTAATGCAGGTTCTTGTCAACTCGGTTCTCGTTAGGACAACTGACCCAGGAATTTTTCCTAGAAATGAACAAGAAAGTTTCTGAAGAGGGTGGTACTAGAGATGGAACCAAAAGCAAAAGGGTAATTGTGAATGGGGTGGAAATGAAATTAAAGTATTGTCGAGTTTGTAAGAACTTTCGGCCTCCGAGATGTTGCCACTGTCCAATATGTGACAATTGTGTAGGGAGATACGATCACCAATTGTTAGAATCACATGTAGCAACCGAAGATAAGTTTTAGAATTGCTACAGGAAGAGGGAAAGACTACAACTAGGAAGAAAATTTATTTCTCATTCCTTTCATTAGGGTTTCCAATCAATGCAATAAAAATGATTAATTAAAATTAAAAATATATTATTATTATTGTTATTTTAAAGATAATCTTGCATCCAAATAAGTTATTTAGTGACCCTGTGTGATCTACTTTAACCCATCCCAGTATTAGGCCTAACATTACTTCCGGGGTCCATAGCAACCTTGCCCTCAAGGTTGGGCGAAATTGGCACAGGGGGATCTAATGACGTGGAGGATGGGGGCAAAAGGCTGAGAAGAAATGACACGGATCCTATGTGGATCGGATGGAGGAGATGAGGACAATGGAAATATGGGAACGACTTCTGGTGATTACGCGTGAAGGGCGTGGAATGAGGGGCTTTCTCGGAATGCATGTGCGATGAGGGACGTGCAGTAGGTAGGAGCATGTGCGTGTGGGAAAACGTGTGGTTGTTGGATTCCAAGCGAAGTTTGAATGGATGATGGAGACGAGCCTTGAAACTCGGGAGACCAAGAAACGGTGGGATTGGGAGGGAGAGAGTTACGTCCTGGATTCCCACGATTGGACATGACAACACGTGTATTAAAGGAAGAGGAAGTAGAACATTGCTTTTCTTGGGCAGATTCATTCGGGCTGTGTATTAGGAGAAAGAAAGGCAGTTTCCTCAAAACCAGAGGAGGGGGATCAGAAGGGGTGGGTAAGGGAGTGAAATGCTTGGAAGGGTCCGTTCCATAATAAGGGCGCAAGAGAGAATCGTGGAAGATAGGGTGGATGCGAAACTCAGAGGGGAGATCCAGTTCATATGCCTTGGGGCCAATACAACGGAGGATCAGGAAAGGCCCGAAGTAACGTCTACTCAGTTTCTAAGGGGATCGACGAGCCAGGGAATGCTAACGGTACGATTGAAGTTTCAAGAGGACAAAGTCACCGATTTTAAAGGTAAGGTCTTGTCTTTTTTTATTTGCTTGGGCAATCATACGTTGTTGTGTTATTTTGGCCGCTTTTCTGAGCCTGTCAAGGATCTATGGTCGTTCCTATAGGGACAAATCGAGGGTTTGCACAGAAGTTGACCTAGGGACGTACGTATAAAGCGAAAAATAGAGTCATGCCGATGGCAGAATGATGAGCTGTGTTGTGTCAGTATTCAACCAGATGAAGGTAGTTGTACCATTTGCATGGTTGGTCACTAGTGAAACATTGGAGCTATGCTTCCAGACATTGGTTAGTAACTTCTGTTTTGCCGTCCATTTCTGGGTGATAGGCAGAGGTGTATTTAAGGGAGGTACCCTAAACTTTGAAGAGTTCTTTCCAAAAGTGACTATGGAAAAGAGAGTCCCTGTAAAATGTGATGGACTTGGGAAGACCACGGAGGCGGTAGATTTCCACTAAGAAGCAATAAGCTAAATCCTGGACAGTCAAGTGGGAGGGCAAAGCCAGAAAGTGAATATATTTAGTGTGTCGGTCGCAGATGACCCAAATAACTGTGTGACCAAAGGAAGAAGGCATGAGGTAAATGAGGTTTTTGAAAAATGGTGGGGCATATTAGTGGATTCTGCTCAGGCCATATTAGTGGGCTCAACCCAAACATCCGATATTTTCTTTTAATTTACCAACCTACGGGCCAACTTTACGGGTTTGACTCACTATAAGCTGGGTTTAGTGGGTTGAGGTAGAAAAAAGTTTTGCTTTAAAAATGAGTCATTTTTTTTTCAATCTGACTCACCTAAAACCTACCTCGAGCTGGATTGACTCACATGTTACAACCCATTTTGATGTCTCTACCTACACCCCTTCAATTTTTTTATACAAGTCATTGACATCCAATATCAATAGAAATTCAAATTAAACATAAAAAATATTGTTATTATTTTTTTAAAAGATAATCTTGTATCCAAATGAACTTAATGACTATGTATGATCTCCTTTAACCCATCTCATTATTGAGTCCAACATCAATGCATGAAATTGGTATGGCTAACTTAACCACAACTTAAAATTAGTATGCAAGAGACATTGCATTTTCCTTCTTGATTTGATTTATAACTTCAAATTATGTGAATGTATACGCAGATAAACCATCGTTTTTACATGGCACTTGATGTTCGCATTATTTTTCTATGTTTGTCTTCTGTTGCTGGATATCGAATAATGTATGGTAATGGACTTCTTGGAATGGTGAAGACTTGCCCAGAAAGATTAGCATTGGCTGCATTTGGTGCCATTGCTAGTGGGTTTGGCAATACTTTCTGATATACCTTGGGAGTATAAGTATTAGCCTATATTGTAGCAACAGATCTTGAAACATATTTTACAATAAACAAATTTAATTTTAAAAAGACAAATACGAGATAAAACAAAACATCAACTGTTTGTAAAACTGTTATAGAAATACTATAACTCCATTGTATCATTGAATTGAAGGTCAGGAGAATCCCAGTCCCACACCCCCTCAATTGTCTTATACAGTCATTGACTCCCTTTTACATATATATATATATATATATATATATATATATATATATATATATATATATTGTTGTTGATAGTTTTGCTATCTAATGTTAAGTTGTTTTTCCTTTTTTGTTTTGGTTAAGCAAAGAAATTCCCGTTACAATAATAAGATAGATGATATGTCTCAAATCAACATTACCAAAAAAATGTGCAATTATAGTTTTTAAGCATAATAAAGGTTCTTTATCTCCTTCAAAGAAAAAAGCAAAAAATCCTTGAACCTTAATCCTCAACTATGTCCAGATCTAATTTTAATCAAATTGATCATAAATTTAATCCTCAACCATATACAGGATTTAATCTAACGTTAAGTTGATATATCTTGGATCTAATCATAATCAACCATATTTGTATTAAATTTTGTATCCCACCGATCCAATCACATATAATTTTATATGGTTATTAGCTGAATAAAGAATTTTCATCAAATACACTAAGTAATAGCCGTTTAACATTTTAACTTAAATTTAAAAATTTAACTATTTAAAATATAGTGAATATTATTTTACCAAAAAAAAAGTAAATATTAATTATAAGATAACACACATAATTATGAAGTTTTAGTTTTTCTTAGATATTATTCTTAAAATCATCAAAGTAATATAATTTAAATTTTTTAGCGATTTTTTTGTAACGAGAGAGAGAGAGAGTAACGATATATATATATATATATATATATATATATATATATATATATATATATATATATATATATATATATTTCTCGTTGACTATTTCATTTTTTAAAAAATGATTGATTAATTTTAAATATTTGCCTAATTATTTTATTTTATAATGTTATTGAGTATTTCATCTCTTTAGATAAAAAATAATATGTTTATGAGAATTTTCAACAACGTTACAGGGATTATAAGAGCCCTTATTGGCAATTTCAAAAAGGGGCTTTTTGGAGGTGAAGTTACAGTGAGATAAGGAATGGCATTGAACAGTGAATTGATGATAGTGATTATGCATTTGTTTTCCACAACGTAAAAAGAAAAAGTTAGATGGTGATTTCTTCTTCAATGAGCCTTTTGCTGTAGTTGAGATGAGAAGCAAAAGGATTGAGTTGAGATATAATAAATTAATACGTGAAAACACAAAGGAAAATGCTATGTACTGTACTGGGTCGGAAAATGATAGGTCTAACGTATTATGTGATGTAATAAATAAATAAAAGAAATAAAAATAAAAATAAGTGAAATTGTCAGATATAGTGTAGGCATTGTTGTTACTCATGGAAACATAGAGGAGTGTGATGATAACGAATGATATAACTTACAAAAAAAGGTAAAAAAACTAGCAATACCAACCAATGCCATGTAGAACAATTAGCAAAAATTTATCATTTTTCCTTGGTAACTTACACTTACACATGTTATAAGAATATATATCCTAATCTTTAGGAAAAAATCATCTTTCCCAATAATATGAATACATCGTTAGTACGTACATACCTGGAATTTTCACCATTCAACATTATATGTAATCTTGATTGTATTAATACATCATTGACTTGTATTTCGCCAAAATATTCCTTTGACCATATTTCTCTTAACTCAACATCTAAACCAATCTTGGCTCTCATCGACTCTTGGATATGTTTATTATGAGAAACCTTCACCTTAAGTAACCCTTATGTTTTCTTATGATGCTTTTGGAGTTTTTACTTCACCACAAATTTTTTATCTTTAAAATAATAGGTTTATCCGGGCCTAACCCTCAATTACCATAAAAGTTTATATGAAATGTGATCTATCATTTTAAGACAAAAATCAAGAATATTTTTCGACTAGTGAGCAAAATTAGTCCTTTCAAGACATAAAAATTACTAAAATGGACTTTGCCTCCCAACAAAGGTATATGGTCTATCTTGTACTTAGGTAACGTTCATTGATTGCAATGTTTAAGGTAATATACTCAATATTTGAATGAATAAAGAACCAAAGTTTCTATCCCAGACTTATCTAGAAAGTAAAGAAGAGATATGTGAAAGATGAATTTATATTTTGTACTATATGTAACATCCCTGATGTTTTAATGAGAATTATAAGAAATGGGAAATGATTAGTAAATGTTTTAGAAGTTTTATTTAATATTTGTTCTGTCTTAGCCAGAGATAAGAAAGCCGGTGTCGAGATCGGTCTCAGAAGAGCGGTCAGGCGGAGTTAAAGATTGGGAGTGTAAGAGGAGAGCGGACAGGGCCGGGAGGTGTGGTCCGAACCGTTGTGAGGAGAGCGTCTCACACGGGGTCATAGCCCGGATTAACCTTATAAAGACTGAAACAACGGATGTAGGTAACCAAGAGGTGAGCACGGATAAGGTATCCGATCTCTCAGGTTGTAGCTCGGATTTCCGAGGTATGAACACTAAATTAGGACGTCGGGGGCCGATATTCATAATGGGCCTATACTCTTGCGAAGTATTAGAGAATTGTGAATAATTAAACGTTGAGGGAATAAATACGTGTAATTGATTTGATAACTATGCAATAGTTTAATATAGTGAAATTGATTAAATTTAGTAAGAATACAAATAAAATAAAGGAAAAGACGATCTTGCCCATGAGCTATATATATAAGGAAATTCTCTTCCTTCCCTCTTCAATATTTACAAGTTACCTTTGCTGTTGGTCTGTTCCTTCTCTTTCGTTTTTCTCTCCTCTCTTAACGCTGATTTGCATGCGCTGGAGAGGGGCTCCATTTGTGTCTAAACTTCAATTGAACCCCATTCCTGTGATCGAGGCTTCAAGGTGAGTCTACTGATCTGTTCCAATTGTGATTCCCTTATTCCTTTTATTCTTTGGCTGTTAAGGGCCATGCATGGCTATATTCGTGGCTGTTCTCCACTCCTCTGGTGAGTGTGAGCCCAGATGCAGTCCATGAACTAAGGGCGTTGAAGTGATGAGCTGTACTTTATGATCCGTAGGTAGTAGGCTAAGCAACGGAAGATTGAGTGACGGGGTTAAGACTGCGAAACTAGTGCTCAGAGGAAGGAATCGACACAGAGAACAGATCATCGAAGCGTGGAACCAATGTAAGGGGGGTGTTCGGGTTATAATTAATTAGAATAGGACTCGCTTCTTATACAGGTCATTGAAGTAACGTAAACAGGTTAAGGAAAATGTTGCTAAACGTAGTTGTGTGTTTATGCTTGTGTATGTGTGACTGAGTACATTAATTAGTGGAGGATCGGGTGTGGATGAGTTTATCATGTATGATCTTGTGATATCTAATGTGAAATGATCAGTGTTATGTGACGTCAGGTTAGCAAGCAGGCTACCCGAGTGATGAGGAATTGATATTATTATGTGAAAGGTAAACTGTTGAATGATTATGTAGTCTGGGATGGCCGACGGTATATGATAGCCCCTCATTTTCGGCTCCCGTGGTTTTCGTGCCCAGTTAAGCTACCCAGTGGTCAAGTAGGACCCAGTGGTCGAGGTGGAGAGTCAAGCAGGACTCGGTGAACCAAGCAGGGTTCACGGGGTGTCAAGTAGGACCCCCAGCTGAAGGCCAATCCTTTAGTATCCGGATACTAGGAGTCAGATTGTATGAGAGTCAGTTGTGATCGTGATGAATGTGATGGAATTGTGTAGTTGGTTTGATATAGTTACTGTATGTAATACACTATGTTTCGTTATGCTTACTTACAAGTGATGCTTGATGTGTATATATAAATATGCATGTATATTTGTTAAGTTCCATTCTATATTAATTACAATGCCAAACACTCACCCTTGCACTTTTTTTTTTAGTAACCAGAGACAAGGAGGGGGAAGGAGCCATGGAGTCGCGCCAAGGTGGAGAATGGTGCCAGGGTCCGAGTGACTTTGAGTGACTCTCTATAGAGTCATATGTGTGTATAAGAACTTTTTAGTATAATTATTAGTTGTGTTTAATTAAGACCGGATCGGATGTAAACCTATATTTTAAAATATATCACTGTTATTTGCATATGCTTTCATGGTAACTATGGTAACTCTTTGGGTTCACAGAACCATTTTTAGAGTGAAATTTTGAGAGTCCGGTTGCATGTTGTGTATAATCCGATGTGTGAAAGGTATTCGCTCAAGCGAATAGAAACCTCGTTTAAGTGAGAGTCCGGAATCTCGCTTAGACGAGTAGGGGCCTCGCTCAAGCGAGAAACCCTGATTTCCCTTTCTCCCATCCGTTGTGTTTAAACTAACTTGCTTTTCTTTTCTAGACCTCATTTAATTAATCTAACTGTGACTGCTGTCACTTAAATAAGTCAGTAAAAATAAATGCTTTTTCACTAAATATCGATTAATTTTCAAGAAAAGGAAAAATTTATCGTAAGAGGTAATTGTTTGAATAAAAAAAATAAATGCAAAAATAACCTAGGATGTTACACTTGGTATCAGAGCGGTTCTTTCTAGAGCCGGTGTGTGGGCCGATCTAGTGATTGTGATAGTTTTATGAAAGTTGATTGTATTTTGTTGTATTGAGATTGTGTGTGATCTGGCATCGTTCCCTTGGCACTCCACTGGCGTAGTATTCTATGAATATAAGGTAAATTTACGATCCCCTGACTGATCTTGGTTATTAATGGTGATGTGTTTTCTCATTGTAGAATTACTAAATGGCCAGAGAGACTAGTTCTGGGGGAAGAGATGATTTCTTCTCTAGATTTACTCAGCTGATGAGTAGGACCGAGTCCGGTCCCACTCTGGATAAATTCCTGAAAAGGAATCCTCCGACTTATAAAGGGGGACACGACTATGACGGGGCATACATCTGGATTAGGGATATCGAGCAGGTTTTTGAATATTTTGAGTGCTCTGAAGAGCAAAAGGTTTTATTTGCTACTTACCAACTAAAAGAAGAGGCTAGAGTATGGTGGTCCCGAGTGAAGGTGCAGATGAACGCAGCCAATGAGTCGTTGGTATGGGCGAATTTCCGAAGGAGGTTCCTTGTTAAATACTTCCCAGACAACTACAAGATCCGGAAAGAAATGGAATTCCTGAAGTTAGAGCAAGACCGGATGTCTGTAGCTGAGTACACCAGCAAGTTTGACGAGCTGTGTGATTTTTACCACCCTTTCTCGTTAGAAGGGACTGAAGGTAGCAAGTGCGCCAAATATGAAGCTGGACTACGAATTGAGCTCCGTAGTGTAATCGTACCAATGGAGATCAGGGACTACCCAACCTTGGTGAACAAAGCAAGACTGACTGAAGAGGTGCAGTTACAAAGGATGTCCCAGCCGAGAGATAAAAAGCCACTGAAGGCAAAAGGATTCAACTTCAAGAGGATGAGTCAATTCTTCCAGGGTGGCAAGTCTTCTGCTACCTCCTCATCCTCTTCCGGTCGGGGTTCCACTGGTCGATCGGGTAATCCTTCTGGTAATCGTACCTGCTACAATTGTGGTCAGGAAGGTCACATTGCCAAACATTGCCAAGCCAATCAGATTGTGTGCTTCCAGTGCGGATAACCAGGGCACCTCAGGCCCGATTGCCCTCAGAGGCAACAGCAGGGCAGGACGGATAACCGAACTAACTCTTCTGGTACTCGGGGTTCCAACTTTTTGAGGAGAGGCCGGAATGGAGCTGGTAGAGGGAACCAACAATCGGGAAGATATGATGCCCAATCTAGCGACGCCCAGAACGCCATGACCGGGCGTGTATTTGCGTTTGATGCTTCAGAAGCTACGAGGAATGACAATTTGGTACAGGGTAAGTGCCTCATCTGTGGTTATCTGGTTGATGTAATTTATGATTCAGGTGCCACCCATTCCTTTATTTCGGAAAGTTGTGTGCGACGGCTTGGTCTACCAATCAGTTTAATGGAGAACGCTTTTATTGTTTCCACTCCAACTGGTTCCACTTTTCGTGCAACTACAGTGTGTAGAGAACTACCGATGCAAATCGAAGCTCGTACTTTTCAAGTAAATTTTATCTGTATGCCATTGAAGGACTTAGATGTTATTCTGGGTATCGATTGGCTTGCTGCTAATCATGTGTTGGTCGACTGTTATCGGAAGAATATTGTTTTCTCTCAGGAACTTGACATGAAGAACGGGGTGAGCGATGTCCTAACCACGTATGTTGTTTTATTCGCTTCGGAGGGTCGGCATAACCTCCTGCTAAGTGATATTCCGATTGTTTGTGAATTTCTGGACGTTTTTCCGGAAGAGATTCCGGAACTACCTCCCAGTCGGGAGATTGATTTCTCTATTGACTTGATTCCCGGGGCAGAACCTGTGTCCCGAGCGCCATATAGAATGTCTTCGGTGGAATTAACCGAAGTGAAGAAACAAGTAAACGAATTACTAGAAAAGGGCTTTATCCGACCCAGTGCCTCACCCTGGGGCGCTCCGGTGTTATTGGTAAAGAAGAAGGACGGTAGTATGCGAATGTGCATTAATTACCGACAGCTGAACAAACTGACAATCAAAAATAAATATCCACTACCTCGGATTGACGATTTACTGGATCAGTTGCGAGGCGCCGTTGTGTTCTCTAAGATCGACTTGAGGTCGGGATACCACCAAATCCGAGTGAGGTCGGAGGATATCCCAAAGACAGCATTTCAGACTTGTTATGGGCACTTCGACTACGTAGTAATGCCCTTTGGAGTAACGAACGCTTCTGCCATTTTTATGGATTATATGAATCGGACTTTTCAACCGTACTTGGACCAGTTTGTGGTAGTATTCATTGATGATATTTTGGTATATTCGAGGTCGGACGAGGAACATGCTCAACATCTTCGACTTGTTTTACAAGTACTTTGGGAGAAGAAGTTGTACGCTAAACTATCTAAGTGTGATTTCTGGGGGAGTAGTGTACAATTCTTGGGGCATATAATTTCCCAAGAGGGAATCTCAGTTGATCCGACAAAAATTGAGGCAGTTATGGCTTGGGAGAGGCCGAAGTCAATAACTGAAATCAGGAGTTTCCTCGGATTAGCTGGATACTATCGACGTTTCATTGAGGGGTTCTCTCGGATAGCACTTCCTCTGACTCGGTTAACAAGGAAAGGAAACCCCTTTGTGTGGTCGGAAAAGTGCGAATTAAGCTTCCAAACTCTTAAGCGATGTTTAACGACTGCCCCTGTGCTTGCACTGCCCCATGTAACACAGGAATTTGAAGTATATTGTGATGCATCCAAATTTGGATTGGGGTGTGTATTGATGCAAGCTGATCGAGCAATTGCTTATGCTTCGAGGCAATTGAGGCCACATGAGGAGAATTACCCGACTCATGATCTGGAACTTGCAGCAGTGGTGTATGCACTGAAGATTTGGCGTCATTATCTGTACGGAGCTCGCTTTGTAGTATTCAGTGATCACAAGAGCCTAAAGTACTTGTTTGATCAAAAGGAGCTAAATATGAGACAGAGGCGATGGGTGGAGTATTTAAAGGATTACGATTTCGATTTAAAGTATCACCCGGGCAAAGCGAATGTTGTGGCAGATGCACTAAGCAGGAAGGTATTACACGTGGCTTACCTGATGGGTAGAGAATAGGAATTGCTTGAAAGCTTTAGAGATATGAATGTTGGAATTGTTATGGACGCACCAAATCGAATGACAATCGGAATGTTAAAAATCTCCAACGAATTTCTGGAGACGATGGTAGCTGCACAGAAAGACGATAAAGAGTTACTGAGGCTGATTGATACTCAGACCCAAGGCAAAAATGTGGAGATAACTAGGGGTGACGATGGTATATGGAGATTCAGGAACCGAGTGGTGGTGCCTGCACATGGAGGTTTCAGGCAGGCAGTACTATCAGAAGCACACAAGAGCTCTCTGAGTATACATCCGAGAGTGACAAAAATGTATCATGACTTAAAAAAGGAATTCTGGTGGCCAAGCATGAAGAAGGCAATAATCGAGTATGTGAAATCCTGTGTGATATGTCAGAAGTGCAAGGTTGAGCACCAACGACCTCCAGGTTTGCTTCGACCTCCAGAAATTCCGATCTGGAAGTGGGAAGGAATCACCATGGACTTCGTGTCCGGACTACCCCGCACTCAAACCGGATACAACGCTATTTGGGTGATTGTTGATCGACTAACCAAAAGTGCGCATTTCCTGGCAATAAATATGAAGTGGTCGCTAGATCGATTAGCTAAGTTGTACGTTGCTGAGGTCGTACGACTGCATGGTGTGCCCTCAAGCATTATCTCCGATCGGGATCCCCGATTCACTTCAAGGTTTTGGGGGAGTTTGCAACAACAACTGGGTACTGAGCTCAAATTGAGCTCAGCCTACCATCCCCAGACCGATGGCCAATCAGAACGGACTATACAGACTCTTGAAGATATGTTAAGGGCATGTGTACTGGAGCAGGGCGGATCATGGGATAAATACTTGCCCTTGGTGGAGTTTGCATATAATAACAGTTACCATAGCAGCATTGGGATGGCTCCATATGAAGCTCTTTATGGTCGGAAATGTCGTACTCCATTATGTTGGAATGAGAACGGCGATGCCCTTCATCTGGGGCCTGAGATGATTCAAGAGATGAATGAGCAAATCGCTTTAATCCGAGAAAAGATAAAAATTGCTCAAGACCAGCAAAAGAGCTATTATGACAATCGGCATAGACCCCTTGAATTCCAAGTGGGTGATTGGGTGTTCCTAAGGATTTCACTGACTAAGGGTGTAGGTCGAATTTTGAAGAGCCAAAAGCTTAATCCGAAGTATATTGGACCATACCAAATACTAGAACGGATTGGTGAAGTCGCTTATCGACTGGATCTTCCCCAATCATTGACTAACATTCACAACGTGTTCCACGTATCACAACTTCGAGCCTACATTCCGTGTGATACCATGATTGTATCGAGTGACTCCATTGAAGTGAAGGAGAACTTGACGGTGGAGGCGGTACCAATTGGCATTGAAGAGCATTAAACCAAACAGTTAAGGAACAAGGAGGTACCGCTGGTGAAGGTGAAGTGGCAAAATTTACATTGGATAAACTACACTTGGGAGTTAGAATCCGATATGAGACGAATGTACCCTCATCTTTTTTAACCGGAACACTGATTTCGGGGACGAAATCTCCTTTTAGGGGGGGTGGATGTAACATCCCTGATGTTTTAATGAGAATTATAAGAAATGGGAAATGATTAGTAAATGTTTTAGAAGTTTTATTTAATATTTGTTCTGTCTTAGCCAGAGATAAGAAAGCCGGTGTCGAGATCGGTCTCAGAAGAGCGGTCAGGCGGAGTTAAAGATTGGGAGTGTAAGAGGAGAGTGGACAGGGCCGGGAGGTGTGGTCCGAACCGTTGTGAGGAGAGCATCTCACACGGGGTCATAGCCCGGATTAACCTTATAAAGACTGAAACAACGGATGTAGGTAACCAAGAGGTGAGCACGGATAAGGTATCCGATCTCTCAGGTTGTAGCTCGGATTTCCGAGGTATGAACACTAAATTAGGACGTCGGGGGCCGATATTCATATTGGGCCTATACTCTTGCGAAGTATTAGAGAATTGTGAATAATTAAACGTTGAGGGAATAAATACGTGTAATTGATTTGATAACTATACAATAGTTTAATATAGTGAAATTGATTAAATTTAGTAAGAATACAAATAAAATAAAGGAAAAGACGATCTTGCCCATGAGCTATATATATAAGGAAATTCTCTTCCTTCCCTCTTCATTATTTACAAGTTACCTTTGCTGTTGGTTTGTTCCTTCTCTTTCGTTTTTCTCTCCTCTCTTAACGCTGATTTGCATGCGCTGGAGAGGGACTCCATTTGTGTCTAAACTTCAATTGAACCCCATTCCTGTGATCGAGGCTTCAAGGTGAGTCTACTGATCCGTTCCAATTGTGATTCCCTTATTCCTTTTATTCTTTGGCTGTTAAGGGCCATGCATGGCTATATTCGTGGCTGTTCTCCACTCCTCTGGTGAGTGTGAGCCCAGATGCAGTCCATGAACTAAGGGCGTTGAAGTGATGAGCTGTACTTTATGATCCGTAGGTAGTAGGCTAAGCAACGGAAGATTAAGTGACGGAGTTGAGACTGCTAAACCAGTGCTCAGAGGAAGGAATCGACACAGAGAACAGATCATCGAAGCGTGGAACCAATGTAAGGGGGGTGTTCGGGTTATAATTAATTAGAATAGGACTCGCTTCTTATACAGGTCATTGAAGTAACGTAAACAGGTTAAGGAAAATGTTGCTAAACGTAGTTGTGTGTTTATGCTTGTGCATGTGTGACTGAGTACATTAATTAGTGGAGGATCGGGTGTGGATGAGTTTATCATGTATGATCTTGTGATATCTAATGTGAAATGATCAGTGTTATGTGACGTCGGGTTAGCAAGGAGGCTACCCGAGTGATGAGGAATTGATATTATTATGTGAAAGGTAAACTGTTGAATGATTATGTGGTCTGGGATGGCCGACGGTATATGATAGCCCCTCATTTCCGGCTCCCGTGGTTTTCGTGCCCAGTTGAGCTACCCAATGGTCAAGTAGGACCCAGTGGTCGAGGTGGAGAGTCAAGCAGGACTCGGTGAACCAAGCAGGGTTCACGGGGTGTCAAGTAGGACCCCCAGCTGAAGGCCAATCCTTTAGTATCCGGATACTAGGAGTCAGATTGTATGAGAGTCAGTTGTGATCGTGATGAATGTGATGGAATTGTGTAGTTGGTTTGATATAGTTACTGTATGTAATACACTATGTTTCGGTATGCTTACTTACAAGTGATGCTTGATGTGTATGTATAAATATGCATGTATATTTGTTAAGTTCCATTCTATATTAATTACAATGCCAAACACTCAACCTTGCACTTTTTTTTTTTAGTAACCAGAGACAGGGAGGGGGAAGGAGCCATGGAGTCGCGCCAAGGGGGAGAACGATGCCAGGGTCCGAGTGACTTTGAGTGACTCTCTATAGAGTCATATGTGTGTATAAGAACTTTTTAGTATAATTATTAGTTGTGTTTAATTAAGACCGGATCGGATGTAAACCTATATTTTAAAATATATCACTGTTATTTGCATATGCTTTCATGGTAACTATGGTAACTCTTTGGGTTCACAGAACCATTTTTAGAGTGAAATTTTGAGAGTCCGGTTGCATGTTGTGTATAATCCGATGTGTGAAAGGTATTCGCTCAAGCGAATAGAAACCTCGTTTAAGTGAGAGTCCGGAATCTCGCTTAGACGAGTAGGGGCCTCGCTCAAGCGAGAAACCCTGATTTCCCTTTCTCCCATCCGTTGTGTTTAAATTAACTTGCTTTTCTTTTCTAGACCTCATTTAATTAATCTAACTGTGACTGCTGTCACTTAAATAAGTCAGTAAAAATAAATGCTTTTTCACTAAATATCGATTAATTTTCAAGAAAAGGAAAAATTTATCGTAAGAGGTAATTGTTTGAATAAAAAAAAATAAATGCAAAAATAACCTAGGATGTTACACTATATACTAAGATTTTTTTTCCTTATAAAACAACCATAAGGCAATTTTTAAGATTTTGATTTAGAATATAAGGGAAGACTTTTAGTTCTAAAATTTTGGTTGGTAATTTTAAAAAGTTGAAGGGAGGATTTTTTTTAAAACCTCCAAGACTCTCCTTTCTCCATTTTTACAAATTTTCTCTAATTAAGATTTTTGGGAAGTCTTTAAACTTCTAAACAAAAAAAAAAGAATGATCTCCTATTCACTTTTCCCTTGCCCTTTCTCCCTCTTTCCTTTCCACTTCAATTCTTCCTTTCTTTCACCCTACCAATTCCTAAACAAAGCCTAAAATGTTTTTAATTAATTATCACAAAATAATCTCTTTCAATATATTATGTAAATAAACAACCATTCTTATAATTGATATAAACAAATCCATCAATTTACCGATTGATATTTATGAGTATGCTAATAAATTATATCACTATAGACATTTTATGTTGATGCTAAATGTAACTTACAATTATATTAGAGAAAATTGGGTGGGTACCTTTCCTAGAAGTGGGTAAGTTAACCGGCTTAACTCGTTCAAGTTCAGTTTGTAATGGCCTAATTAATAATGTTGTTGTTGAGTTACCTTTAATTTTAAATGATGTTAAAAAGTATGAACCGATGAAAACCGCTATAAGTTAATAGATTGATAAGTATAAGAATAAAAAAAATTCATTTATTTATTTTTTAAATTCTTGAAAGTGCAAATATTTTTATTATCTAAAAACATAAAAAAAGTATGTGTATATCAATTATGCATATATATTTTGTAGTTCAAACATTTAAAATTCAACATCTAAGTATGTGAAACTTGAAAATTCAAAATTTAAGTAGCCAATGAAAAAAAACTATCCTAACTCGTGAGCTAACTAACTTCACTTTTAAGCTTAGTCCGTGATAACATCATTTAAAATAGTGTTAACTTATTATAAGTTGCATTTAATTTTAAATGATTTAGAAAAGTGTTGACCTATGGAAACTCACATAAATTTGTAGGTTAATAAACTGATTAGTGTAAGAATAAAAAATTAATTATTTTTTAAAAATTATCAAAAATGTAAAAAATTGTAGAAATACTATTTTAAAAACATAAAAATATGTATATGAATTATGCATATATTTTGTCAAATTTGAAATTCAACATCTAAGTATATGAAACTCTAAAAACTTCAAAATCTAAATAGCTACTAGCAAAAAAATTATCCTAATTTATGAGCTAACCGCTTTACATATGAGTCAAACATATATGACTAGGCAAAAAAGTATATTTTTAAATAAACTCATATTTCTCTCATTCTAATTGATTCAGCCTTCAATAATTAAATGAGTTTAGACTTATTTGCTCACCTTTACCCTTACCTTGTTCTAAAAAAGTGTATATTTAATCTCACTTTTCATTTCTTTAATTTAAATTGCAAAAATTTTGTTACTACCTTTTTTTTTAGCTGAACTATTTGTTTTTTTAATTTGTACAATACAAAATCTAGTTTAATTGTCAATTCTTTTATTTAAAACTCAAGTTTTAATTTTTTTTATTCAAACATTAGAAAGTTTATGATTATGTGTTTAGGGTGTGAATTATTTTTAGAAATTTAACAGTCAAATTTGCTAAATTTGGTAAGATGTTGGATTAAGATTTGAAGAGGAAAACTTCAAACTTTATTTTTAGTGTAAAATTAGATGTTCTGGTTGTTTAATTTTGAGTGGAAAAAAAGTTTAAAAGAACTTAATTGCTAAGTTGTTTAATAAAAAAGAGTTTGATGATTTTAGACAGAATGAAAAATTGATTGAGCAACAAAATTTACTCATTTTAATAAAAAAAAATTGAGACTAAAACCACGTATAATTTAAATAAAGAGACCGATATAGATTAAGCCGTAGGCGATATCTTGATCTAAATTTAAATTAAGCATCTAATTAATTAAGACTTTCATTAAAATTTGTTTTATCATCAAATCATAATTGTTAAAAGTATTAAAATGAAAATTTGAATACCTTTCTTTCCATCATCTCTTCTTCGATCTCATCTCACCCAACCACCTAGCCACTTTCTATCCCTTTGGGACTTTCATTTAAATGATTTAGGGTAAAAGCCTAAATATTACTTGAACAAATATATGGATCTAGAAGAAGGTTTGAATAAAAACAAACACTCATAATTATCTGCTTATATATTTGTTTGGTATGTTTCATATTTAGGATTTTAGAAATATTTGAATATCTTTTCAATAGGGTTAGAAGTTGGAATTTTATCTATTACTTTTTGTTTTGTTAATTTGTCATCATTAACTTTAGTATTCAAATAATATATTTTATTATTTTATAAAAAACACAAAAAAAAACCCTTTTATTTAGTGGTTCTTACAAATCGACATTCTAAATTTCTAACACCCTATTCAGACTTGAGGTAGTAGTAGATATTTTCTGCATGTGTGACCAACTAGTGCCCATCCATCCATAAAAAGAAAAAAGAAAAACATCTTTCTTTCTCATTGCCATAATATGCTCAAAATGATTTGCTGCAACAGGTGAAGGTCCTTACTGAAAATTGCCCAACACTTCATGGTAGTGATTGATAATGACAAGAATTTCATCATTATTCTCACTCCAATTTTAACTTCTCAAATGTCCTTACTGCCCTTATTTATAAGAGTGCACTACCTTCTAGGCTTCTGCCGCCACCAAGTCTGTAATTTTAGGCCACCTGAAAGGGATGTCCATTTGAAAAGGCCCAATTATATAATGCCTATGGGCCACAATGACCTCAACTCACGGTTCCAGATAATTATATACTTTAGATCGGTGAGAATAACAAACTAGTAATTTGACAAAAACAACCTAGTTAATTTTTACCCAAAAAAAACTAATAGAATTGAATATATAAGCAAAGTGGTTCAATATATATTTCTTTTTGGTGAAGAAAATGTAGTTCTTGTATTAGGGTAAGTGTATTTAATAATGGGGTTTTGTTGGTAGAGTATAATAATGTTTAAAAACTAAATCAGGCTATGAATAACTGTCAAATGCAGTTTTTAGTGTAGATTAATTCGGTCTATAATTTTGTCTACTAAAATCAAACCAAACCAAAAGTCATCTTTACACACGTTAGTTATCATTATATATTTTATAATCAATTTTGTTTATAGTCAATTAAGTGAAATCAACGTGTAATCTTTTAACAAATGAGAGTATTTGAGTTAATTTTGGCTAGAGTCAATTAAGTGAAATTACAAAAATAGTAACGTTTTTAATGCTGCAGTTTTATATAATTGCTATTGTTATTTATTTGTAACTATAATTTATTATAGGATCATGATTGTGACATAAAAGATATAATTTTTTAGACAAAATTAATTGAACTATGAATTTTGGTTTTAAAAAAAATAAAAATGAAAGTCGCATTAATCAAACCAAATTAAAATGCAAATGCAATACTCTTCTTTCTTCAAAATCAAATTAAACTGCACTCTAGTTTAATACCCGAAGTCACGAGTATCTTTCTCTGCCTCTAATTCAAGGATAAATATTTCATAAAAATTATTATTTGGCAAGCAGTTAGTTGCTATTTGTTAAAAAATGGGGCGAAGAAACTATAAAGGAAAAAGGAAAAGTGGTATGATCCCATAAGAATTTTCTTTTTGTCAATTCTTTGGGCAGGTTTGTTTTGGTTAGTGGAACTATAATCTTATTTATTATGCAATGCATAAAGTGTAAGGAGCATCCAGATGTTTGGTCCATGAATGTGAACACGCATGTTAAAGCAATGCAACCTAGTTTTCTTTATTTCTTAAATTAATCATCATATCATGAAAAGGGTTTGGTGGTAAGTAATTTTAATTAGTGGGTCCTAGAGATCCCCATCTGAGTACTCTTTCATATGTGTGTATATATTTGTTTATGGTAAACTTTCATAAAAAAGAATCATGGCTCAGTGAGTTTCATAGCACAAAAGATCGATGACACAAATCTATATATGGGGAAAAAAGTGCAAGTGGATTCGAGCAATGTGTATAATCATGCTTTGATCATAAGCCCCGTAGGCAAAAAAGAAGAAGAAGAATAATTAGTCATTCCTGAAGAGTAGAAGAATGGCCTTTAAATTCCTTTGATTGCTCATTGTTTCGAACCTTTAGGACATTATAACACTTTTTTTATTATATATTTTATTTTATTTTCCCCTTTGTGTGCGTACGTGAACAGAGGCTCTCATGCTCTTAACAAACTTGTTGAGAAAGAAAGGTGAAATGATATAAACGATAGAGATTGTGTGTCAGCCAAAGTAAACTGCGAAAACATGAGGGAGCACCAATTAAGGCAACAACCTACAGTTAGTACTGTCTCGTGCAATGGCAGCTTTGGGTTGCTTCGAAGGAGTAGTCGTAGGTACATGTATGGTCTGACATAAGCAACCAAGTAAGCTATCTCTTACACCCAATGTTTTTAGAATCAGATCGGTCATTAAATCGGTGAAGACATCGGTTCGAGTAAATTGTAATTAAATCGAGGTTCAACCATGTTTGAACCGATAATATTAAAGAATTGACCGGACCGATCACCTAACCGGTTCATGGTTCAATCGGTCATACCAGCCGAACCAGTTCAGTTTTGAAACAATACTACACCTATGTCATAAAATTTAAATTCGACTGAATCAACAGAGTCTTAACTGTTTCGAATGGTGTGAATGATCAATATTAATCTTTATTTTTTTATTTTTATAACTTTGTTTCTGGTATTGCTTAACAAATGAACTCCCACTCAATCAAAATACTTATTGGCTGAATATTTGAGTAACTAGTTTAAACGGACAAAAAAAACTTGTGATTTATAAAAAAAAATAAACAATAAATATTCATATTTAAGTTTTTTTTTAAAAATTCTATGGTATCAAGAGAAAGTATATATATAATCAACAAATCCAATCACTTCAAAATGGAAGCAAAATATTTTTTATTTTATAATTTGGTCTAAATTAGCAGCCGCAAAAGTAACAACATTTGTTTGGAGAACTTTGTTAGGAATGATACACTCGAAGATGAATTTGATTGAAAGAGGGTAACAATTTCAAATGACTTATGTTGCTTATGAAATGTACAACGGGAAGAGGTTGATCATTTATTGTTGCACACAAGGTTGCTAGCGAGGATATACTTCGATTATGCAAGTATTATAACATCAATGCTCATCTGGTTGACTATGGTTTGGTGTTTATGGAAGGAAAGAAATTCAAGAAACTTTAGGAACCAATCCTTGAATTGATTAAAACTAAATTTTGATTTTGGTTAGGAGTCAATTTAGAAGGCTCTCACTACTTTTTTTTTTTTTCAATGATTATGTAACCCAAGTTTTTGTATTTGTTAATCGGCAAACTTGATAAATAAATTATGGTACCTCTTATACACCTATTATAATTTTACCTTCTCATGGATGATGTAAAAATCAATTTAAGTAATTGAAGAAGCGAATAATTAAAATTAAAAAAACAAAATTACTCACACTTAATTCTTATAGCTTTCGTTAATTATAAACCACAATCCAAAAAAAATCCCAAACCAAAAACAACCTTAAACCTAATTACCCCAACATTAACTGTAAATCCTAAATAAATCATAAGCCTTAAACTCTAACTCTAAGCATTAATGTAAATGTTGCGCATAAGTTTAAGAATATTTAACCACATAAAATTCGAAAGGAATGACATTAGGGTTACTCCTAAGCGGTAAATCCTTAATACATCCTGTGTAGTGATTCTAAAATAAATTCTAAATTTGCTATAAAAAAGTAAACTAAAATAAATTTCAACCATTAACTTGTTACCCCAAAGATATATAACTCTAGTCGCGACATACTAACCCTAACCCTTAACAAATGCATCCAAAACCTTATGGTTTGTTTGTTTTGTAGGGAAATAGATAAGAGAAATTATCCTAACCCTTAATAAATACATCCAAAACCTTATAGTTTGTTTGTTTTGTAGGAAAAGAGATAAGAGAAATTAAGATGGAATATGATGGAAATTTTTTTTTCCTCTTATTTGTTTAGAAAAAAATAAAGAAAAACAAGTTTAGAGACTAAACAAAAAAAATTATTTCCTAAGATGGAAAGAAATAAGGGAAAATATGATGAGATTGTTGTTTGATAAATATTGATAATTTAATTAAAAATATAAATTTTATAAAAACTAAAAATATTGTGTATATATATATTAAAATTGATTATTTTAAAGAATTATATATAATTTTTTATATAATCTATCTTCTTTTCATTCATTGAAATAAGAAAATTTTCCTTTTTTTCATTTCTTTGTATTTTATTTCCATTTATTAAAACAATATATTTTTCTATTTCATTTACGAGAATATTTACATATTAATATGGGTTATTGACTAGACTTGTCACGTCAATTAAAATTTCATATGTTAACCTTTGATGATATGAAAGGAATCTGTGTATTTCAATCCAAACAAAATATTAATCAATTATTATGTGGTTTTGAAGTGAAAGATTAGTTTTAATCTGTTGTTCGACTAATTTTAAACGATCTACATGATCAATATTAACTATTTCATTACTTTATCTACTCAACTTTATTTTTATAATCAGTTATTAAACGAACACTTAAAAATATGCATGGTGTGTGATGCGAATATTATTTACTTGGGTAAAATTTAATGCAAAATTTCCGTCTAAAAATAAAATAAAAAGATATTTTTCTGTTGAATCATGATTAGGCTCTTGGATTTATAATTGTAATTATTAAGTTTTCTTTATTCCTTTCTTAAAAAAAATTGACTTCACGAGGGTGGACGCCCACAAAAGTAATAGATTTTTGTAGTGATGACTGAGTTGTGAGCCATGACAAGCTGTAATGTTATGTGTGCCATATGAAGGGGCAGCATGAAATTATAAGCGAGTTAACTTTTATAAATAATCCTATCTTAAAATGTTCCCCACCCTATAATAGATAACATGTGAAAGTTGAATCCAAACCAGTTTTGAACCACATGGAGTTCCTCACTACCCTACTCTGTCTCGTTAACGTGCTTTCATGCTTTGCACCACATGCATCACTGCATATAAACTTCGTCTTTGGCCCTTCATGTAATCATCATCAATACTTTTGATTAACATTAATTCCCAGCATATGGCATGCTTATATGACAAGTACATGCTTCAATTGCATTGATGCACCCATTAGTTTGAATATATAGGATTGGTGGGGTAAAATTAATGAAGAACTTGCTTAATTATTATCATTCTTATTTTAAATTTAATTTTTCACTAGAAGAGTGAGATATTAAACCACACTATTTGATCATAGAAACTGTAAAACAAAATCATGCCACACAAACCAATATTAAACAATGAAATGATTCTTTTAGTTTTATCTTATTCGGTTAGCAAAGACGAGGAATTTTGAGTAATATTAAAGCATCATATAATCTTTGAACTCTCAAACACGTCATATAGATAATGAAAAATAATAGAATCTCATCACGTACTTATAAAAAAAAACTTCAACAAATTAAGCGCTTGATTTCATCTTTTTTCTTTCGTGATATTATATAGTTCATGTAGAATATCATTATATCAATACTACGTTGCAGGCTCTTCACTTGTTCCAACCAATGAACATGGTTCTCAAGTAGTTCCGAAAGCAAATTACTATATTATCCTTAAAACTTTATTGTTCTTGATATATTTTATCCGTTAATGTAATCTAAGCAAATTCATAAACTTTAAAAATAAAAAATAAATATCCCTCCATTATAAAAATAAATAAATAAATATTCATCTATTTCTAATCTATCTTTTAAAAGAAAAGTCAAACTCACAACTTTCCTACTCTACAATTTATTTATCACTAGACCATTTTATCATTCCCTTAAAAATATAATTAATATGTTTTTTTTACATTTTTTCTTAATATATTGTTTTTCTTTATATACTACCTAATACAGCTTCATTAATTAATTACCTTTTTTTATATATCAATTCTCTTTATATATTACCTAATACAACTTCCTTAATTAATGCACTTTTAACTTAAGTAAAAGATATTGGTAAAAAAACATTTAATTTTACCTTATAATCTTAAAAAATATATATATTTAAAAATAAATTCAAGTTCATAAAAGGATAAAGATAGATTAAAAAAAAGGAGTGAGTATTTATTTAGAAGGAAAAAGACCAGAAAGCATGCTTTCCAATGCAATTAACTATCTCAATACACCCTTTTTGCTTAGATCGAATGACGAAATTGTCCCCGAGGGACAAAGCAAAGATGTTTGCGGTATGTCGAGGGATGTCGCTGTTTCAGTGGCTGCGGAAACGTCAGATTTCGTGAGATCTCACCTAAAGACGACACGTGTCATTGATCCTCGTGATGTTGGCCACTAGATTCGGCCTTTTACAGCAGTACCCACGTGAGGCGGAAACGCAATGCATCACGTGATTAATGTCGAGGTAAGGGTCCCATCCAACTGGAGTGTGCCACGTGGCATGCGACTACATCTAGGTCACGTGCCCTTGACCCTCTATTCACTAAAATGATTTATGTATTTTTGGATTATCTTGAAAATTAATTGAATTGTAAAGCATACAATTTAATGAAACTTAAAACATAAAATTTATTCAATTATTATTTTTTCAAAAAAATTTAATGTATTCATATTTTCATATCATACCCTTTTTAATACCCAAAAATCAGTTTCATCACATAGGGAGGACAATTTTGCTTATTAGTTCCAATGCTTTCAGAATTCGGAAATTTTGATGTTAATGCTATACTATACTAAATGGTTTCGAGAATCGGATAGGTTTAATCGGGAAACAATTAGATTTAATATTAATGATTTATTTGGGTGCTAAAAAGAAATGAGAAGGAAATAAATTTAAATAAGAGAAATATAAAGGAAATAAAAAAGAAAAATATATTGTTTAGATGAAGAGAAATATAAAATAAAATAGTGGAAAAAATCTTTTCTTATTTGGATGTATGGAAAGAAAATAAATGAATATAAAATAGTTGTTTGAGAATTAAATTAAATTTTATGTATGAAAATTTAATTTTTACTATAATCAATTTTGATATATAAAAAATTAGTTTGGTTTATTTTATATTTTTAATAATATTTATAAATTTATTAATATTTATTAAACATAAATATTACTCAATTTTCTTCCATTTCCTTTTATACGAGAAGATAATTAATTTCGGCCCTCACTTACTTTTTTTTCATCTTTTTCTCTTTTCTTGCTGTCAAACAAGAAAACCTTGTTTTTCCCTCTCAATTTCCTCCCTTCCTTTCCCCGTATTTTAAACATACTGTAAGTGTCTGATTGGTAAAATTAGTTGAAAAGTTAGCTCCAAAATTGTTAAAAGCTAAATACTCAAAATTGATAAACTAACTGTTATAATAATTAATAAGTAAAAAATAATATAAAAAAATATGCTTGATTATTTAGATAAAACTTATAAAATTTTTATATACATAGTTTGTAACTGTTTTAGATATTTTAATTAATCTCAAGTTTAATAAAATAATGTTTAAGTTTTTTTATTCTTTATAAAAACAATTCATAAAATATATAAATATAAGAAAAGAATACTTAAAATATCACAATTTATAAAAATCAAAATTACATGCATAGATTTTTTACAAAGGAGATATTTATAATAATAATAATAATAAATAGTGTAAATATAAAATACAATAATAATAAACAAAGTAAATAATTCATCAAATAACTAATTTTTAAAATATAATAAAATTTTAATCTTTAAAAATGAAATAAAAGGTAATATTAGAAATTATTAATAATATGAAGTGGCAATAAAGTAAAAAGGGACATTTTAATAACTAACTACAGCTTTCAACTAGCCTGGATATCTTACAAAATAAATATTAATAAGAAAATCAAATGGATATCGAATTAGTTGAAATTGGCTAAAAATTAATCAAAATTGATTGAAATTTGGTAAAAAAAAGGTTAGAACCAATATTTAAAAAATATTATTTTTAATCAATGTGAAGTACGATTTTTAAAAAATATTTTTTTTTAATTTAGTTGAAGTCAAGTAATTAGATTTATTAAAATGACTTGTCTAATCCGGTAAAATTGTATAGATTAACATATAGAAATAAAAATATTTTATTAAAAATTACATAAAGAATATTTAAAAATCAAGATAAGTGAGTATTAACAATTTTTATAAATAATTTTTTTATATTTCTTAAACTGGTCTGGACCGGGGTCTAAGATCCGGTGTGAGACCAGCCACAAGAGTGCAGGTGAATTAGGGTTTGTACACCGGTACAGTGGGTATCCGGTATTGTAATCCGGTCTCTCAGTGGGAGAAACTGGTCTTGTTGTCCTGGAGATCCTTCACACCAACGTTTCGCGTTGAGAGAGGGCGAAAGGTGGTGCCACCTGCGAAGATTCTCCGACGCTCAAGTTAGAAGAGTGTATGAACTCAATGAATACTCAAGCAATGCAGTAGTAAGAATGTGAGATAGAACAACGTAACCTTGCATGTGTGTTGGAACATGCTATTTATAGTTGAACGTAAGAAATGAATCGTTGGATGCAAGTGGGCCCCTTAGTTCTGATAGCGTGTAGAGTGTGTCAATCAAGGTGACTCAGTGCTCAGAGTGTGTCAGGTGGATAGGTCAATTATCAGAGTACGATCCTGTGATAGGGATGGAGGATAATCACCTTTTCGCATATTTCGCTGACAATTGTACTTACTCTCTGAGATAATTGACATAGACACATTCCGCTATGCAGGGTATCTTCGCTGATAAGTTATAAGGAACTCTTATCTTATAGTGATCCTGAGGCAAACGGTTATAGACATCGTGGAAATGAGAACGGATAAGGTATCCGTCGTAGAGAGGACGGAAGAATCATTTAATGAAGTGAGGACGGATACAGTGACAACGGATGTCCGTTGTGGCACTGTCTTCTTGTGATACCGGATTCTCCTTTAAGAGGTCACTCTGACGTCATAACTTTGGGGACTGGTATCCAGACCGGATCATTTGTCCCCTAGCTTATGTGAGGGACTGTTAGGTTGCTTACATGAGCTATACAGCCTTTAAGAAGTCTGGATGCCGGTGGAACGCTCTAGAAATTCCTTCAAAAAACTCTTTGACATATGCGTGTTTGGTTTCTTACCAACACATCCGCTCTGTAAATTAAGTAACTGCTCTTCTGATGCCATTCACAACGGATTCAGACAGGGATTCGCAGTGAGGGGAATCCCAAGAGTTTTTGGAAATCAAAACTCTTGGTATTCGAAGAGTGGTTGGGGTGCATTAAATGCGTCTGAAATGATTGGACATTAAATGCCCTTTTTAACACGTGAACCATCATTACCCAAGAGTGTAACCGTCGATTGGGCTTATTGGGCCTGAATTTCAACTTCCACAAGCCCGCTTCGTAAAAACCTTTACTGAAACGTTACCACTTTCGCACTTTAAGTTACGAAACGACGAAGTCTTTTGAATTCAAAAGGTGGCGTTTTGAAACAAACGTCGTGACTTTTGGCAGAACACTGTGCTTCTTCGTTACCTATAAAAAGGGCACTTAACGAATTTTGGAATTCATCTTTGTCATCAAGCTTAGTGAACCTCTGCTCAAATTTCTGAAGATTCCCTTGCTTCCCTTTCCTCTTCACAAAGTTCTTCCTTCTTTTAGGTAACCTCCCTATCCTTTACCTCCGTATCATTTTTAGTCATTTTGCTTCAACCATGCGCCCTAGAACAAGCAGCGCTGGTACCTCAAACAGGGGGAGTCTGAGCTCTCGTGCCCCCTCTAGCCACCGTGGTGGAAGGATTCCAGTGAATCTTCCTGTGGCTGGGCCTCGTCGCTCAGAGAGAGTTGAAAATTTCTCCTCACGAGCGCCAGTTGATCGGCGCCGCCCTGAGGATCCCCTTGACTCGAGGGCTACCAGCTGCTCTGATGATGGGTCAAGCAATGAAGGTTATCTCTCTGACGATGTTGCCTTCTACCACAGCACACACGCGTTCCCATCGTGCATCAGGTACCATGGAGATTCCAGGGTCTGGCTAAACGATGATTCTGCGAACTACTGAAGGGTGTGTCAACGTCGTGGTACACCGGCTGAACTGGGAAAAGCTGAACAGGGAGAAGCCGCACTGCTGGGTTGAGGAGGAATTCTTGGAAATCCCCTAACATCATGCAAATGAAGAGGGAAACCCAGTCACTCTCCACTGTAAAATTTACTCTGACAAGAAGTACAAGGGACGCTTTCTCGTCCTTGCCCCCCGTCCAACCGAGAGGGTCTGTCACCGCGTTCCAAACAAGAGGTCGGTCTACATGTACGACTTCGTCTTTCAAAACTTGGGAGTCCGCTTTCCCATAACGGAGTTTCAGATGGCCGTCCTACGCTTCCTCGACTGCGCCCCTACTCAACTGCATCCTAACGGCTGGGGCTTGGTGCGCGCTCTCGAAGTTCTGGGAGAGCCTTTCAATTTCACTGCCACTGTGGCCAAACTGTTTCACTACTACCAGGTGGTCCGCCGTGCCAACAAGAAGGGCAGCCTTGGGTTCATAACACTCCGTTGTGAATCAAGGGTAGTGAACTTCAAGTCCTACACCGAATCCGCTAAGGTGGATGGACGCTCCTTCAAACACTACTACACGCGGGTCCGAGTTCAATCCAACAAGCCGGTCTTCTGGCTCAACAAAGAAGGGTTCACCAAATTCCATCTCAGTTGGTCGCACGAGCACTTTCTACTGCTGAGCCGTGCTTACTATACTGAGGAGAGTGAGCTTTCCTCTCACTCTGCCGAGGTGCTGAGTACCATGCAATCGGCCTCAAAGGCCCTCAAGGGGTTCTCCTGCCGGCTTCTCTGGGGAAGTGCCGATGTTCGGGACACCTATCTCCGTAATGGCCGCTCTTGAACAATGATTATGTTACATATTTATTCCGCTCTTATTGTTTTTCCTCCCATGTATTAACTCAATTTTCCTTATTTTGCAGAACAAATTGAAAAAGTCTCCCCCGAGATGTTGTCCCTAAAATCTATGCTGGCAGATGGTGATTCTTCCTCTGAGGAGAATGACATTCAGGCCAAGAGGAATTCTACTAAAGCAATGGCTCCAACAATTCCTCTTACCTCTGCTGTGGGAGACGAGGTCCCTATCCTTGACGAGGAAGAACCTGAAGGACAAACAGAGGCTGCGGGGTGAGGCAATGAGGAGGCCGCCCTAGAGAAGAAAAAGAAAAAAAGGCATCTGGTCAAGGCAACGGATGTGGAGAAGCCTTCTTCTGGTGACCCTGCAAAGAAACGCCAGAAGACTCTCGAGGAGTCTAGGCTGAAAAAAGATAAAGGGAAGAAGCCCGTCCTTGACTCCTCTGCCCCTCCTCTGCCCCTCCTTCAGAGAGTGGTCCTCCTCCAGTGTTTGATGCTCCAAGCGAATCCTTTTTCTCACCTTATCTCTGGTTCCAGGGATCTACGCCCCCCACTCTTCCAAAGGCGAGGTACTGTCTCCGCCCCTCTCTCGATGCTGCTGAAGTTCAAGGCGCGTGCAAGGCCGGTCGCTGGCAGCTGGATGAGCTATCCGGCCTCTTGGAATCCTTAAGCGACAAGATAGACTACATGGAACAAGTTGAAAAACTTGAGGCCGACATCGCTATAAAGGAGGCCTGGGCGGCCAAGCAAGCTGAGACTCATAGAGGGGTGAAGGCAGAATTAAATAAGGCCAAGGAGACGCTGCAGAAGAAAACCGAAGAAATAAGCCAGCTCCACTTCACCAACAAATCGTTAGAGCGACAGGTTTCTGAACTTCAGCAGCAGAATAAATCCATCTCCCTCCTTGAAGAAGAGCTTCAATTGGAGAAGAAGAAATCGGCCAAGCTAGCTGACGATCTTGCAGCAACAGAAGCCGGCCATAATAAAGGCCTTGGAGAGTGGAAGGCCCTTCAGAAGGAGATGCAGACTCAAATCGAAGAGATGAGGAAGGGGAGTACGAGCACTGGGCCGTCGGAGGAGGATTTTGCTAAGCTTCAAAAGAAATTATCTGCTGCTAAGGCCAAGGCTGCCAAAGTCTTGGAGATATGCAAGAAGGTAGCCTTCGAATCCTTCGGCCTGGCACTTCGTCAAGTCTTTTATCGCAACCCCAACGTGAAGCTTAATCTGTACGGACTGGATCCGTTCTATGAATTCCACGGAGGGAAACTTGTCGAAGTGAAGAGTGACGGCTCGCACCAGGATCCTCCCGATGCTCTTTATGAACTACCTCCACTTCCGGAGGGTCAAAGCATGGAACCAGTACTAACCACTTCTGGCCCCGAAGGTGAGACACAAAGGGATGCTGAAGTTGGCCCAGAGACCGGAGCGGAAAAGACTCAAGCCGGGGGAGCTGAAGAGGGGAGAACGGAAGTGCCCACATCGGAGAACCAACCACCTGCTCTTTGATTTTGTGCTTTTATTTATAGCTGTGTACTGGGATCAGCTCCAGCTTTGATGCCTTGAGACATATAAAAATTTCCTTCACAGAAATAAAGTTTGCTTTCATTTTTCTTCTATCGTTTGTGACAAGTATATGGTTGCCAGATAACTTAGTCGTATACACAATACTTTACCTTTTTAATACTTTAGAAATCCGCTTTGTTTAACCGTATTGTCGTTTAAAGCGTATTTCCCACCCCAGAGTAAAATAATAGAAATCGTAACAGATATGCAACACTTATTGTTAAAGTATGCCCTGTCCCCAAGTATAAGTATTTTAGGAAGGGAATATCTGTTGTAAAACGTTACCTTTAACCTCTTGGAAATTAGAAAGGTTCATTCGATCTCGAAGACGTGGAATAACAATATTCACATTCAACCGTCCTGTGATGAGTGCTTCAGAGATGAGGACGGCAATTATACTTGGAGTTCGGTTCGATCCTACCATCCAAGTCTTCATGTGGGGTTCGGTATAACCTTTGAAAAAAGGTTAAGTCCTACACCGGCTTCTTGAGGTTCGGTTAAATCCTACAACTCAAGTCTTCAATGGTGTTCAACCACACTTACTAACCGTACCCAGAGTTCGGTTTAATTCCTACAATCTGGGCCTTCAAATGGGGTTCAGTTTAATCCTACAACCCATTTCCCCCTCGAGGAGTTACATCGTCAATACACAGAATGGGTAATTGAGATCATTCGTCCTGAGGGTCTTCGTTCATCCCTCAAGGAGTTACATCGTCAATACACAGAATGGGTGATTGAGATCATCCATCCTGAGGGTCTTTATTCATCCCTCAAGGAGTTACATCGTCAATACACAGAATGGGTGATTGAGATCATCCGTCCTGAGGGTCTTTATACGAAACAGCTTATAGCTATAAATCGCAACATACAAATGAGAGAGTGAGATTGATATAATCATAAATTGCATTCTCATTAAGTTGAATATATATTACAAAGGAAGCATAGTTGGGGTCATGCATCGTTAAAACCTTCTTGAGAAAACCCGATGGGAAAAAACTCAAGTTAGGAAAAAGAGTACATGCCGTCTTACCAACTAGCTGTAATAAATACGTAAGTTCTGAGTGTTCCACTTATTACGAATTGGGGTTCCATCGAGCTCCTCGAGCCGGTATGGTACCTTTTCTGTCACTTCAGAAACTCTGTAAGGGCCTTCCCATGTTGGTGCCAACTTCCCTTGATAAGTAAATTTATTCCCCACACTCGCCTTCCTCAGAACAAAATCTCCAGTGTTAAACGCTCTGTGTTGGACACGCTTGTTGTATCGGAGAGCTGCCTTCACTTTTATTTCCTGGTCTCTGATAAAGGCTCCCTCTCTCAACTCATGGAGAACGTCCAACTCTGAAGCCAGATTGGCGTTATTGTCTTCTGCTGAAAAATACTCTACTCGGGCTGATTTGGTTTGTAGCTCTACTGGGATCATCGCCTCGACCCCATAAGTTAGCCGATATGGGGATTCATTAGTGGAAGTGTGTGGTGTAGTGCGATATGCCCACAGAACATGGCATAGCTGATCAGTCCAACCCCCCTTTGCTTCTCCGAGGCGCTTCTTCAACCCTTTTAATACCTCTCGATTAGCCACTTCAGCTTGGCTGTTTGTCTGAGGGTGCTCAACAGACGAGAAAATTTGGACTATCCCCAATCCTTCGAGCAAGTCTGTGAACTTCTTATCTGTGAACTGGGTGCCATTGTCAGTCACAATCCGTCCTGGGACACCGAATCGAGCTATGATGTTTTCATACACAAAGCGCCTTGTCCGCGCATAAGTGATATGCACTACTGGCTCAGCCTCGATCCACTTAGTGAAGTAGTCTACCCCCACAATCAAATATTTAATACCTCCTGGAGTGGTAGGGAACGGACCCAGGATATCAAGGCCCCACTGGTAGAACGACCAAGGTACAGCGGATGAAGAGAGTTCTTGGGTCGGTGTGTGATGGAGATTGGAAAATCTTTGACAAGCATCACACTTCTTCACAAAACCAGCTGAGTCCTGCTTCACCGTGGGCCACCAATGTCTAGCCCTGAGGACTTTTCTCATTAAACTCCTACCCCCAACATGGTGCCCACATTGCCCCTCGTGTACTTCCTCCAACACTACTTGCACCTCATCTTCTCTCAAACAAAGGAGGTATGGGACAGAGAATCCCCTTTTGTAAAGAACACCATCGACCATGGTGAAGTATGGCAGTTCCCTTTTCACTCGTTTCCTCTCCTTCTCATCAGTGGGAAGTTGTCCATCCGCCAGATAACGGATGTAGGGGATGACCCAAGAATTCTCGTAAGGATAATTGACTATTATAGCATTTAGAGAAGGGAACAGAGGGATGCTAGGTGATGTCAGTGTGCTCTGAACCACCGTCGTTGTGCTACCAGGCTGCTTTGTACTTGCAAGCCTCGATAAGATGTCCGCCCTGGTATTTTCCTCTCTTGGTATATGCTTGAATTCTAGAACGTCGAATCTCCCCTTCAATTCATTCACACAATTCAAGTACAATTGAAGTTGTAGTTCTCGAACTTGATATTCTCCCTGGATTTGCGAAATCACCAGCTGTGAATCGCTGCACAACGTAACTGTTGATGCTCCGATGTCAATCGCCGCTCGGAGGCCGGCCAAGCATGCTTCATACTCAGCTTGATTATTGGAGGTTTTAAAATTGAACCGGAGGGAAATCTCTAAGTGTACGCCGTCATCACTCTCCACCACGACACTGGCTCCACAGCCTTTGCTGTTTGATGACCCATCAACATAAATGGTCCAATGCGCTCGAGGTGTGGCTGGATCCGACCCTGTCATTTCCACCACGAAATCTGCCAGAACTTGAGCCTTAATAGCTCTTCAAGGCTCATAAGAAATTTCGAACTCAGAAAGCTCGATAGACCACTTGATCATCCTTCTAGCAAGATCTGGCTTACTAAGCACTGAACGAAGAGGCAGATCTGTTCTCACCAGAACTGGATGTGCATGAAAATACGGCCTCAACCGTCGTGAAGCCCACACCACTGCTAGAGCGGCCTTCTCTATCTTTTGATATCTACCTTCAGCCCCCTGAAATGTCTTGCTGGTGAAGTACACCGGCCTCTGCCCCTCTGGAGTTTCTTTAACCAGAGCTACGCTTAGGGCTTCATCAGAAATTGCCAAATATAAAATCAGAGTCTCACCAGGGTCAGGCTTTACCAATATTGGTGGACTTGAAAGCACGGCCTTAAGCTGCTGGAAAGCTTGTTCTTGCTCTTCTCCCCATTCGAAATTCTTGTGCTTCTTCAACGCCTTATACAGAGGAAGGGATCTGTGTGCCATCTTAGGCATGAATCGAGCTAGAGCGGCCACTTTCCCATTCAATGATTGTACCTCCCTTAGGCTCTTAGGGCTCTGCATATCCAGTATTGCCTGACACTTACCAGGGTTGGCCTCGATGCCCCGCTGGGTCAACATGAATCCCAAGAACTTCCTTGCTGGAACAGCAAAAGTGCACTTCAATGGGTTCAACCTTATGTTGTAATGTCGCAGCCGAGTGAACACTTGGCGCAAATCGTCAATGTGATCCCCCAGCGAGAGTCTTCGTGATGATGTCATCGATATACACCTCTACTAGCTTGGTGTGCATGCCTTCAAATACTTTGTTGATCATGCGCTGGTAGGTAGCACCGGCGTTCTTCAATCCAAACGGCATGACGGTGTAGCAGAAAACACCACGGTCATTGACAAAGGCCGTCTTTTCTTGATCTTCTTCCTACATCGGAATCTGATTGTACCCTGAATAAGCATCTATGAAACTGAGGTACTGATAACCAGATGAGTCGTCTACTATGTTATCAATGTTTGGGAGAGAATACGGATCCTTGGGGCAACATCGGTTGAGATCTACGTAATCCGTGCACATCCTCCACTTGTCATTGGCTTTCTGCACCATCACCACGTTGGAAAGCCAAGATGAATAGCGAATCTCCTTTATAAAACCAGCTTTCAACAATTCCTCCGTTTGCTCACACGCTGCCTTCTGCTTCTCAAGTCCTAACCTCCTCTTCTTCTGGGCCACCGGTCTCGTTTCTGGGTAAACAACGAGTTTGTGGCAACAGAAATCAGGGCCCATCCCAGGCATATCTGCTGCAGTCCATGCAAAAAGGTTTTTAAACTCCTACAAGAGACCCAACAAACGTTGTTCCATGCCTGCCTCCAGATTATCGTTAATGTGCGTGACCTTCTCTGGGGAATCCTCTAAGATGACGTCCCTGGAACCACCATCCGGTGTAGGCTTCGAGGGGTTAAGAGGGTCAATCTTCAATTCCGCCCTGGGGTCCAAGTCAATCAGACTGACAGACCCAGCTGTTGTTCCTCTGTCATTTAGCTTTCTCTTCTTATTAAATACTTCCAACTTGACCATGTTGAGGCTCAAGTTGTAACAATATCGAGCCATCTCTTGATCTCCGTGGAGGGAGGATACACCGTTATCCTTGTCAATGAATTTGATCAAGAGGTAGGGCGGCCTATGATCCCGTTGTAGGGAGATTCCACATCGATCACTAGAATTCTCGATTTCACCGTTCTCGCGCCAGGCTCACCTTCAAAAGAAATGAGGGTATCAAGATACCCTTTAGTGGGTTGCTTCGCCCCATTAAACACCGTGAATTCTTGCGTATACGGCTGCAAATCTGCATCAACCCATTCTTTTGAAACAGTTATAAACAATTACATCGCAAGAACTTCCCTGATCGACGAGGATCCTCTTCACATCTTTGTTAGCAATGACAGCAATGATCACCACTGCGTCGTCTCCTCCTAGGATCGTCGGGCCAAAGTCATCGTCAGTGAATGACACCGCCGGAGCTACCACGCCGTCCCTGAAAGGGCGGTTATCTCTAGGTTTGCCCTGTACAGACAAAATCATCTGATGGTAATTTTTCCTGGCTGTGATCGATGCTTCACCTCCTGCAAACCCTCCAGCAATCATCTCGATCACCTCACGCCTTCCCTGCCTCTGCTGCTGAGGCATATCGTCTTGCTGGGCTCCCCCAGCGATCACCACTCCTTTTTGTTTTTCAGCGGCAGTAAACCTTCGGACTGGGTTGCGACTATTGTCACCCTTATCATCTGGATCTCTCCCCTTCTTGTCGGTCCTGTCAGGTTCGTCTAAGGATCTTTCTCTGAACAGATATTGCTTCAGTTTTCCCTATCTAATGAGGGTCTCCACAGTATTCTTCAATGCTTTGCACTCGTCTGTGTGGTGACCCGCCTGTTCATGAAAGGCACAATATTTACATGGGTTACCAGGTCTTTTGACTGGGGGTGGTTTCCTTATGCCAAAGACACTGAGCGTTGGGCAACCAACTTCCCTCAAGATTTGGGAATGCCTGGCGTTCAGAGGAGCATAGTTATTGAAAGACGAGACGCGCCTGTCTCGTTGATGAGGTCGAACGCTTGCAAAGTCCTATCTGAAAGTGTGTTTTTCTGGTCTCACCCTCTCCTTCTCTCTTCGTGGCTGCTGAGAGGGTACTGGGGGTTTCATTCTAGCTGCTGTAGCCTCCAGATGCATTTCTATACCCATGTACTTGGAAGCTTTCTTTCGAAACTCCTCGAAGGTTGTTGAGGGGCTCTTTGCCAAAGATAGGGCAAAAGCGGAACCAGACTGCAGAGCTTCAACCATAATATGGAGCTGTATGGCCTCCGTGAGGTTGGGAACCAACGCAGCCTCCTTGTAGAATCTCTTCAAAAACTCCTTAAGAGTTTTAGTCTCTCCTTGCCTTATCTGGGCCAAGGTGTGAGAAGTCATTGGGATGTCCCTGGAAATGACAAAATGACTTTCAAACGCAGCTGCCATTTCTTCCCAGGAATCTATGGATCCTGAGGGCAGGCTCTTAAACCAGCTGAGAGCCTCCTCCGTCAGTGTTCTTGAGAACATCCTACACATGACGTCTTCATCAGCTCCCAGATACATAGCTTCATAAACATAAGCATCTAGATGCTTAGTGGGATCAGTTTCTCCATTGTACTTCCCGATCGATAGTGGCTAAGTCGTCTGCAAGTGCTTAGGGATGATGACGCTCATGAGTCTCCTCGAGAAAGGAACACTGAGTCTGTAAGTTCCAGAGGTCACCACTGCTTGCTCCCTTCTCCTGGTACTGACTCTATCACCAGAGTCTTGGGTCTGTTCCCTCTCCTCGTACGTAGGGATTCTCGAGTACTGGAGGGTCGTAGATCTTTCCCTCACAGATGCATGGTGAGCCTTTTCTGCATGGGACGTCACCCTGTCCCCAGCTCCTCTCTTCTCCCGCTTCAACTCCATCAACTCCTCCCTGAGCTGCCTAATAACCTCATCACGAGGGTCAGGGGTTGCCACTGGTACCATCCTTCGAGTGTTGGTGACAGGAGATTCAAAGACGAGTCTCCTCCCAGTCTGTTGGTGGGTCACGTCCTCCACATGACCATCAACAAAATCACGTCCATCACCTTCCATTCTGACAACCAAACTTCTACGAAAGGTGGGAATAACTCTAACGAGTTCCACTGGGCGTGCCAATGAACTGGTTTGGACCGGGGTCTAAGATCCGGTGTGAGACCAGCCACAAGAGTGCAGGTGAATTAGGGTTTGTACACCGGTACAGTGGGTATCCGGTATTGTAATCCGGTCTCTCAGTGGGAGAAACCGATCTTGTTGTCCTGGAGATCCTTCACACCAACGTTTCACGTTGAGAGAGGGCGAAAGGTGGTGCCACCTGCGAAGATTCTCCGACGCTCAAGTTAGAAGAATGTATGAACTCAATGAATACTCAAGCAATGCAGTAATAAGAATGTGAGATAGAACAACGTAACCTTGCATGTGTGTTGGAACATGCTATTTATAGTTGAACGTAGGAAATGAATCGTTGGATGCAAGTGGGCCCCTTAGTTCTGATAGCGTGTAGAGTGTGTCAATCAAGGTGACTCAGTGCTCAGAGTGTGTCAGGTGGGTAGGTCAATTATTAGAGTACGATCCTGTGATAGGGATGGAGGATAATCACCTTTCCGCATATTTCGCTGACAATTGTACTTACTCTCTGAGATAATTGACATAGACACATTCCGCTATGCAGGGTATCTTCACTGATAAGTTATAAGGAACTCTTATCTCATAGTGATCCTAAGGCAAACGGTTATAGACGTCGTGGAAATGAGAACAGATAAGGTATCCGTCGTAGAGAGGACGGAAGAATCATTTAATGAAGTGAGGACGGATACAGTGACAACGGATGTCCGTTGTGGCACTGTCTTCTTGTGATACCGGATGCTCCTTTAAGAGGTCACTCTGACGTCATAACTTTGGGGACCGGTATCCATACCGGATCATTTCTCATCTTAAATAAAATTATACATGTTAAATAAACATTTATAGAAAATACACGGATAGCATGAGTAACAAGCTGTACGTACACATTAACACTACTTCCTAAGGAAATTACTATATATTTTCAAATACATTTTTCTTCCAAAAAAATATCTTAAACAATACTGTCAAATCAAAGTATCGAATATTAACCCCACCATCATTTGATATATTACAAGTTTAATTTTCGCCTAAATATGTGTTTTTCCTACGTTTTTATTAATTTTTTAATTACATTTTTACTAATTTTGATTCTTATGTTATTGAATATATTAAAATTAGTTTGTTAAACTTGGTTCTTAAAATGTAATTATTAATTAAATAAATAGAAATATTATGTGATGTTTTTGTTTTACTTCTCTAATATATTCTACTATTTAACTTCTCAAAATAGATTTTATCTTTTTTTGTCAACTTTTTTAAGGATTAATTTTAATATATTTAATAACATAAAACAAATTAAAGATCAAAACTAAAAATTAATAAAAAATATAGAAACTAATCACATATTTCACTCTTTAATTTTTCTGTAATAATGTTTTGAATTTCAGTTTATATGACGGAAAAAATAGTCTTGTCATAGTGGGCTCGTTTGTCTAAACTTATTTTAAAAGATAAGTGTTTTTTAATTAAAGAAGTACTTATTTTAAATTTTGACGTGTTTGTTTAAAGTTTTAAAAATAAACATATTTTAAGAAACAACTTGATCTGTTTATTAAAAAAATAATTATAAAAAAATATTTTTTTATAATCACTTTTTTAATAAATTTAAATAAACGGTCTAATATATTTGACTTAAAACAGAATTAGCTCAGCAAACTTATGGTCAGAAAGGAAAGAAAAAAAAATTAATTCTTATTTTGTTCTGTAAGCATTGAAATATATGTTACTTACTTCCAATGATCCTGGTTTAGATTAAGACCTGACCAGAAAAAAACAAAAGAATGTAAAAGTTGTGCGTATGATTAGCCTAATGTAGTAGCGGGACAATTAATTCATATAAGCAAGATTGAATAGGTTAGATTAAAAATTATCTACCGTACGTAAGATTTTTTTATGTTTCTTTGCAATTAACGAGGTGCAGATAACCAGGTTTCAAAGCCAACCCTGTTTCCATGCATATGCTTGTCTTGTGTGACAGTGATTCCATTGCTGTGAATTTGCAGTCAAATACTAAGAGGTTGTTTGGTGTCGTAGTTGAATTAACTTAATGGAGGTTGAAGTGAAGTAAATGTTTTATTTTACGGTTAAATAGAGTTTTGACCGTTTTAAACAACATGAATGATTAATATCAACATTTAGATTTTTTTTAATTTTTTTAACTTTGTTTCCTTAATTACAAACCAAACATCCCTTAAACGTATATGTTTTATTTTTAGCATTGAGGGAAAAAACATTACGGGCAAGTCAATAAATCATGCAACTTGGGGAACCTTTCTAGCTTGGTCACTGTCCATCATCTTCTTTGCTCTTTATTCTTTAAGCATATCAACTTTTTATCCCGAAAATTTCAAGAAAAGAACACAAAATTCACGGATAATATGCATATGTCTTTGTCAAGGATGCCAAGCCACGTTATGTTTATTACCTAAAGCAAAACAGGGCAAAAGAAATCAAAGATCAAAACCTTTTTATGTGTTTCCATGGTCTGGTGAAAGCTTATTATATTCCTACATTTTATCAATAAATCAAAATATAATTGGCCGCAATTCAAGTTCTAGTACTAAACACATAAATCAACTTATAAAGAGCTGATTAATAATATTGTGTTAAGATAAATTTCATATTAATTAAAAAGTTGATTAGAATATTTTTTATAAGATAAGAGATAATCTTTAACTAATAAGTTAATTTTTAAATTTACTTAAACTCTTCTTATGTAACAGAGGAGATACACTTGTGTTAAAACATTATTATGTTCATAATCATAAATTAAAAAACAATAAAAAATAGTTCTGTTAGCGATTCCTTCGTCACTTCACAAAATTCAGACACCATGAAATACATAGAAGAATATGAACGCGTGTCAGGGGATTGTTTCCAAGGCACATATTCTGAAGACACAGGTGAGCATAACATAACCCCTCATCAAAACCGTAAAAATTAAATAAAAAATAAGTTTGTTCAATTTTATATTGATAAATCAGTTAAAGAAATAATTAAATTTAGTTAAGTTTAGACGGTTTTAGTTTTATATTTTTATTAATTGAATTAACCCTACCGATTCAAATACTATTTATTTTAATTATATTTTTAAGTCTTTTATTATATGATTATTTAAGATATATATATATATATATATATATATATATAATCATTTTTCAATGAAAAAAGTTTAAAAAATAAATTTATGCCACAAAAAAAATATAATTTATTAAAGTTTAAATCGAAATTACTCATTCAAACTTAATCAAAACTGTTTACCTGAAACCTAATAAAACCATAAACTTATTTAGTCAGAATTAATTAAAAATAAATTATATTTAATTAATATTAGTTTAGTTATTTATTACCCAGAGCCACCTAAATTTAATGCAAGAGGGTGTGTGAGAGATTCAGAGTGGAGAGAGTAGTGTATCTTTCGATTTGGTTATTTCGAGAAAATTAACTTTTTTTAATATATTGGGAAAATTAACTGTTTTATATCTTTCCGCATCCTTGTCATAAGAAAATTTACTATTTCTTATAGAATAAACTAAAATAAACACAAACTAATTTTCTAATTAAAAATCTTATATATTTTACTATTTGAAAAAAAGTACGTATGAATATTAATTAAATATTGACAAAGTATCATCTATTTTTTTACCAAAAAAAGTGTCATCTATTTTCTGATGTACTCAACGCATTTTTTATATAAGATTTATTAAAGAGAAAAGTTTTTTACTGGATATGTTAAAACATTTACTATTTTTTTTCTTACGTTTTGTTCTTGATTGGTAAATGTTACTATTCACATTCAAGTAAAATTTAAATTTAATTAAAAATATATTTCAAATGTCACTGTATTTTTTTATAAAATCATTTTATTAACATATTTTCTTATATATATATTTTGGTTTGAACTTCTTACAATTAAAATACTACTTTTAATAATTAAAATTTCTTTTTGGATCATTAAAAATTACAATTATTGATAGTTTAAGCTTAATTGTTTGTTTGGTAGGATGTTTCAGCTAATTGAAAGTTGGGTAGTTAAAATAACACTTTTTAGTTAGTTAGTAGTATTTTTTAAAATGTCTTTTATTTTTAGCTATTAGCTGAAATTTTTTTTTTTACTTTATTGACTAGACATGTTTTTTATAATTTCTATTATTGCCATTTATTTTATTTTTAAAAGATTAAATATTTATTTATCTTTTAAAAATCTATTTTTAAATCTTTATTATGGAATACTATTTGATATTTACATTATCTATTATTGTTATAAATATTTCTTTTATAAAAACTTTATAGATGTGCAATTTGACTACTATAAAGAATACTTATATGAATTACTATCATATTTGATTTATGAGTTTTTTATTATTTATATATATCATGATTTTTTTTATAAAAACATAAAAAAATCTTAAACATCATATTATTAATCCTGATATTAATTAAAATATCTAAAAACCAACTATAAGTTATATATATATATATATATATATATATATATATATAAAAGTTTTGCCTAAATAATTAAATATGTTATTTTATATTATTTTATCAAACATTTCTAATATAATCAGTTAACTTATCAACTTTCAGTAATTTTTTATATTTTTGCTGGCTTTTCAGCTAGTTTTATCAAGTAGAATCTTAATTGTCTAATTAAAACTTTAAGAAAGCATTAATTGTTATTCTTCTAATGATACTTTTAAGAGCAGTAAATAAAAGAGATAAAGATAAAATAAAAAATAAAAAATAAAAAATAATCAATTATCCATTATCCATTATCCATTGTTGTATAAAAATTAACAATACCAATTATATTTTTTAATATGTATGTTTTTTTATCTATATTCACTTAAATACAAACAGAGGAAGCACTCTTTCAGTTGCCCAAGGTTTTTTTATCTGCTGTAACAGCAGTAAAAGAAAAATGAAACCTGCACTAGCTAATCCAATAGATTGAAAGAGGAAAAAAATCCTGAAATAATTTTGGTGTATTTATTCTGGTATGTAAGATCATATTATCACATTCACATATGATATCTTTAATGGGTATGCACATGCAGAGAGAGATTGAGATGAAGTGATGGGAAGAAACAGTTACTGAAGTATCATTAAATTAAGGATGGCCCGACAGGGATGGTTTGGTAATATGCTATTATAAAACTGGGCGGTTAGAAAGTCCTCTCACTTACTTGTGTTGTTCAACGTCCCTTACCTGCAAAGCCACACACACCCAAAAGAGAGAGAACCCAAAGCAAAGCATACCGTGGCAGGGAATAAAAGAAAGGAACAAACTAGAACACAAGTGAAAAACTTTAAAGTAAAACAGAGCACCTCTGTTCTGATTCCCCTGCCTCCCCCCCAAAATCTTCTTTTCAAAGGTGCCAAGTTTCAAATTTTCTTCCTTTCCTCCACCCTCTGTTCCCCCCTACCTCCTCTGATCCTATTTGGTTCCTAGTTTTCAACATGGGTTTTTCCTGCTGAGTGTCAAGTTGGAAGCTTGTTTTGAAAAAATATAAAACAATGACCTGGAAAAGCAGGGGAGGGCTTCTTCCTAGAAGTGTCATGTCTCAGAAATGGGTTATTTTCCTTTGTCTTGGAAGCTTCTGTGCTGGGATGGTTTTCACTAACAGGTACATGAATTCTCTGTTTTCCCCTGTTTCCTTATTTTGATTGATAGTTGCTTCAGAGCTTTTTGAATCTGTTTGATCATTTTCTTGTTGTAGTTGGGATTTTCAGATCTTTTATATTATTGCATATATAAATTCAACTAGTTTTTAGCTTCTTAATTCGTTGACTTCTCGGGTATATATATGAATCTACATGACTTTGATTCTGTGAAGATGTTTCCAGCTTTTATGAATTCGGTTCTTTAAGTCAACTCTAATTTTCTCAACTATGTTTATGTCTATCAAAACTCATAAAAGAAGTGAAATGGATCTGATTTGGGTTGGTATGAACGATTGTAACCATTTCAATTTCTGGTTTAAGATGCCATTTCTCTATTTGATTGGCTCCGATGACAAGTCAATTATGGTCTATCACTCTGCTTCACCTTAATATATATGTCCATATTGTGAATAATTAATTCCGGTTCAATTTTCATTATTGATTTATGCGAATCTATTGGAAAATTTATTTGAATAATGTTTTTAAATGTTTAAAGTGAAAAAAAACTGTTTTATCTTAGTTACTGCGCATATCACACCTTATCATATCATTCTCCCTAATCAATCGGGAAGAGGACCTCTGACATGTAATAATTGATCGGCACTCTTAGTCTATACTATGGTGGTTGCAACTGAACCACTTATTTTTATATTTACTAGTTGTTGAAACTTGCAAAGTTGAAAGATGGATCCTTTATTTGGGATCTGCCTTGTTATTAAATAGTGATGGTCCAACACATTTAGGAATTTTGAATAAAAAAATAATAATTAATTGCATATATTTTTTGTCCTTGCTTGCCACAAAAAACACCGGGTGGCTCCATGGAAGTGTTGTGAATAAAGAAAATGTAAATTCAAGGTTCATAGTTTCTTTAACAACTTGACATATTTATTTGTTCTCATATTTCTGATTCGACTATATCACGTAACATGTTAACGTTACCTACTGCAGTATTTGGTTGCTATTGCAACTCGTGATACAGTGATAGTGTTATTATGGTGTCTTATGAGAAATTTAAATGTGTTACAGGATGTGGACTGTTCCTGAACCTAGAGGACTTGCACGCACTACGGCTATGGAAGCTGAAAAATTGAATGTGGTTTCTGAGGATTGTAATTCGAGAATTGTAAGCACTTTTTTCCTGGTATTTTAATTTTAATAAATAATAGTTACCTGGTAGTTATCAAAATTCAAAAACACTGAGATAGTATTCTTTGAATTCAATGTCGTACGTATGATGTAAATCATATGAAATTCCTAACTTTATGTTTTGGTTTGGTTAGTTGCAAGAGAAGGAAGTGAAGCGTGAAACTAAAGGCTTCTATAGTGAAGTTTTCAAGACACAAAATGCCATACAGTGAGTTATTCTGATATACAATGATTTTATTGTAATTTTATTTTATTTTTTAGTTAATTTCATGCTAAACATGTGTAACTGTATGGAACTTAGAACCTTGGACAAGACTATTTCAAATTTGGAGATGGAGTTAGCAGCTGCAAAGGCAGCTCAGGAGTCCATAAGAAGTGGTGCTCCTCTACCAGAAGATATTAAGGTGACTGAATCATCTGGTAGGAGAAGGTACCTTATGGTCATAGGAATTAATACTGCTTTCAGCAGTCGAAAAAGAAGAGACTCAGTTCGTGAGACATGGATGCCACAAGGTTCATAATTTGATCCTTCGTTCCTAGTTTCTTTTCTTTTCTTTTTATGCTTACTTTATTTATTGTGGTTTCTGATTAAGTGTTCTTGTGTTAACCTGAAAATTAGGTGAGAAAAGAAAGAAGCTAGAGGAAGAGAAGGGTATTATCATTCGCTTTGTAATTGGTCATAGGTAAGCTCTCCCATCTTTCTTTCAATGATTACATATATTATTCTCAGTTGGAAATACCTATATTAAGATATAGTTTAGTTGTCTTTTATTATCCAAGAAGCGTAATATACTAATTGCTGCATATACTGTTTTGGTCTATCTTAGTCATATTTATGGTGAATACATTGTAAATTGAACTGTTTTTTTATATTTTTCTTTCCTCCTTTCTCCAGTGCCACATCAGGGGGTATCCTAGACAGAGCTATTGAAGCAGAAGATAAGAAGCATGGAGATTTCCTGAGGCTGGTAATAATCCTCTTTGTCATATTGCTACTTTGTCACTACTTGAATTATCACTTGACAAGATGAGCATGATCACATATATTTGAAGTAACAAAAAAAATGCAATATGTTTTCAAATCTTTGTGTTTTGATTCTTCAGGATCATGTTGAAGGATACCTTGAATTGTCAGCAAAGACAAAGACCTACTTTGCCACTGCTGTTAACTTATGGGATGCTGACTTCTATATCAAAGTTGATGATGATGTTCATGTGAATATAGGTATCTAAACTTTTCCAATCTCTAATATTCTAGACATGTTCCACATATGCATCATGTCATTTCCATTGTAATATTTTTCTTAATATGTCCTATTCAATCTTTTTTCAGCAACATTAGGACTGACTCTAGTTAGACACCGATCCAAACCACGAGTATACATTGGATGTATGAAGTCCGGGCCTGTTCTTTCTCAAAAGTGAGAATCATATTCTCTTACCCTTATTCTATTTGATGAAAGATTTGTAAATTTATAATATCTTTCAGTTCTAGCTTCCAACTTACCCATTTTCTTGCAGAGGGGTAAGGTACCATGAACCAGAATACTGGAAATTTGGAGAGGCCGGAAACAAGTACTTCAGACATGCCACAGGACAGTTGTATGCCATTTCAAAAGACCTTGCTACATATATTTCAATGAATCAGTGAGTACTTCTTCATCTCAGTTATCAAGTAATAAAAAGTAATTGAATCAAATTTATGGACTAAAATGGTTCATGTGTGTGTGTGTGTTATTTTTGTCTCAGGCACGTTCTTCACAAGTATGCCAATGAGGATGTCTCACTAGGATCTTGGTTTATTGGACTAGACGTGGATCACATAGATGACCGGAGACTCTGCTGTGGTACACCACCAGGTGAAGATTTTCATGAATTTGATTTGTCTAGAATGCAATATTAATCCTGGGAGAAAATCTTTATATCCGTCGCCAAAATTGTATGAATCATACATTTTAGTCATTGAGATTATATAAATCTCATGTTAGTTTTTCGGTACTTTATTTATCATTGTGGTTTTATACATGATATACATTGACCTATATATGCGAATGATTTATGTTATGAAATCATTATTGAGTTGGTGATTGATGCAGATTGTGAATGGAAGGCCCAAGCAGGGAACGTTTGTGTGGCTTCATTTGATTGGACATGCAGTGGAATTTGTAGGTCTGCTGAAAGGATCAAAGAGGTCCATAAGAGATGCGGGGAAGGTGAGAGAGCTTTATGGAGTGCTTCTTTCTAAGTGCTAGCTAGGTGTAGGACTTCTTCCTAACTCAGGAGGAAATAACCACAACAACAAAACTAGGCTTTTTCTTTTCCCATAATTTTGATGAGTATAGAGAGATTTCATTTCACACAAGAGCAAGAGAGGGAGAAAATAAAATAAAATAAAAGAAGAAAGAGAAAGGACTTGCCCCATGGTAGGTGCCACAATAGGAAGCATGGGATAGTCCCCCCCACCCATTCTTTGATGCTTGAAGGGGCACTCTATATGTTAATAGTTCCATACCTATCAAGCTACTAATAAATGTAGATATACATTTGCTTGCATTTCCTTTCATTTAAATTTGTGTTTTCAGTTTGGCAAAGCTTAGATTACACTTCAAAATATTGTATTGGAGCAATATGCAGCCACCCAATATTAAATACATTAAATGGATCAAAATTCCCAAACCAATGTAAAAAGGGGAAAGCCAAAATATTCCTCCATGTTCCAACTTGGCCATTGCCAGTTCTAACATTTGACTTCTCAAGTTCATATGGTTAAAAATACTCTAAATACAGTGGACTTAATAATTGTGGGAGAAAGTCATCGTTTTTGAGATAAAAAATGGTAAGTGTATATTATTACTCAGAGTGGTATGTTTTTTTTTTGTTAAAAGTTTGAGAAGTCCTTAGAAAAAAGAAAAATAAATAAATAAATAATATGATAGATGATAAAAGAGAGGAAGGGATGTGGAAAATAAAAAATAGTCTTAAATAATAATTGATGTACCATTAAGTGGAAATTGGTGACAGGGATTGTTCAAATTTATGGTTGAAATTAGGTAGCACAACTGGGATTGGCAATTCCTATTTTGGGTCAACGATTTGTTTCAAGTTTAAGGATTGAGCACTGTGATACAACTAATATGATGGACCTAACTACCTCACCCAAAGAATACGGTACAAGAAGTGACAGAGTACTATTAATTAATCAAATTAAACTATAGATGTTAAGAATGGAGTAAAGGACATGCCATTTTCCTTCTCAATGAATATGGTAAAAACCAAATTGCTGTTTCCATTGATGTTATAGTACAATTTCATCGGGGGCCACGAGAAGGACACGTGTGCAGAACCTAATAATATTAATTACGAAATAATGCACCTAGAAGCTTGGAAGATTCCACTTATCACACCCCGTGAAGTAGGGGTGAGCAATATCCACCCACCCGACCAGAAACTGTGAAAACCGGGAATAAAAAAAAGTTCGGTCAGGTTTGGGCGGGTAAACAGGTAAGCGGGTAAAATGACCGGTTAAGTTTGGGTAAGTTTGGACGGGTACGGTTTTAATTTCTACCAACCGAATTAACCGTACCCAACCAGTTAACTTTGGTTTAGGGGTTGGGTTTTTTATTTTTCAGGCCCAACTTTAGTCATTAAATGGTTAGCTTTGTACAATAAGTTATATCAAGCATGCTAAAGTTACTACAATAAGCCAAATTGAAATTAAGGAATGAAAATATTACTTAATGGATATTACAAGAATATTACAGTTATATAGTACCAGAAGCGAAATGCAACGTGATATAAATTTATTTTTATTGTTTATATATAATCTTTGTTTGTTAGTTTTATTTTATTAATAATTTTGAAAACCGTCATAGATCTATTAATTAGTTGCTGAACTTTTAAAAAACCGGTAATAAAGAAAATTAAAGCTAAAGTATATAGGGAATATATAATATTAAGAACATATATATTATTATTATTATTTGTTAAATGAGAAGTCAAATAAGTAAAATTGATTATAGGAACTATATATATGTAGTACATACTATCGAATTGATGAGGAAAATGTGTAAAAAAATGTTTAAAAAGTAAATTTTAACCACACAAAAAAATTGAATTCATTACAAGATTAAATCAAAGTTAACCGTCCAAACTTAACCGAAACCGTTCAACCGAAACCCGATCAAACCGTAGGGTTATTTGGTCGGGTTTGGTTAAAAAAAATTATTTTCGGTTAACATTGGTTGAAGTCTTCATCAATCAAACCCGACCGACGATCACCCCTACCGTGAAGTGACCAAGGATTTTTTAAGAAAAATTAAAAATAAAAAAGTATAGAAAATTAAAAATTGAGTTTTTTATTTTTTTAAGAAAAATAGAGAGATCTTTAAAAATGTTTTTTAAAAAAATTAAAAAGTGAAAAAGTTTTTTAAATTTTTTTATCTATTTTAAAAAATAAAAATTTTGAAAAACAAATAGAAAATTTTTCTAAAAAGTTAGAATAAATTTCTGTATCTTAGTTAAGATTAGACACCACAAACCAAGCTATATTGAGCTTGTATTGTATCGGATTATATCGGGTTGCAATTTTGTTTACATAGACAAAAAAAAAATTCAGATTTAGTTTAAGCGTTAAAAATTATATTTAAACCTAATAAAAGTCTAATTTTGTGGGCTAAACTCAATATATCAGACTAAAACGTTTAGATTTGTTAGGAAATTTGTGAGAGATAAGATCAATAAGTCAAGGAAAAACATCTCAAGTAAACTGATAGTATATTGTAATAAAAAATTTAGGACGGGTCTGCATCACTTATGCATTATTCAATCTACCTATTTCTGTCCAATGTGAGCTTTTTTCACTTTCAATTAAATTTCAACAAGATTTTTTTATTGAACCTAAAAGTGTTTCCCAAACCACAATTGAAAATTAATCAATGCAGATATTATTGAAGAAGTGAATATTGTTAATGAGATTCAAACCTCTAAGTAACATGTTTAAATAATTTAACTATCAAACAGTCGTGCCAAACTTTATTGATAAATTTTAAGAAAAATAATTTGAGCTCCAACATTTCAGATTCTATGTTTGTATATATACTATGTTAAAATAAACACAATTACGATATAACATATTTGGAATGAGTTTCATCATGTTATAAATATACTAAACAAAATTTAATTTTGGCATGTAATTTGTCAAGTTTGAAATATGTTTTAAAAGGGAAAAGTTACTTGATGGGTCAAATCTGGGTTGGGTTAGAGATATAAAATTTCAAGTCCCAACCGTAGCATACCGAGTCACGACCCAAAATGAGCCTAGCTGGTTACAATTGTTACCTTCAGAATTTGCGATGGTGGAGGGAAGTTATTTTTTATTTTTATTTTTTTGAAAAATTTGGTTTCCAAATTTGTTTTCATAATCATTAGTTAACTGTTTCGTAATAATCAATTGTGACATCTTACATATTCTTCAAAAGAATTAATTTGATGAAAAATTGGATGTTCAAATTAATATCTTTATTCCACCCCTTTAATTAATCCTCTAAAATGATTAATATTAGTGTGAATTGAGATATTTGTGTGAATATTTTAGTAGCATGCTAATTTTATAGAGAGATAATTTTACAACAAAATATTCATAACACTAATTTAAAAAACAACCCTTCATAACACTAATATACATAACGATCTTAAGAAATTAATTTGTTGAGGGTTCTTTTACAAAAAAAATATAAAATCATAATTCAATGATTAGATTATTAATTCAACCACTAAATTATAACTTATTAAGAATATAATAATGTTGCACAAGGTTAATTCTTTTGGTGGAGATTTTTTTTCATATGTCATCTCTAAAGGTTGGGGTTGTTGCGCGTGTTCACCATCTTTTTCCTCCTTGGAGTCATTTCTTCTCTTTATGATGTGGGAACCATTTTACCAGGCCCTACGGTGGACGTTAAAATGTCCACTCTAAGTGTATAATGCTAAAACTCTAGAGAATTACTCTATGAAAATTAGAGTTATTACTCAAAAGTGTCACTTAGAGATACAAGGGGACTACGAGGCCTTATGTATACAATAGAAAAGGGGGCCTTGACTTTGATCAAATTACTATGAGATAATAATAATCGCCTAAGATCCTGGGAAATTGGGATATTAAAGATATCTTCTCTAAAAATGAAAGAAAAGGGTCCCGCGGGCCCTTCCCGACTTGAAGGGGAGGATTAAAGCTGAAACTTTGGTTAAAAAAATAAACATGTATTACTTAAATCAACCACCTATTAGTTTTCACATTATGCATTGTTCCCCTAAGTTGGGAGGGCGCCTCATGGAACTCTCTTTTCCTTTTTTAAAAAGATACTTTAATATCCTGATTCCCTAGGATATTAGGCGATTTTTGTTATCTTATAGTAATTGGGTTGAAGTCAAGACCCATTTTTCTTTTGTATAAATAAGGTCTCATAACCCCTTGTACTCTAAGTGACATTTTGGAGTAATAACCCTAATTCTTCAAGAGTAATTCTCTAGGGTTTTAGTCTTATACTCTTAAAGGGAACATTTTGGCACCCACCATGGACCCCGGTAAAATGGTTCCCATATCACAGAAAGAAGAACTGCTCCAAGGAAGAAGAAGATGGTGACCACGCGTAGCAACCCCATCCGTAGAGACGATGAAGATCCCTAAGGGAATCAATGAGGACATTGGGATGAGGACAATTAGTTAGATGAGGTTTTGGCCCTCGTCAAAACACTATAATGCACGGTGGAGGAATTGAGAAAAGAAAACGAAGACTTGAGAAATCACTAGTCAGAGGAGAGGCAAGCCTCTAGTTATTAGAACACCCAAGCCACAAAGCTAAAGGAAAACACACCTATTCATGAAGGATATAATGGCAATCCCTACACCATTGCACTACAAGCCCCCTATGATGGAAAAGTACGAAAGGATAGGTGACCCAGAAGAACATTTCACTATGTTCACAACTAACCTATTGATTTCAAGAGCATCCGACACTTTACTATACAAAACCTTCCCCACAACCCTTACCAAATCTGCTCTCCCCTGAATCTCACACATTCCCTCAAGGAGTGTGCCATGTTTCATAGAACTAGCGGAGAAATTCTTCACCTAGTTTACCTCTAACCGAGTGGTCTAGCATACCGCATAGAATTTGGTCAATTTGAAACAGGGTAGGAGAGAGGCACTCAAACAGTTCATGGCCTATTTTAACAAATAAGTCATCCAAATTCGAGACCTAAGCTCAGAAGTAGCCTTCCATGCAATCCATATAGGGTTACGCCCAAGTAAATTTTTGACTTCTTAGCTAAGAAACTCCCTCTTAATATGAATGATTTCAGCAAAGAGCAACACGATATATGAATATAGAGGATCGAGAGGTCGATTGGATAGGAAACTCCAAGCAGGGGGTCACAAGAACGGAGCCACGAAAGAAAAGCCCCTGGCCAAACAAAGAACCAAGACACGTGGCTTACCCCAACCCAAAATACGATGCATTTACCCCTTTGAACAGCAGATGAGACAAAATGATGTATGGAGTTTACAACACTAAGCTAGTCAAACTCCCCCCACCTGGGGAACAGGTAACAGGACCAAGTTTTGTGAGTTTCACAGGAAGTTTGGCCACAATACAGAGGATTGCTAGTTGCTCAAGAATCAAATTGAGCACCTTATCCGGCAAAGATACTTGGAGAGGTTCATTGACCAGGGGAGAGAGCCACCACGAGAAATTGGGCAAAAACAAGAAAGAGAGTCTCTGAGACAGGTAGAATTGCAACACGCGAGCACCCCAGGAAGGAGCGTGTGCATTCCCAATCTTGTAGGTTATAGAACATAAGGAGTGATGGAGAAAGAATTATCTATACCATTTCTAGTGGTTTCTAAGGAAACAAAGCTAGCATATCATAAGGAGTAGAGCAGGTTAACTCTATACACTACCTCTCGAGCAATGAAGCCATTACATTTGACAACTCGCACCTCCTCATAGGAGTTCCAAACAAAGATGAACCAATGGTAGTCACAATAGAAATAACAGAATGCATCGTTGGGAAAGTGCTAGTTAACCAAGGAAGTTCCATGGACATTCTCTATTGGAAAGCTTACAAATGACTTAAACTACCTCCCACTTAGCTCAAAAGGTACGGTGGGGCACTACTCAGTTTCACAGGAGACTCAATACAAGTCATGGGATACACAGAGCTGAAGACAATCTTAGGATCAGGAGGAGACAATAAAGCAGTCATGGTCAAATATCTGGTTATCGATATCCCCAGTTCCTATAATGTTATACTTGGACGTCCAACGCTCAATGCACTCAGTGTAACCATTTCCACTCTCCGCCTTAATATGAAATTTCCACTTAGAGATAAACACATCAGAGTTATCCGCTTCGATCGCGAGATAGCCCAAGAGTGCTACCATAAGAGTCTACGACCCAAGGAATCTTTTATCGTAGAAGAGAACATTAAAACCAGTTTTGACCCCAAAGATGAAAAAGAACACGAGTGGCCCAACCAATAGAATCTTTGAAATTGGTGCAATTGGAACCAAGTCGGGTCAATGCACCTGAGTTAGTGTGATGCTAGATAAAAGCCTAGAAGAATCATTGGTCAACCTTCTACAGGTTAATGCAGACCTCTTTGCAAGTTAATACAAGTTAATGCAATATCACTTATTCCACAACCACGGTGCCCCAATGTCCTCTCATAAGACAACGACCCTCGACACGCTACGAAAAAATTATTTACATTTGAAGCGACGCTCATAAACCCAAGGGACACATTTAAGAACATTGGGATACAAAACACCTCATCATTACAAAAACAGCTCCGTTAAGACATCACCTTGAGAAATAAAACAATAACTACCCGCCATTAGACACGTGTTCTCTTTTAAACTTCTCCCCGACGCAAACAGATAAGCAAAAATAACCCCTTGGCAACCCTAACGTCAAGCCACTTGGAAGTGAGCCACTCAAAGTATCTCACTTGGAATCAAACGACTCAATATCTCACTCGAAATCGAGCTACTTAAAATATCTCACTCAGAATTGAGCCACTCAAAATATCTCATTTGGAATTGAGCCACTTATAATATCTCACTCAGAATTGAGCCATTCAGAATATCTCACTCGGAATCGAGCCACTTAGAATACCTCTACTCGATATCAAGTCTCTCAAAGCATCTCCATTTGGCACATAGTTACTCGGCCCGACCTTTTTTCGAGAGCTCATAATTAGAGGGCTCTTGTTCCCCCCAAGTCGAGAGGGGGCCCTACGGGATCCCTCTCTTCCCCTTTTTAGGAAAGATATCTTTAATATCTTGATTCCCCAGGATCTTAGGCTATTATTGTTATCTCATAGTAATTAGCTTGAAGTCAATGCCTTCTTTTCAATTGTATAAATAAGACTTCATAACCCTCCAAATACACTAAATGATATTTTTAGGTAATAACCCTAATTTTCCTGGAGTAATTCTTTAGGATTTTAGCCTTATACATTCAAAGTGAACATGCATAATAAAATGTGTGTATATATATATATATGCTAATTTTAAATAAAATAGAAAGAAATAATAAGATGCAAAAAAAGAGTTTAGGGTCCATCCTTTAATTAAGTAGCCACATAGTTTATTCTGATGAAATTTAGTGAAGTCAACCGACAAACGGGGTAGTTCCGCATGAAAATGTTTTGTGGATATTTAGAAGGTGATAACCAAAAATTGTAATTCATTATTAAAGAAATAAAAAATAAGTAACAAATAAAAATTATATGCGATAAGAATTTTTAATGATCAAATACTATTACGATTTTGGCTAAATTAATGACATGCAATCTTTGTACAATTGTACCATGAGGATAAAGTGTTTGGCCATAGGTCCAAATAAAGATAAAATATTGAAAGCGATTCATGAAACATACATTCAATTTTCACCTCGCTAAGCTGACGAGTTTTTCCGGAAACACACAAGAGAACAAGAGACATTACCTCTTTAATTTGAAACTAAAATTAAGGAAGAAGAATAAAAAATAATATACAAATGGTAAACATCTGAAATTGTATGTTTTTTCTTTCTTTCTAATCTTACACCATCTTTGGGCTTCATTCTTCCGAATGGTTTCTATAGGCCACCCTATTAATTTCGGCTGAGTTCATATATGAATTTGTCTTTTTATCCCCATCTTGCAATTGGCTTATTCACTCCACCTACCAACCATATCATTCAAAATAATAATATAACCCCTTTCCAACAATCTTATTTATAAGTCACATTTTAAAAGAAATTTTTAATTCTAAATATAAATCATCAACTATATTATTAATTTAAAGTTTCAACTTCTATCATTTGTAGATTTTGATAATCCCATTGAAAATTTCTTTCAAATAAAACAGGAGGAAGTAATTAACACTATTGAGTGTCTATATTGTTTGAAATAGGTAAAAACAAACCAGACCTGGGAAAATTAATGTGATTTCTTTTTTCTATATGATATAAGAAGAGTGGGGCCACTTCAGCAATTAAATATATCAAGATATACATTCATCTTTCGAGATTTCTGTTGTTGTTGTAAACGACTTCTATTCAGCTTTAAAAAGTAACATCTATTATGAATAATTATGGATGTCCCCCTAAAGTTTTGATATTTATAAATGTTCCCCTCTCACCTCCTATAAATACCCCCTTCACTCATTAATACAAGACAACTTCATTTCTATTCTCTCATTTCTCTCTTCAAATTTCTCTTCTTCCATAATTCTTCTTCCTTCATAATTTCTAGTTTATTTCATAACACGTTATCAGCACGAGGTTCTGACCAACTGAGATCTAAGAAATAACTATGTCAAATATTACCAACCTTGAGTTCGTGGCTCTTGACATATCTGGAAAAAACTATCTATCATGGACATTGGATGCTGAAATCCATTTAGATGCAAAAGGTCTTGGAGACACCATTAAAAATGGAAATCAGGCATCTAGTCAAGATAAAGCTAAAGCCATGATATTTTTACGCCACCATATCCATGAAGGGTTAAAAAATGAATACTTAACAGTTAAAGACCCTCTTATTCTATGGAATAATCTAAAAGAAAGATACGACCATCAAAAGGATATAATTCTTCCAAAAGCCCGTTATGAATGGATGCATTTACGATTTCAAGATTTTAAATCCGTAAATGAGTATAATTCTGCAATGTTTAGAATTACTTCGAGATTGAAATTATGTGGAGAACAAGTCACTGAAAGTGACATGTTAGAAAAGACATTCTCTACTTTTCATGCATCCAATTTGCTCCTGCAGCAGCAATATCGCCAAAAGGGCTTTACAAAATATTCTGAATTAATTACTTGTCTCCTTGTGGCTGAGCAAAATAATGAATTGCTTATGCAAAATCATGAATCCCGTCCAACTGGAACTGCTCCATTCCCAGAAGTGAATGTAGCAACGCACGATCATAATACTCATGGTCGTGGTCGTGGCAGTAGCCGCGGTCGTGGACGAGGTAATGCTCGGGGACATGGTATTGGTCGTGGATATGGTTTTGGCCGTGGTCATGGTCGAAATGATAAGAGATCATCATTCACATGGAAAAATAAAGAACTTATGAAAAAAGGGACAAATGCTCAAAATAGCGAACAAACTAAAAACATCTGCTATCGTTGTGGTAGCAAAGGACATTGGTCTCGAGTTTGTCGCACACCAAAGCATCTCGTAGATCTATACCAAAAATCCCTTAAAAATAAAGGGAAAATAATAGAGACAAATTTTACTGGTATAGATGATGATTTCTCTGACTTTAGTGTTGATGATTTTCTTGCTCTTCCTGAAGAAGAAATTGACCACTCGATTGGAGAAGGGAGTGCCCCCAAATAAATTATTTTAATGTTTCATGTAATTTGTTTTGTTGTAAATTTTGTCTTTATCAATAAAATTTTGTTAAATATTATTGTTAATTATATTTTACTCATGATTTATTTTATTTATTCAATGAAGAATGAATGCTCATGTGAATGATGAAGATATATGTCTCGCAGACAGTGCAACAACTCATACCATTCTCAAGAATGAGAAATATTTTTACCAAATAGTAAAACAAGAAGCAAATGTTAATACAATATCTGGTAGTATAAATATAATTGAAGGCTCCGGCAGAGCCAGTATTTTGTTGCCTGGAGGAACAAAATTGCACATTGAAAGTGCATTATATTCTAAGAAGTCTCAAAGAAATTTATTGAGTTTTAAGGATATCCGCAGAAATGGATATCATATTGAGACCACAAATGAAGGAAATGATGAATATCTATACATTACAAAGTTAATTTCTGGTAAGAAATGTATATTGGAAAAATTGCCTTCATTTTCCTCCGGTTTGTACTACACATATATTAGTACAATTGAAACAAATGCCATAGTAAACCAGAAGTTTACAAATAAGAATGACTTTGTTATCTGGCATGAACGATTAGGCCATCCTGGATCAATTATGATGCGAAAAATAGTTGAGAATTCAAATGGTCATTATTTGTCCAGCAGACAAATTATGCAAACAAAGAATTTCTCATGTGCTGCTTGTTCTCAAGGAAAATTAATCATTCGGCCATCACCAATGAAAATTGGGAATGAACCACTTATATTTTTAGAGCGTATACAAGGTGATATTTGTGGACCAATACACCCTTCATGTGGACCATTTAGATATTTTATGGTTTTAATTGATGCATCAACTAGATGGTCACATATTTGCTTATTATCAACTCGTAACCAGGCGTTTGCGAGATTACTAGCTCAATTAATTCGTTTAAGAGCTCATTTTCCTGATTATCCAATTAAGAAAATACGCCTTGATAACGCTGGTGAATTTACATCTCAATCATTTAATGATTATTGTATGTCCATTGGAATTGATGTTGAACATCCTGTAGCACATGTTCATACACAAAATGGACTTGCTGAATCATTGATTAAACGTTTGAAATTGATAGCAAGACCATTGTTAATGAGATCAAAACTCCCAATTTCAACTTGGGGACATGCAATCTTGCATGCGACAGCACTTATTCGTATCAGGCCTACAAGTAATCATGAATATTCCCCTTTACAATTGGTTCATGGTAAAGAACCAAATATTTCTCATCTAAGAATCTTTGGAAGTGCGGTATATGTTCCTATCTCTCCTCCGCAACGCACTAAGATGGGACCTCAAAGAAGGTTGGGAATATATGTTGGATATGAAAGTCCATCCATAATAAAATATCTTGAACCTTTAACAGGTGATTTATTTACAGCTCGTTTTGCTGATTGTCATTTTGATGAATCTATTTTCCCATCATTAGGGGGAGAACATAAACAGTTGGATAAAAGGATTAGCTGGAATGAGAGGTCTTTATCACATCTTGATCCTCGAACAAAACAATCTGAACTAGAAGTTCAGAAAATAATTAGTTTGCAAAATTTAGCAAACCAATTGCCTAATGCATTTGCTGATCCAAAAAGAGTAACTAAGTCACATATACCAGCTGTTAATACTCCAATAAAGATTGATATCCCCGAAGGACAATCTAAATTTGCAAATGAGTCTGAAGCCAAAATAAAACGTGGCAGACCTGTTGGTTCTAAAGATAAAAATCCTCGGAAAAGAAAAGTAAATAAAGATGATGGTCGAATCGAGGATATAAAGACTCCAGTAGAGTCTCCTGACATAATCAAAGTTTCAAATCCAGAAGAAACTAAGGTACCTGAAATTGATACAAATAAAGAGATCTCGATACATTATGTCATGGATGGTATACAATGGAATCGACCTGAAGTCGATGTTGATGAAATTTTTGCATTCAAAGTAGCTCTTGATATCATAAATGATGATAAAGATTATGAGCCAAAATCAGTTAAAGAATGTGCACAAAGAAATGATTGGCCAAAGTGGAAAGATGCAATGCAAGAAGAGTTAAACTCACTTGCAAAACGTAAAGTTTTTGGGCCTGTAGTCCAAACACCCAAAGGTGTAAAACCAGTTGGGTACAAATGGGTCTTTACGAGAAAAAGAAATGAAAATGGTGAAATTGTGCGATACAAAGCAAGACTTGTTGCACAAGGATTCTCACAAAGACCTGGAATTGATTTCGAAGAAACATATTCACCAGTGATGGATGCCACTACTTTTCGATACTTGATAAGTTTGGCAATCCGTGAAAGGCTTGACTTACGCCTTATGGATGTTGTTGCAGCATATTTATATGGCTCACTTGAAAATGACATATATATGAAACTCCCTGAAGGATTTCATTTGCCTGAAGCATATAAAACAAATCCTCGAGAAAATTATTCAATCAAATTGAATAAATCTCTTTATGGATTAAAGCAATCTGGACGAATGTGGTACAATTGTCTCAGTGAATATTTGTTGAAAGAAGGGTACAAAAATGACCCAATTTGTCCATGTGTTTTTATGAAAAGACTCGGAAAAGAGTTCGTCATAATTGCTATTTATGTAGATGATTTAAACATCATCGGAACTCCCGAAGAGCTCTCAAAGGCTGTAAATTGCTTAAAAAAGGAATTCGAGATGAAAGACTTGGGAAAAACAAAGTTTTGTCTCGGATTACAATTAGAATATTTAAAGGAAGGAATTCTGATGCACCAAAAGAATTATACAGAAAAGGTGTTAAAGCGGTTTTATATGGACAAATCACACCCATTGAGCAGTCCAATGGTTGTAAGGTCACTAGAAGTGAGCAAAGATCCATTTCGACCTCAAGACAAAAATGAAGAACTACTTGGTCCTGAAGTACCATATCTTAGTGCAATTGGTGCACTAATGTATCTTGCTAGTCATACACGACCTGATATATCATTTGCTGTCAATTTGTTAGCAAGACATAGTTCTTTACCCACAAAAAGGCATTGGAATGGGATTAAACACATATTCCGCTACCTTAGAGGTACAATGGACATAGGTTTATTTTTTCCATATGTATCTAAGGCAAACCTAATTGGTTATGCAGATGCGGGGTATTTGTCTGATCCTCATAATGGTCGATCACAAACAGGTTATTTGTTTACATGTGGTGGTACAGCAATTTCATGGAGATCCATAAAACAAACAATCACAGCAACATCATCTAATCATGCTGAAATCTTAGCATTACATGAAGCAAGTCGAGAATGTGTTTGGTTAAGATCTATGATTCAACATATTCAAGAAACTTGTGGCTTGCATGCTGGAAAACTACCACCAACAATTTTATGTGAAGATAATGCAGCTTGTATTTCTCAGTTAAAGGAGGGCTATATTAAAGGAGATAGGACAAAACATATTTCACCAAAATTTTTCTTTACTCATGATCTTATAAAGAATGGTGAAATAAATGTCCAGCAAGTCCGATCATGCGAGAATCTAGCAGATATCTTTACAAAGTCATTACCAACCAAAGTCTTCGAGCAACTAGTACAGAAGATTGGTCTTCGACGCTTACATAAGTGTTCTGATGAGGGGGAGAATTAAATATTTGTAATTTAATTATTTTTACGGATATACTTTGTAAAGAATGTTGTACTCTTTTTCCTTCACTAGGTTTTTGTCCCACTGGGTTTTTCCTAGTAAGGTTTTAACGAGGCACATTCTAAATACGGACATCCAAGGGGGAGTATTATGAATAATTATGGATGTCCCCCTAAAGTTTTGATATTTATAAATGTTCCCCTCTCACCTCCTATAAATACCCCCTTCACTCATTAATACAAGACAACTTCATTTCTATTCTCTCATTTCTCTCTTCAAATTTCTCTTCTTCCATAATTCTTCTTCCTTCATAATTTCTAGTTTATTTCATAACAACATCATATTTATTCAAAACGGCTGTGTCTTTTAGCGTTTTGCGTCCTACATTCAAACTTGATTACAATTTTGGGGTATGCTTTCTCTTTAATTATGTGCTAATGCATGTTATGTAAAGAAACAGAGAAAGTGAGAACATATTGTGGTACATCAAATGAAACACGCGTATCGACTATTGAGAGGAAGAATCAGAGGAAGTTATTATTCATCACATTAAGTAGGGTGGGGGGAGAGACAAACAATGTTAATTAAGAATTGCACAATGCGTGTTCTACTCTTCAGTCCACATCAAACTTCATTAGGCACAATGTGAGCTATGAGAAGTGATGGATGCATGGTACAAAACTTGCACATATATGTTCTCAAACCAATCTGCTACACCCTTCCTTGCCATCCCTGTAGATTCTTTGTGGTACATATAATTGAGTGAAAAGGTGAACATATTATTTAATCTCTAATATGTATAAAGATAGAGAAAAGGGCAAGACACTTGTATAATCAACAAATAAGAAGTTTTTTTACAAAATAACCACGATGAGAATGCATTTACAACACTTTCCAAATAAAAAATAGTATCTTTTTATTATTTCTTAATGCATGCTTCAAAACAAATCAATCAGGGTCTAACCCATTTAGTTAGGTAATGTGTGTGCATTGTTAAATATTGTCTTTGATTTCCATTAAAAAAAATCAAATTATGTCAAAAGTGAATCTATACAGTAAAAGGAAAATGAGAATAAAGAGAGGAGAACAGAGACAAAGACTAGTTGAAAATCGTGTATGTAAAGAAAGAAGCTAAACAGAAAGAACTATTAACCTTAAAACCAGAAGAGAGGCTTTGTATATTGAGGGGTTTAAGGAGCAGTGGCACGTGATATTGGCACGGCTCAATCGAAAAGCAAAGCCTGAGACATTTTGAGCATTGCTTTCTCATTGAACCGGACCAATATCCCGTTAAACCGGTCCACTCTTCTCCATCTCGACCGCCATCCACCCCATCTAGTCATTCTGGTGTACACAAACACAAACACATGCACATGAAAACAAAACTTGAAACTGTTAATGAAGACAAAAAACAAAAACAAAATCAGAAAGGGCCCTTCATGTTACATGCCTATAGAAGTGAATGCAACCATTCATATTCATATACAACAACACAAGCCTTGCAGAGAGAAGAGATGGAGTGAGGAGTAAGGGAGTGAAAGTGATCTATGAATGGAGAAGAAATTAACATGACATGTTATATTTGAAGAAGGTAAAGAGTAGCTAGTGCCTAGTGGTAACAACATTGAAGAAGTTGCATTAAATTTCCAACAACCCATTAATTGAGGAAGTTGGAATATTAATTTAAGGAGGTAAAGGAATCGTGATAAAGCTCCTCAGAGGAGACAAATCTGTAGCTTTAAATGTGTGCATTTATGGGATTATGGGGCAGAGGGAGAGGGATGTTGGTTCTGTTCAACCAGCATTTATGTATCAAACAGTAAAAAAGAACCTTTGCTTTTTGGTTTTTGGCTTTCTGCTACTATTCACTACACTACTACTACACTCAATACATCTCATTAGGCACTTCGTAGGTTCATTCATTCCATTTATCTTATGCATCTTTGTATGGTTTCCTCACATGGACATGGTTACATCCCTCTAGTTCTTATCTAGAAATATGTATAAATGGATCGTTAACAGGTTAACAAGTCAAAAGTACATAAGAGGTTCAAAACTATATTTGTGGTCTAAAGTGGCAAGTACTAATAACTTATTTTCTTTTGGAGTTACTCCTTATACTGTCTACTACTATTTCACCCTACAAAGTCTACTCTTCTTAACATTCTAATTTTACTTTTATTTAAATTTAGTTCAATTTTAGTATTCTATATATTTTCTGGTTAGAAAATTTTGGTATTATAATAACACAAAAACTAGAAGAGTCAGTAATTATAAAAAATAAAAAAAATAAAAGAGTCTTATAAATCAAAATAATTATTATAACTATTGAGAAATCTAGAAATAGTCTTATAAAAAGAAATTAAAAACTCTGATATATATATATATATATATATATATATATATATATATATATATATATAAAAGCATGTTCTTTTCACCATAAAAATTAAATTTTTTTAACTTACTTTCCTTTATGTTTCTTCATCATGTCACCTGTTTAATTTATTTTATAATTTCTTTCTGCTTTCTTTATTTTTTGGGTGTTATATATATAAAAAAAGTTGTACAACCCTGTAAATAACAAAATTAGTATTACTTTTTATCCTGATAAAATACTAAAAGGGTTGTCTCCATTAATGAATCCATTCCTATTTGACTTAGATTAGTTCATACTTTTAGATAGCAATTTGACCAAATTATGTTTATTTAATCAGAATTTAAAAATTAACATTATCCAAATTATAACTGGGTTAACACTAACACATATATGTTACTTGTCATTGTTTCTATTATACTTTAAAGTCATTATCAATTCCCTATTTTTTAGTAAAGCAATTCCCTTTTCTTTAGTTGGATGTATAATTAATGCTTAAATATTTTGTTAGATAAGATAATAAAAAAATTATTTATATCCAACTTATATCATATTAGATATTATAAGTTAGATATTATATTTTTGGTTTTTTTAATTTGAGATTGTTTACCGTTGACATAGCTAATAAAAATGGTGCATATGCATTACATAAAGACCAAAAAGAAATTTATATGTTTTACAGAAACAAAAAGATAACTCACATATTTTATAAAGACTAAAATTAAAACACATTTAAGCAACTTTTTTGTTTGTTTTAGAAAACTTATTTTCACTGTATTGTTTTACAACCAACCCTTTCTATCCTCCAAACATTCATAAGTCTATTCAGAAATATATAGAAAATCATGTTTCTCTCTCAACCCCACTTTATTTCCCCTTCCATTTTCATCCTCATCTAATTCCTTCGTTTGAAACTCTTTGACAACAACTTTGATGACAAGTTAAAAGAATAAATTCAAATCATGACCATAACCCCTAGAGAAATCTTAAGTCTTTATCTAATTAATCTGAGATAAACAGCATAATGAATTAATCATTTTATTTATAAAATTTAGCTTCAAAACAAGCTATGTATTTTTAATTTTATTTATTTCTGTCTGAATATATATATTTCTCTTAAACTATACGAGCTTTATTTTTTAGTATATATTTGTGTAACATGAGAGTTTTGTTTTTCAAGTCTATATACGTTCTCTTAAAATATGTGAATTTTATTTTTTAACCCATATATATACACGTGTGTAATAATAGAGTTTTCTTACTTCTCTGTGTGTTTATATGATAAAATGGTATGAAACTGTTTAAATTATGTATTTAGACTATTTGAAATTTATATGAAACTCACTTAATTTATATATTTTAAATTAAATTGTTTAAAACAAATAAAAAACTAACTGCTTAAAAAATGTGATAAATGAATATGTACTCCTACTCATATAGGATAATTTAGAATATCTATTAATGAAGTTTGGCTATGTGAAAAATCGTCTTGACTAGTCACGTGTTAAAAGGATAATAGGCTTTGCATGAACTGATCCATACAAAAATTGTTAACTATTTGGCATGTGGAAGTAAGAATCACAATCTAATAAGAACATAAAATCAACTAAAATAAATATGATGATAATTCAATATATAACATTAAAAGAAAACAAAACTTACGTGGATGAAGGAGATGCAATGTTGCTGGGTAGACATGACATTGGGAGGAAGTGATATAGGATGATGAAAATGTGATAAAAGAGACACTGTTTGTATAATGATCTCGGGATTTATTATTTTTTGAATACATTAAACACGCGTCAAGAGAAAAACACATTTTGTACTTGTTATATTTTACTGTTGGACTTGAAATAATTAGAGGCATTTTAAATACATTAAATATATTTTATCAAATGTTAAATAAGAGTCAAACTACTAAAATATTTTACCGTTAGGATTTAAGTAATTAGAGATGTTTTAATTCCTTATGGTTGAATTAGCTTTTATTATTTTGTTATTAAAAAACATATTACATATGGGCATTGTTGTGGTAATTAACTTTGACACTTAATAGAAAGAGACTAACAGTAAGGACTAAAATTAAATATTTTAAAAACTTAAAGGACTAAAACCTAGAAAAAAAAATAGATAGGAACTGAAACGAAAATCGAGAACAATATCAAGGACAAAAAAACTTATTTAGGCCTTAATATTTATACCGTTGTGGTTTTGAAATACAATGAACGTGTTGTGTCATGTGTTTAAAAGAAAACATGTTTCATACTTGGCATAGTTTATCGTTGTGGTATAAGTGATTAGAGATTTTTTTTGAATACCACAAGAATCGCGATTAGTGTTGGTCAAAGCCAATGTTAATGAGCGAAATTCAACACTAAAACTAAATCACGGTTTTTTGTAGTGTATTCCATCACATGTTAAGAGTAAGTAGTTAGCACGAATTCTACAATACATTTTGAGTTTATGAGTATACACACACATTATAGTCTTATTTGCATTTGGAGGTAACTATCTTTTTTTATCTTTTTAAATTAAATTCAATAACTTATTTACCTTTTTGTAGGAATATGTTATTACGGTTTTGTCCTTTCTCTCTTTTTTTCTCTTAGGTCGCATGTAATTATACCTAAATAGACCTCTTACATCGTAAACTACATATGATTCTTCCCCTTTAAATGGAAACTTATTCCAAACCAAGTATATTATTCCTCAAGCATTTGAACTCAACTTCCCCATGTTAATAGCTAGTAAAAGCTATCCACCACACTTATACTTAGCCCCTACCACCTTAACCTATAATAGGTTTTCTTTTAGGGCATAACTACCAAAGCAATTATGTCCAAAGAGACTTCCTATATCGTATAAAATACATATGATTCTTCCCCTTTTAAATGAAAACTTATTCCAAAACAAGTAGATTATTCTCTAAGCATTTGAACTCAACCCCCCTATATTAATAGCTGGTAAAAGCTATCCACCACACCTATACTTAACCTCTACCACCTTAACCTATAATAGGTTTCTTCTAGGGCATAACTACCAAAACAATTTTATCATGGTCGTATCATTTGCATGTTGAGCCATTTGTAAACCCAACCCTCTATAAAACTTGGGTTGAGACGCCTTCTCCCAACTAAACTTTTTCCCTCAACTATTTTGTATGATTTGTGTATGTGTATCAATGTTAGTGACTTTTTCCTGCACTTCATGCTTGTTTTAAACGAGAGAACATTTTTACATTTTAGTTTGTCATTGGGAAATGCTTTTTGAATAGGAAATGGATTGGGTCACCTAATGAGTTATGTGCCTAGAGATATGACATAACACATTGGTTGTTTTAGGCCAAGTTGGAGTAATACGAAGGCTTTCATTAAATAGTCGAGAGCTCGATATTCAGGAAAAGTACCTTAGGATCCATTCGTCAAAGGGACTAAGTTTAGCGACATTAATGTCGTATTGACTTGATATCTATGTAAACATATAAAATACGATAACATGTGTTTGAGAGGAAAGACACGAAACCTAGTCCCAACGTTTTTGTTTATATTTACTTTCATTTTCATGCTTTTATCACCACAACAACATCCTTCAGCAACAACAAACACTGGTGCATATTTGTAAGTATATTGTATATGATTTTATAGTGATTTTATATTTTTAGATATTATATTTTTATTTATTCATCAAAACTACAATGAATATTTGAAATATTTATTAAGTTCTCAACAAGTTGATTCCGAGTTATTACTTTAGTATTTTTTGAGTCATTTATAATTTTTTACCGAGATTTTGCATGGAAAAAGTTTAAAATGATAACGGTTAGAGATCTCAAAAATTAGATTATCTAACACGTAATTTTAAAGACAAAATTTACTTGAGCAATACAGGGCTTTTGTTTGTTTTGAAAGATACCTTTACAACTTATTACCAGGTTTGGGTGAACACAAATATCTCTTTTGCAGAAGGGATTTACTCTTACAGTAACTTTATTTTGCCACAAATGGTGCGCACTGACTTCATACTTGCGTCAACATCTTTTAATGAGCCACATACCTTTTTTTCTTAATACAGAATATTATTTTTAAGAAGCTTCAATTTATGTGTTTAATTGTAGAAATAGTACTGTCTCTAAAGAATGGTAAGCATACGTGTTCAGGATTATTAAATTTTATAATTGTAAAGTCAGTGCTATCCTAAAACATGCGAAAACTCATTCATATGTACAGCTCATTGAAGAAAAGAGAGAACAAAGTTTGATCATAACAAAAAAAATTAAATAAAATTTACCTTAGTTTTATATCTATTATAATTAATATTCTCCTTAATTTTTAGTTTTATTAACTATTTATATTTTATTATAATTAAAATATTTTTATATATTAATTGATTTTTAATTTTTATAAAATTTATATACCATTTATATCTTGTTCTGTCCGCTGTACGGGATGCAATGTACTCCTCACGCAACCAGTTTCAAATGCACTATCAATGTAAATCTCGTATTATAAACACAGATTTAGTGGGAACATTGTACCCTTCGAGTCCAAGTCTGCTTTGGTCAATTCCGAACCGGAGTCGATGGGGACACACCAGAGATGTATCAGCAAAAAGGATTTTAATGCTTAAGTCAGTAAGTAAGTGTATTATGGAGTAAAAGAGAGATTACGAAGAGCAATAAATGATAGTGAATGTTGGCACGTGAATTAATAAATGACTCCTATTTATATAACTTTCTTAAGTGCAATTTGTGATTTGATCTTTATCAGTTCAACAGTCCTACAATTCTTGCAAAGAAGCAAGTTGCTCCTTTAGACTCAGCTTTTCCAACCGGAGTCAAGTTCTCAAATCCGTTTGAAGTCTAATTTATTAGTCCAATTTTAGGATACTCCACCCAGTATTCTGATTTTGACTTAGTATTTATTTTTATTAATCGTAACCGGTGTCACTTGTCTTTAGGGGCCGGTATGTACTCCAGATCATACCCTCTTTTACTCTAAATACCCATCCATAATGTTTTTTACTCAACTTTAATATCCATGTATAAATTTCGATTTCAAATTATCTTCTTTTTTGGATTTGCTTATCTTCTATCATGTTAAAATTCAAATTAAATTTTATTGGTTAAGTTAGAATTTTGTTTGTTGAACAAATTTTATTTATTTTTAAGATGATAAAAAGATAATTTAACAATTTTCATGTCTGAATATTAGAGATACACAATACTAATATCATTTTAACATGTATTCTTGTCCTCTAACATTTCATAACTTTTAATATCATGTTTTTAATCAATCCGAAAATAGTAATACAGGGAAAGAAAATATTAATAAATAAGGGGGAAATGGTTATCCACAAATAAAAATAGTATAAATTGTATAAAAAATTTATAAAGGTTGAAAAATTAATTAATTTATAATTGTTTTAAATACAATAAAATATAAGTAATTAATACAAATTGGGATTTAAAGAAAATATTGTAACAGATATCAAAACTAATGTAAATATTTAAAGATTAACGTTAAAAAATCATTAAAATAATAAAACAATACTAAAAGAGAAGAAAGATGTAAGATAAGAAAATATATATCAAAATATGAGCGTGCCTAATTATTGATTTTGCTTTCATGATTATTGAACGGGTGTGGCTCCTCAGAGAATATTCGAGAACAATCCCAAGTCATGTACAACATTGTGAGTATCAGACTGTGTCGGATTTTTATATATATAAAAATCATTCTAATTAAATTTAATTAGATTGAATCGGAGTTTTGAATTTTTTTTGAAAATCAGTCTAATTTAAGTTGGTAAAGTTTGTATTGGATGATGAAATATTTAATTAATTTATAATTTGTTAAAAAATTAAAAAAATAGAAATATATATAAAAAATCAATAGAATCCATGATTAAACATTAAAAATTTATGATCAACTAACATTAAAAAGTATAAACTAAAATATTAGAGTCAAAGAATGTTATTAGATTTAACTTTTAGGAATAAGTGGGTTTTATTTTTTAATTGAACTTACTATTTTATTAGTTTGGTTATAGGTTAGTGTGAAAAAATATAAAATAATAATAATAAATAATATAAAATTAGATTGAATGGTAATCGAGTATTTGGAAATATGAATCTGAAATTTGATATTTTATAATTTACAATCGGTTTTTAGCTAGATTGGATTAGTTGGATATTGATCCGTATATAAAAAAACATAATTTGATTCAATTGGTTTAATTTAGATGATCGAGTTGAATAAGTAAATCTGATTTGTTGTTAAATCTTAATTATGATATTTTTATAATGACAAAATTTGTTTGAAAATATAAATTATGAAATTTCTCTTCATTTTATTGTATTTTATATTTTTGAATTTTATTTTTATTTTTATTTTCTGTCCACTTTGTTTTTTTTTTCATCTCGCGACTAGTTCTGACTCCCGAGCCATAAGTAGGTTCGGTTAAATTTTAAAAAATTTAATTAGACTAAGATTCGTTCAGTTAATTTTTAAAAGTTTAGAAACAAGGTTGAATGACTTATCTTTGATAAATATTAATTAAATTAATACCGCATTTTACTGTTAGAGAATTATGTGTTGGTGTCATTCGACCCTTGTGTTGTGAGTCGTGGATGAGTTCTCATTCGCTCTCGACTCTCATTTTCTTTTCATCCCCACTTTCCTGCAGTGAAGTTGCACACCAAGTGTTTGGTGATATGTTTCTTGTAGTTGTTTAGCCTCACGTGCCTTCATCTTAACTTCTTCTTGCCTGTTTAGATTATTAAACATTTGATTTTTTATTTTAGCTTTTGTTAAATGGTTAAGCCTTGAGTTACGGCCTCAGCTCAATGGTTTGAGCTTATGCAGTGTCTTTATTTAGGCAAACTTTTGCCTATAAGATGGTTTAGACTTTGTTGTAGTTTTTGTTTTGAGTGGTTAAATATTATATTCAGCTACTGTTATTAATGCTTAAGCCTTGTTTACATTCATGGTCTGTGTACCTTCTATTTTGCCAAGGTATTTCTGGCATTTCATATTGTATTTTGCTTGATTTCATTTGAGTTGGTATTAATTGTTCATCTTAAGCTTGAAGTGTTGGGCACCTTCAACTTTGGGGAAGGTTAGGTATGTAACTAGTTAGGAGGGTTGTTATTAGTTTGTAATAGTTAGATGAATATATAGGTTATATAAAGCCACACTTATATTATGTAAAATCAAGTCCTATCATTTTAATAGAATCTAATTTCACATATTTCTAAATTCTCTCCTCTCTTGAAATTAATTTGTCGTGTTTTCTAATAGTGAAAATTAACTTTGTTATAATATAAATATTTCCTACTCAAATAGAATTAGCTTTGACAGAGTGTACACGTGATTAAAAAACTTATATGTTGTATGACTTGTGTTAAATTTCTACAAAAGGTACAATAGCCAAAAAGAAAATTCTGCAGAGGTGTAAAGCGATCATGGCCTGCTCAATATGTGTAAACTTAGAACAAATTCAAAGATAGTTCAATGTATAAAGAGCCTCATTTTTTTAAAGATAAAAATCCTTCTTCTAAGGTGATTAGTTCAAAATGTAGATATAAGTATAATATATTAACTCGGTTAAAAGGGAATAGAGTTAATATACACGCGGTGACATTTTTAAAATTTTAAGCAAAACAATATAAATACAGTTACATGGTAATCAAGTTTAAAAGAAGATATAAACTCGGTTATATTGGTAATCGTGTTTATATGGTTTACTAATTTTGTATTTATTTAGTTTAGCAAATATTTAAACTCGATTACCATTCCAATCGAGTTTATAACTCGGTTATATGGTCAAACATGTTCACTTTTCTACATTCTATAAATTTCTATTCACATAGTAATTAAGTTTTTGATCTTCAATAGCTAATTATTTAGTGTCTTGTTTGCAGTACTTTCAAGACTAGTCATACTTCCCTCTGACATATGTAGATGATGTTAGAAAGTAATAATCGCATACTTTCATGAAGTGAGGAAAGGACTCTGATAGACATTTATTATTTTACATCATTTGTTGTACCTAGTGTAAGATTTTTTTTATTCATTGTACCTAGTGTAGGATTGTACCTAGGGTTTAGGATTTTATTTTATTTCATTCATGTACATAAGATTCATTGCATATAGATCATATTCTTCATTATGTTGTTTATAGCATATTAATATTATTTCATTTGCTTTCATTAGTTGGTGAATATTGTACGTGAAATGAACTGTTTAGGATATACTGTGTTTGGTTGTGCAGGTTTGGAAAATCAATAAAACAGAACTTGCATTTAAAAAAAACTTACATTTAAACCTAATTATTATCATAACCGAGTTTAAATGTGCAAACTTTTAAACTCGGTTATGACCATAATCGAGTTTAAATAATACTTTTAAATTTGGTTTGAGACTAAGGTTAAATAACACCTACAAACTTATTACCATGGAGAGAACAATTTCAGTTGTAGACTTAAATTTAAAACTCCAATTTAACCGAACTTATATCTCATTTCTCAACTAATGTGTTTTACGCTTTAATGAAAAAAATCTTGTTGATCTTTATTCTTTGATTTATACGGAAAAAGCTGAGCGTATGAGTAAAAAAATGGCGCACACCTAAAGCTTTAATGGTCTCATTTGGATCAGCTCCGAAAGAGGTAAATGCTAACATTTTTCATCCATCCTCAATTAAGAGAGCTGTTCTATACCAAAAATAAATAAATAGAGTTAGTTTAATATGTGTGGAATTTAGAACTTTTCTTACCATTTCAATCCGTGAGTTTTTGTCTTTTGAAGGACTTTAAATGAAGCTCTCTATTATGTAAATTATGACTCATTATTAATTTGTGCAGAAATTTTTTATTCCTTTTATTTGAATAACATTACTGAGACCATAAAGATACATATAAAAAAAGAATTTAATCTATGTAAAAAATTTTATATTATTAACCAATAAAAAATCATTTTAGATATAATTATGAAAGAAAGAAACGTTTAAATTAAATTCATAAAAAAGAATATTATCATGTGAAGTAAGACATATCTCAGGTGAGTTGGAAGGCATGCAATTGCATCAATTGAGAAAATAATATATATTTAGAATGAAAGAGTGTATATAGAATTTGATATAGCATGGTACAAAATGAAACAATAAATTAAGTGTTGGGTGTTCCATATTTCTTCCTTCCATATAGTTATGGCAACTGAACACTACACAGAAGACATTTAAGCTTGAAATTTTGGAAGCATACGGTATTGGTAGGATGTGAGAATGACAATTCTACATTACACCATTAATAGCTAGCATGCATACATCACGTGAACAAGAGGTGGGAAAACAATTAAATAAAGACTTTGAAACAAAAGTTTAAATCCGAGTCATCCATATTTGTGCCAGAACAGCAACATCACTACGCATCTTCTGAGTATGTAAAACCTGCCTCTGTACGGCAGAGCATTTCCTTCCAAAGCTCGAACGTTTCTGCGTTTTCTCACCATTAATTGGTGTGTGCCATTCAACCATTTTTTCTTTGCCCTCCCTGCAGGTTTTTATAGACAACTCCGTACCAAGCCACGTTCCCATTTTTTCAAATAATAGGCCACAGAACTACAAGGTCCCACCCACACCATAGAAAATCCTTAACGTTACAAAATTTGTGGCTTAATTTCAATATTAACTATTTCTGTTTCAGCAGATAGAAATTTAAATTTATGTATCAGTAAATATCCATATAAATAAATTATTATGTGTTGTCTATGTGTCACCGAGTATGAATCGATGAATTCCATGAATCCAGTCAACAACCACGCCTTCAATCCCTAAATTTTTATAAGTAAATTTCATCAATCACTTGTGACGTTTTGTCAAAATTACATCTACCCCCAAACATATTTAAAAACCTCCAATCTTTCTCTAGGTTAAATTTTGTGCAAAATCCGACTCAAACTTTGACATACGAGGTAGAGTGTAGATTTTTCAATAAAATTTGGAGTAAAAGTGTTACTTTCACAAACTTCATAATTGATATGTATATTTACCAAAAATGTAATTTCTCTTCACACTTTACAAGATTTAATTAAAATGATAAAAATTCTGGAATGATTCCTCCAAATTTTTTTAATGGTGTGTTTGGTTTATAAGAAACTTTGAGAAATAAATTCAATGAGAAAAAAAAAGTGGGTATGAAAAAATATTCTCTTATTTGGTATAATTTATATTATTTGTTGGAAAATTATTTATATGCGGGTCTCATACCTCTTGTTTGCCATAATTTAAATATATTTTCATAAACTTTTTCTTTACTAATTTTTTCATCAATCAAACATTACAAAAATAATAATTTCACGGTTATTATAATATTTTTTAATCAACCAAACAATACTTATTCTCTTATACCTTTCACATTTCTTTCTCATATTCTTCTGTTATTATATATATATATATCGCGAAACGGAACCGTAGGATAAATGAAATGTGTAGGCAAAAATGTCTTCATGCGTGCTTAAGAGCCAACTCGGAAATGAACAGTGTAAGTTAGTAATTGAGTTTGTTCATGCCTGTAAATATGTCTTGTAAAATAAATAATAAGATATATTTGTAATCTAAATTAAATGAGATATAAGTAAATAGAAAGAATCTTATAGAATTTTCTGGCATGAGTATGAAATTAGTTTAGAAAAGTGACGTAACAAGTTTTGACAAAGAAACAATATTATAGGGGAAGAAAAAAGAAAGAATTACAAGGAGTGTTGCAAAGGAGTAGGATGAGGTGTGAGGTGGAGGATTTTGAAGGGGTGACCATACAGAAACATTAAGAACAGTTGGCACAATTGGAGTTGTATATGCAATTCAAATATTAGTGTAGCATCCACCTTCTTTCACAGTTGCTTCCTTTCATGGCCGCACATGTGGCATCTTATTCCGATCCATAACTTTCACAAAATTAATCACATTTATAAATGTGTTTACAAGAGCAAGAAAAGTAGATTCTTTTTTTTTTCTAAGGGTGGATTAGTCTTAAAACAATCAAACAAGGTTCACACTAGAGTCATACATAATATTATAAATATAGTTCATTCTTTAAGAGTTTCATTATGTCATAAATTTATATCCCTCCGTAAAATTGCATATAGTGGAATTTATATCAAAATATTATGTCATAAATTTTTTAAAAAATAATATCTTGATCGATTAAGCTAATTATCTAAACACCCTCTCACTGTGTCAAACATGAGTCTTGAGAAATTATACTGTTAATGTTTTGCTTGGATAAAGAGTAAGGTAAGAAGAATGAAATAAAGAAAAAGAAAAGATGTACAACATAGGATATGGCTCTGCTTAAGAAGTCCAACACCGATGGCCAAGTTCATGCCATAGGACAGCTCCAACAACATCCAGGTAATATTTTTCCATTTAGAAAACTTCCAAAGGAACTGCTACGTACCATTTGGATTTTGGACAGTGCTGCAACAGATCTCTTTCTACAGATGTAACTTTAGTATTACTTTGGAAACCATGTTTTCAACAGCTGGAATAGCTCAGTTGGTTAGAGCGTGTGGCTGTTAACCACAAGGTCGGAGGTTCAAGCCCTCCTTCTAGCGTTTTTATTCAATTTTTTTTTTGTGAACAATGTATCCTTGGCCTTTATAGTCTGAATGAAAAAGGTATGGCCAGTATTGGAGTAGCAACGATGGGAGACATAGTAGAAAGCAGAGAATGGTACCTAGCTGCATATGCCACAGAAGGTGTTCCAACCTCTGATCATCTGAAACTCCGCAGCGTCACTATTTCATTATCCTCGGATTCAATCCCTAATGACCACGTTGCCCTCGAAATTCTCTTCATCTCCGTAGACCCATACCTCCGCAACAAACTCACGGGCACCCTCGATGGCCTTTACATTCAGCAACATCACCTCAACCAGGTGATTACAGCGTTTGCGGTTGGAAGAGTTAAGAAGTCAAAAGATAGTGAATATAGGGAAGGGGATATTGTTGTGTGTCCATCTGCTCCAGTGGGTGAATATTGTATCTCACCCTCTCGTATACTTAGGAAAATTGATGCTTCAAGTGGGATTCCCTTGCCGGATTATTTAAGTTCCTTAGGTATGTATGCTTAATTAATTTAAGCATAATTAATTAAAAACTTAACTAGCTAGGATTGGATGCAGGGGTACCAGGGTTTGCAGCATGGGTGGGGATAGTGCTGCTGGGAGACCCAAAGCCAGGTTCCAATGTGTTCATCTCTGCTGCGTCCGGTGCGGTTGGTATGAGCGCTGGCCAATTGGCCAAGATTCGAGGTTGTAGGGTCATCGGAAGCGCTGGCTCCGATCAAAAGGTACCCTTTCATTCCCAAACACTTTTTTTTTGGGTCTACATTGCACATGCATATCTTGTGAGGGATGTTAGTGGTACCTTCCAACATTTCATGTGAGAGTTGCGTTGATTGTTAGAAAAGAGGAAATCAATTGGGTCATTTTTTATTTTAGGGTATTAAATTAAGGGTTTATAACCTGTGCAATCTTGCAGGATAATAAAATCAATTTTTTTATTAGGCAACAATATTTAATATAATTTTTTTACTAAGATTTGATTCTAAAAGAAAATCTCATTCAAATAATGTATATGACTGGGCGATAATTGTTTCCCTAAAATCATGTATCTTCCTCTTCTCTCCGTGGCGGTCTACCACCGTATCACCCTCTCGCTTCCGCTGCGGCCTCCTCTACCAATATTCAGTTGTGAATGAATTTGTTTCACAATAAAAATAAAAAATATAATACTTTTATTTAACCTTATCTTTTTCGTCTTAGCCACTTCCATCCAAAATAACACTATTATTAGAGCACACCTGCATGTTATAAAAAAAAATCAAGTTTGTGAATCTCATACATTTTAATATTTAAAATTTTATTTTTATCTCAAAATAACATTAAAATTTAGTTTTTTTTAAATAGATTAAATATAATGTTAGTATAAAATTTTTCATATTATTATCCAATCCAATTATAAATTCTGATGCAAGTGAAAATAACTTATATAATGAATACATTAAAAATAATATTTATATTAATTTTTAATTAATTAACATTAAAAAATATATATATCAATAATAGTCCTTCCTAATTAACCTTTTTTTTCAAAATGTTTTTTCTTAGAAACTCTTTTTTAAAAGTAAAATAAAATAGAAAATGAATATTTTTTTGTAAAATCTGATATTAAATTAAATTAGAATTTTTAAAATATTAAACAGTAATTTGTTTAAACAATCTATTAAGAAACTAGATCCATTTTCTTTTAAAAAAATTTATTTAAAATAAAGAAGTAAAATATGAAAAGAGTACAATTAATACAAACAAATTTAACGTGAAAAACTTTAAAATTGAAGAAAAACCACAGTCTAAAAAATATTCCACTATAATAAGGATAATTACCCACCCCACATTCTTTTATACTAGAGATATAAAATATAATGTTTCTCAATAAGACCAACTCATATTCCACCAATATTAATTTAGTACAAATGAGTTATAGAAGTAATACTCAAACACAATGTGTTTTTTTAACATATTCATAATTTACTCAACAGTGCATTTTCTCTAGAGGCGTCAAAATGGGTTCTAACCCCGTGAGCAAACCTAGCTCAAGGTGGGTTTTAGGTGAGTCAGGTTGAAAAAAATAGCTCATTTTCGAAGCAAAGCTTTATCTGACTTAGCCCACTGAACCTTGCTCACAATGGGCTAAACCCGTGGTGAGCCAGGTTGGCCTACGGGTTGGTGAATTAAAAAATAAAAATAAAAATAGCAACACGCGGGCGGACACATGACATAATGAGAGACACATGGGGTCAAGACTCAAGGGACTCAACTCACATCACAACTTACAAGTTGACCCTAATTTTTTAATTCCAACTTCGTCTTCCACTTCCACACACGAGACTCAAGTTTCTCCCCTCTGCTTCTTACGTTCTTCACCGTCCACACACAAGACACGACCTTTTCTCTTCCCTTCTCTATTTACACGTTGACCAAACCTTCTCTCCTCCCTTCCATGATTTACACACAGGAATAATAGGCCTTTTACAGTTTTCTAACAAATTATAATATGTTGTGTCTTGATTTTCTAGATGAGACCAAAAGTGGAGGAAGTTGAAATTAATTTGTCAAATCATGCTTCGAATGTTGGCATTTTCCTATTTTATATGGATTATGGATTAATGAATTATGACATTTTTCTATTTTTGATTGGTATTGAAATGTGAGGAAAATAATTTTTTGGAATTTTTCTATTTTTAATTAATTTTTATTTTTTAAAAAGGTATGTCAACCCATGAGCGACTCGGTAGGTTAGGTCAAGTTGAGAAAATTAACTCACTCAAAAAAACAAATTGGGTTAGTTAAGTTACAAAATTTTTTAACCCACGATGGGCCAACCCATATGAGTGACCTATTTTGAAAACTCTAAATTAGAACTCTTAAAAGCTCTCTAATTTTTCTGCTTCATCACTTGATGATTGTCTTCATTTCATGTCATGCTTTTATAGCAAATGGAGGGAGAAAAAAACAAACAACAAGTTGTGACTTTATTCAAGGCATAGATTGACAATAATTTTTTCTTTCTTTTTGATATCAACCTTTTGAATAGTTAAACTTAATCAATATAATAATTTACCACATTAGTGTGACAGCGTATATGCGTCCCTTTTACTCTTTATCTCCTTTTAAAAACTTCTTAAAATACCAATGAGAGAACTGTTTAATCAATAAATATAATCTTGTTAACCAGTATAAAAGTTTCAAGTCCAATATTTTTTTATTAAAAGTTTAGATTAATTAAGTCTTAAAGCTCGATGAATACTTACAAAATTATTTATCACCTATCAACAAACTCTCATCAATGAAATTTGAACCACGTAATTTTATAGACTAAAGTTAAATTCTTAATTTACTAAAACAATCTTTATTTTTTAATTGCGACATTTATTGCTAAGAGTGTGACACTTTATATTCATCACCTTTACTCTTTATATGTATAATGATCAAGTTTATAGATAGATGGAAACATTTTTTATCATATTCTCTTACCTTTAAAATTATTGTTGCATAATGGCTGAATCGCAGGTGAAGCTCATCAAGGAGGAATTTGGGTATGATGACGGATTCAACTACAAGAAGGAAACAGATTTTGATGCCGCTTTAAGCAAGTATATCAGTCTTTCTATTCATCTATTCCCTCCAACTCATGTACCCCATATGAGCATTTATCAAGTATAAATTTTGAACCTAGAAAGATTGACATAGATATAGCATGATCCATCAATCTTATAAAATCAGTGTACTTGCATATAGGGCTCGTTTGTTTAAACTTATTTTAAAAGATAAATTTTTTAATTAAAAAACATTTATTTTAAATTTTGATATGTTTATTTAAAGTTTTAAAAATAATCAGAAACTAAAAATAAGTTAATTTTTGCTTCTTCTAAGAAGCAACTCTGATCTGCTTACAAAAGTGCTTATAAAAAAAACGTTTTTTTTATAAAGTACTTAAAAATAAGGTTAAACAAACGAGCTTATAGTTAACATTAAATATAGTTAGTAATGTGCACTTTTTTATTCTTGTTCCTTTTTTTAAGTTTCATGTTGTCTGTCTCATAATATATTATATTATTTAAATATCTGTTAAATTATTCCTCTGTTACGAATTGATTTTTAAATGGAATCTTAACATGCTTTTTTTTATAGTTTTAACGATATTAAAAAATGTTTACAAAATACATCAAGCATGATGTGTTTTACTAGTTTATAGTTGTTTGAAATCAAGTTTTCTGATATTTCTACCGGAGTTTTGCAGATACTTTCCTGATGGCATTGATGTTTATCTGGATAATGTTGGTGGTAAAATGCTTGAATCCGTACTTAACCATGTCAACAAGTACGCAAGGATACCACTTTGTGGGATGATATCTGAATATAATAAGGTGAATTGAGGCCACAGTACACTCAATTTGTTGCATAAATATGCATACTAATTAGTAGTTGATGTTGGGGCAGGTTTGGACTGAAAGAGAAGGCGTGAGGAATCTTCTGAATATGGTGGGGAAGGAAGTGAGGATGGAGGGTTTTATGTTAGAATCGTATTGGCATCGTTTTGGAGATTTCGCAAAAGACATGGAAGGATACATGAAAGAAGGTAAGGTCAAGTCCAAGAATAAAATAAATATTGGAATCGAGACCTTTTTAGATAGCTTGAGCTCCCTTTTCTCTAGCTCTAATATCGGAAAAGTTGTTGTTCAAGTTAATGCCTAGTAATACTGTTGTGAGTTGCCTCCTTATATTTGAACACCAGATGCTGAACTCAACTCTCTTTCCCATGTCTTAGTCCTCTGTTTTAAACTCGTTAACACTGAATGTGATAAATTTTAATTTTATCTCTTTAATTTTAACCACTAAGTGCTTAAATAAGTTAATAATAGGTTATTCTAAAATCTTGAGTTTTAACCTTAGTTTGAACCATTAAGAAGCTTTTAAAAAAAATTGCAAGTTGGTTAAATAATCTTCTTTATCAAACAAAGTTATTTTGTCTAACATACTCTTAAATTATTAAAATAAATTACAAATTAATTTAAATTGTTTCTCAAATATAACATAAGAAAGTAAACCAATAAAAATGGATTCAGTCAACATTTAATAAATGGAGCAACATTAATTGAATCGTAACCAACGAATATTTTTCTTATTCATCCAACAGTTTAAGTTTGATCCCTTTAGATTCACACGTGTAAAACACTTTAAGCATTGAATTATGAATTTAACAGAACTTTTAATCTAGTAAAATAAATAAATTATACTACTTTTGTCTCTTATTATAAGAACTTTTGAGAGATTTGTTTGGTTCTTAATTATTTTATCTAGTAAAATAAAAGAATTATACTACCTCCGTTAATAGCATTAATTATTTTTTTACCAAATATTCTTATTAGTCATTAATAAAATAAGCATTAATTAAATGAAAAAATAATATAATTTATGAATACAAATGAAAGTAAGAGGATACTTTTGAAAAATAGTATAATTTATAGATAAATTAAATGATTTTAACTACATTAACAATTTTTCTTAAAAACTAGAATTAGTTAGATGACATTGGTCCCACTAAATCAAGGAGGTCTCAATCTCAATAGAATGAGACCCATTTCTAATTAGGTGAGATAGTATATGGTAGCATTTTTCACATAATAATTATACCAGCCTACAAGCATCAAATGCTTGCCCAATTAGGTGCTTCATCATTCACACAAAGTTAAACCTGAAAGTTAAGCCAAATGCAGCTTTAAAAAAATAAAAGTACACAATCCTTTTGATGATATTATTAATTAAGTTATGGATAAATACAATTACATTCAATAACCAAAATAGGTTAAAGAAGAAAATTGATGTTAACGTATTTCTATATAACACCTTCAAAACTTATAAGGTCCGTGAATTGATTTAAGGAAAACTAACTACAGAATCATTCAGAGCACGATCATGATCATGATCATGATCATCATATCCAAAATCCCTACCAACACCATCTCCACTTTGACCTGTTTCATCTAGACTATGATGATGATCTTCAATTTGTTTTGTTTCATATAGACCATGGTGATGATCTTCAATTTGGTTTGTTTCATTTAGACAATGATGATGATCATCACAACCAACATATCCGGAACTCGTACTAACATCGGCTTCAATTTGGTCTCTTCCATCTCGAACATGACAAGGATCATCATCATATATAAAATTTCTATCAATATTCGCTCCAATTGGTTCTTCTATTTGGTCCACTTCATTTGGACCATGATCATCATATTCAAAATCCTTATCAACATCAGCTCCAATTGGATTGATTGCATCTGGACCATGATGATCATCATCGTCATATCCAAAACCCCTATCAACATTCACTCCAATCGGTTCTTCTATTTTATCTGAACCACCATCATGATGATCACCATCACCATCAGCTCCAATTTGATTGTTTATTTCATTTGAACCACCATCATCATGATGATCATCATATCCAAAACTCTCATTAACATCAGCTTTAGTTTGGTCTATTTCATATGAACCATTATCATGATGATGATCATCATACCCAAAACTCCTATTAAGATCATCCCCAATCCTGTCTATTTCATCTTGACCATGATCATTACATGCAAAACTCCTGTTAACATCGTCTCCAATATGCTCTCTTTCATCTAAACCATGATCATCATATTCAAAATCTCTATCCACATCAGCTCCATCTCGACCATATTGATCATGATGATGATTATCACCATCATATCTAAAACCCCTATCATCACCATTATATCCAAAGTCCCTATTAATACCAGCTAGAATTTGGTCTATTTCATCCAGACAACGATCATCATCATATCCAAAATCCTCATCAACACCGGCTCCAATTTGTTCTATTTCATCATCCGTCAAAAACGGTTTAAGTTGCCCCTTATAAATCTCCATCTGATCCTCCAAAGAACTCTTGTGAGACTCACGCTGCGTGGCCGCCCACTGCAACGACTCAATGACTTCCTGATCATATTCCAGCTTCTGGTCAGCCATTCTCCCGAACTGATTGGCTTGAATCTCCGCCGCGCTCTTCTCGCTCTGAAGCCGCAAAATCATCGCCATTGCCTCCTCCGCCGACGATGCAGCCGCCGTCCTCTCCTTCTCGAGCTCCGCACAAGCCGCATTGGCTTTCCGCCTCTCAATCTTGGCCATTTTTCTCAGCGTCATTACATCGAACACCTCATCCTCATTCAAAACCTTTTTCTCATTCACTCCCTTACCCTCCGACCCATCTTCGGAATTCGCATTCACCATCCCTCCGGCAACCTTAGACCGCTTCCTGATGGATAAATTGGATTTGGGGCCACGCCCTTTTTGCAAAGGTTCAGCCTTTGGCTTAGAGACTGCCCAAACAAGGTTTTCCAAACAGAAACGAATGGTGGGGACGCCTCCGGAATCGCAGAGGAAGTGAAGGGCGCTTTTGGAATACCAACCGAAGCGGAGGACCTTGAAGCAGAAGGTGAGCATCATGAAGATGCCGAGGTAGTTAAGGAGGGTAGAGAAGGAGCGGAGGAGAACGAAGCTACAACCGAACTCGGTGAGAAAATGGAAGGTGGAAGGGAAATCCATGAACCTCTGATGCAAGAGAGAGGAACAGGGGTCTGCATCTGAGGCCAGAGGGAGGGGGAATGGGAGAGGCGGAACCAAATGCGAGAGGTAAAGGAAGAAAGAAAAGATATGGCGGTGTTAATTTGCTACCAAATAACGACGAGGCGGTGAATGTGGGAAGCGGAAGATCGTGATGGAGGATATGGAAGCGGACAAATAGAGGTGTGGATGTGGTTACAAAACAACAATCTTCCTTCATTTCTTTCAATTTTAATTTTCTCTACATTTATTTGATCCAATTCATTATAAATTATAATTTCTAACTTCTAATATTATATATAAAAAACTCTTAACTCATTATAACTATTAAATTTTAAAATTTTAAAATATTTTAATATAACATATAAAATTTAAATTTTAAAATTTTGAGATCCATTAAAAACTGTAATTGAATTTAAAATTAATATACTAACTAGACTTAATATTCTTAGTTTTTATAATTATAAATCCATTATCAATCAATATATATACAGTAAAACTAATCACGTAATGAGTTAAATACTATAACAATTTATATTCAAATCTACGATATTCAACATTAATTATGCAACGTATTAAAATCATATACTAATTTAAAAAATCAGATTTTAAATATATAATATAAACTTTTAATTCAAATATATATTATACCTATTTAATTTATAGTTATTTATTATTTCAGTTTTTTAATTAAAATTTTTAGAAAATTTAAACTTTAATATTTTGAATTTCATTATAAATTAAAATTTCTAAATTTTGATATAATGTATAAAAAAAGTAAATTCATTACAAATTAATTTACAGCTATTAAAATTTTGAAAATTTTAATATAATATATAAAAATTAAATTTACAATTACAATTTTAAATTTCATTAAGAAACTATAATTAAATTTAAAATTGATATATTCAGTAGACTTAATATTCATAGTTGATGTAATTAAATAATTATAAGTTGATATCAATATATATATGGTAAAATTAATTGCATAGTACATTAAATGTTATAACAATTTAAATTTAAATATACAATATTCAATATTTATCGCGCAATCTTCAAACAACAGCATGCTCAATTTCACACAATCAACAATTAAGCCACAATAAGAGTTGAATCTAAAATGGGGGAATGAGTTTTCGAAAGTTTCAACTTATAGACAAAAATCGAAAGACAAGGGTTTAAACTTTTCTCCACAACACAAGCAATCAAAGGTTTGATTTTAAAGGAAAATAAGGAGAAAAATATGTTGTTTAGATAGATAAAAATAAAAGGAGAAAATGTAAAAAAAATAAATCTTTTCTTGTTTGAATAAAAGAAAAAAGATGGATGAAATAAATTAATTATATAAAAATTTAATGAAATTTATATTTACAATTTAATTTTTAATAACAATTTTTCATGCATACAAATTATTTTAATTTTTTAAAGAATTTTTTATTAAATTATTAGAATTTATTAATCAATAATCTCACCCTATTTCCTTTTATTCCCTTCCATCTTAGGAAGGACTGAATTTTCATTGCGTCTAACTACTTTTTTCTTTCCTATTTTCCTTCTAAACAAACAAGAAAAAATTTATTTTTCTATTTTATTCCACACCTTAATAATTTTTCTCCTACATTTTCCTTAAAAACAAATTGTTCAAAAAAGTTTCCTATTTGTTGAATAAAAATAAAATAATTTTTTATTTTAAAATATTGATATATGACATAAGATACCACCAATGGGTAAATTAGCTCACAAGGGTTATTCTAATTCAACTTGTAATCTCGAGTTTAAGCCCTAAGGAATACAATGTCATTCAATCTTGATAGAAAAATTTTGTCATCCATAATAATCGAGAACGTGTAAGGTTATAAACTAATGTAACCACAAACATACTGTAACATCCTAATTTTAATTATTGGTTAATTTTATTAACCAGATAATTAAATTTGGAACGTCAAATTATTTAATGACATGTACATTAATTCTTGAAGATTATCTAGGTAATTTTTAGCTAACCTAAAGTTACCGGATTAGTCTTTGAAGTTAATTAAATGCTCAAAGTTACCGAATTGCCACCTTACAACTTTCTCAAGATCACCACACCATGACTTCATTCCTTTTATATACTTCATTTTCTTCAAATTCATCATCTCATCACCGTAACCTCAATTCAACTCTCATCATTTCCTCTCATTGTTTCTCTCTTAAGCCACGACATCGCCACTCAAATTCATCTTATTCCCCTTTTTCTCTTTATCCCACTGAACCACCACCTACACTTCGCTCTCACTTCTCTCTTTTCTTTTTATTTCAACACCGAACCACCACCACACTCATCCATCTTTGCTTTTCATCATCCACTCCACTCTACACTCGTGCTCTCATCTCATCTCCATCATGCTCTCATCCACTTCTCTCTTTGCCTTTTTCACTTTTCCTTTTCATCAACCTGAGCCATCATCATCAACCTTCAAGTGTCATCGTCAACCACCAGACATCATTGTGCCTCTTACACTCTCGTATGCAAGCTCTTTTTTCCTCTCGGAGCCTTTCGCATGCATAGCCGCGAAGCTCAGAGGTTCGTTGAGGGTTACCCGATTATTCGATTAGAGGTTCAATCAAAGTCAAAATGAAGAATTTCGGCCGCCAACCGATGCGAAATCGGCGTCGGTAAGCTAATCGAGCCTCGATCCTTACATGCATGGCATTTTCTCTTCCATTTTTACATGTTGAAAAATTTTAAATTTCATGCATTTTTTTAATATAGTTTCATGATCATGATATGTCCATTTTTGAGAAAATCATCAACATATCTTTCTTTCCTCCTTCCAACTAACCAAAAAACACCTAAATTCAATGTTTAAATCAAAAGTTAAAATAATATTTATCAAACTATCAGGCAAGCCCTAGGTTTGGACTTTGACTTTTAAAACACTAGAAAATGGGCAGTTTAGGGAAAGGAATTCCCGAAACCTAACTATTGACCTAAAACAGTGTTAGAAATTTTTAAGAAGCCAAGTGTAAATTTTATTATTAGAATTTGGGTTGATTAGCTTAATTAAAGTATTTCTACATTTATTTAAATGTGGGGGTTTATCCGAGCGACAAAGTAGGATCGTTAGACTTTCGGGACTGCTTCTCTTAAGATAAGGGAAACGTTATATTTTAAATACATGAACTATGAATGGATGGGAATGCGTTGGATTATTATGTTGTTAATTATAACGATATATATCCCCTCTTCATATTATTTTTAATATAATTGATGGTTGTTTGGAACCCATTCAAGTGTTGTTATTTGATAGATTGATGACATGATGAATATTGCATTAGGTTACAATTATTGATTAATGATACGTGATTCATGATGAATATATTGATGATGATTGAACAAACTTGAAGTAGCTTGTTGATATTGTGAATTAATTGTGTGGATCGTTGTGATTGGTAGTAAATGCATGTTATGCTCTAATGGAATGTCTAGGTTTGAAACCCTTGATGATTGTGACCAAGTGGTAGCCTTTAATGATGGTAATTTTCACGACCGGGATCGCGGCGAGAGGCAGACCGTAAAAAGAAAATTTATTTTTCTGAGTTCCCTCCAGAAACCGTAGAGTCGCCACCAATATTTTTAAGGTAAAACATCGGAAAAACATTAACGTAAATGTATTGAGCCTTGAATTGAGATTTTAAGTTCAGGAGTCTAATTACAGTTGAGAAAGGTATTAGCACCTCACACTATCTGTTTTAAACGTAAATTGTTTAAGTTTTGAAATAATCCTAATAATTTATAATCTAAACCTCTTAGACATGTTTTATGGATTTATTGTCGACTTAATAGTTAAAATTATATTTTTAGTGATTAACAAGACGTCTCATCCAAATTAATTAGGTCGTCGTTAAAATATTATGACTTTATTTTTAAGAGTTAATAAGATACATTTATTTTTTAAAATTTAGGCCCAACACGATTAGTTGCTCACGCTCCTACGTATTCCGCAAACGTGAGGGGAAATCAGGGTCACGTAGTTCTTTGATTTATTATTTAAAAAATGTAAATAAGTTTAAAATGTTTAGATTTAGGAAAACGTGAATCAACAGGACGTATGTTTCAAATTGATCACAAATATTGTATATATATATAAGGGAACCTTGGGTTATTTATTTTATTAATTTTAACAAAGAAATGAAAAAAGAGAAACAAAAATAAAATAAACAAAAATAAAATAAAAATGTCAAGTAATAAGAGGACAGAAACAAGGAAAAAGATAGGTCTATGAAATAAATAACGGAAGAAGTAAAAGAAAAGAAAAAAGCTAATAAATCAAAGCATAAAAATAAAAACAATAAACAAAAAAAGGCTAATAAATTAAAGCATAAGAAGAAATAAAATAATAAACAAAAAAACTTACCTTCTTTTATGAGTCAAAGAGGAAATTTCAAAGGCGCTTTCGGATTCGGTGGTGTTTCTTGTCTCTTCTAACCTGAGACTCTCGTGGAAGAAACCAAATATTTTCTAATGTGGAAGATCGGTCAAAGCTGGAACCATATTTTATACTAAGATATAGGCTATCTCCACTGCCCCACTCTAGTCCCCTTCCAAGTGTTACAAGGTGTTACTTATATAGTAACATAACAAGCATAGCTTCCCTAAGAGTATTTGATGTGAGACTAAATAAAGCTAACAATTTAGATTTTAGCAACTCCTAATCTTAGAACTTTCAACATGAGACTAAATGTAATCTATTTTATTATCTCTTTTCCTTTTTTTCTTCCTTTTTTTTCTTTTTCTTTCTTTTTTTCCTTTCTTTTTTTTTCTTTTTTACCCCGTACAAAATGGGGTGTTCACACTTTTTTCTTAAAAATTAAATCCTACGTTAGATTATTTTTTATATTTATTTAATTATTTATTTATTTTATTGTGTGCCTGGACAAAATTAGACAGCAACAATAATCAAGTGGTAGACGCTCACAGGACTGTAAAGGGCCTATGATGTCGGCCCAGATGGGAAAACGACCCTTAGATAGACATAGACCCTGTGGTGGTTTCTTCGACTTCCACAGCCGCCTTCAAGTTAGACTCAAGGTCGGCCCGCAACACCTAAGTTGAGATGCCACTATCACTTGGAGTGACTAGTGTTGTAAATGGGCAAACGATTCGATACTGATAAAAGCTGGATATTGATATATGTGGAGAATTTTTTTTTTACTATAGCATAAATTTCATCAGTAGAGTCGGATCCCCATACATATGCATTAGCATATAAATATTGAAATTGAAATGTTGTTGAACAACTTATGATGATTAACGTTGTAGTTGATGTATCTATGTTGATGTAAGTTTGTTAAATGACAATGTTACTAATAACGAATTGTGATGATTGGTTGATTAAATGAAAAGTATGATGATTATGTAATTATTGTAGGAACTAGATATGTACGGTTACAGGTTCAGGTTAATTTCAGTTCAGTATTTGTCATTTAACATATATACGCTCACCTCCTAAACATTTTAATTACAGTGAATCTAGAACGAGGGGATGACTAGTGAGATGTCAATGTTGTTGAGATTAATGATCCTTTGGAAGGATTTGTACATAACTGTTGATCCGGTCTCAATACCGGTATCCGATCTGCTATACATATTTCAACGTCTTTGATAAGACATCTACGTGTAACCGGTGTCATCGGTATACATCCGGACTGTAATTCCGTATCAGGCGTTCTCCCTATACCGGTTATCCAGGATAACACCATGACATCGGATAATACACACGACACTGTGCAAAAGACAAGGATTGTTGCTACAGGGATCGATCAATAATTCCCTGCACTACGAGCCAAATTCTGCTCACGGGAATGGTCAACTTGTTCCCTAATCCTAGTCTACATTCTCTATGCTCAATATAAAATAGCCACTTGACCCAATCATGCAGGTAAGTGCGCAATAAAATAATGCTAATGGGAGTTGGTGGTTCCCCACCAACGTGTCCTCGTTAATCGAGCCAATCAGGTATATGAACTAACTTCATGATTGAAGTTAGGGATCTTCTTCTTCAACTCTTTTATGACTGATTATTCTCTGAATACATTCCTTACTTGGAATATCATCACTGACTTGAGCGTCGGAGAATCTTTGCAGGTGACACCACCATTCGCCCACTTCAACGCGATTAGGTCGGTGTGAAGTATCTCCAGGACGCCCAATCCGCTCTCCTCATTCAAGGACAACGGATACATACGTCGGATACACATACATCCGGTCTATTATACAGTATTGACATACTATTCGTGATTGGCTTGAGATCGGATCTCTTGACCCCGGTCCAGGACAGATCAACTGTATACTTTTGATGTCATACGCCTCAATCGGTTCTTTTGATACATATTTTATATGTATGTGTATAGTAAATTAGGTATCTGATAACCTTACTGGAGATTTAGTATTTGTTTCAATATATAAATATTTACGTTAATGACTTAGTAAATTAAAAATATATTATGGTATTGAATTATACATATCCTACTCAAGAATTATTTAGAGAATTATAGAATGACATATGTGTGTTTTGAGGCTTCCGAGCAACCAAATTGATTCGTAAAAATAAAAAAAATTCCATGTATTTTTATTAAATTAATATGACATTTTAATGATATCAAAGCATTAGATGCTCACACATACGTACTATATGGCATAAATTTAATTCTCAATGAAAAAAATTTCATGTTTTCATATTCTCTATTTTTTTTTCCTCTCCTTTGTCCGTTCATTGTCATAAAAAAAAAAGGCATATCAGACTCATAATAAGAGGGTAATGATTAAATATGCAAAACAACAAAGAATATTCAAACTTTCACTTTTTTTTTAAAAAAAAGGTGGTCAAACTGTACTGCTATTGTTTTCTAAGATGGTTGACCTTGGAATGAAGGTGACGACTATGTAACAATTGTTAAGCCAACGATGGAAAATTGAATCCTTTGACGAATGATGTTTGTTCAGGGCTGCTAAATTGATTAAAAGAATTTGACCATTTTATTTTATCTATACCCTCTATAAAAAAATCTGGGTCCTAACTTGCCATATAGCATTTCATTAAATTTTTACTTTTTTCTCAAAAACTAAATCAGTTCAAATAGGTCCTACATTACACATTTTAAAATTTAAATCTATATCTCTATAAGAAAATTGGATCCTAACTTGTCACTTGGCATTTTCTTGGACTTTTGCTTTTCCTAAAAAAAAAAGAAGTTCAAATCTGTATTTCATTTGGGTCCTAACTTACCGCATGGCATTTTCTTGAATTTTTGTTTTTTCTCAAAAAAATAAAATCAATTCAAATAAGTCCTACCATACACTTTTTATTTCGGAAAAAATAAACGTTTGGTTGTATAAGTTTTAAGTTTTGTGATTAAGTCTTTTATATTTTTTTTATTTGATCCTTTAACTTAACATATCATTTTTAACTGAATTTAAATCTATTTAAAAACTTAATATTGTTAAATTGATTTTTAATTTAATCTTTAAGTTACACAATATTTTCAATTTGATTTTTTGAGCTATACATATTTATCACTGTTGAAGAAGGTAATAGAATGGTAGATCATAACCATTAATTTTGGATCTCTTATCTAACAATGATAAACATATATGTAGCTTAAAAGATTTGATTTAAGAAATCAATTTCACAGTATTAATATTTTAACATATTTAAACTAAGTTGGAAACATTGTGTAACTTAAATAGTTAAATTGAAAAAAAAAGATAAAAAAACTTAACAAAGAGTCGCTTTATTTTTTCCCTTATATTTCCCTCTTGATTGTTATCTCTATTATAACTTTACAAATATGCCTAATTTTTAAATAGTTTTTCAGGTTTAAATGTGAATAAGTCTTTGTCGGCCAATATTACCAACAAAATTAGTTATTTATTTTAAAATATAAACATAATTTGGATGGTATTGGCAATTTCAACACACCAAGTATAATTTCTAACACTATTACATTTAACAATGATGATTATGAAAAGTACAAACATAAAATAGAATCAAGAATTATAAGACAAAATTTAAATATTTTAAAAGTTAGATGAAAATAAAATTTAAGGCCCTTCAGTTTTTTTTTTAAATCAAAATGAGAGTTTGAAAAACCTCAAACTATAAATTAAAAATTAAAAATTAAATCTATGATTTTAAAATGTAGTTTTTCAACTAGCTCTAAAACATATTAAAAATGATTAAATTTATTTAGTATAAAAAAATTTTATTTTTAAAATTATATTTCAAAATTAAAACTGAGAAATCACAACCACTAAGGTAAATAATAATTAGAAGATCGAGACCGCTGTTTATTTGTAACATAAATAACTTGGGCAATATTTTATAGGATAAAAATAAAAAATATATTTAATTTAAAATTATTATAGTCTCCTTATATCAATGCGATTTTTTTTATAAAATTTTATCGTATTAATAACATTTCTCAAGTAAAGTAACTACGAGAGTGGGTAATGTTTGTGTCCAAAGCTGATAGCGACCGGCAAGGACAACGTGGGAACTCGTCACCCAATTCCCGCCTATTTGCCTCAAATTCTTTATCCAACTTTATAATTCTAATTCTAATAAAAAACAATTGAAAAGAAAAGAAAAGAAAAGAAAATGATGTAAATGCCAATTCTCAAGCTAGGCTGTCATTGAAATTTTTAAAGTTATAATTTCTTTACTCTTATACATACTAATAAAAATTAACTTAAGAATGCTACTTTTCTTTATAATTTTATACTACATAATAAAAAAAATATTTGTACAGTTATTAAAAACATTAATTAAATAGAGGTTAAATGTGTTTTTCATCCTTATAAAATTACCAAATTTTAATTTTTATCCTTATAAAAATTTCACTAGTGCAAAAAAGAGCTATAAGCACGGGATAGAACACGGTTATCCCAAAACCGTGTTTAAAAACGACGCGGTGGCAGTTTTGTAAATACCAGGAAAATTAAAAAATTTTAGAACGCATATACGAACACAATTAAAAATTAACCGTGCTTAAAAGCTATATAAGAACACGTTTCGAAAGGAACCATGCTTAAAGAGTATCATAATTTTTTTTAAAATTTTTTAATTCTGCATATACGAAGACGGTTAAAAATAAACCGTGCTTAAAAGGCATATAAGAACACGGTTTGAAAGGAACCGTGCTTAAAGGATCAACTTAAGAACACGGTTCTTTGGGGAACCGTGCTTATAGGTTCTGTTTTTTAAAAATTTTGACCGAATGAGAGTGTCATTTTCACGCTGTTCCTCTTTCATTTTCCCTCCAAACCTTTTTGTCTTCCCTCCTTCACGATTCACGAGACCCATCTTCTCCATTTCATCTTCCACCCCTCACCCATCTTCCCTCCCTCATAATAGTGAAGTTCCGTCCTTCTCTCCTCCCTCAAGACCTCATTGCTTCGTGTTCTTCTTCTCCTTTTCTTCCATTGGTTCGTGCTCTTTTTCTCATTTTCTTCCATTTATTTCATATAACATATTTTCCTTTTCTTCTCCTTTTCTCCTTACCATGGTTCTTCTCTCTACATTGAAGGTATTCTCTTTATCTCCACCAAGCTTACCACGAACTAAAGCTTCACGTGCGCATACAGGTTCTTTCCTAAAACTCCTCATTTTCATTATTGGTTGTTGGTTAGGAATTTGTTTAATTGATAATGTTTAGGCTTATATTTATTTGGAAAATGATGTTGCTTTTATGTTGTTTCAGTTGTGGAATGTTATAACTTGGACGGAGATGGTTAATGCGTATATGGCGTTTGGGTTGGTAGATTTGGGAACCTATGGAACATGCTAGTGGACTCAAGAAATAGATCAAAAGGAGAAACTGAAGTTGGATTCCTCCAAGGACCGTGAAGCTAGAACCTACTGCAAAAAGGGATAACCGATATTTAAGCACGGTTCAAAATAACTGTGCTTAAAAGTCCTATTTGACCACGGTTCAAAACCGTGCTTAAAGGTCTTTACTTACAAACACGCTGGCAACAAGCACGGTTCCAGAACCGTGCTTAAAAGTCCAAAATAACCGTGTTTATAGGCCCAAAATGCACTAGTGTTTGTTATATTTTCATCTCTCATTAATATTTTTGTTACGTTGTTTTGTCATTCACCAATGTAAAATATCTATAAATAGTCTTTTGTTAATTTAATTATTTTGTTTTAGTCTCTCATTTTTTTTGTAAGTTGTAATTTTTTAGTAGATTTTCACATTATTGTCCGATATGTTATCTAGTTATCCTATGTATAATTTAATTTAGAAGTTATTAATAAAAATGTAAAAAATGTGATAGTATGTAACATAAACGTATTTGATTATCCTAATAAAAACTACCATGATAAGTTAAATATTTTCGCCTTATATGCTTCTTATAGTCATCCTTAAGATTATATCTAGCAAAACAAACAAGTTGCCCTAAATGGGTTGAGCTTTTCCAGGCTTTGAAAAAAAATCTCATATTAATTCGGGCTTCAACTTGCCTTTTTTGCAGATGGATCGACCTGACCTTATAAATTTATTTTTTTTGTTGCCATCATAATTTTACAATAGAAATATCGAGCTCGTTTGGCCTGTGATGGATGCGGGCTTTTTGCAAGCCAGGCTAAAAAAGTCTTCATTAATTCGAGTTTCGATTTTATATGTTCAAACTCACATATTTTGTAGGTGGGCCGATCTCGCTTATCAAGGTAGAATCATTTTGTCAACCTTACTTAAGATAATTAGATGATATATTAGTGAATTGTGTGAAGAATTATCATACAAATAAGATGTTAAGAATGATCATCTAATGACAGAGATAATTATTAAAATATCATAATTTAATAAAGACAAAAAAAACCTTTTTAGGGGTGAAAAATAAAATTTGTTAATTTTATGAAGATAGAAAACATATTTAACCCATTAAAAAATATTAGCCTCTTTATTTCTTGTTTTATTTGTTCCAGGTAAAAAAAAAGAGTTAAATCTTCATCAAATATTTTTATGATTATTTATATCGTAAAAAAACATTTGCCTGAAAAAAATACATTTTATACACGGACACAATTACTTATTTGAACCAAAAGAAACACAATTATTACCTATATGTTGAAAATTAAGATTACTAACACGGTTTGAGTTTGGAAAGAAATGGCATAAAATAATTGTGGAAATATGGAATACTAAAAAAATAAAATTGTCGAATCTCCACCAAAATTGAATAGTCTCTGAATGTTTGGGGCATTCAAAACAGATCCGAGAAAGGTGTAAACCTCTAGAAATTCGGAAGAGGAACGCATACATCCTCCTCCTCCGATCATCCGAGAAACACATTATCTGAAATGAGCAAGAAACAAGCGGTAAAGCTCGACGACGAGCAAATCGCCGAGCTTCGTGAAATCTTCCGCACCTTCGATCGCAACAACGACGGAAGCCTTACGCAGCTGGAGCTCACCTCGCTCCTCCGATCGTTGGGCCTCAAGCCCAGTCAGGAGCTATTGGAGACCTTCATCCACAAGGCTGACACCAATAACAACGGCCTCGTCGAGTTCTCCGAGTTTGTGGCGCTGGTGGCGCCGGAGCTTCTGCCGGCGAAGTCGCCCTACACCGAGGAGCAGCTGAGGCAATTGTTCAGAATGTTCGATCGCGACGGGAACGGCTTCATAACTGCTGCTGAGCTGGCACACTCCATGGCGAAGCTCGGCCACGCGCTCACCGCCGAGGAGTTGACTGGCATGATCCAAGAGGCTGACACGGATGGCGATGGTATGATAAGTTTTCAGGAGTTCGCTCAGGCTATTACCTCTGCTGCTTTTGATAATTCCTGTACTTAGCTGTTTTTTCTACACACGGTTAATCTTTGATTAATCCCCCTTTTTGTTTTTAGCTTAAATGATAATTCTCCATTCTTAGATCAAAATTATGAAAAGAAACAAACAATTGCCTTTGTCGTCTACTTCTCTTCAAACAATTGTTGTCAATTTTCTGTTATTGTTTTCCAATTGTCTTATCTTCTCATTAACACACACATAACTACACGTTCAAATGTAATTTATATGAAACGGAGTGGAATGTTAATCTAATTTTGAAACCAAGACATTGATAATGACACTTCATGGATCCTTATCATTCGTGATTTAGCGGATATTTGGTAATCGAGTTATTTGTTCGATTGGAATTTAGAAGTGTTGATACTGTATATTGATAGGGACCTATTCTCAATAGATTAAAAAAAATTACTAATTGAGCAACCCCAACAAAAACTAATCAAACACTTAAAGTAATTATATCAGTGTTTGAGAATTTGGAAAAAGTTTGCATGAAAAAAGTTCAACTCTCAAACACAATAAAAAAATTTCCAATAAATCTTTAAACATATCCTAGACTTATCGCGTTGGGAGTGGAAGATTGAGTGACGAAGGAATTTTTTTTTGAACGGGAAAAACTTTTTTTGGTTAATTTTTCATGGATTATCAATTTAATAAAGTTGAAACCCGGGACACAAAATGGAAGTATTTTGTTGCATCTGCATATAGACGGTTAGTGTACTAAAAAAAAAGAGGTATTAGTGACAAAAAAAGAGGTATTAGTGACCTTTTTTACTAGCATTAACGTTTGGATACTCAACCCGGTCGGGTGATATGTTTTGATGCAAAATGTTAAATGGGGTACCTCCAGTTACATTTACCCGTTGTTATGAAAAATAATTAACTGCCATTAATGTACAAAAGCTCAAGAAAACAAGACGTCACTAACGTTATATGGTAACTTATTATTATTAGAACTATTGTCACTACTATTATCTTTTTTTTGAAAGTAATTTATTATTACTGGAAGACATGGAATTTTTATAAAGTACATTATGCATTCATGTTCACATATCTAGATGACGAATTCGTAAAATATAAAAGGGAATGAGACTTTTCTATTATCCCAGTGCAAGGACTACTCACCATTCAATTTCAAAAAGCAACTTCACTGTCATTAACAAGAAATCGGGTCCTGCAAAAAGCTATTAACATAACATTAGAATATACAAGCAATTGGAATCCTGTTCAGTTCCAATTTATTGATGCTAAGGAAACTCAAAATAGTTGATAGCTAATTTATTGGCGCGGGTATTTTCTTGGAGAGGGCCAATTAAGATTTTAATAAAAGAACAAACCAAGAACTTGTCCTCATGGCATAAGAACATTCAAAAGTCCATTTACAACTCGTTTCCCAATAAAAATACCACACATCAACTGATAATTTTACACATCCAAATGACATTCTTGGTATTTGATAGCATAAATGAAAATGTGGTTTGGACCCCTTTTATGCAACAACTCAACACTAAATGATCTTCTAATATAGAGAAAAAAGAGATGGCAAAGGAACTATGCCAAAAATGAACAATCTATGCAGCAAATATATGGTAAAATCAGTACATTTGTACCATAAAATCAATTATAGTGAAGCAATGCACATCCTTCAGGACATCTTGGTGCAGTGAACTTGCTATTGATTTCAATACTATAATACCAACTCATCAAACTAACTTCCTGTGTATTTTACATGATCTCACTCAACATTCATGTAAGGAAATACCAAGCAAGTAAATTACTTAGTTCCTCAAATCAAGCATTAATTCCACACTAAAATAAGTATCAAACAGCTTGGATTTAATTTAAAACCAATGAAGAACGTAAACAAATCAAAGTGAAACTAGCTGAGCCAATAATGGAAAAAAGATCAGAGAAACAAAATAAATAAGCAGATACAAAATATTTAGATATGAAGTGTAATGTGGCCAATTTGAAGAAATGACTAGATAAGAGTAACAAAAAGCTTTGAATGGTAACATTATTAGTATGGAATTTTCTTACAAGGGATTGAAAGCTACCATGATAATTGCAGCAGAACAATTACAAAGCTACAAGAAAACAGGGAGAGATCCTAAGAGAGAGAAGACTACAAGAGAAAAGAGAGTTTCATCAATATTCTTCACATCCTCCTTCAGCACATCCTTTGTCTTTTTATCCTTTGGTTCCTTCACAAAATGCTCGTATTTGGCCCACAAGGCTATAAGTCCAGCCCACAAAGTCATATACCCATTAGTTATAACTATTTTATCCACATCAATTTTTATAGTTTCATTACATTACCTTCCCCTTAAAAATTGACCTTGTCCTCAAGGTCAGAAGTAAAGTAGTTATCCATCCATGAAAATTTGGAATGGAAATGGTTTTTATGCTGCCAATTGTGGGTTGAAAGCAAAACCTCATGATGATCAATGTGAATCTCATTACGCAGGAGAGTGAAAGAAAGAATCGGCTGTTTAGATAATGCTCGCTCCATTGCTATGACAACTGTGTTGATCTTAAAAAATTCAAGGGCCAATAAATTGGTATACAAACAAAAATTGAGACCCTCATAATGGAATATCAGACAAGGCATAAGAGTCCAAGCGATGTTCCACCACTATAGCAATCAAACCAAAACATATCAAATCCAAGATGGTGTCATTGTCAGTATGAATGCCAATATTGTTGATCATCTTAACCCATTTTGTACATGCAAAGGTGCCCATAAAATTGTCACCCATATCAACAACTTCAAGAAAAGCTTTGCCAAATACAACCATAACAGGCCCATAAAATTTAGAACAAGAAACCATGACATGAAAAGTCCAATAAAATGCCTATACGTAAAACCAATTTGACTATCAATATGGTGGGCTTAATAGTTAAACCATATATATTTTTACTCTGGCTAGTGGATATGGCCCCAAACTGTTGACTAAATAGCAAATATGAACAAGATGGATGATTCTGATAATTCCAAGATGATGTTGGTTCAAATCCATGTGGATGCCTATATATGGTCTAGTTTTGATGTTATAAAGCCTTGGCTGGCTCTTTTGTATATGTATATGTACTGTATAGTGGTTTATATATTTGACTACCTCATTGGAGGCTTGAACTGATTATGATATCAAATCATGAATTTGATAATGACATGTGATAACATGCATGTGTGTGTTTGTGAGAATGACGATGTAGATGAATTCATGTTCATGTCCGGGAATTGTTATAGCATAGTGACAATATTGAACTGTGTTTGGACTAGTACTATGAATGGATTTAAGCCTAAGAGATGGATATTGTTGAGTATGTGATGGAATATGCATGGTAGAATTGAACTTGGATGGATTAGTATGATGAATATATGAGAATGATGCTATATTAAGGAACTGAATATGTCAAAATGGGATCTGTGAGGTTCTGAAACCTCCAGATAGGTTTAATAGCTCATGTATGATGTTTAGAGTGTGTGAGAATTGGAATGGTCCAATTTGAATGTGAAACTAGGTTAAGTAGCTTGGTAATGGCATAAATTGGCCCATATACAATTACATGCATAACTATGTCATATTTGGAAATTTTAGGGAGTGGCTAGTTGTAACAGGTTATGAATAGAGTGTTTTAGCTTATGTCAAAGTTTGGTGGTGATTGGAGGTCATTTGGAGAATTTAAGGTGTGCAGAAGTTAGCCCAAAAACTAAAATTCTACATAATTCTGCAGGCTGGTGCTCTAGTAATCAATTACCAGAGGGGTCTTTTAAAATCCTACGTAGGCTCTTGCTGGTAATCGATTACGTAGATTGTGTAATCGACTACACACCTGTCAGAGCATCATAAATCCTTCATTTTGATTATGTAATGATGGGTCTTGGTTTTCCTAAGCCTAGGCTACATCATTAGGTACCTATAGTGTCCTATGAGGTCATCCTAAGTTGGATGAAAATTTATAGAAAAATTTTCCTCACAATATTTATTAGAATCCTTCACGTGAAGCAAGCCATTTTTAAGGGATTAAATTTAGAATACTTTTACTCTTTTTTTTTTAGGTAAACTTAGATGGTTACATAACTAACTTATGAACACTCATTGACTTTATTTGTTTGAGGAAAAATTAGAAATATTAAAATAAAGAGAAGGTTAATTAAAAGTGAAATAATGTATTTCATTTTTTTGTTTGTTTGGGTGAACGGAGGAAGGAGTGAACTATACAATGTGGACCTTTCCAAAAAAAAAATACAATGTGGAATCTATACTAAGAAAATTTCTATTTTCATTGGGAAGAAAAATGAAGTTTTTAATTGGAGTTTAAAAAATACATAATTTTCATATAATACTTTTGAAAAATAAAATACTAAATGTTAAATAGAAAATAATTTTATATAAATAAATAAATACAAGGAGATTGCTTTCCAATTTTTTATATATAACTTTAATTTTTTAATTAATCTTATTATCTCATTTATTTATTTATTTTACTCTTTCTTATACTCATCCAAACAAATGAAGATAACATTTTCCTTTTTTTCTTGTTTATTTATATTTCAAAACACAATTTTCTATCTTATTTGTAATTTTATGTTTTTCACACTATTATTTATTTATTTCTTATTCCTTTATATCATGTTTCCTTGTTTAATCTAGACATACTAGAGACGAGTGAGGAGTTGCATTGGGCAAATCCCATTTTATTATTTTTTATAAAAAAATATAATTTAAAAATTAATAAAATATAATATACTATTAATAAAAAAAGGAATGAACTTATTGTATTTTTATATTGAAATTAAGAGCCTAATTTGTTAAACTTCGGCCTGATTTTAATATTAATCCTGTTAGTTGATAAAAATTACATCTGTCTCCCACAAAATTTACAATTTTATGAATGAATTTTTCAAGACTTGATCCTATTTTACTTACTCATAATAACTATATGTTCAACCTGTAACACCCCTATTTTTATTTTTATATTAAAATTTTGAAGTAATTAGATTATGGTTCTTTAGAACTTTTTAATCTACGTATTATTTATGATTTTTTTTTGAATTTTTTGGAATTTTGGAATTTTTTTAATAAAATAATATTTTTTAAATAATTTTAAATTCATATAAGTGACTTAAATTAAAAATATTTACAAGAAAGTGAATTGAAATTATAAGAAAATTTTCTAAAATTCGTTTCAAGTAGACTTATCTAAAAATTATCGGTTTGAGAAAAATCTTGTTTTTTTCCAATCGTTAAAAAATTGGAAACGTATCAATAAATTTTTATTAACAGAAAATTTTAGATTTTTAAAATTTCAGCTTTATATTACTTATTATAAAATTAGTGAGGACTGATATAATATCGCTAAATTTCAAAAAGGACTCATTTTGAATATTTAAAATATACCGAGTAAAGGGTTACTATTTGACTTAATAATTTTACCGACAATTACTATGCAAAACACTGTGCATGTGTGAAATTTTCAAAAGGTGCACAGTAACCTGGAATAAAAAATTCAAAAATACATAGTACTTTTATATTAAAATAATAGAATGCATAGTAAATTTTTTTCCTATAAATACCGAAGGATTTCTTCTTTAGAATTCACAATTTCAGATTAAGTTTTCTTAATATAGTAGTGCTAGTGAGATAGTGGTGGAAGTGAGAGGGAGAAGAAAAGTTTTTGGAGAGAAGGTTTTGCCAAAATCCTAAGGTAAGAATACTTCTCTTTTATATTTTTTGGGTTATTTTCATATCGTTTTTAGAAATCTGTTATTATACTGGAAATAATATTATTTTAAGTTACTATTCTGCATAGTAAACACTATTTTAATAGTAAATTACTATTTCAATAGTAAATTACTATTTACTGTTACTATTTACCGTTACTATTCACAATTTACTATTTACCATTACTATTCATGATTTACTATTTACTATTTACCGTTACTATTCACGATTTACTATTTACCGTTACTATTCACGTTTTACTATTTACTGTTACTATTCACGATTCACTATTCACTATTCACTATTCAAAATTTACCATTTCTGTTTTAAGTATTAATCTTAATTTTCGTCTTATGCTTATACTGAAATAAGATTGGTATTAATATTTCTAGAAATCGGAGGCGCAAAGCAAATCTCTTTTTGGTAACAACTCAAGGTAAGGGGGAGTGAGATAAGAGTATTGATCCGGTCCTAACACCGGCCCCCAAGAGCATGGCTTTAATGCTTTGCCAGGTCAGCATTTTGAATAAAGAGAAGTACGCTTCAAATACATTACGATTACTTCTATACGGAGTGCATACCGCCAGGGCAAGTAACTCCGCCAAGGCATGTTACTCCGCCAAGAAACGTAACTCCGCCAAGGCATGCTACTCCGCCAAGGCGCCTTACTCCGCCAAGGTATGTTACTCCGCCAAGGAACGTAACTCCGCCAAAATTTGTTACTCCGCCAAGGTGGAAAATATTGAATATCTTATACACATGCATGAAATGTTCCCAATGCATATTACTCCGCCAAGCCATAGGCTCAATACTGGCGGAATATTGAATTTCCCATACTGCGTAGCGAGCCCATACTCACAACCTCGGCACGAGATTGACTCTGTCTTGAGAGGTTAATAATGGGAATCACGCTGTCACGCATAAAGGGGAATAACAATAAAATAATAAAGCATTGACGCTTTCCAGACAAGTGGAGATACCTACTACAATAATGGTGCTTGTAAACGGCGCAGGGACCCACCACCTTTTCAGCATTATGCCTGAAAACAAGGAACGGATCCTACCAATAATGGAGCACCAGTAACAGGTATATAAACCTCTATCAAAAAGGTATAAGGGATCCCCCAATTCTGAACCTTACACTCTCTTACTTGCATAATTCTCTGAGATTTGCTTTCTAAGTCTTTAAGTATTCTGAAATACTGACTTGAGCGTCGGAGAACGATTGCAGGTACCACCCCAATCGGGTCAAGACAAAGAAGATCCCGTCAGGCGGACTGCACACCGCCCGCGCATATTGCACTCCGCCTCAACATACAAAGACACTCCGTATCTGTACATTTACGCATATTGCTTTGTATCAGATTGACATTTTATATACATTTTGAGTTGTTCTACAAACATATTTCTACGCCCCCCGTATAGAACAGTTCAAGTATAATATGAAAAGACATAAGAATAATGGGAGGAGTCCCCTACTCCTTTTAAATTTAATAATATTATTATTTTAAAATATTAACTTTTTAACTTAACATTTTTAATAAATTTTAAATTAAATATCCGGTTTAACTAACTCTAACATACCTATGCAAGGATTTGGACCATTATGACCCATATGGACTGAACTATACCTATGCAAGGACTGGATTATATGGACTTACATAGGCCTATACGAGGAATTGACCAAAAGGACTCAAATTGACTATATTAATAACCATTAAACTTTGAATTATAATATTTATAAATAATGCTTTGTTGACTTGATTTTGATTGATATTTAATTGTGATTAATAATATTTGATGTGATTGATGATATTTAGTTATAATTGATAATGCTTGATTTTGATTGATGATTTTGTGACGTGGAGTTTGAGCATATAGCGAGCATGACGGAAAGTTAAATTCAGTAAGAATTTTCTTACCTTACTCTTTAAATTTTTACTTTAAATCTTCTCTTCTTAGAAATTATTTTTATTAACTTTATTTTTAATATTTAGAATAAAAAAATTAGTATTTATTTTAGAAAGAAAACATTTTATGAGAATTAATTAATTAAATCTTGAGTTAAAGAAAAATTTTGTAATTTTAAGTATTTTTGGTTAATAATTATTCTCTTTTAATAAAACAAAATTTTTTAAAAGAAAATTATTTTATTTTTTTCCAACTTAATAACTAAAGATATTTGGAAATAATTGAGATTCCTAAATTTGATTTTGTTAAGATTTAATTTGAGAAAGATTATGTAAAGTTTTATATGAGAAAGTTTTTAGATATTTAAGGCTTAGAAACTCAATTTCAGTGAGATTTGAAAACTGTACCAAATTTATTTCTGTGGGACAGAAATTCAGAGAATTGAGAAAATATACAGTTTATTGAAATGATATTGTAAACCTTTAAGGGATTTAATAATTGAGTTTCTAAAAGCCTTAACCAACTAAATACGCGAGTAGTTCATGCATCATGAATCATTAAAGTGAAATAAAATGATATTGTCTAGGGACGGATTATAGAAACCGAGGATACATTAGAGGAGGCTTAATTACGAGCCTTGGGATGAGAGGGTGTGAAAGGGTGCTTCAGGGGACCTGGGGTAGCTCCCTAGTGTCGGGTACTTTCACAATAAAAACTTTCTCAATCTGACTAGTCTCTAAGTGTTTCTATGCCAGTTGAGCTGTTCATATTATTATTATCCGGACTTATGGAACAGTGTAAACTCCTGGTTAGCCCAGTGCAAATTAAAATTTAAGGGCCCACATATATAGGTAAGTTATGATGAAGATATTGCATACATTCATGCATTCATAATTGATTGTGTATGTGATTGTGATTGATATTATTATGTATTGGTTTGTGAAAACCCTTTGTTGTTTATGTCTTAATCAATAATATTATATTCTGTTTCTCACTCCTTTCTCCGTGTCTTTGTTTCGTATATTCTAAATTGATGGTTCAGAGGGAAGGATCGAAGAATTTCGGCAGTAGATATAGCACGTTCTAGAAAGGGAGCTCGGTATGAATACCGTGGTCCAATGAATAAATAATGTTAATAAGTAACTGCTTCTGGGCCATGGAGTTTCCTCTCTTTCTTATAATGTTTAATGTTTATTTTCTTCGGATGAATGTACAAATACTTTATAAAGTTTTAATAATATATGAGGTATTTCAGAAATAATGTATATAATTTATTCCGATAGTTTCTCTTTAACAATCATATCTTTAAAAAAAAATTATGAATTTTTCTAGAATTTATTAAGGTGTAACAGAGGGTGTTACACAACCTTCCCTAGATACAAAATACAATACATAGGTATTAAATTTTGAAAGGTAATCACATTTCAACATAACATGAGGAATTTTGTAGTGAGAAAAAGGAACCTGGGTTTACATTCAAATCACCTTCATACATAGTTAGGACGTATGTAAATTAATTTTCTAAAGCAAAATATAACATTTTACCCAAGGATACAAAATCAGAGGTTGGAGACAAGGCCTGGACATATAGACACCCAGGGTGGCGCCACTATTAGAGGAAAGTGATAACTACCATCTACAAACATAAAGTGGGCGTAGGAACGCCCACCTTGGCGTGGTTGCACGCAAACAGAGAAGCCATGGCATGGAGACCAGTGTGGGTACGTTTATAGCTAGCGTATGCACACCCATATGTTGGAGACAAGGGTTAAGGTACATGAAACCAGGAGAGTTTTTGGCGTAGGGACGCCCACCGAACGTGGAAATGCGCGCCTAAGGGAACAATGGTCATGACACAATATATTCCACGTGATTTGGGCGTAGGAAAAGGTTGTATGGGTGTTGGCACGCCAAGGGACAAGGGGGAGTAGGCCAAGATTTTTAGAATGTACAACGAGGCACCAACACCCCAGCGTATAAACGTTGGGCCAATGTATAAACACCTGATCAATGAGACACTCAAGCGTAGGAGACATCTAAGGACCAACCAAACCAGCGTTAGAACGCTGCAATGGGCGCTGGTACGCACGCGCATGGAGCAAAGACACAAAGTCTGGGCGTTGACACACCTAAATTGGCATATGTATGCCCATGACGGATGTTGCAATTTCAGAAATTGCAAAATGGTTCCTGCACATAATTTGCCAATTTCTAGGGGTCCTAATTCACTCGTTTCAAGTCTGATTTTCACAATTTTACAGATTGCATGTTTTCAACATTTCGAATCTGTTGGCGAAGTCTGTTTGCCAAAATTTCAAGGTATGAACAAGATATGAAATACTACATGTTTGGGTCACTATATCTACAACAAAAGGTACCAACTTGGTCCAATGCAATACAACCCTCTAAATAAACCTGTGCACGAACTTATAATACATATCCAGACCTATTAAGGTGAATTAGGGAATTCAATTCCCGCAAACGTAGGATCCAGCACCTCAAGTTCCTCTAATCTACCCTATAGCTGAGAGATATCATATTTGCTGTCAATCAATTATAAGCACAACCATATGGACCAATTACATCATGCCTACCCTTAGGATTTGAACTAAACATTTATCATTAACTATCTATGCGTTAAGGTTCACATTCTACCTATTTCATAATTCAACAAATGTATTATATTTTTATACAATTTCAATAATTACACAACCTTTCCATGTCATGCATAGATACACAACAGTGATACTTATATGGCTCCTTACCCAATCAACAACATCACAAGTTATTATGCTAAGGCCATCAGTAATTCAAGCAAATCCAATCAAAATGCAAGACCTTTTTCTCATGGCTATGAAGCTCAGGCATGTTAACGCTCAATGCCAATTTCTCATGAATTACAACTTATCATAGCATACTTCAACATCATCTTTTCTTTGAGTTCATAACAATCCATAAGGGTCCACTCACAATGCAAAATTTGTCCAATCATAACTATACACCTATATCATGCAGTAACATTTTATCATAGATGGCTTCGTGCCAATGTCATCATCAATTTATATCTTTTAACACCGACATTCTAAATCCTAGTAACATTTACATACAACATCGTTCAAATTATATACACCAACCTGCTTATATGATTCAGATTTCACTGATCTCAATATATATATTTATGTGTATCTCAACACCCAATTCATCATAGTTATATTTTGTGGTATCAATTACAACCAACATTCAACTAAACATGATTCAAGCCAATGGTCTATATTATCAAAGAACATATACTAACATCATAATCTATGCATAACCAGCAAAACATCCATCAATACACACACACTGTACTATACCCAACTATATACTTGTATATCTACAACTTGCATCCATTATGGTTGAGCAATACATTCCCGTCTCTGGATCTTCAATTGATCCCATGCATATTTATTGAAATGTCCATAGTTTAAAGGGGTGAGTACTAATCCAATAATAAATAACTATTTAATACACAATAACTATTGTCCTTTCCTCATCGCCAAATAAACGTCAAAACATCACATCACTAAATACAATAAACATGATATCTACACAAATTCAAACACATCCATCCTTAATGATATAAGCACCAAGGCTTTTAAGGTCAAATCATGCATCTTAGTAAATTCCATACAAGCATCCATCAACTACACATAACTATAGCTACTCACCAATGCAATATATGCATGCCATGGCCTTTGAAATTTTTTCTTTAGTTTGTGCATAAAAACAATGAATGCGGATTCGCCTTAACAATAGAGAGCAAGTGCTAGGATAACCTACTCAGTGAACCATAACACTATAATCGAGGGGTATCTGGATAACCACACAGTGAACCATATCACTATAAGCGGTGGTACCCGAGGACTAACAGTGAACCATAGCACTATAAGTGGTAGCCTAAAAAACAACTGCTATAGACTGCACAATGAACTATAGCACTATAACGTGACAACCTTATCAGTAAACCTTAGTGCTAAAAATGCATATGATGTCATGAAATACAATCAATGCATAGGATACGAACCATATCATATAAGTAATATTAATTCTGACATCATAGCCTACTCGTCTAAACCATTCCACATTATCAATTCACCAAACATCATCATCCATCACAATTTGACACAAGGCCTAATAAGTATCTCACTATTTTAATTTACAACATGACAATAACCCACATTATCATGACATATAACATGCCACTAGGGCCATTTATCATCTATATATCATTTAACATTCCTCCCTTTCAATAACAACACGAAACTAATTAATGAAATCAATGAGTATTATGCTACTTTCAAACTATACATACATCACAAGCGACTTTAACAAATATCATAATCCTACCACACATTTGGTTATATACTTACATATAAGAGCCAATATATCCAGCATGCGCTATGAATACAACACACAATTAGTCACACCACATATATACATTTATACAAATGTGCCATCAAGCGTAATTCAATGTTAACCACAAATGAGTACCAGACTAATCCTATCACATATATCTTTTAACTAAAGCATAACATTTGGATAGCAACCAATTAAACTATAGAATATTCTTTCATCACCAAATATGAATCGTGAACGTATGTAACTACATAAACAATAAAATCTTAGTCAAACCCATGATCCTGAAATTGAATCCCTATTCATTATTCGACTAGTATTTGCCCTCAGTACGTTAAACGTACCTGAACCGACTAGCTTCTTGATTTTCACTTCCGCTCCACAATCCAGCAACCACGAAATTCCATAATCAAATAACGTACAAGTCTTTACTCCGATTAATTTTTGGGCTGTGATATAGCTTAGGAAAAATTCCTAAAAAAATGTAAGTTAAGTATTTTTTTTAACGTCTCATACATCACTCTTGCCATGTCTTGACACTTAATTCAGAAATCCATCACAGTTCTGAGGTAGGACAACTTACCGAAATATGGCTTCATACTCCGATAACCCTCTGATATGCCTTTGACACTCTGAACGTCAATTTTGGGTCTATGAAACCACTCCGCATCTATTATTCAACAACAATTACATGAGAATTCAGCATTTGCATAAGGTGGGTACGTGTCAAACCATGGCCGTAAGTAGCAATAAGAAGGGAACACCATTTTTCTCGCCTTTCAAACTTCAGTTGACAAGGTTCACACTTCACAAAGCTTCCATAGGCCATTAATAATGGTTCACGGTCTAAAACTAAAAGAGGAAGGAAACCCAATTATCATTGCATGCATGTAAAGCAACCAAGAAAGAAAAGGAAGAGAGAAGAAAAATCTACATGCATCTACCTTGCTTTCATGAGTGGAATTGAAGGGTTGAACCTTTAAAGTGGGAACACGGTGGGGATGATGGTGAATTTGGGGAAGAAGGAGAATGACACCCACGGTAGTGAGGGAAAAAAAAAGCTCGTGAGAAGTGTGAAAAGTATACGAATGGAAGAGGAAGCAAGGCAATGAAGAATAGAAAAATGTGAAAGGAAAATTAAAGGAAGAAAAGAAATAAAGGAAAAGAAGTTAAAGGAATTTAAAAGAATTTAGAAAATAAAATAGTGTAATTGAAATGGTTTAATTAAATTTTAATCTAAGTGGAGCAATTATTAAATTTCCAATTCCCTAATTTAATTTCTAGGTCCTAATTATCAAATTTCCCAATTAATAGGAATTAGAATGAATTTTAGAAATTAAGTTACAATTATTTAATTTAGTAACCAAACTGAATAAAATTTGTAGTCATAAAATTTAATTTACTCTCATTTAACAGAAATTGGATTTTTTTCTCAAATTTTAAAATTTAGGATGTTACATAATTAATAAAATATTTTGAAAAATTATATATATACTCATTATCATTTTAAAAAATAAAAATAAAAAAGTATCAAGAAGGTGGTGATGAGATTTTTTGGATCCATTGAAACAACAGTAAAGGGATGGAAAATAGTTGTGGAGTATTTGAATTCAATTTTCAATACTTTATGTTTATGTCAAATATCAATTATGTACACATTCTTAGATAAGATTACGTAACTCCAGTTTCGGTTTAAACAATTTTAATTAAAAATATTTAATTCAATCGTAAAATCATATTTTAATTTGGTATGAATTATTTGAATAGAATTTGAAATTCATTATAATTTGATCTAAAATAGAATTAATTTGAATTACATTGAATTATTAAATTATGATATTTGTATTTTATATAATTAGAAGAAATAAATAAAATTATTTCATATTCAAAACATAAATTTCCTGTAACAAAATCACACAACACGACGATTTTAAATTGATCACTAATACTATATGAAACTACTAAAATAACAAGATATAACTTTCATAGAACATAATGATAAGACATATTACTTTTGGAGTAAAATATTTAAGAAATTAAGAATAATTAAGTATTGTAAATTTACGAACAATTAAATAATTAAACAATTATGAATTGAAATTTAGATTTATTTTATAGATAAAATTATAAACATGCATATAAGGTTTAATGTTAATTAAATATGAATTGTCCAATAAAAAATTATTTCTGCAATTTTTCAATTTTTGATTTGTTTGAATTTTTCAGTTTTACACTAAATTAAATCAAATTATGACCATTCTCAATATATTTGACTTGTTTAAATGTTTGAGAATATGTAGACCTTTTACTCCATCTTTTATTTTATTTTATCTTCAACCAATTTAAAAATACATTAAACATAAAATATGAATATACAACCGAGACTAATTCTCTTAATCTGGTATGTTTGCTTAACCAGAGGTAAAATTTATTCATACCAAGAACATTGCCACTTGAATTAAACTTGATGTATTACATGCATCACTTTAATCAAGCATTCCTGATTTACATATATACACACAACGGATCTAAGAAATTTGAGTAGTGGGGTAAATTAGTCTATCTGTAGTAGTTTATACGAGAAAAACTAATAATTTGTGGGACAAAACTAAAATAATTAAATTCAAATAACACTATCATCAAATTAATATTAAAAGTAAATCAATTAAATAGGGGCATTAGCCGTCGTATTACACTACATGGGTTCACCCCTGCATATCCTTATGTAATTTGTAATATATTCTTAAAAAATACTATTCAAATGATATTTTAGGTTATGTTTACTAACAACATGAGTAGTGGTTTAAGCTGGCTTATATGTTATTTTATACTAGCTTAAAAGTTTGATAAATAAAATATCTTGTTTGATAAATTAGCTTATTTTAATAACTTGTACGTTTTTTGAAAAGATACTTAAAGTAGTGTTTGAGCTTATAAGGTCTGACTTTATTTTATTTTTTCTATTTTTTAAAATAAAATCACTCATCTATTTTAAAAATATATACATCTTTTATGTCATTTTATCGTCAACAACTAATTTTACTAAACCTTAAACCCTAAATTTATCAGTTGTTTTCAGTTACCAACTTTGAGTTTTTAATCAACTTATTATAGCCAACCTAACCTTTAATATTTCAGCTAACTTGTCAACTGAATTTACTAACCACACCCTTAATATTTAAATTAAAAACTCTTTGTAAAATATACTACTATTATCACTGTCACCATCACTACTATGATTACTAATAGCTTATTTTACCGACAAATAACATAAAAAACTTAATTAAACAACTACAGAACGAGTATAAATTGTAAGTATTCAATTTTGTTAAGTTGGATTAATTTTAGTATTTTAAAATATTTTATTTACTAAATTTGATTTTACAAATATTTTACTTAATGATATAATTTTGTAAATCATATATTCGCATAGTCTTGAATTAAAATTTTCGTTAGATGGTTAAACCATATAAAAAATATTTATTTTAACAATAATGATATTAGCAAATTAGAATTTATTAAACCTTTTTATTTAACTAAATATCAAATTTTAAAAATGGAATAGAAAATAATATTTGATATGAAATGGTCTGAATTTTATTTATTTGACATTGAAATTACAATTTTTAAATATTTTTCTATTAAATATTGGTATGAATTCAAAAATATATATTGCAAATTAATTATTTACAGGTGAGGTAAATACGAAGTTTAAATAAGTGAATATCATTGAACCAAAAAATATAAATTAAACTTTGATATTTTTATTTTTCTACCCTTTAAATACTAACTTAGTATAATTCAATAAATACTTTTATATTAAAATTTTCAGATATTGAGAAAATATAAAAGTAATTATTGTTTATATTTATAACACAATTAAAAAAATTATTTTTTGATAAAATATGATAAATATATTTAATACCATAATATTTTAAATAATTTTATTTGATATGTAATATACAAATAAATATATTATTATTAGTTTAATAATTCATCATGAATATTATGTATGAAAATTTAAAATTATGTTAAAAGATAATTATAAATAATAAATTTAATATTACTCATATTGTGTAGGGATAAAAATCTACTTATTAATATTTGTGTAATAACCACATTCAATATACATTTTAACCCGAAATAAAGCTAATGAATCAATGTGGGTTGATCCAAACAGGGTAGGTGACTTGGTTCCCTAATCTGAGACCTTTGTAAACGAAAAATCCTATTAGGGGAGAGAGTCTCACCAATTTAGTGTACTACTGATCTCCAATTTTAAATTAGTCAATTTGAAATGTTGGATCAACGAAGAATAAACCCTAAAAAATAACCCTGTTTAATTTACCTAGAGCATATACATATTTAGGTACATGAAACATTGTAAGCTTCAACCAATTGGGATGCTACATCTTGAAGGTTTAGGGTCAAGTTATATTGGATTAGCTCACAAAGTTGTATTAATATTGAAAGGTATTAATGTAATTTTTTTTAATTTTGTTACATATATCTAAGAAAAATATATAGTTTAAGTTTTGATAATTTTTTATGATGCTTTTTTAATTTTGAACCTATTTACTTTGTAATTATGTAATTTCTTTTTAAAAAATAAAAAAGCATATGAATAGTGTATATAAGTTTATGGTTCGATATGGGTCAGCTTTGAACATCTAGTTTAAAAGTTTATTTTTTTTCTTAGACTTTTTTTTAGTCTAACGCTTAAGAACCTAAAATTCGATACAGACTAGATCAAGCTGGATTGTCTGTACTGTATGAATAATGTGATGTGATAAAAAAAATATAAAAGGTATTGAATTAACGAATACGTGAGAAAATGAAGTATAAAAGAAAAATTGTTATTAATTTAATTAGGTATCTTGACATGCATAAAGGCTCATTAATGTAAATTTGACCATAAATCTTATTAAAATAAATCAAAAGAATTTACTTAAATACGTTAGACTAAGAATATAAATATTGAGATAAAACTAGGTGAGGTTGTGAGAGTCAGTGAACTTTTCCAAATGCACATGCTAGTGATATGTAAATTATTAGTTAAGAGTATCAGACAAAGGACCAGTCACTATTACATTAGATCTAGAAATACAGGTTGTTGTTAACGGATGCATGGGATAAAATCTTAGGTGAAAAATAGGCACTTTTCTGTCTTTATTTCTAATTTCAAAACTATCACTTTGTTTTCTGCGTTTAATTATAGAGGAAATAATAAACACATAAAAGGTGAAGTTTTTAAATTTTCTGCACAAATTGTTTAAAACTGCAACAACGTAACCATTTTATGATTAAAAATAAAATTTAAATGTAAAAATCTGAATAATTTTCTCCCACCAATTACTAAAAGTACAAATCGGAAGCCGCCGAAACAGAATAAATTACTTAACAGTGAAAAATTAATATTAATTTTTAAATTTTTTATTTTTATAATTTCGTTTCCTTAACTACATACAAAATTACCTATAAAACGGACACTAATTAACTTGTTTTCCGAAATCTAACTAAGAAGCATCGAGTAATTCGCTATATTAAAAAATGTGCAAAGAACTGCAAGATGTTATAATTCTGCACTGTTTCTAAAACTACAAAACGAAAGCACTTGAATCTCAAGTCTAATTAACTCTCACAACAAGCCATGTTCTCTTAATGGGGTGGGGGAATATATATATTTATATATGGGTTGTGTGCTGTGTTTGATCACCCTATAGCTAGCTAACTGAATATCTCTAACTGCATCCCTATGTAAATTGACTACATGCACATAATGCCTACATTAATTCTAAGATACAGCATATGATGAAGAGGATTTAGTTTAGGATCTGTAATGATGAGAAAGGTAGAATTAGCAAATGCCAGGCATGTTGTTCCAGCAGGTTCCAAGAGTCCAAGCAAATTCTTGATCGGTGGGGCCAGGTGGTGGTAGAGCATCAGGTTGAGTTTCGAGTCCCAATGACTGACTTTCCCCTCTACGGTACCACTCAGGCATTGGCATTTCTGAGGGGAAATGGTTCAACAAGCTAAACAAGTCATCATCCATCGAATTCATCTCTTCCAACGGATCCTCATCACCAATCACTTTCTTCCCTATATATATATATGCAATACTCACTTAATCATCATATATCCAACCATGCAAAATTAAGTCAAAACAAACTTGGAAATTATGCATAAGGGTCATCATAAATTATTAAATTATATTTAACTAATAAAAGATGTAAGAGCCATTTAGATTCGGAGAAACTATATTTTCACCATGTTATTTTTTATTTCCTAAAGTTTGTATGGCAAACAGGAAAAACATTCATGTGTTCTATACAAAACTGAAAAACAGAAGTATAAGAGTAAAATATTTTAATGATGACTCGTGATTCTTTTTCATTGCAAGGGGTAAAGTAAAGGAATTAGTCACATTTATCAACCACGAGAAGAGTGAAAGAGTTTCACCTTTTGACAATTGAAATGAGCTAACATCATCTCTCGGAGTTTCATCAGTACTAGTGTTGTCACTGTTCTTCATGGCTGACACCACAGGCGCATTGCCCACCTCCTCCATGTTTTTCCTTTTGTGAGACAATTTCCCACTTAAGTTTGTGTCCTCATTACTAGTACTCTTGGTCTTGTCATTGTGAGAAAGACCTTGAGCTTCCATCACGAGAGCATCCAAAAGGCCACTGTTTCCTTGAGGAAATAATGGTGCAACTTCATAGTAGTCATTAGTATTATTATTATTATTAGCAATGCTTGAAGCACCCATCAAACCATCAACACCACTAGCATAGGATGAATCAGGGGTTGCTGGTGTTTGGCTTGATGATATCTCATTATTTGATCCTGGCACTATTGGAATAGCTTCATAGGGAGATCCTCCTGGTATGAAGCCATGATGACCAAAGCTTTGGTGATCAAGCGAATCAGTTCCAGCAGAAAAACTTTGAGGAGCAAAACTCTGGTTGAAAAGGGTGGAAGATGAGGATCCATATGGAGAAGCAGAGTTATTTTCATTGGGAAACTTGAACTGATGCTGATGCTGGCTTGTGTTGTAAGAATGAGCAGGTTGGTTTTGGAGAGAGTTTATTGCAAAATGGTTTTGATTATTAGGGTCATTGATGAGCTTCTTGGGGTAACAAGAAGATAGGAGCAAGAAAAATGATGATGAAGAAGAATTGGAGTTGGAGAATGGTGGTTGTTTCAAGTGTTGGTGTTGTTGCTGCTGCTGCTGTAAATGGTATGCAGTTCCTTCAGCATGGACTTCAGGTGGATAAAGGGGTAACCCTGCTCTCTGGCGCCTTTTCATTCTGGTGTTCCAAAAGTTCTTTATTTCATTGTCAGTCCTACCAGGTAACTGAAAGCAGAAACATGTTAAGGATGGTGAGAGAAACAAGTCATGGCAACCAAATCACATAAAAGCATAAAGTTTATCTTTTAGCCTGGAGAGAAAACTTTGAGAAAGGTGGGTCCTCAGCAAAGTACAGTGATGTAAAACAAAAAAACAAAGATGGCAATTTGGTATTGGGACAAAAATACTGAGGTCACCTCATAGAAAATCCAAAATAGTACAATGTGCACAAACCTAGAAAATTAAAAACCAAAAGGCAAAACCGGGGCAAAAAGAAACTCGATCGATGGAAATTTTAGTTTTAATTTTATAATTGATTGATTGATTACAACATCATCAAATAAAATTTAGAAGTATCTCAAAAAAATATGTTTGATTAATATCGATTAATAGATGATTCAAATGGTGAAATTCAGTTTTTTAATTAAATAGATTATCTTATTTTATGTCAAAAACTTTAAACCTGTGTATTTAATACTTTGTTAATAAAATTGGACCGCATTAAAGCATGTAGAAAATGTACCAAAAACAGATAAACTCAAAAGAGAAGGAAGAGAAATGGATTTCAATTCCTTCCGCTTCTTTGTTTCTTGTTCTTCACAGTGGTTGCATAACACTAAAATCAAACATACCAAATCAAGATTCAGATTCATATCCGGAAACCAAAAATGCAAAAAAGGAAAACAGAAAGCCAGAATCATAAAACACAAACATGATCATCTCAACAGCGACAGTGAGAAATGATCCAGCCCCAGGAGACAACACAACACCATTACATCACAGATGGAACAAACCAATGGAAATTCAGTTTCGAAACTTGCACTAAAAGCCACAAGCAGAGGAAACACACAGCAGAGAATTAATTAATAATGACATGAACACATACCACAAGGAATATTAATAAGCATTGTTGTTTTCACAATTATTTTATATATGTGATCGATCCTTTTACTATTATTACTATATAAATACTTTTTCCTTTGTTCTTGGTGATTTTAATTGTATGAATACCTGTGACGCCATGCGAGCCCATTTGTTTCCGATTTTAGCATGAAGGTCGATGATGATTTGTTCTTCTTCATGAGAGAATGCACCTTTCTTCAAATTAGGCCTAAGATGATTGGCCCATCTAAGTCTACAACTTTTGCCACACCTTGATAACCCAGAATTCTTCTGAACAGAGTTCCAATTCCCTTCACCGAACTTGTTAACGTACTCCACCAGGATCGCATCTTCTGCAGGGGTCCATGGCCCCTTCTTCAAGCTACCACCTCTCACCTCACCTTCATCATTGTTGTTGGCGTCAGCTTCATCGTTGTTGTTGTTGGACAGTGTTCTCGCCATGATTAACTAATTCGAAGACGAAAAGTGAAAAAGAAGCTAACTTTTTCCTCTACTGGTCTCGGGGACACAAAATGCGAGGTGGGGTGTGTGGGGGGTGTGCTATTTGAGAAAGGTGTTGTGATTGTCTCTGTGGTACGAGAATGAAATATTTGTTATTTAATAATAATGAATTAATGGATGTTGAATGTGTGTTGTTCTCTCTCCTCTCAGGGGTAGAGAGAGAGAGAGAGAGAGAGAGATGAAGAAGAGACAGAGAGATGGAAAGGGAACAAATACAAAGCCCTTGTCTTCTCTTTGCTTCTCTTTCTGTTTTGGTGTTCAGACAAAGACAGTGGATTTTAAGGGAAAGAAGAAACTCTGAGATGGAGAGAGAAGTGTGTGTGGGGCCAAAGCCTTGTTGGAGGGGTTAATTTGGTGATTTAGAGAGAAAATTAAAAAAATAATGAAGAAAAGGAGAGAGGGTGATGTGTATGTAATTAGAGGTGTGAGCTACCATTTCGGAGCGAGTTGCATGCCCAATGCTACGTCCATAGACGCGTTTATCATCTTCACTTTTTCCTCACTACCTCTTGTGTTTTCTTGGGTTCATATGTCCACTTCAAGTTTAACCCGACAAAAAATTATTTTTTTATACATCTTATTCGGTTTGAATCAAACATGATTATTATGAGTCGTAAAATTCTTTCTACCAAAATTAATAGTATAATATTTTATAATACTCAAAATTGAAATCATAGATTAAGTTAAAACAGTCTATTCTCAATTAATTTACTCGGTAGGTGGCTCGAGAATATTCTCAATAATTTTTTATTGAGAAGTAATACATATTATATATGTATTTTGTTTGTTTTCATATAATTTGAATTGAAATTCTAGTTACAACACTTTTTATCATTTTTTTGGTTTTTTCTATAAAATTACAGAAAATATTTTTAAAAAAACATATATGAAGGATGTATTTTACTCATTTAAGAATACAGGAGAAACAAGAAGAATAATATATATGTGTAATAAGAGTTAAATATACATTGTTGGTATAAAAAATTTTACATTTTCAAACCATTAGAATTTCATAATATACAACTAAGCTAGAGAAATAGGAAATGAAAGATGAAATTTTATTAAAAGAAGAAAAATACAAAGTAAGCATGGTGTTTAATGAATGTAAAATAGGAAGATAAAATTATTTTTATTAAGATTTAAATGTATTTACATTTCTTGTTATTTGAATTTGAAATCACATGTAAAGCGTTATGAGTATTTTTATAAGTGTTATAGAGTCTTAGACATGCTCGACTCAAGTGAATTGTGACTTAACTCGTGTGTATATATTATTGGAAAAGTTTTTTAAAATATTGAAGAAAGACGTGTTTTCTGTATTTAAGAGGCTACACAGAGAGTAATAAGAATATAGATATAATAAAATTATCTGATAAAAATATAAAAGAATAACGCTCTCTGAAACCGCATTTTGGTGGACGTTAGACCCATTAATTATAAAAAGAAGAAGAAGAACCGCATTTTAAGGAAGTTTTGGTGTTTTTTTATAAGAGAGATAGCATATAAATAAAATAAGACACCATGAAATGGAGGATGTGGCAAGTATTTTGTTTGTGGTAAATAGAAAAGATAGGAAAAAAAGGTGTCGAATGAATGTAAGAGAGAAAATAATATAATATGCTTGAGTATATAATCACGCTTTAGGTAACAATTATTTTTATATAAAATGTGAGAACTTTGTTGATGCATGACTTATAAATACCTCTATAAATGTTCATCAAACCTCGTCTATAAAACATATTAAACTTTTCTCTTCCGGTTAGCTTGAAAATTAAAAACATTTTGGTTTCTATGGGATTTGAACTTGACACCTTTAAATGATAAAAGAATATGTTTTACCACTAGGCCACTATATACAATTATAATAAGATAATGATTATTTATTTATAAAACATACATCCTACTTAATTATATTATTGATAATATACTTATGAAATTACAAAATTCTAATTTGATTTAATTTAATTTTTAATAATATGTTTTAATAAAATATATTTAAAATATTTAATTATGATTATTATTAACATATTATCAAATATATTTTTAAATAAATGATATAATATATTATTAATATATATTACTGAATATATTTTTATATTATTATTAATAATATATATTATTTTTAATGATATATTAAAATATATATTCTAAAAAAGACTTATTATTACTAAATATTTTAAAATGTATTATTAAATGCATTTAATTTAATAATATTAAATATATTGCTTTATAGTTTCAAATATTAACTATATTATTAAAATATATTTTTTAAATATTTTATTAAAAATACTTTTAAGATATATTATAAACTAATATATTTAAATATTATTAAATATCATGTTAATAATAATATATATTAATATTATATATAGTATAATTTATTTGATAATACATTTTTAATAATAAATATTATTAAATATTTTAAAATTTACTGTTAAAAATGTTATATTAATATTTAGTAATTTTTATGATAAGGATTTTACTAATAATATATTTAATAAATTTATTTATTATAACTAATAATATTATACATATAATTAAGTTAAATGTATGTTTTTATAAATAAGTAATCATTATCTTGTTATAATGGTATATTGTGGCCTAGTTGTAAAGCATATTCTTTTGTCTTTTAAAGGTGCTAAGTTCAAGTCTCATGGAGACTAAAATGTTTTTAATTTTCAAGCTAATCACTCGGCCTATTAATTTATGACACGCGTATTTTTTCTAAAAAAATTTAATTAGGTGTGTTTAATTTTGTGGATAGCATTTGACATTAGTCATAATTTCAGCATACCATTAATTTTCTATAAATATTTATGAAACGCTTTAAAAAAATTACAAGTGTTATAAGTATTTCTATAGGTGTTTAAAGAGCCTTAGACATGTTCGAACTCAAGTGGGCTTTGTGACTTAACTCGTGTGTGTAAATACATATATTATTGAAAAGGTTTTTAAAAATATTGAAGAAATACGTGTTCTCTACATTTAAGAGGCTACACAGGGAGTAATAAAACATATAGATATAATAAAATTATCTAATAAAAATATAAAAGAATAACACTCTCTGAAACCGCATTTTGGTGGACGTTAGTCCCATTGATTATAAAAAAAAAAAAAGAAACCGCATTTTGAGGAAGTTTTGGTGGCTTTTTTTATAAGAGAGATAATATATAAATAAAACAAGACACCATGAAATGGAGGATGTGACAAGTAATTTGTTTATGACAAATGGAAAAAGATAGGAAAACAACGCTGAATGAATGTAAAATAGAAAACAATATAATATGATTGAGTATATAATAACGCTTATTAGGTAACAATTATTTTTATATAAAATGTGAGAACTTTGTTGATACATGATTTATAAATACCTCTATTAGCGTTCATCAAACCTCTAGACATGCTCTAATCTCATCCCAAGTAAAACGCCATATCAGCCCACTCATCTATCTTGTCTTCTCTCTCTCTCTCTCTCTCTCTCTCTCTCTATATATATATATATATATATATATATATATATATATATATATATGAACACGTTTTTAAAACATTGAAGAGATATGTGATTTCTTCATTTAAAAGTAGGATGAGGAGTTATAAAAAGGAGAAAGTAGATATAAAAATTTATCTAAAAACATTAAAAGAATGATATTTCCTTGAACCTACATTTGGGAAATTTTTGGTCCTTTATAATAGAGTTCAAACATAAAATAAGACAGTTGTAAAGTGAACGATGTGATAAGTAATTTGATTGTGGTAAGTAGAAAAAGATAGAAAATAAAGGTATTGAATGAAAGTGACATGTAAAGTAAGATAATATGACTATGAATGTGCAGTAACATTTTTTAGGTAAAATACAATTTTAATCATTTGTATTTATTTAAATTTTTGGTATTTGATCCTTTAAGTTTTTATTGGATCAATTTAATTTGACCCAACTGATTTATCTTATTTTTTATATATTAAAAATTACGATTTAAAAATTATTGAAGAAACTGTGTTTTTTGCATTTAAGAGGCTAAATAAAGAGTAATAAAAATGAAAAAATATATAATAAGTTGTCTATTAAAAACATAAAAGAATAGAGTTTTTTAGAAACTGCAATTTTTTGAAGATTTTTTATGTTTTATAGGAGAGATAAAAATATAAAATAAAAATAAAACAACCATAAAATGAAGGATGTGATAAGTAATTTGCTTGGGATAAATAGAAAAGGATAGAAAATGGGTGTTGAGTGAGTGCAAAATAGAAATTAAGATAATATGACTGAGTATTTAACACTTCTATAGTTTAAAATAAAAATTTAGTCTTTTATATTTATTTAATTTCTTGGTATTTGATCCTTTAAATTTTATCGATCAATTTAGTTTGACGTAGCTTATCTATCTTATTTCCTGTGTATATAAAATTAAGGGAAAAAAATTAAAACATTGAAGACAAATGTGTGTTTTTGCATTCAAGAGGCTAAACAATGAGTAATAAAATAAAATAAACATAATAAATTATCTTATAAAAATATAAAAGACTAGCACTCTCTAAAAACCATATTTTGGTAAGCGTTAGCCCCATTGATAATAAAAAAATCATACTTAGAGGAATTTTTTGTGCCTTTTCTATAAGAGAGATAAGATACAAATAAAATAAGGCACCACGAAATGAAGGATGTGTCAAGTAATTGGATTGAGGTAAATAGAAAAAGATAGAAAAGAGACGTGTTGAATGAATATAAAATAGGAAGGAACATGATATGATTATGTGGTAACTTTTTTTAAGTAACAATTATTTTTATTAAGATTTAAATATATTTACACTTTTTATTATTTGAATTTAAAATCACATGTCAAACTGTGACTAGAAGTTTCCAAATGGTCAAGGATTGAATTCAAATCTCACCGATGTGAGAACTTTGTTGATACATAATTTAAAAATATTTTTATAAGTGTTCATTAAGTCTCAAGACTTGTTCGGTAAAACTTATATATATATATATATATATATATATATATATAAGAAATAGTTTTTTAAAATGTTGAAGAAATATGTGTTTTCTACATTGAAGAGCTAGACAAGGAGTGGTAAGCAGGAAAAAAGATATAATAAATTATCTAATAAAAATATAAAAAAGAACGATATTTCTTCAAAATCGTATATTAGGAAAATTTTGGTGTTTTATAATAAAGATAAGACGTAAAATAATAAGACAACCATAAAATAAAGAATGTGATAAATAGTTTGATTGGGATAAATAGAAAAAGATAGAAACTAGGGGTGTTGAATGAATGTAAAATACTACCTCCGGTTCCAAATATAAGCAAATATACCTAACTTCACACATATTAAGAATAGTAATTGGAGGTAGTTATTTGCATTAATGTTACCACATATTTGATTTAATTTTCTAAAATGCCCTTAGTATCATTTATTACATAAAGAATTAGTGGCCTTGGAAATATATATGAAGAGGACATATTTGGTAAATAAGCATTTAATAACATTGGGAAAGTCTAATTTTGCTTATATTAAGGGACCAAAAAATTCCACTAAAATTTGCTTATATTTGGAACCGGAGGTAGTATAAAGTAAGATAATATAATTACGATACGCAGTAGCATTTTTTAAGTAAAAAGATAAATTTAGTCCTTTATATTTATTTAAATTTCTAGTATTTGATTCTTTAATTTTTTTATTATCGGATCAACTTAGTTTGACCCAACTTATCTATCTTATTTCTAAGTATAAAAAAATAAAAAAATGGATTTTTTAAACATTGAATAAAAATGTGATTTCTACACTTAAGAAGCTAACATGGATTAATAAAAATGAAAAAATAGATATAATAAATTATCTAATAAAAATATAAAAGAATAAAATTTTTTAGAAACCGCGTTTTGGAGAATTTTTGGTGTTTTATAATAGAGATAAGATATAAAATAAAAATGAACCAAAAATTGAAAGATGGGATAAGTAATTTGATTGGGATAAATAGAAAAGGATGGAAAATAAGAGTGTTGAATGAATATAAAATATAGTCATTTTTAGGTAAAAATATAAATTTAGTCATTTATATCTATTTAAATTTTTAATATTTGATCCTTTAAATTTTTACCAGATCAATTTAGTTTGACTCAACTCATCTATCTTATTTCTCATATATATAAAAAATTATGACAGTTTTTAAAATATTTAAAAAATATGTTTTTTTCATTTGAGAGGCTAAACAAAAAGTAATAAAATGAATATATATATATATATATATATATATATATATATATATATGTGTGTGTGTGTGTGTGTATGTATATATTGAATTATCTAATAAAAATATAAAAGAATAACATTTTTAAAAATCATGTTTTTGGGAAATTTTGATATTTCATAAGAGAGATAAGATATAAAATAAGACAACCAAAAAATAAAGGATGTGATAAGTAATTTTATTAAAATAAATAGAAAAAGGATAGAAAATAAGGGTGTTTAATGAATGTAAAATACAAAGATAATATAACTATGAGTATGTAGCAATATTTTTGAGGTAAAAATATAATTTTAGTTATTTATATTTATTTAAATATTTGATATTTGACCCTTTAAGTTTTTATGGGATTAATTTAGTTTGACCTTATTCATTTATCTTATTTCTTATATATAAAAAATTATGAAAAAGTTTTTTAAAACATTGAACACAAATATATTTTTTACATTTAAAAGACTAAATTAGGAGTAATAAAAATGAAAAAAAAGATATAATAAATTATCTAATAAAATATAAAAAGGCTAACGTTTTTTAGAAACCGCATTTTAGGAAAATTTTGGTGTCTAATTCCAATATAATGTCTTCTAGTTCCAAATTATGCGTCATAATAATGTTTCTCTTAGTGAAAATCCTTCACCTTGTAGAATAGAAGGGGCCCAAATATAGGAGGATTGACCGAAGATAATGTTTCCTCGGTGATCCCTGATTACAATTCCAATCGTGGCTTTACAAGAAGAGTCCTTCCATGAAGCATTAGTATTGATATTCAAATTACGGGGTAGGGTGGTCTCCTTGTAGCTGGGAACTTTTGTAGATGAAGGTCTGATTTCTTTACTTGATGAGTTTCCTGAGAAATGTAATATTCCATTAGGAAATTCTGAATAGCTGTTAGAGTCTGTATAAGGTCTGGTGTATAATTCTAAAAGCTCACTCTATTTTTTGTCAACTAAATATTCCATAATGTATACAACATTTTCAAAATAAGAAACTAAGAATCCTCTTTCTTGCTACTAAATTGCTCAATTTTTGAAGAAATCCATTGAGTGACTAAATTTACATTTTCCTCCTTTGGGTGACACTGTAAATTCAAACCAAACCATATTGGAATAGTCTTGCAGCAACAGAACACATGTGCCAAAGTTTATTCTTCTTCTAAACAAATTGGGCATTTGGTTTCTTTGATGATTTTCTTCCTCATTAGGTTAGCTTTTACTAACAAAAGGTTATTATAAAGCTTCCAAAACAAATATTTGGATCTTTCTAGGGATTTTTTGTATTCCATATTGCCTTCCAAAGGGACTTCCTAGGGGTATAAGAGAAAGAAGGCCCCTGATCTGTTGCATCTAACATGAGCTTGATAGCTCTATACCCTGACTTCGTTGTATATTCCCCATCTTAAGTGTAAGGCCATTCAAACAATCTATTCCCTCTGTCAGCCTGATAAGAGTTTGGAGAATGGGTAGCTAGAATTCTTGAGGGAGCACATGACAGACTTTAGAAAGATCCCAAGAACGAGTGGAATGGTTGATGAGGGAAAAGAGGTATATATCTGAATTAATCTGACTATTATGATGTTGATGACATATAGATTCATTTCATAGCCATCTGTGCCTGAACACCACAATTTGTTTTGCATCCCTTACTGTTCATTGTCCTAACTTGAGGAGAACATTTCTCCCTTGTAGGAGGTTATTCCATACCTTGGAGCTATTCCTCCTTCTAGGTTGGACCAAAAAGGATGATTTTGGGAAGTATTTTTCGCTTAAAACCCTTACCCAAACAGCTTCTGGGTTATTTAGAATCCTCCACGCTTGTTTTACCAAGTAAGTTGTATTTAAATTAAACATTTCTCTGAAACCAAGACCCCCTGTCATCTTACTGGTAGTGATATGCTCCTATTTCTTCCAACAAATGCCTTTTTTTTTGCCTTTGTCCTTAGCCTACCAGAACCTGGAGATAATAAAATTGATAGTGTAACACCCTGGAGCCAACTTGCAAATCCCAAGATAATTACCGTCACCATATAAAATCTCTTAGATAACTTATTTTTCCACATGGTTATTATCAAGAGATTCACAACCTGATTCCAAGGGTTACTGATACAATATCAGAGTACGCAACCTTTTACATAATTAACTTGTTTATTATTATACATAACATAAGAGTTTCATACATATTATATTTTACAACAGGCACCTAGATCTTATAGAATATAAAGACGTAAAGTACCAAAACATAGCATATACATAATACAGCAATAGTAGTCATGCAAGCAAGCATCATCATCAAAAACCTTCATAATTCATCCATATTCAGCAACATCCACTTTGTCACATGTCCTCCTGGTTAACCACTAAAGGGTTGCCACAAGTAATAGAAAGAGTGAGATAAAATATCAAATAAATAGAAATTAAATCAGAACAAACACAATCACAAGTAGGATGCTATGCGATGCAAATGCCAAACAAGTATTTTGTTTTATACTGATATTATTATATTCTATTATTTTTAATGAAAATGCATGATGGATCCATTCTGGTGGGAACATCTGTAGTGATTTCCAACAATAACATTTTTACGGATATCCAACCGATACCGCGCCCCATAATGCAACACCAACATCGGATAACAATATCATAATATCAATAACAAGTGTTGCGGGACCCCCCCTTAAGGACACACTACTTAGCCCTTAAGACGGCCGTGGTATAAAACCACCACAGAGGTCTGTGCTCAACAGAGCGCGTTCCCCCACCGGGAACCCCCTTAAAGAACCCCTCTGCGGATTCTTTGAACGGCCAATGCATATGATGCATGAATGCAGTAAGTTTATATCAATAAATTTATTCATAATTTAACAATAAGAACTTATGGTAGAATTCAAGAAGATACAACAGTTCATATAATTCATATATGAAAACAGCATTATGTTTCCCTCTGTTTTTGTTGTTTAATGATTTCAAATGCAAATTAAATATATCAATTGGTTCCAAATCATCATACAACATTAGAAACATATCATATATCATATTTCAAACCATTTGGCATCAATTTCATAATTTAATTCAAATTAAATTAAAATCTAACTAAATAAGTTTCCAAACAATTAAGCAAGCAATTCTAACTTAATTTCTATGTATTTAATATCTTATCCCCTCTTTCTTACCTCAAGTGAAGATCGTTAAACTTTCCTTATGCTAACTTCCTTGTATTTCTTCAAATCTTCAAATTTGCGTAATTTCTTCTTATACGGAAATTAAAGTATGAAGGTTTTGAGAGCTTAAAGAGAGAGATGAAAGGTTATAGGATCAGTGAGGTTTGTGGTCTGAAGAAATGTGGGAGGTTGGGGCTCTATTTATAGGCTTTCAATGTCGGTTACTGTAGCAAATTACTGTAGCAATTTACTGTAGCAAATCACTGTAGCAAATCACTGTAGCATCTCGAAATTGACATGAGGCGGTGGAAAATTGGAGAATTCTCACGAATTCTCTACATTCTACAACATTTTTCATGTGACGTTACTGTAGCATTTTACTGTAGCATTTTACTGTAGCAGATTTTTATTTTATTTTATTATTCTATTCTACATTCTATTCTCGTTTATTTTCGTTTTAAGTCAAACTAAAAATATCCTTGTATTCATATTTAAATTTCCTATTTTCTAGGTTTCAGTTCTTATTTCTCTGGGAAATTTTAATTTTTCACTATTTAATTTACTACTTAAAAAATTGAGCTGTTACAGATAGTCTAGACCATATAGACTTAGGGAATCTAACAAGGGACATAACATACGAAAGAATAACTTCTAGCACAACTTTTATAAGAATTTCTTTCCTAGTCTTGTTGAGAAAAATTTCCTTCCACACTTCTACCTTTATAAGAATTTTCTACTTAATACATGAGAGAATTTTGTTTTTCGGTCCACCCCACTCACTAGGAAGCCCTAGATAATTCCTAGCCTCTGACCACTGCTCCATTTGTAGAATTAAGGATACTAGACTTTGCTTATATAGAGAAACCTGGTTTCCAAATATAATCCCAAATCTAGCTATGTTAATTTTCTGACCAGAAGACTGGGTATAGGAATTAAGAGCCCTCAAAATGGCATAAGAGTCAGCTTTTGTTGCCTTAGCTAAGATAATTACATCATCAGCTTAGGATAATGAGGGGCAGGTTGTATTCCAATTACAGATCCTTCCTTCATTGATCTAGTTAGAGAATAGGATAGGGCCTCAGCTGTAAAAATAAAAAGATAAGGGGAAAGAGGGTCACTTTATCTAAGCCCTCTGTGTGGATTAAAGAGTGGGCTCCCAGTACCATTAAGGCTTATGTTATAGGAAACTGAGGTAACAAGAGCCATAACATGGGAAAACCAATGAGAGGATAAACTAAAAGAGACAGAGTTTGTATAAGAAAATCCCAGTTTAGTCTATCATAAGCTTTATTCATATCCAATTTAATAGTGGTATCATTTTTAGCAAAACAAGATTTACCCTTAAGTGAATAAAAGACCTCTTAACTAATGATAATATTGTCCCAAATCTATCTACCTTTGATTAAGGCAGATTAGTGAAGAGAAATTAGGCTAGGGAGGAAAGGTTTAAGTCTCATTTGTATGTTCTTAGCTATAACCTTAGGAACAAAATTACAGCAACTGATTGGTCAGGATCGAGTTACCTTTTCTAAATTAAGGACTTTAAGAACAAGAGAGATAAGAGTATTATTAATTTAGGAAGGTAGTACCCTAGAACTAAAAAAGGATTTAATAGCTAGACACATCTACTCCTTGACCGTTTCCCAAACTTTAGGATAAAATAGTCCATTAAAACCATCCGGACCAGGTGCCTTATATGGGGAGGAGTGCTCTAATAGCCTTTTCAATTTCTATATCTGATACAGGGGCCGTAAGAGTTTTATTCATGGCTTCAGTAACCTTCTATTGGGGATGTTCTTAGTCCTCTTTACCTTTAGGAATTCTGACATGTTAAGTTTTTTGGATGTAGAGTTTAAAAACACTTTAAATTTATGGGAAACACTAGCCATATTAATTTTGTAAGAATAAATTTATGCCTTGTTTATATTTTCATGTATGCGTGGGTTGTAATATTAAAATGGGTTAAGTATAATTTTTATTAATTTTTAGATTTGGTGTCTCGATTATTTTTTATTGGTTTCAGTCCTTATATTATTGAGTATGTTGAAATTGATTTCTAATATATTAAAATTATTTATTAAAATGTAACATTATTAATTCAACTACTAACTAAATAAACAAAAATGTTATATGTCACTTGTTTTATGTTTCCAACTTATTGTAATGTTTAACTTTTTAAAATGAACTTTATCTTCTTCAACATTAATATTTTTAGAGAGTAATTTTAATATATTTAATATATAAATTGAATGCTTCTTTCCCTTTTCTTTAGGCTTACACACACCCTCCGGACAAACTCACTTTATTTTCCGTTATTAGTGATCCCCTATTGGAAATTTGTTAATAAATATTAAAGTTGAGAAAGTATAGCTCTAATTAAGAAGGAGCAACAAAGGACAAAGATTTACTTTTCTGGTCATTCAATCTTGTTCTGACCCATGGGGTCCCAATAGGAAAAAACTACTACAATTACATCTTCTACTCATCTCCACCGTCCATTGCTTTTGTACAAATTTTCTTTCAGAATAGATAATAGTTCAAATATTTGCAAAATTGCCTTGATACTCCACATATAACTAATCGTAACTTTTTTTTTCGCAACCAATTATAGCTTATTTTACTAGAAAAATAGCCAATGAAAACACTTTTTTAATATAGATTATATTTTAAGATTTTTGTATAAGTTTAGAGGCTTTATAGACTACTTATTTTTTTGGTTTATACAAACTTATGTCGGGTTCACAATGCCTTTTTTTTTTTGACAAAACATTACAAAAATTAAAAATTTTAAAAATACCAAAACATTTCAATGCTTTAAAATAATTACAAGATGTAATTTAAATAAAAAAAATTATAGAGTAATTTTTTATGCGAGTATAAAAACAAATATAACAAACTACTTGTAAACTTTTCTAGTAGAAAACTTACAATTAGTAAACGTTTTGACAATTCAAACAGACCCTGGTGGCATAAAACTACCACGTCACTCATGTTCCCAATTAGTAATTATTAGACAAACATGATAATTGATAAAAATTTAAGAAAAAGAAAATATATAATATTATATCTAATTACACACACATGTCATTTTATGATTAAATGGGAAGTCCTTCTATACTAAGAGAAAAAGTAATAAAATATCTACTCATAACTATAACTACGATTAAAGTAATTGAACTCTCTGTAAATGAATAAACGTTTTCACATATTCTAATTTCTAATTTGTTTTTTAATGTTCATCAGAATCTGAATTCAATTGTTAAACTCAGTTATTATTAGTATTACTCTTTATCTTCTTTCCTTAATTATTATTATTACTATCTTTTTTTTTTTGGAGAAATATTATTACTATCTTTATAATCACTCTTTATCTTATGTCCTCGGTCACTTTAAAGCCCAATTGTTAGGCCCAAGTTCGTAGATTGCTTTTGGAGAACTCAAGTCCAAAATAGTAGTGCTTTGGTTATACTAACTACATTAAAGTGTTTAGTCATCATTGACAAAAAAAAAAGTGTTTAGTCAATGAAATTATACATGTCAAATATTTTAATTTATGTCGGTCCAAAAAAAATATTTTAATTTATGAACATTTAAATAAACCAATTAATTTTTTAATTTTATAAAATAATGTTTAATGCAATCTTTTTATGGGTACCGCGGATGAAATAAAGTAAAAAGGATAAGAATTAATAACTTTTTGTAGCATCCAGAACAAAATTCAAGACTTTAAAATTTCATGAACTAGAATGTCTAACCTATACATGCTTAATGATTAATTTGAGTAGAAAACTAGTTAAAGGAATAAATTTGAAAAAAATATGAAAAAGATAAAACTATAACAAAAAAGAAAGATTATTATTTATATTTGTAGGTTGTGAGGCTAAGATATGGCAGAAGAGAAGTATTTGGGGGGTATTTTCTTTAGTGAGCTGATAAAAAACAAAAGCAAACCCAAATTGTTTGTTAGCACACAGATTTGAAAAGTAGTGTTGGTATACTATAGAAGGAAACGTAGTGGGTTTTTAAGCCCATAGATTTGTAAGGAGCCTTTTCTTTTCTTGTTGGAAAATAAAAAGATACTTTTTCTTTTCAACAATAATTCAGAAATTTAGTTCTCTACTTCTATGAAATTATTTTTAAAATTTTTATATTATTATATTACTTAAATACCCCTTATTAATTCACTCTTCATTCGTCTCTAAAAAAGAGTTATTTAAAATTGTGATACAGCAAAGCAACTAACAAATAGATTTAATTGTATTGATTTAGTTAAAAGTATTATCAATATTATCATTTTGACGATGATGCCCATGAAAAGTATAATGAATTTAATTTAAATACACGGTTAACATAAATTTTTTTGCACTTATATTTATTATGAACGGTTACGTAAACAATTATTATTGATTCATGTAATGATTACTTTATATGTGAGATGATTTATATGTGAGATGAATTCTAATTAGTTGTTAATGTAAATTTTTTTTTATATTGATAATGTGTATAAATTAAACTTTTTTTTAATCAATTGCTTTAGTTTCTTTCTCTATAATAATTATTTTAAGGGTAAACTTAGAAGAAACAAATTAATTGGACAAAAAAAATTGTAAAGTAATAATTATATTATATTCAGACAAATAAAAGTGATTTACCAAAAAAAAAAGACAAATAAAAGTGAGTAAAGACAAAGGGAGAAACTTTTTAGTTTTTCTTTGTGTAATAATTAGGTTAAAATATATATTTGGTTATTTATGTTTATTTTAGGTCTTGATTTTTTTTCTCGATTTGGTTTCATGTATTTTTAAATGTATCTATTTGTAAATGCATGGACCAGATCAAAAAAATATTTGGACCAAATTGTAACATCTCAATTTTTAATTATTGGTTAATTTTTATTAATTGAATAATTAATTGAGAATGTTAGTTTAATTAAAAAGGAGTATGTTAATTTTTAGAATTAATCTGGTTAAGTTTTAGGTAATTTAAAGTTACCAGATTAGTTTCAGAAATTAACCAATCAGGTAAAAGGACTGTTTTACCCTTAATGCCTTATATTAAAATTTCAACCTCACTTTCACCCTTTATCTCCATTTCACGTGTGCTTTAGGAAAAGGGAAAGAGAAAAGCTTCACTTTCTCTCCTTCTTCCCACAACATCCTCTTCTCCATCATCCTCCATTCTCTTCTTCTCCTTAGGGTAAGCTAGCTTCCCCATTTTTCTATTTGATAAAGAGGAGGGTTCATAAACTCATTCTTCAAATTGGTTCCATTTCTTAGTTTCAACCTTCAATTTCATAGTTATAGGTTGCTTTAGAACCATTTTGAGATAGTAAGTATTGTTAAAGCTTTGGGAATTAGAGTTTCAAAGTCTATCGACGACCGTTTGGTAAGCTGAAACTTCCAAACCTTGGCCCCTTTTGTTAAATTGACAATATTTATAAGGTTTTGGGTTCCCGAGTAGCTAGAATTTAGTTAAATAACACAGGTTTAGTTAATGAATCATTAATCGGAGAATGACCAATTTACGTTTGTTATAGGTTCGATTCCGGAACGAGGTCGGAACATGATTTCAGAATTGGAATCCTCAATTTCAAATAAAGGGAGCATTATATTTTAAAAATATGAATTACAAACTATTAGGGATTTGTATAATTATATATATATTATTGGTTATTTTGATGTTGATTACGATGGAAACATGATAATGATATGAAATGTTGTTGATTGGAAATCTTCATTCTGAATTGATTATTGAAAATTATACTGGAATGTAATTAGTTGTGATGATTGAATAATGGTGAATATGATCTTTGATGTTGATTATTGAAAATAATGCATAAGGTTGCAAATGAGAAGCTATTATGCTTGATGATGAATGTAAGATTTTGAGTTAATGAAGAAGGAATTAATTTTGTTTAGTTGAATTGCATGATATACTTTGATGGAATAGTTTAATTGTGAACCTTGGTGTTGGTAACCAAGTGGTGGTCATTGATGATGGTAATCAGGGGTCTAATAATGATTCATGGAGGTTATGGCATAGTATTTACATAAGACGCTTATAGGGCTGTAAGGGGCCTGTGATGCTGGCCTAGATGGAATGACAGCCTAAGATAAGGCATAAACCATGTGGTGGTTTCTTCAGATTCCACAGCTACTTTAGAGTGAGACTCTAAGGCTAGCCCACAACACCTAAGTTGGGGTGCTGTTGTTACTTAGAGTGACTAGTGTTGCAAATAAACAAACGGTTTGGTACCGATAAAAGATCTATTAGTATATATTGAGAAAATTTTAATACCATGATATTTATCACATCCATAGAGTCAAATCCGCATGCATATGCATTGACATATAGACTTTGAAATTGAGATGAGATGTTATGGGATAGTTATTGATGATTGTGATTGTAACTGTATTTGGGTTGAAGTAATTGTGTATGTTTATGTTAAATGGTAATTGTTAAGGGTGATCATTTGTGATGGTTGGTTATTGGAGTTATACCCAAAGCACCGGAAAAGATCAAAAGTTCAAGATGATGTGATCGAAGTAAACCTATAGCCAAAAGACAAACCCTCAGCTGAAGGAGGGAACTCGGCTTGGAAGCAAGTCGGCCAATCTCGTAATTAGACAAATTAAAGGTGTGATTATGTGTTGTGTTGTGAACTAGATAGTAATATTTAAATGAATTATGGTAAATTCAGTTATATATTTGTCATTTAACATATAGATGCTCACCCCCTAAATATTTTTATTTTAGTGAATCTAGAACGAGGAGAATAATGGTGAATTACCATTGTGGATGTTATGATAATCCTTGAGAAGGATTAGTGTGTGTATATGATTATACAATTTTTGATGTAAAATGCCTTGGTCGGCTTCTTCGATACATGTTATGTATATAACTATTAGTGGATAGGTAGTCGGATATCTCACTAAAGGTGTAGATAATGTTTCGCATATGTATGTTGATGATGATATAAAATGTGGTTGATGACTTTGATGTCAAGAGAATTATGTTGACAATATCCAAGAATTGAAATATAGCATGATATTAGTATTGATTGTGCAATGGACAAGTTATATTGTATAACATGAGTCATAAATTGATGTGTTGATGCTTATGAGACAATGTGTGCATTATGGCATTGAGAATTAAAAGGTTTACCATGTTTTAATGAGAAATTTAAGTCTAAAATGGGCACTAGATAGGTCATATTTTAATCCATGGGGTTTTGAAACTTCCAGATAGGTTGGATAGTCTTTATAATGGATTTGAAATATGATAGAATGGCTTTGGACCCCTTTGGATAGGTTTGGTATAGTTTAGAGGGTCCAATTAGCCTATAAATGGCCTAATTACGTTCTTCATATATCTCCTTCATTTGTGGGAATTTTTAGGTGTGGCTAATAGCCACAAGTCATAATTAGTACCAATAAGCTTATGTTAAAATATGACGACATTAGAAGGTCAAACAAATAAGTTAGTGATCTGGTCTGAACCGGGGTCTCGTATCCGGTGTGGGACCAGCCACGAGAGTTAAGGATTGAATGAGGTTGAAGACCGGTTCTATGTGTAACCGGTATCGTAATCCGGCCTCTCAGTGGGAGAAACTGGTCTCGTTGTCCCGAAGATCCTTCACACCAGAGTTTTACGTTGAAGTGGGCGAAAGGTGGTGCCATCTGCGAAGATTCTCCGACGCTTAAGTTAGAAGAGTGTATATGAACTCAGTTAATACTCAAGCAGTATAATAGTGAGAATAAGAGTAAGGACAACGTAACCTTGCATGTGTATTGAAACATGTTATTTATAGTTGAGCGTGGAAGATGAATCGTTGGGTGCAAGTGGGCCCATAGGTCCTGATGCCGTGTGTAAAGTGTCAATCAGAGTGGCTCAGTATTCAAAGTATGCCAGGGGGCAGGTCAATTATCTGCGTACGATTCTGACACAGGGATGGAGGACAGTCACCTTTTCCGTGAATTACGCCTGCGACTGTACCTACTCCTTTCGGTGAATGAAAGGGACATATTCCGCTGTGCAGAATATCTTTCTCGTTATGACACTGAGGCAATCAGATCAGGGGGTGACGGATGAATGAGAACGGATAAGTCACCCGGTGTCTCGGACGTTACTTCGGATGACCGGTGTAAGAGAGACTTGCAACGTGTGTTTACCGACCGGATCATTACCTTGTGATACCGGTTGACCTCTAGGACGGCTAAGATGGCCTCATCCTTAGGTCGGATATCCAGACCGGATAGTCTTGGGGTCGGTATCCAGACCGGATCATTTGTCCCCTAGCTTGTGTGAGGGACTGTAAGTTGCTCATATAAGCTATGCTGTTCACGAGAGGTCTGTATGTCGGCATAACCTGCAAGAATACATAGTATGTTTCTACCTTCGCAATACTCGTTAACCGTTGAATACTGTCCCTGAGGGTTATTGAGTGATCAGTTCCGAGTGCGTGACTCTGAATTAGCAATCGATTCTGAATGAGCGACTCCGAGTGAGGTTGGTTCTGGTCGTGTCACCTGGGAAGTTCCATTACCTGTACCCTCCTCGTGCTGTTCGGTAAAAGTATGTGCATGTGATCCAAGCCTTTTATTATTTTTTATGTCGAGGACTCGTGCTTTGTCTCGAAAAATTCCGAGTGATACTTCCGGGTGGAAGATTTTCGATTGATCCCTCGGGGGAAGATTTCCGAGTGATCCTTCCGAGTGGAAGACTTCCTGAGTGATCCTTCCGAGTGGAAGATTAATTCTCCCATAAGGATGATTAATTCTCCCATAACGTCCAACCAAACCTACTAGTCGTACTCGGAGTTTGGTTCAATCATACAATTCAAGCCTTTGACGACGTTCGGTTTGATCATATTAACCATACTCGGAGTTCAGTTTAGTCCTACAATCTGAGTCTTCATTCGGGTTGGAAGTTTCTGAGTGCAACTTTCCCGAATGGGGTATCTCTGAGTGTGACACCTCCCATAACGTCCAACCAAACCTACTAGTCGTACTCGAAGTTTGGTTCAATCATACAATTCAAGCCTTTGACGGCGTTCGGTTTGATCATATTAACCATACTCGGAGTTCGGTTTAGTCCTACAATCCGAGTCTTCATTTGGGTTGGAAGTTTCTGAGTGCAACTTTCCCGAATGGGGTATCTCTGAGTGTGACACCTCCGTGTGGGATGGCACCGAGTAAGACATGTCCAAGTAGGATAGTACCGAGTGAAGCATTTCTGAATGAGATAGCTCCGAGTGAAACATTCCTGAGCGGGATAGCACCTAGTGAGACATCTTCGATTCCCACGTGGTATGGCACCGAGTGAAGCATTTTCGAGTGAAACACTCCTAGACAGAGAAAGACTTTGACTTTGAATGAGTACGTTTCGGGTAGAGACATTCCCGAGTGAATAATTCCTGACCATGACTTCGAAGTGAGACATTTCCGAGTGAAGAACTCTCGAAAAGAGTACTTCCGAGCGAATTCAGTAATGAAGATGACGATTGACTTCGAAATGAGATATTTCTGAGTGAAAACTCTTAGGGAAAGTACTTCCGAGTGAATTCATTGATGAGGATGACGATCGATTATTCCACAACGTTCGGCCAAACCGACTAACCGTACTCGGAATTTGGTTTAGCCCTACAATCCGAGCCTTCGAATGGGGTTCGGTTTGATCCTACAACCCGTCTTCCATGGCGTTCGGTTTAATCCTACTAACTGTGTCTTCAATGGCGTTCGGTTTAATCCTACTAACCGTGTCTTCGATGGCGTTCGATTTAATCCTACTAACCGTTTTTCTTCAATCGGTGTTGGATTTTACCCATTCACCGTTCTTCATAATCGGTGTTGGATTTTACCCATTCACCGTTCTTCTCAATCAGTGTTGGATTTTACCCATTCACCGTACTCGGGGTTCAGCGTGCCCTGAAAAAGGGACCAGCTTACTACGCCCAAGCCTTCACCGACGTTCGGCCAAACCTACTAGTCGTACTCGGAGTTCGGTTTAATCCTACAATTCGAGCCTTCGAATGGGGTTCGGTACAATCCTACAATCCATTTCCTGAGGTTCAGTTTAATCCTACAACCCAGGTCTTCACCGGTGTTCGGTTTAATCCTACTAACCGTACTCGTAGTTCGGTTTAATCCTACAATCCGAGCCTTCGAAATATGGTTCACCCAGTTGTACCTTCGAAGAGGTTTATCACTAACGAAGGATACGTTGTTAGGATCATCCGTCCTGAAAGTATCTTGTCACAACAGTGTTGTGCATCGAATAAAATCATAAAGACAATGGGTGAATCATAAAGAATTTTTCATTAATTATGAATTACAATACAAAAGAGAGAAAGAGAGCCGAGTCGGGGTTATGCCTCGTTAAACCTTCTTGGTAAAACCCGATCGGAAAAACCCAAGTAAGGAAAAAGAGTGCACAGCGTCTTACCGACTAGCTAAATCAGCAGAAGGCGTTCTTAGCTTTGATGGCCTGATCCCTAATCAATGACCTCTCGACGGCCCTGATGTTGTTGTTGGGGCATAACATTTTACTGTGTAGACTCGCCAACCACAATTCCCTTTTGTTTTTCAGAAGTAGTGAATCTTCCGATCGGAGTGGAACTATCGTCATCGCCGTACTCGTGATACCTTCCCCTTTTCTCAATCCGGTCTGATTCATCAAAAGTTCCTGCATTGAAAAGGTACTGTTTGAGCTTACCCTCTCAGATTAGGATCTCAATAGTATTTTTTAGGGCCTGACATTCATCTGCCGAGTGGCCCTTTTGTTCATGGAATTCGCAATATTTCCAAAGGTCACCACGTTTACGAAGCTGGGACGGCTTCCTGACCCCGTATATAGTAAGCGTTGGCCATCTGATCTCTCTCAGAATCTGTGACCGCTTAGAATTTAATGGAGCATAATTGCTAAACGCATTTACCCATTTTTCCTGGTACCGCGGAGTAGGGCTATCGAGGGTGTTGCCACCAAATGGTCTCTCCATGCATTCCGATCTGGGCCAGTCCTTACCTCTCCGTGGTTGTTGATGTGGCGTTGGGGATTTCCCTTTCACTGTTGTTGCTTCCAAGTGCATTTCTATGCCCACGTATTTCGAAGCTTTTCTTCGAAACTCCTCCAATGTCGTCGGAGGACTCTTTACCAAAGACAAAGCAAAGGCGGATCCAGGTTGTAAGGCTTCGACAATAATATGAAGCTGAATAGCCTCTGTGAGGTTAGGTACCAAAGCAGCCTCCTTGTAAAATCTCTTCAAAAACTCTTTAAGAGTTTCACTTTCTCCCTGCCTTATCTGAGCCAAGGTATGAGAAGTCCTTGGAACATCTTTAGAGATAATGAAATGGCTCTCAAATGAAGTCATCATTTCTTCCCAAGAGTCTATTGACCCTGAGGGTAAACTTTTGAACCAACTAAGAGCCTCCTCCATCAGGGTTCGTGGAAACATGCTGCACATCACATCTTCATCGGCTCCCAGGTACATGGCCTCATACGTGTAAGCATCGAGATGTTTAGTGGGATCAGTATCCCCATTATACTTTCCGATTGAAAGTGGTTAGGTTGTTTGCAGGTGTTTGAGGATGAGTATACTCATGAGCCTCCTTGAGAAAGGGACATTGAGTCGGTATGCCCCAGAAGTCATCACTACCTGCTTCTTCCTCCTTGCACTAATTCTGTCCCCAAAATCTTGAGTTTGCTCCCTCTCCTCGTAAGTAGGGATCTTAGAATACTGGAGAGTTGTGGACTTCTCTCTCGCAGATGCATGGCGAGCATCCTCCGCCTGAGACATCATTCTGTCCCCAGTTCCTCCTTTCTCCCTTCGCAACTCCATCAACTCTTCCCTGAGCTGCCTTATAACTTCATCTCGAGGGTCAGGGGTTACCACTGGTACCATTCTCCTTGAGTGGGTTGCTGGTGAATCGGAAATGAGTCTCCTACCAGCTTGTTGATGGGTCATACCTTCCACATGACCATCCATAAAATCGCGTCCATCTCCTTCCATGGTCGACTACTAACCTCTGCAGAAAGTGGGAATAACTCTACCGAGTCCCACTGGGCGTGCCAATGATCTGGTCTGAACCAGGGTCTTGTATCCGGTGTGGGACCAACCATGAGAGTTAAGGATTGAATGAGGTTGAAGACCGGTTCTGTGTGTAACCGATATCGTAATCCAGCCTCTCAGTGGGAGAAACCGGTCTCGTTGTCCCGGAGATCCTTCACACCAGAGTTTCACGTTGAAGTGGGTGAAAAGTGGTGCCACCTACGAAGATTCTCCGACGCTCAAGTTAGAAGAGTGTATATGAACTCAGTTAATACTCAAGCAGTATAATAGTGAGAATGAGAGTAAGGACAACGTAACCTTGCATGTGTATTGGAACATGTTATTTATAGTTGAGCGTGGAAGATGAATCGTTGAGTGCAAGTGGGCCCATAGGTCCTGATGCCGTGTGTAAAGTGTCAATCAGAGTGGCTCACTATTCAAAGTATGCCAGGGGGCAGGTCAATTATCTACGTACGATTCTGACACAAGGATGGAGGACAGTCACCTTTTCCGTGAATTACGCCTGCGACTGTACCTACTCCTTTCGGTGAATGAAAGGGATATATTCCGCTGTGTAGAATATCTTTCTCGTTATGACACTGAGGAAATCAGATGAGGGGGTGATGGATGAATGAGAACGGATAAGTCACCCGGTGTCTCGGACGTTACTTCGGACGATCGGTGTAAGAGAGACTTGCATCGTGTGTTTACCGACCGGATCATTACCTTATGATACCGGTTGACCTCTAGGACGGCTAAGATGGCCTCATCCTTAGGTTGGGTATCCAGACCGGATAGTCTTGGGGCCGGTATCCAGACCGGATCAGTTAGGGTGTGCGAAAGTTGGCTAGGACCAATTTTCTGTATAAATTCTGCATAATGGTGTAGAATTTCTGCATAATGGCCAAAATTTGGCTTAAACATATATATGTTATGAGAATTAAATTTTACTTGTTTTATCAAAGTTGTAGATAATTGAGTTATGGACATTCACAAATTGGATTCACTTTAAAATGAGTTCTATAGCTCAAGTTATGGACAAACTACTTCAGTATATCAATGCTGAAATTTCTCTTTGTATAACAGTTGCATATTGCTTCATAAGGCTCAATCTAGAAGGAATTAGTCTTCCTTTTCTTCATTAAATTTGTAGGTAATTGAGCTACGGAGGTGTACAAACTGGATTCACTTTAATCAGAGTCCCATGGCTTAAGTTACGCCTAAAAATCTATGATATGTTCATGCTAAAACTAGGTTTCGGTAGTGAGAACCACGACCGTGGTAGCAACCACAGCTAGACCATGGAGCTCACTGTTATAAGGACCATTTTAAGGAATTTTTATCCTCTTTCTGGCATAGGGAACCACAGTCGTGGTGCCACCACGGTCAGGCTGTGGAACCCACTACTAGGGGCCCTGTTTTGTGCCAATTTTCACATCTGCTACTTGCCTTTTTGCCTGCCCCTTTATGTCTCCTTGTTTAGGGTTTTGTCGCTACGCTTCCTAGTTTTTTTGGCACACCTTTCTATATGTCTTTGTCTTCCATTTACGAGGGATTCTACTTGAATCCATGTGGTATTTCTCTAGGTATCACCGCATTAAGTTGTGGTTGTTGTAGTATTGCATTAACTTGTGGCACTTGGTTCCTATGATTCAGTTTGTGATGGAAGTGGATGGTTTATGATTTGAAATGCGAAAAATTTATTCACATTTTTGTTAATTAATTATGCTTGCATTGGGATGCGGTGACAAAAATTAGAACGTCACACAAATCAAGACCTAAAATAAATATAATAGATCAAAAAATATTTTAGCCTAATAATTGTCTTAAAGGTAAAGTTAGAAAAAAAACAAAGTAATTGGATATTAAAATTATAAAATGACCATTATTTGAGACAAATAAAATTGACTAAAGTGACTAAATATAAAGGGAGTAGTTTATTATAATCAAAATAATAATAAAAGAGATATATTAAAGGATAAATCATATTTGTTTTTAAAGGCGTGCCTTTAAGATTTCAATACATAATTAAATAATTATTTTCAAATTATACCTTATTTAGTTATTTTTATTTAAAATGAGTGGCATTAATTAAGGAGGAATTAGCATTAAGTATAAAAATAAAATGATATATTAGAAAAAATGAGTAGAAACATACATTAGTTGTATTTTTTAATCTATGCGTAAAAAATAGATAAAATGAAATGGTATGAGTAATTTTGAACAAATAACATAAATTATAGATACATTAATATTTAATAATTTTAATTAAATTAATTATTTTTAAAAATACTTGTAAATTATGTTGTGTATGTATAACTTTAACCAATTGTTACACTATTGATAAGATACCATTCAACACTTGGATTAATAATCGAATCGTTATATTAAGTCTATATATGATGTAGATGATCGATATCAAATTTTATTAAAATCAAACAACGATAGATATATAATGAAAGGGTCCTTACTTTCATATATTTTCAAAATCATATATTACGTAAATTTTATTACTTATGATGTATCCAATAATTTTATATTTGTCTAGATTTTTATACATGATTTATATGATATTAACTTTGAATCATACGCTAAGTTTTAAAAATTAATGTAATATTTTCAACAATGTAACAACTTTTAGTTTTATGATGTTTTGAAGAAAAAATAGCCATAATTATATTTCTGGTCTCTCAACTTTGTTAAATATTCAATTTTAGTCCTCCAACTTTTAACTACTTGATTTTGGCCTTTAAACTAATCAATTTGTTGACATGTGATATCTTTCAACTATTAATTAAATGATTTTAACCCCAAAACTATTTTATTTGCAATAGACATGTTTGATCTCCTATCTATTTTGTACTATTTTATTTACAATAAACACGTTTGATCTTCTATCTATTTTGTCTTCAATTGATAACATGAACCTTGAAGTTTTATGTCAACTGAAATATGAATACTAATAATATTACTCTTTTTGTTGTCATCGAGAAAGAACAACAGGGGAGGGGAAATATGTATGTGGGGGAACCAATGTGTATGTTAATGAGAGAAGAGTGTAGATAGATTGAAAAAAAAAATCTGGATAGGAGAACCAAAAGACAAAAATATAGAGAATCTAATCTCTAATTAAATTGCTAGTAATGTCATTATACTATTTAAAAATGTTTAGTAGTACATTTTGATATGATTTTTGACAATTGTCCAAATTTTTAACGTACTTTTAATTCAGGGTAAGTATTTTGTATTTATAGGACTTGTATGATAAATAGTAAAATAAAATCTATATTTGTAAAATTATTATAAAACTATGTACAATTTGTCCATAATAAATGGTTTTTGTTGCTATGGATGATATAGTTATTGTGACGTCCTCTACTTATTTACACTTATTTTTAATCATTTAATTAAAATTCACAATAAATTTTTCACAAAATAATTAAGTAATAGTTCCAAATTTAACAAGATACTTATTTAATATCAAAACCCCAAGCATACAACATATATAGCACTTTTAAAACCCAAAAACCAATTAAATTACAACACACCAACTCTTGGAAAACATGGGCTTGACGCGCTACGCGTGAGGCTCACATCGCAGCCCTGACGAGCACTTTTAAAACCCAAAAACCAATTAAATTACAACACACCAACTCTTGGAAAACATGGGCTTGACGCGCTACGCGTGAGGCTCACATCGCAGCCCTGACGCTACGCGTCAGGTTGGCGCCCAACATCAACCTATCAGTAACAACACCTGATGCTGTTATGTATTTTATGTCATTCGGTCAACTTTCAACCTACCAAATTGGCCCGTTTTAGATATGATTGCCACAAAAATTCACGGGCCACATGTTTTCCTCATTCCGGAACTGTTGGCGCAAATCATTTGCCAAAATTCTATCATATGCGTAAGTTATGCGTGAAAACGCATTTACACAATTTATATACAAACCTATGCACCAAACTACCTAAATGGGCTCCAAATTGTCCAAGGCCTATATGCACAGTTTCTAAATGTCCTAAGGAACCTATTGGTCCCTTCTCGGGGTCCCAAAGCCCGCCGGATCTTAAAATCACTTCTCCGGTTCCTAAATTTCCCTATTTCACCATTATGCGAAACTTAACTAAATCATCATCATATCATTCATCCAATACATAATCACACTCATCAAACACATCATGTACCCATCTCAGTACCTGCCCATATCATGCATTCATGCAATGGCTCTGTGCCATATATCTACACATGCATAATACACTACCATTCCACATCATCACACATCACAAACCAATACCTGTCAATCTCATGCAATCACACAATTAATCATCACGCATCACTCCGTTCACACGCATATAATCCAATCACTATCTTAGAAGCTCTATGCCATTTAATACCTCCACACAGGGAAATACCAATTTAATTTACCAACATAACATCATAATTAACATAATTATACTTCCCTATCATTAATAAACACACACATATATAGATAATCATAGATTGATGCTTTCCACTTCCCCCTGGCCTCATTTAGCGCTTGCCCCCGCGGTTTATATCCACAACCTGCCAACAATCACTAAAACAACCACAATAAAAGGGGGTGAGTGACTGGAATTAAGAATTAATATGCAAAAAGAATAATCACACACTAGAAAAGAGTGTTCTAGCTACCTTCCTAGCTACAACATCATTCATTAATATCCATCTTTCATGCCACACCTTAGCCTACCATTTTAACACCTAACTTCCCTTTTTATTATAGCTAACATTCATTCACTTAATCAATTATTTCATTTCATCTCGCGAATTCAACATATCAAACAACATCGAAATCACCAGATTCATCACCATCAAGTCAAATTAACATCAAACATCATACAAGCCTCAATAACTCAGTCATCACATAATACAAGCATCATGATAAACATACATGTAAGCCAAGGAGTGTAAAATACAACTGACTCTCAAATAGATAATATGACGCCCTAGTATCCGGATACTAAAGGATCGGTCTTCAGTTGGGGGTCATACTTGACACCCCGTGAACCCTGCTTGATCCACTGAGTCCTACTTGACTCTTTACCTCAACCACTAGGTCCTACTTGACCATTGGGTAGCTCAACTGGGCCTTAAACACCACAGGAGCCAAAAACGATGGGCGATACATACCGTCTGTCGTCCCATACCACATAATCAGATAATCGTATCATTAATCAATTACTTCGGTTTCACTACTCAAATGGCACGAGTCTCGCGTCTCAATCATCCGAGGCGGCCACATAGTCCTGGCCACGAATCATCACCAGGGCAGCCACACAGACTTGGCCCAGATACAATATCACATATCACTAGATATCATCTTAGCAATAATCAATTATGACCATCGATCTCAATCATATTAGATATACATATAAGTAATGCTACTCGTTTACATAATTCCACCAATATTATCAGCACGCCATATCATACATACACACAGTACATCGTCAATACATTATATCATTTATAAGCATCAATTCATCGATAGTTAATCACGTCATGACTAATATTATGTCATTGTGCTCATTAGTTCATAAAAATTCCAATCATGCAAACCACCACACACTTATACTTATATCATTTTAAACCTCATCACATATTTTCATCCCTATCTAATCATCAATGATTCAGTATAACCATTATTTTCATTAACTTCCTATCGGGCTCATTTAATATAATTCATAGCCCCATACCTATCCACATAATCTTACTTTCTTGCTGATTTAGTTATACATTCCAATTATAATTCATCATGTTTATTATTATTATTGTTTACCCTCACTCACCAATTTCACATAGTCTATTACCTTTTCTAGCATCACTTATGCATCATCAATTTCTAATTATCAGGTTTCTCACTTACCTACCTCGCTTCTACATATATACATATATATGGATGCACAAGACCCACTTGGACTCACTTTCGATTTCATGACTACCGCACCATATATATATATATATATATATATATATACACACACACACACACACACTTTATTCTCCTAAGTATCATAACACTATTATACCACTTAGCCATTTATCAATCTATTAATTATTCTACCTTCTCCACTTCTATATTCCCCACCTATTTCCATTTCACATAATTTGCAATTCATCATATATTATTTGATTTAATTTAAAACAATTAAAGGCGGCCATAATATACTCTTTTTATACACGCCAATCGTGTAGTTACATTCCTAGATTAACCTTAACCCAGCACACCTCCTTTACCTCGATTCTGAGCTTTCCAAATCTTCCAATTGATTGCCGGGTCCTTCCAAAATCCACCAAAACTCTAAGATTAAAAATTAAAGAAACTCCAATTAATATTATAATTACCAAAACCATAACCCACAACCTCAAAACAATTCTGAACCTTAATCCAAGGTTATCAAAACTTACCATTTCCTTTTTCGACTCTTGTTTTCAAAACCCATTGTATCAAACATCCTTCCAATCCCTAAATTCGAACCTACAAGTGTCGAAATACGAAATCCATTAGCTTTTCACTATACTCATCATCCTAGGGACAATACCCAAACTCCATAAAGTCCAAAATGTCAAATCAAAGCCTCCCATTAACATGCAACCCACGATTAGGAAGAGAAAGTAAGGAAGGAGAGAAAAGAAATACGAAAACGAGGTTCATATGCATGTACCTTGCTTCCCCAAAGTCCAAGATGTAATTGATTCCAAGAATCCACAAAGAATCCACTTGAATTGAGCTCTTAGAGCTTGAGAGAGAAAGAGGAGGAAGAAAGAAGGTCCAACCATGCATGCATTCTATTTCTGTTTTTCAGCTTTTAATTCTGATTCGCGATGTTGACGCTACGTGTCAAGTTTAGAATCCCACCCTGACGTTACGCGCCACCCCTATGCTACGCATCAGGCATCTTTCACAATTTCCTTTAAATTTCACTTTTAAATCACCTTATATACTTCATATTCCTTAATTAATATTAAATTAAGCCCAAATGCTCATTTTTTTTCAAATATAAAACATTCGAGATGTTACAGTTATGAAACTAAACAAAATATAAAAATAAATATAAATATAAACAAAAGTGTTGGGATTAAACTTCATCATCACTTCTTACACACATATGTTATCTTACTTTGTATGTCTATGCATAAATATCAAGCCAACATGACATAAACGTCACTAACCTGATGTCTTGGCAAATAGATTATTAGGTACTTTATCAATCATTTGATTATTTGATAAACATTCTTGCATTACTCATTACTCTTACCCTATTTCTAGACATGCAAGTCATTAGGTAACCTAATCTATTTTTCATTTCGAAGAACATTTCCTAATGACAACCAAAAACACAAGATCTTAGTTCAAAACAAACATAAAATATAAGAAATAGTTTGTAACATTAAGAAAATTACATAAATTACATAAAGTGTTCTACCCATAATTATAGAGGAATCAGACTAGATCAAAACTAACAAAATAGGTTTAGTTACCCATTATAATAAAAGTTACCCAAGAATAAAAAATGAAAAAAATATCTCGTTTTGAAAGCTCCTCACAATGTCGAGATGTATCTTCACAATGTTCTTCTCATCTTCTACGACCTAAGATGTTTTAAAAGGTGTCTAATCGAATGTTGAGGATTTTGCGATTTCACCCGAGCATTTTTAGATGCTAAAGTTTTCTAGATTCACCGAATGCATATGCGAAAGAAAAGGCCCTAAATGGGAAAAGGAGAGAGGTGCATATGCCTATGATTTTGTCCAAATCCAATTGTATGTATGGGGTTAGTGGGGGCCATTATAATCAAATCATCAACTCGTGGCACCATTTTAAATCAAACCCGAGTAGCATGGCTGCTCCAATGCTTGACCCACAAATAGGAAATTAAATTCAGTGGAACAATGGTCGGTATGGGAAACCAAAACTATGTAACCACGAGTTTCCACTATGATCATTTTGTGCGTCACTGCATGGATTCATACATACAAAAGAAAAAAAGTATAAAGTTTTCTCAACTTTTAATGTGAATCAAATGAGTATAATGTCTAATCCTGGAAAGGAGTCCCTCTATATCACACAAAAGCAACTCATTGGGCTCATCAAATCAAACCTGGATCTTTTTATTAAAGAAACTAACTTAATTGATTGACTGATTGTGAGTTATCTATTTATCAGAACAAAAAAAAACCTTAATTTACTTATAGTCTTATAATTTTTACGAAAATATATTTTTACTTAACAATTCAAACATTTTAAATAATTCATTTACTTTTTTCTGCAAATAAAAATAATAGCATAATATTAAAACTTTTATAGAAGTCAATATTAATTTTGCTATTCTTTTCAATCAAGTAATTTCGTAACATGTTGTTCATTTAAACAAGGCACAATTATTTGACATTAAAATATGAGAGTATTGTTTTAGTAGAGATTTCATTTGTCATTTGTCACTTTAATTATAAGAAACTAAGTCCCATGTCTTCTTTTTTTAGATAACTCATTAACTCCTATGGAAAATTAGATATACAATCATCATATAGATTCACTTATCACCTTACCCCAAGAAAAAAGGTATAGGTACTATTCACTATTTTCATGTCCTTTTCAAATTGGTTAACGTAATTATTAAAAGGACATGAAAATTAATTGGAGAAAATACCACAAGAGCAGGTCCTGGCGCTGTCTCACTACATTAATGTGTGGGGATAGAAAGGGAAAACCCACTTGAATTTTTTTAATGTACTATATTTAAACCCAATTACAATTAACAAATTTCTTTATCGATATTTAAAATTATTATATATGTGTTATTCGAATTTAAAAAGATACGAATTAAGTTATAATAGTAGTTATTAGTTTATTTTTATTTGAGTAAGGAAAGAACATGTTAGAGAGAGTGATAATGATTCACCCACTTTCAACTAAATGAATTGAACTAGAGTTGGTTAATAATAGTAATTACTTAGACTTGAATTTGCATGTTGAATAACTTAGGTAGCTTCTCTAGTGCTTGAAAACGAATGATTCCTTCATTAATTGTGCAGTGTCCCCTCCCTGCAATGAGTCTCTGTCATTCTCACTGTTCCTCTCACTTCAATACCCCAAAACACATTTGTATTTATGGGGAAATTCTTACCTCCCATGGAAGAAGAAACTTTTTCCCCTTCCTCATCTAGCTGTTCAATTCAATTTTTAATGGGATCCACCAAATAAATTAAATTTAACTAAGTTCACATAGAGCCACTTTATATCCGTTGTTCCCTCATAGTTTCCTATTAGTTATCATCTTCTTTTTATAACAAAAGTTTTAAATTTAAGAGAAATATGCAAGTATTGAGTATTTTGAAAACATACAAACATATTCAATATTTTTCTCATTCAATAGTAAGAAAATTAATAAAAAAAATATTATCAACGGTTACATCTATATTGGTTAAAAAAATTATAACTTTTATAGTAGAAGAGAAAGTGTTTCTTAAGAATTTTTTTTAGTTTATCTATTTTTTAATGTGTTTCTATGGGCAGAATTAAAGAGAATATATTGATTTATTTTATTAGTTTAAAATTTGTTTGATTAGATATATAGTCTTGTTTTAATAAATAAAGTGGTTTATTTATTAGCTTATAACATCTTTTAAAAAGTTATTTGAACTCATAAGTTATGAGTTTATTTAATTATTTACACTTTTATCCTCACCAATATTAATTAAAACAAATCGCTTTTATATATTAAAAATGTTTTATATTATTAAACAACTAATTTTACTAAACATATTTTAATTTAATCATCTAGACTATCAATTTTAAGTTTCCAATTATGTGTTCTTAGTTTTCAGATAACAATAAAATACGAGCTGATAAATATAAAGAAATTGAAAAATTAGGATTCAGTTTAAGTCTCGATACTTTATGTTCATGTCATACACAAATGTTGTATTAGCATCAAATTTATCATTTTAAAAATATACACATTGAATAATTTTTGTGTTTTTTTATATATTTTATGATTGTTTTTTAATATTTTTTTAAAAACTAAAGTCTAAAACACATTAAAATTAAACATTTAAAAATTAATTTGGACATGGTAACATAGATGGATACTGTAGACATTTAGCATGTATATGATGACATGATAGGCAAATGACCTGATATGCTTGAAACATCTCAATTATTTTCAACCACTTTAGGCCTTAGCTTCCCATCTTTATGCATAGAGAAGCACAGGCACAATAACTTACGAATTGAAAGCTTAATATATGATAATGATATACATACAGAAACAGAAGCACAAGCACAAGGGGCGACTTTATTATTCTCTCACACTTGATGCTTTAATTTCCTAGTTATATCATTTGTAATTGAACTATAAAGTTTTCTTTACTTAACAACAAAAGCAATCTAAAATCTCAAACTAACTACCCAAATCCAGACCCTGGTGAATTATATTTTATGTATGTGAATACATAATCCAATATAATAATTAATGGTTGGTACAAGCTCTAATATGGCCGACCTGAATGACATGCCAATTTTACCTACTGCTGCTGACGTTCATATGCATTATAGGTAATTATGTTTGCATTTTGTCATTTAATTGTCATACACACACACAAGTATATCTGGATGGTGTTAATCTACCTCTCCAAGAGAAGCAGAAGCTCCCGTTAATATACATGTCTCATTGTTTGGTTTCAGAAATGCCCTTTCTGTCCTATATATCCATATTATATTCAAGTTTTTTATTTAGAAAGTAGGAAAGGTAACAACACAAAACAAATTTCCAACCAATAAGTCCTCACCTTCTAGTAATTCTTATATGGATTTCATCATGAAACTTACAACACACATGTTCTGCAATTCTGCTTAAATGTTTCACCATATATTCGAATTAGTTCAAAATAATCCAAGCTAGTTTAGGCCTTATACATTCTAAATACAACTTCTATATCCTTGCCTTCCATGATTCATCTGATACTATACTAGCTAGCTAGGGACTTTGTTTTTCAGCAGAGAGACCCAGATGCAACAATAAGAAACAACCCGGCAGTAGAACAGAAAGAACAAGAAAATAAAAAAGCAAAGAGAAAACAAACAAACAATACACATACCTTAGTTTGAAACTGCAACATGTTGAAGATGAAGAAGTGCAAAATAAGATATTGACGCGGCTCAATTAAATTACATGACTGTTATTCGCAACAGTCGTGTTTTTAAATTGAGTCGGGTCAATATCTTAATTTGTTTGTGCTTCTGGTAAAAGCACACTACTTTCTCATCACCTCCATGGATGAAGCTATAGCTATATAGTCTTCTCTTGACTTTGTAAGCATCCATCTCCCCTGTTCTCCTTCTCTTTCCTAAACCTTTTCATAGTTGAATATATAAAAGCACAAGTTGAAGGTTGCTGCACCTGAATTTCTCCCTTTCAAGTTTCAAGAACTCTCTTCTAATGTGTGCGACTTCACTGTTTGACTAATGACCACTTTTCCAATTTCCACGAATTAATTTTTGGTCCTCAATTTCGAAAAATTATCATAGGGGTTAAAAAATTGACTCGCCAAGTGTTTCTGTGTACCCTCTCTCTAGTGGCTTAGCGTCCACGTACTCGTGTATCAAAATGTTGCCTCGAATTAATTGAGACTCGGAGGGTAATTGTGGAATTTCATCTGGATTGATGCCGATATAAGGTGGTGTTTATTTTTGGTCAAAGATATATATTTATATTTATTAATTAAGTTGTTATGAGTCACAACAACCATTCTGGACCACTGGCTCTAGGACTAACAATTTGAGAATATAGATATTGGGCCTGCGTTATAAAACTAGTATAAAAAAAATATTTATAACTTTTAATATCACACACACATGTGTCTAATTAAATATTATGTATTTATTGTCTTTTTTAATAGTTATCCTTGTAGGATTGCTGAGATACTAGAATCGGCTTTTATTCATATATTTCTATAACTAAATTTATACTTCTTCTGTTGCTTTTTTAACAAGAGATAGATTAAATATATATTTTTAGTTTTTTTAATAAGAAATAACTATGCATTGTATATTAATAATTAATTATTTTTCATATTTCTTATTTATTATGAGAGTGTATAAAAATTATTTGATCATTTTTTTTCTAAATTATTTATCATACCAAACTAATATATACGATGGACTTATTAATCCTATGTGTCGAACTAATAAATTGTTAATCATACTCATCTAAGTTGATTTAGAAGATATAATTAATTGTTGCCTCCCTTGAGCCAAACTTAACTCTCTCATTTGATTAATGTCACTCTTGGGCTGAATAAGTTTTTGCTAGTTGTACTCTTATCAGATGATCTTAGTGATATATTAACTGCAGTCTCTCTTTAAGGTTTTAACTGTCTCATTTGATTATAGTTACTCTTTAGGCCTTTTGCTGTTCTTGGGATTTTTTTTTGTCGTTCTTAGGCCTTTTTTTGCTGCTCTTAAAATAAGATCTTAAATATTTTTGGATATTGATTTATGAAATCCTATATGTTTTAAAATTTACATGAAATATAAAGAACGATCCAGTCTAAATACCGGTCCAAGGGCAAGAGAGTAATTTCACCTGTCTTCGGTCATATACCGGTGTCGCATGTGAAACCTGAGACTTGTATAACGGTATGAGCTACTCTCTATACCAGAACGTCTAGGTCATCACTGTTGCACGCCGGAAAGTAACCTGCCAAATCGATAAATAGAACAAGGTACAGCCGTTGGGAGAGACGTTTGTTAGAAATACGAAGGCGCCTACGTCGTGTGTCAGCTTTTTGTAGAATCGTATTGACATATGGTATAGAAGTCCCCTAACCCTAAGGACTCTTACGTTCCTCGCATGTATATAAATACCAAAGAATACATAACAAAGGTACGTTTTTCTCATTCTCGAATTTACGCTCAAGCACGCTACTTTCTAATCTGTTTTGCTAATTTAAGTGTCAGAGTGTCTTTGCAGGTGGCACCACCTTTCGCCCCCATAATGCGAGAGCTTGGTGTATTGGATCTCCAAGACTCCAAGCCCTTTATTTTCCACTAGAATATGAGCTATAATATCGGATCCCCATTGGACCGATGTACAAATATCATAAGAGAAGAATATTTATGGCTGGTTCCCACACCAAATTTTTAACCCCGGTATAAACCAGTTCAATGAAGTTGTGTCAAATAATAATATGCATGCACATAAATAACACTTAAGGTTTACACACTCTATTATAATTTTATGATGTTTTGGTATACTTAATGATTGATCCAGGATGTCAATCTGGATTCTTAATCCTAATAAGAAATGCCAATCTCACGTGCTTAATTTTGGTTCTATATGCTAATATGAGATGCTAAGTGTTGATCCAATATGCCAATCCGAGATGTTAAATGATGCTCCTTGATGACAATTCTAGAGACTAAGTTATGATCCGAGTCAATCGTGATGCTCGATGATGCTCCTTGATAACAATTTTGAAGACTAAGTTATAATCTATATGGGGTACCAAATAATGCTCCTTGATAACAATTTTTGAGACCGAGTTAGATCCAGGTCAATTCAGGTGCTAAGTGATGATTCAGTCTGTCAATCCGGATGCTAAGTGTAGAGTAGAGGTGCCAATATGATATGCTAAATAATGTTGTAGGATGCCAATCCAAGATGCTAAACGATGCTCCTTAATGACAATTTTAGAGACTAAATTAGCATTCAATGTTGATCTGAGATGCTAAGTGATGATTCAGGATGTCAATATGAGATGTTAAGTGTAGATCTGTGATGCTAATCTAGGATGCAAAATATTTCTCCTTGGTGACAATTTTGGAGACCAAGTGTTGATTCGAGGTGTAAATCTGTGTGCTAAATGTTGCTCATTGATAAAAATTTTGGGGGCTAAGTTATGATCTAAGATGCCCAAATGAGATGCTCCTTGATGTCAATTATAGAGACTAAGTGTTGATCCAAGATACCAAATGATGAAGTGGGAATAACTTTAGTATATTCCGCTAGACATGTGAATGATTTGGTCGGTAAGAGGATTTTCGAGTCTAAGTCCAATCTGGTGTCCTTCCGAGGTGAAGGGTGAAATATGGTATCACATGTAAAGACATTCTGATACTTAAGTCAATAGTCAGTATAACGTAGCTTAAGCTTAAGAGGAGGAATAATGAATATACCCTGACTCATAAAGGCATAGGTAATTATAATTTAAGAGTGCACATCTTGCAATTGTTCCTTTTTCAGTACCTTTCCGTAAAGTGTAAGGAAAGTTGGCATAATCACAGTAAATTTTAACACCTTTTTCAAACAGTTTTTGGCATGCCTCGCGTATGGACTACTAACATCGAGATGATATGGGTTCATGATTTATACTAATTGTCATTAGTTATGGTAGTCTTGTTACCTTGAGGCCTCGAGGGTACCAAATATCGCTTGCTAAGTGTCGGTATAGGTCTTATAATACTGGTACCAACGTGGTTGTCAATCTTATGAGATAACTTGTAAACTTGTGTGAGTTTACTAGTTCACTAGCCCAAACTAGTTAACTCATGTGAAACTCGCGCTTGGTCAAACTCACTTAGACTTCTCTCGAGTTAAACCATGAGTTTGATTTAGAAAAAAAAATCTTGCTTTACCTTAAAACAATGTTGTTTTGAATGTCTAATCAAAATTTGGGATTACAAAACCCTAAATAATCTCTTTTTTATTTGAAACCTCGTTTCTTTCGAAACATTTTATTATTTTTGGATTAGGCTTTATGGTCCAACAATTTTGGGGCTATTGATGGTCATTATATTTTGTTTAAGATCTTATATGTTCATATTGAAATTAAACTATATTGAAACTCCACAATGTCCTTAATTATGTATAAAGAAAAGTCCGCTTCAGTGTTAAATCAACAAACTGTTGTTCCCCACTTTGTTGATAGTTAACTTCCCTGTAAAAAGTACTTATAAAGCATGAAAATAACCGGTCTAGTTTAACACTAATAACTGGTAAAATAGTGTTAGGATATTTAACGAATAATGATAATAATGTCAAAATATTTAAACGTAAACGATTAAATTTTTAAAAAAATCCTTAAGAAAAGAAATTAGAAATTCAAATAAACATAAAAGACTAAAATTATATTCTTACCTATATTTCTTAAAACAACATGAATAAAAATAACACAAAAGTCTACAAAGTTTAAAAACATGTGATTATCCTAAACTTCTTCGCCGGGCCACAAATAATTTTAATGCCCTACCCTTCAACTCATTCAAGCCTCAAACTTGAGCTACGTCGGTTCAAGTTACTACTTTATTGAAAATAGACAAGTCATCCTATATTGTTCCCCACTCTATATTTCGAGAAAAGTTTTAAGTATGATGATATAATGGGATCATCACAAGGCTGAGAAGGGGTTAAAAATTCTTTTCTTTTTGGATGAACAAAAGCAATTCAAGATTTGAAATATATATAAATAAATGACACGTACAACAGAAACAAATGTGGTTCGTTCCACTTCCATTGTTAAAAAAAAGAACGAATGAGATGAAAATAATTATTGTAGGTAAAGTAATTGGTCACACGATCATCTAATATTAAATAAATTTTTAATAGTAATCACTTTTACTGTTTGAAATAGCCTTTAAGGAGAGAAAAATAAGAGTGCGATTCAAATAGTACTATCACTACTTAAATGTGTTTAATTTAGGGTCCGTTTGGTTTTCAGTTGGGGAAACGAAGTTGGGAAAATGAAGAAATTTAAGGGTTGATATTGATCCTTCACGCCATTCAAAACAGTCAAAACTTCGTTTGACCATAAGATGTATTTTTGGGTTTGACCAACCAAAGTCTGTATACAAACAGACCATTCATTGTATATAAGAACTATAAACAAAGATAAAATTTCAACATGTTCATAAACCATAATTTGGAGCCAATCTTAATAATTTATATATGTATTATTGTTGATCTTAATAATTTGTTATTATTATCATGTAATGATAGGAAACAAACATAAATGGGAATTTATTTTGCAGGTAGACTGTATAAACAGTGTCCCAGGCTGGCTCCGCAATTTCCTGAGAGCTCTTTTAAACAGAGTCACAAATATTTGGGGTGTCACCTACCCACCTACTCCTACAAACAAATCATCACTTTGAGTTGGTGTGGATGCAAAGTGCTTGTTTGGATGTGTGAACCTCCATATAGAGGTCACTAGCTATCTCTTTCATGTTTGACAAAGTTTAATCTTTGGCTATGTTCTTCCTTCAACATTGCTAAGGATTCCTATTCCCTTAATTGGGTCGTTTACTATCTTGTGATTCTTGTCAATCCTCCACCACCATCACTTTAGACAAGTGATTGCAAAATCAACCTGCTTCAATAAAAGTCTTATTATTGGGTAACGTGTCCTGATTAAAATAACAATATTACTGTCTTCAGCTTCATTTTCATAAGGAAAAGCTATAATTAATATTTTAAGGGTAGTCTAAAATATTTTTTTATTGAAATACCACCAGTATATATTTATCAATATGAACTTTAATAGTTTCAAGAAAATAAAAAAATATTTTGAACTCCTTTTCTTAATCTTTGTCAACCTGTCAGAATGAAAATATCTTCATCTTTAAACCCTTCATTATTATATGTTTGGGTGAAGAGAACAAAAGAGCAAAAGTTGAAAATAAAAGAAAATACAGATACAGATAATAATGTATTTGCTTTTGCTTAGTTTAAGAAAATGTTTTAAAAGCAGAAGACAGAAGACCAAACAAAAAAAAAAACTGAAAGAATTAATCAACAAACATAGCAATGTAATGAAATTAAAAATGATAAAATAAAAAAAAAAGATAAGCAGCTAAAAATACTCTGTTTCATTCAATTTTATTTTTTTAATAAAAGACTTGACATTTTATATATAGAAAATATACTTTTAAATATGAATTAATATTTAAAAATTTAAATTTTTTTAAAAGCATGATACACAAGAACAAACAAATATGGCAACTGAAAGAATCAATAAAAATATATAGAAAATGTGATGGAAAATTATTATAAAGATAGAAAGGATATGACTTTATAATTCAAAAGACTATTTCAGTTTATTTTTTCAATAAAAGATATGACTTTATAATTAGAAAATATATATTTTAAATATTAACACAAATCAAACAAAAAATAATACCTAGATAAAATCAAAAGCATAGGATACCATGAAATAAAAATAACATCAAACATACAGTTAAAGTATAATTAAGAGAGATTTACTGTGCATATTAATCCTATTATGTTGGGTTTTACAATGATATATCAAACACAAAAAATTGTACCGAATTAGATGAGATAAAGAAGAATTACCCTAATCTCCCATAAAATTAAATATACTTAGACCTCTTTATTTTTTAAAATCATACATGACTCCCTTTGAGAAATGGATATTACAAGTCATAATGGCAACATCCAATTTTAAGGTAAGGAAAGTACATCATTTTTTTTTTAAAATATCATGTGTTTAAACTAAATAAGATATTTATCCTATAAGATATTACGGTAGGTGGTGATTCATTTGTCTATAAATTATCTAATACGGAGATAGTATTTTTGATATTAGTATTAGTATAAATTCTCTTCAATATGTTACACTAATTCAATGAGGATTTGTTATTATATCTCTTGATCTAGTGAAGAGTTAGAAATTTTGTTGTTTGATCCCCCGATTATCACACTAGTATTATCGCGTTGATGACCGAAAGATGAAGTTACCTGTGAGGATACAATGTGTAACATCCCAAAAATTTAATTCTCATGTATAATCATTTTGATTTAGACCATCAATGATATTATCCATTTTATCTCAACTTTCTACATAAATTTTAGTTAGGACAACATCTTCAATTTAATCTTTTACCATGGTAAATAATTTTAACTTCATACCTTAGGTAAAAGTTAATCAAATAACTTATTACCTATTTCCTTAGTTATTAGTTGGCTTTTCCAATTACTCTCATCAAATTACCACATACTCCACTCAAAATACGTCATTTTGTACACATTGTAATTGCTAGTTAGAGTCCGAATTTAGAAATATGATCAACTACAAAGTTATTCCTCTTTTTCTTGGATTTCCAACAAGACCAAATTTGTTAAAATCCATTAAGATTTGAGAGAGATATGCCCAAAATACTGAAACTGTTTCAGAATTGGTATTTTACTTCAATCATATCTTGTACATATTTTAATACCTAGTTAGAGTCCGAATTTGAAAATATGGTAAACTACAAAGTTGTTCCTAGTTGTCTTATCTTTCCAACAAGATCAATTTTATTAAAATCCATTAAGATATGAGAGAGATATGCCCAAAATACCGAAACAGTATCAGAATTGATATTTACTTCAATCATACAAGCTGCATTATGTAGGCTGCGGAAATGGTCAACAATCCAGCCCATTTTTCTCACCTAAAACCTCTATTATCACTATAATTAATGCACATAACATCCCACTACAATCCCATTATGAAAAACTTATCCCCCACTTGTCATTTGTATGATTAAATCAACACTACATCTTGGTCCCAAGTCTTAAATCTTATAACAAGCTAAGTTAGTAAAGACATATCTTTCATTTCCTTTTATTTTCTCCATCAAAGTTATTCTTGATCTGAAGCTAGGACAATAAAAGAACACTCTAAACCACTCTAGGATCCTTCATCAAGGTAAGAGGGGATAGGGTTGTGAATAAATATGAAATGTGTAGAACTGTATCCTGTTCTAGGATTTCTAGATTTATTTTCGTAACTTGTTACTTAATTTCGAAGCTGAAAATGTGTGAATTTGACTTTGGCTTCTTCATAAAAGTTGTAGATCTTTTCGTTATGTGAATTTTGAGATTGAACCAACTGATTTGGATATGTATATCATGAGTTATGGTCAAAATACTAAAGTATGTTTCTTTTGAATGTTTCATGACTTGGTTCTGGATATATGTTGATATTGTAAATTTTATGAGTATGATTAGCCATATTTATCTTCATAAAAGTTGTAGATATAGATGTTATGATTTTGTTAGATTTGGTTTTATATCAAAATTCTAAGTAATATGGAATTTATGCTTAAATTACTCTCATGTGCTCATGTTGTTTAATTGTTTCTGAAAATGAGTGTCTTTAATTAAAGTTTGGTAATTCATATTGATCCGGTCTGGATACCGGTCCCCAAAGTTATGACGTTAGAGTGACCTCTTAAAGGAGCATCCGGTATCACAGGAAGACAGAACCACAACGGACATCCGTTGTGGCAGTATCCGTCCTCACTTCATTAAATGATTCTTCCGTCCTCTCTACGACGGATACCTTATCCGTTCTCATTTCCACAACGTGTATAACCGTTTGCCTCAGGATCACTATGAGATAAGAGTTTATAACTTATCAGCGAAGATACCCTGCATAGCGGAATGTGTCTATGTCAATTATCTCAGAGAGTAAGTACAATTGTCAGTGAAATATTCGGAAAGGTGATTATCCTCCATCCCTATCATAGGATCGTACTCTGATAATTGACCTACCCACCTGACACACTCTGAGTACTGAGTCACCTTGATTGACACACTCTACACGCTATCAGAACCAAGGGGCCCACTTGCATCCAACGATTCATTTCCTACATTCAACTATAAATAGCATGTTCCAACACACATGCAAGGTTACATTGTTCTATCTTACATCTTTACTATTGCATTGCTTGAGTATTCATTGAGTTCTCACACTCTTCTAACTTGAGCGTCGGAGAATCTTCACAGGTGGCACCACCTTTCGCCCCCCTTCAACGCGAAACACTGGTGTGAAGGATCTCCAGGACAGCAAGACCGGTTTCTCCCACTGAGAGGCCGGATTACAATACCGGATACCCACTGTACCAGTGTATAAACCCTAAAACACCTACACATTTATGGTTGGTCCCACACCGAATCCTAGACCCCGGTTCAGACCAGTTCACATATATTTTGAAATTGAAAATGATATATTCATGAAAGTTGTAGATCTTTGTGTACTATAAATTTAGAGACGAAAATATTCCAAAAAGGATAAGTAAAACTTGAGTTATGATTTATTTATTAAAGTATGACGTTTCTGAAAGCTATGTATAGGTCAGTGCTTGTATAGCTGTTTGAGAATAATTTATAAGGAATTAATTTTTGAGCCCTTCATAAAAGTTTTAGATATTTGAGTCATGAACATGTGAGATTTGGTCTCATGTAAAAATAATCTTTCTACTAAGAGATATATAATTTTTACCAAAGGTTGTCAAAGTTGTAACTAAATCTGTAATACTAAAATTACTATTTGAAGTCAGAAAGTAATTTTGAAATTGCATTTTATACTTATAGAATTGGGACATATGGTCTTCATGAAAGTTATAGATAGTTCTGTTTTTAAAAATTTGGCATAAGTTTTACCTTAAAATAATTTTTGTACAAGGAGATATGCCTATTTTACCAAACTGTGTACATGCAGTAAAAATTTACTAAAGTCAGTGTGTTGTTTGTAACGTGAAGCAAATTTTGTAAGGAATTAGAATTTTTGGTCTTCATGAATGTTATAAATAATTTTGTTATGGAATTATAGAAAGTGGAATTACTTTAAAAGGATTTGATTTGCTCATGTCATGGCCTTTTTACTAATGTATGTTGCTGTTGTAAATTTCTGAAATTTATCTATGATGGTTATTATAGATGAAAATGATATTTTCCATATGGGTAATGATTTATTTATGAATTATTGAGGGATTATTGATTATTATGGATGTTATTGAGTGTCCTATGAATGTCATACAGTATGTATATCTTTGTGATGAATAATTATGAATGACTAAATTAATGTATACATGAATGCCTTGTGGTTTATTGAGATATGTTGTTGAACTGTAAATCCATGATTTTGAGAATTGATATATGTGATGTGTCCTTTGAGGACTTGTGGCTTTCAAGTGATTATAAAAGTATTGATATCATGGTATGTTAAATTGATAAAGAGAATTAAAGGCATTCATGCATCATAAGCATTTGGATGCACCATGTAATTTAAGGGTTCCATGATTGCCGGCCCTGGTGGGGGGTTACTCTATGATGAGTTAAAACCTTATTTTCGTTGAGCGCCATGAAGGGTAGGAATTCATGGTTTATGCTAAGTCTTACTTGTGTACTTCGGTACTTGAACGCCATGAAGGTTAGGGATTCATGGTATATATTAAGTCCTACTTGTGTACTTTGGTACTTGAGCGCTACGAAGGGTAGGGATTCGTGGCATTATGCTAAGTCCTACTTGTGTCTCTATGAGACTTTTTACTACAGTATTCCCACTAAATCAAAATGGATCCAGCATGACATCATTTGGCTAAATTAAAGATTATTAAATGTAAATGACCTTGTTTGGCATATTCATCATATCATAATTGTTTGTTGATTGTGTTTGTACAATTTTACTTATTTTATATTTATTCTATATTTTATCTCACTCTTACATTATTTTTACAGTGCATGTTTCACAAAATGACGAGTGGTGAAATTGATGATGCTTTTATGTTTTATTGCTTGGACTTTGACTTTATTTGCCTTTTAATGTGTTGTAATAATATTATGTACTTCGTACTGCAATCATATCTATCGTTTCTGCTATATAAATGTATTATGCTTTATTCATTCACGACTAGTATGCATGATAATATTCCGCATTTATCAATTTTTACATGACCTTAAAATTTAAATTACAAATTTCAAAATAATTCTTTAAACGTAAAAAATTTATTTCAAAAATTTTGGGTTAATTAATTAGAATTTGTAATTTAGGTTTTGGGTGTCACACAATGACGCCAAGTCAACCAGAACACTTAATATCGAAGCTTAGACATAAGTTAGACAAAGTAACACACCTTAATGAGTCGTAGATAAGAAGTGTTTAGAAAGGTGGGTTATAGTTGAGTCCTACGTGACGTTGTGTCCATAAGTTACAAGAAAAGATGACATTTCCATAGACATTCTCGACACCCTCTATAGGTTAATTATCGGTATGTCCCTAACAAATCCACCAAACTCGCCACAACACTAGTCTGTAAGGACTCTGATCACGGAATCAGGGATCCATTGGGTTCGATCGATATCATGATGTGTTTCGTGTGGAGCGTCTTCATGATCATAGACATCATTCCGATATCATAGTATCTAATTATGACATCCATCTATTAGAGCCGTTAAAACGGACTGCTTGGCCTGGTCCATGACGGACTTAGATTTTTTTTCCAGGTTGGGTCAACAAGCTCATTTTGAATTCAGACTCAAATTTTAAGGCTTAGGCCTGTTTGCATCAGCCTATCAGGCTTGGCGGACTATCTGCTTGAGTGAGTTTTTTTAGGTTTATGCGGATTTTTGACAAACATGCATTGTTTTTCGGGTAAAAATTATAAAAAATACAACCATTAAAAATATACCAAAAAAATTTGTATGCTCTAAATTAACTATAAGATCTAATTCAAACAAAAAATATAAAGATTATTTTTCTATGTTAGTAAAATAAAAAAATAAAACATGTTACGGGCTTATGTGAACAAGTCTATCCCAAAAAAAATCCGACGTGGTACAACTTTTTCAAGTCCAGCTAAAAATTACCTGCTTTTAATTTGGGGCTTTTCCATTTTGCAACTCAATCCATTTGAATACTTCTACCATCTACCTTGTAAATATTACGTAGTCTAAATACCTTTAAAACATTAGTTCACCAAATATTTTTTAGGAATAAAAGATAGTTAAAGAAAAAACTAAATAACAACACTAAAATTAAAAATAAAGAACATTTTTTTATGCTTAATATACTACGATGCGTAACTAAGACACTATTCTATCTAAACAAGACTAAACACCCCAGTTAGTCCCTCACTCCAATAGAGTCGGACAATTAGGTCCTCCAATTAATAAGTGAGTCCCGTTAGTCCTCCACGTCCGTCATCGTCGGACAAATAGATCTCTGTCGTTAATAAAGTATTAACGTCCGTCAGAGTCAGTTGACGTGGATCGTTAAATTCCAACAGGGATGCCATCTCAGAGTTAGCGAGGATCTATTTGTCCGACGATGACGGACGTGGAGGACTAACGAGACTCATTAACTGGAGGACCTAAGTGTCCAACTCTGTTGGGGTCAGGGACTAAGTGGGGGTGTTTACTCAAAATATTTTACCTTCCATATAATTATAATATATGTTCTTTAAAAGTTATTTAACACAAATTATATAAGTTTTGTCAAACTCTTTTATTTCAATAACTATCAAGGTTATCAGAGTCAGGGCCAAGCATCACACTTTCCAACTCTCTTAGCTTGTGCTTGAAGCTGCTTAAATCATCGGTTATGTAGGATCCACTCATTGGAGAGCCATAGTTATTTTCAGGGGAGTGATAATGGTCAATTGGATATGACTGTGAATCTTGCTGCGACACGGGGCTATCATTAGGTGAAAAACTAACAGTTGAAGGGGAGTTATAAACAGTGAAACTTCCAACTGCAGAGGAAGACTCCAATGTGCAATTAAGTTCAGAACTTGGATTGGAGAAGTGAGTTCTATGGCCTCCATCATTGTAGTATAGCTGATGATTTAGAGTCTGATGTCTGCATTATAGAACTAATTATGAAAAATCCAATAAGTGTGTCAAGTGCAATATAGTAGTCTCCCTAGTGTCTTTCAGCAGATTATATTTAGTTGATGAACAACTGACGATCAAAGTGATAATTTCTTGCAGAATAGTGCCAATATATTTGAAACCCTTGAATCTAGTCAAACAACTGACCCAACCCACACCCGTAGCCTCCCCACAACCACAACCAAAACCCAAACCACCACCAACACCTACACACCAACACCCAAACCCCACCACCCTTAACTCAACAAAACATAAAACCCATACAAAATAGAGAACCACCAAATAGAAGAAACTCAAAGAATAGAAAATCAGAGATGCAAAACCAGGGAGAGGAATGTTACCTACGAGATCGACCCTTCAAAGCTCTTTCCTTTATGCAATATGGACCCTTTTAACTAGCAAAGCTCCTTCATTTTCATGGAATAGACGCTCTCTCAGTGTGAAGCTGCCACAGTTGGGTATGTGGGGCTCGTGCTTTAGCCCTAATCGTAGGGGCATGCAAGACTTTTTCCCCAAACCGCGTTGGCAGGGAGCACCAAGGAGCAGCCTCTATGAAACCTCCAACGGAGCTTCGATGGACGAAACGGAGAAGGAAGCCAACCAAACACAACCACTTAATAGTTGTTGAGAGGGAGAAAACAAAGACAAGAGAAGAAGCTAGTGGGGGAAGATGAAGAAAACCAGAAAATGCGAAAAGACAAGAAGAAGAAGGAGAACGATGAAAATACTTAGGGTTACCATCAAAACGACGTCGTATTGTTTTTATTTGTGTCACATGGCTTTCAGAGACGAAATATTTTGAGTAAACACCCCCACTTGGTCCCTGACCCCAAAAGAGTCGGACACTTTGGTCCTCCAGTTAATGAGTCTCGTTAATCCTCCACGTCCGTCATCGTCGGACAAATAGATCCTCACCGACTCTGACGTGGCATCCTTGTTGGAATTTAACGATCCACGTCAGCTGACTCTGACGGACGTTAACACTTCATTAACGGCAGGGATCTATTTGTCCGACGAGGACGAACGTGGAGGACTAACGGGACTCACTTATTAATTGGATGACCTAAGTGTCTGACTCTGTTGGAGTGAGGGACTAACTGGGGTGTTTAGTCATCTAAACAATATATATTAAAAAATTTGGTCGAAAAATCAATGATAAATGGAAACAAAGAAAATAAAATGCATTTACATTAAAAAAAGTAAAAAAAAATCTATCAGAAAAGAATGGAAATGCAATAATAATATAATGATGAGTGAAAATTATATAATAACTCTAACCTATATACAGAAAATATAAAATTCACTCCGACGAGAATACTAATGAAAAGATGTGATTGTGAGTGAAAATATGTGAATGTATAAAAAATAATAAAAAAAGTATATGAATATATGCATATAACTAGTTTAACAAAAAAAAAATAAAATTTGCGAACAATTATTAGATTGACCTTTGCACGGACAATCAACACAAAATTCAATTTTAATCTATTAAAAAATGGTTATATATATGTTTTGTTGGGTTTAGTCATTTAATTTTTATTAATTGTAGTTATTATATTATTTAATATGTTAAAATTGATCTTTTATTGTATAAAAAAAAAGAAAATATGATTAATTTTAAAAAATTGAAAAGTAAAATAAGTTGAAGACATTTACATTTCTGTTTTTTAAGTTAGTGGTTAGGTTAATGATATTATATGTTAGAAATCAATTTAAACATATTAACGATTAATTTTTTCAAATTAAATCATATAAAAACTAAAATCAATAAAAAATATTAAAACGCAAACGTATTTAGTCCAATAACTACTTTTATATGTATAAAGATAAAAGATAAACAAATATGAGCAAAACAAGTTTAAATGCAAAAAAAAGAGGCAAAAAGTAGATACCACAATGGCGTGGATTTGTAGAAACAGATTTCTATATCCTTAAAAATGTAACTACATTAATAATTCAAAAACAGATTTCGAGGTCGTGCGGCAAAAGATTCTTTAGAATGGAAAGGCAACAAACATTTGGGGAAAGAAAAATATTTTATTTTGATAAGTGTTTATTTTAATAATTGAATTGATTATGATATAATTTATTTCAATATTTGATGTTTAGATGAGATTATAAAAAATATATTTAGATTAATTGTATTTAGCTTACTTAATTTTTTCAGAATTAAATAATCTCATTAAATTTAAGATGGCCTAAATTTACCATCACAAGAATCTCATAGATGAATAATTTAGATGTATACTTGATCCTCTGTTCCAATCGCCACAATTAGTTGTAGAGGTCATGTCATTATTTGAATACAAGCAAAACAAAAATCTCCCCTCGCCACCAACTGGCCTGCATAACCTTCCACAACATGTATATGAACTATGAAATGAAGATTACAAGATAACACCACAACTTGAAATTCTTAATGAACCAAATCTTTAGTCAATTATTAGTAATATCAGCGTGGACATGCAACTCAGCCAACAAATAATTGTTCCATATGATGATTACCACCTTGAATAGTTTATGCTGATTTTGTTAGCCACATTTTGATCGTGTTATAGAATTAAGGTGGTAAATTGAACTAAGGTGTGTGATAGTTAATTTACTCACTTAAAGATGTACTCCTCAAGATATTCTATTCTATAAAACTAGGAACACAACTAACAAGAGTGTCGCGACCGGATCGCGGCAGGACGACCGACCCCTAAAAATAGAATAAAATTTGAAATCCTTTCAAAAAAACAATGAGTCGCCACTAATATTTTTTAAAGTGGAAAACCTAATAAAAATGAAATTCTAAGTTCGGAAGTCGAATTACAGGTGAGGAAGGTATTAACACCTCATTACCTCAAATTGATAGCACGTACTTTAAAATAGCCTAGAAATTACTTTTGACTTCTTTTAAGAAAAGAAACAGATAAAACAATAAAGCAGACAAAAATAGACGCAGACAAAACAATGACAGTAAGAAATTTGACCGAATAGTAATAGTAAGAAAGGAGAAAACAAAGTGAAAGTAAAGATTAACAGGACGTCCCGTCCAAATTAACCTTAATTTGTAAACAAAAATTTAACAATTAAAATAAAGTAAAATAGAATGAGATAAAATAAAGTTGATTAACAAAGTTATAGATTAACAGGACATCTCGTCCAAATTAACCTCACTTTTTTATAAGAAAAATGGAATACATTGAAGACACGAGAGGATCAACAAGACGTATTGTCTAAATTAACCCCCATTGAAAACATTATTATTTAAAAGTAAGGTTAGATAGGGTGAAAATAGAGTGAAGTTAATTAAACAAGACAAAAGATTAACAAGACATCTCGTCCAAATTAATCCTTTCATGAGAGATATTATTAAATGGAATATATTGAAAATACAAGAAGATTAACAAGACGTCTCGTCTAAATTAATCCTCTTTTTATAAAAGATATTATTATTAAACGAGAAATAACCGGTTAAAAATTTGGAAAGGTTAGCAAGACGTCTCGCCTAAATTAACCTCCTCATGATAAAACGATATTTTAAAATTAAGCAATAATAATATAAAATTAATCAATGTGAAACAAATGTAAAAAGAAAGTGAAAGTGGGTCCGACATAAATTGATTCCCGCTCCTACGTATTCTCAAGTGTATTGAGAAATCAGGGTCACGTAATTCTAGGGGTTCGGGAATCAATTTAAAATATTGAAGGGATTATGAAGAAAAGGGAAAGGGGAAAAACAAAAGGGGTAGCGACGGTGACGGCCGGTGGCGGAGGTCGTCAGCAACGGTGGTGGTTCGGTACGGTAGATCCTTTTTCTTTTCCTTTTGGTTTTTTTTTTGTGTGGTGATGGTTTATGAGTTTGGAAGGGTTTGAGTTATGGTAGTTTAAGGTGGAAAGAGATTGTTGTTGGAGTGTGGTGGAGGTTTGAGGTTGTTGCTTTAGTGAATGAGGTAGTGGTTTTTTGATTAAGATAATGTTGGGTTGTTGAAACAATGAGGGTTTAAAGATGAGTTTTTGATTTGGTGAGGGAGATGGAGGCCAATGGTGAGGTTAATGAAGATCATGAAGTGTTCATTTGTTGTTTTTGTTTTGTGTGTTGTGAAGTTGGTGATGAAGATGGATAATGAGATTTTTTGCTTTTGTTTTTGAGAGGAAGAATATGTGTGTTGTGAAGTTGGTGATGAAGATGATGAAGAGGTTGAAGAGGATGATGAAGAGGTTGAATAAGATGATGATGAGGTTAAAGAGTATGATGATGAGGTTGAAGAGGATGATGACAAGGTTGAAGAGTATGGAGATGATGAAAGTGAAAAGGGTGAAAGAAAAATATGGTCTCCTTTTAAAGATATGAAAAGTGGTTGCATAGGGAAATGTTTTGGGAAGTGTTTTAGGGAGTGTTTTGGGGATGAAGTGGCCCTTTTATTTAAATAATAATAATAAAAAAAACAAAAGATGGTGTTCATAAAGAGAAAGGAGCAAACCAGTAGAGAAAGAATAGAGCGACAATATAAGAAGAGTGATCTGTCTTTAGGGTTCAGTAACATTTAGTATTTATAAAATCCTAATATGATAGATATAAATAATTAAAAAAATAATATATTTAACACAGTTAAAGATAATATAATAAAATAATAAAAACAATTAAAAATATTATTGGAGAAGGAATCAAACAGTTATTTGAAAATAATAAATAATAAATAATTTAATAATTCAAATTTAAATAGATAAAAATAAATTGTAAAATGGCTTCACACTCAATATGATTGACATTTTTGTCAATCCTGTATGCATGTGAGGCCACAACCTCTCTAATTTGTTTACAAGCTCAAAACATATTTTGTAATATATACCCTTTAAAGTTTTACACTCTTAAAATATTATACAACAAATTGTAATTACAAGTAAGAGGTATTAAAAATAAGAGAGCAAAATCAAAGCTACACAAAGACAACATGAGAGAGTACCAAACCAATGATCCTAGAAGATTATAGAGAAATATAGGATGTCATTTAGATGGGTCACTAAATTTTCAACATACAGTTCTCATAATATCCACCAAACACCCCCAGCAGTTACCGTATTAGCAGACAATTTGGCATCAGGTTCACTTGAAAAACCAGTAAGGCATTTCAACAAATGAGTAGCATGCAATTGGGTAAGAGAGGATACTAATGATTGTATCGTAGAGACAATGCTTCAATTCAAGTGCACAACAAATATAGTACAAATCTCTCAACGCTTATGTTTAGATTCAGATTCTAATTTTATTTAGAGTCATCCAGATTCAATCCCAAATTAGCATTATGAGAAAAATAAACATCATACTCCTCTTGCTTAGATTCATGCTGCACTTGTAATTAGTTAGCTTCATCAAGGCCAAGTAGTAAGTACATCGTAAGATTTTACCATTACGAACAAACAAATTCATAACACAATTGCATTTAGAGCTATCAAAATTTCTGCTCAAATTCATACAATGCAATTGCATTTGGTGTCATTGAGGTTCCAATAAATCATATTACAATTGTAACTAATACCATACTTCCCATGCTTAGATTCATGCTGCCATTGCAATTAGTTAGCATCATCAAGGCTAAGCAGTGAGTACAAATAAATTCATACTACACAATTGCATTTAGAGCCATAAAAAATTCTGCTCAGATTCATAACACAATTGCATTTTAGCATCACTAGGGTTTCCGGTAAACCATCCAATTCAACATTATGCTCAGATCCACAACACAATTGTGATTTAGCTTCATCATAAGGGTCACATGGTAACCGTTTCTATTTGACTTCATAGTGTCATAAGGATCAAAAATCAATCAAGATGTAAATTTACATAAAAATTCCATTAATATTGTAATTGAATGGGTTAACTATTTAGATAAAAAAGAAAATTAAAATTTTAAAACACTAATAATTATTTTTTTTCTAATAATACCTAAATGATGAAAAAGCTGTGGTAAATAACGAGAGATGTAGTTTAATAAATAAATGGTAGATAAAAAATTTTGATATATAAATAAAATAAAATGATTATATTTATTAATTATGTAGTTTTTATTTATCTAAATAGTTAAATAAAAATAAAGAAAGAAAAATAAAAGTTTAAAAAAAGTTAATCAAACACGTACTGAGAGGTGTGATGATGACATTCCATGGAATCCTTTTTCTATGCTCTTTTAATCATATCATATAAAACTTTAAAAAATAAAAACAGTTACTACATTTATTTATAAAATTTTACTATAACCACTTCAAGTGTATTCTTTCATAAAGTTAAATAACAGTATTATATTACCTTATTTTTAAAATTATAGTTGCTCTATTCTTATTTAACTAGATAGAGATAGAAAATAAATCTAAATAACATTTATTTCTATTTAATTATTTATTTAGAATTTTAAAATACTAATAATTATATTTTTTTAATAATGTTTAAATGAGAGAGAAAATATTAAATTTAAAGGAATGAAGTAGCTTTTCCCCTTTTTATTCAAGGATATAAGTATTCATATTAGTCCCTTTATCCCAATACCGGCTTTGCCCCTAAATAGAGGGAGTGTTTATTATTGGAGAGAATTGTGGAACTAATTCTCTTGATGAATCTTTTTTCTATCTATAATGTTTGACACCGAGACTTATTTAAAGAAATTAAATATCCATCACTTAAATCAATCATAAAAAGATAATATCCATCACTTAAATTGTATATCCTATTTAAATTCAAATATCTTTTAATTTTAATAATGACATTTTTTAAGATAAGAATAAACAAAAAAAAAACATGAAATACAAGTTAGTTTTTTCTTACGGATAGTAACACTGATAAAAAAACACTAAAATATTACTTTTTTAGAGGAAGTAATATTTTTAGCCTATTATTATTGTTATTATTGTGTTTGATGATTTCGTTCCTTCATTGTCTTCCACATCTGTTTCTCTGGTCCCTATCAGTTTATTTTAATGAACCAATGCATTCTGGGATTTGGCCAAGTCTTCCTCAAAACAGCAAACAAGCAATTTTTCCTTTTATCTTTGTCTTTTGGGTGAAACGAAAACAAGCGAAATTGTTTTTTACTCTTTCTTGCACTGCACATTCTTGTAATGGTTTTGGGTCAGTGAAGTCCACACTTCAACGAGCGACAACCGTTGACCCTCCTCCGCTATGGCCGCGACAACATCTTTTGGTGTTCCAAGTTCTCAACTTTACTGTCCCAATTTGAGGCCCAGCCACTCAGCAGTTGCACTGAGTTGGGAAAACCAGCTGAAGAAAGCACACAAATGGGTATTCTCTGGTGGGGTGTGTATTGGCAGACCCACGAAGGTTTTTGAGAATGAGAAGAATCCATGGAAGACAAGGAAGATAATGGTGCATGTGGTTGATCATCATCAAATGGATGATGATGTCTCACATGGACTGCATAAGGATTTGGGCTCGCTCCCAAGTGGGTTTTGGTTTAGTCTGTGATTCCCTTTCTTTAAGATGACTTATAGGAGTGTTATTTAAGGAACCTTATTCAAAAGTTTGAGCATTGAATGTTCATGTTGGAATTAATATATTCCTTTGTCGCTTGTTTGCTTTGCATGGTTGAATGAATGGATGAATTCTCGTTTTTTGGGAGGTTTGATTCAAATGGTTAATTGGACTTTGCACGTTTTCTTTGTGACAACTTGCAAGATTTCTTGAACTTGATGTAACTGTGGCTTTTGCTAGGTTGTTTTGTTCTTTGTCAAGCTAATGATTTTACTGGGCCCCTGATGAGAAAATATGAGTGTTGACAGTTTATCCTTGCATGCACATGTTTTGATTTGGCCTCATTTAGTTTTAGGTCAGTGAATTTCTGATTTGAGATTAGGAACCTTTTTGATACGGCTCAGCTGAAGAATGAATGGATAAAGGGAAAAAAACTCCCTCCTTTTGCTTTTAGCACCTGTTGTTAAAGCCTGAGTAGGGTAGAGGAACATGCCACGCTCAGTGAGTACTCAGTAATGATGAAAGATTTGGAATTTTGGATATTATTGTCTACCCTAGACACTATTCATGGGGCAAAACTCTTGTTTTATCCTATCTTTTTCGCTGATAAGAGGAAGGAATGTGTTGATGGGATAATGTTTTTTTTTGGTCAAACATAGATTAAATCACATAAATTGATTAAAATTAGTTTTTGACACAACGGTTCTTGTGCTTCTTTTTTTGCTTGCTTTGGTTTTTCATTTAACTGGTTTTATATTTCTCATTATTTCAATGTTCTTGAATGCTGAGAGTCATTTTTTCACAATTTAATATGCAGCTTGGTAAAAAGTTGATATAGGGTCCTATTATATCTTCTTTTTCATCTTATTGCATTATTGTTTGACCATATGCATTCCCATTTTGTATTTTCTTATGAGTTTTACTGTCAGATCTCAGATTTTGCAGTTACTGTTTTTTGTCATTTATTGTAGAGCCATTATCCATATCCGATATTGTGGCTGCTTCTGATGATGGTGCTAAAGTACGAATATCATATCAGGTATGAACATGATGTGTGTGATGGTTGCTACTGTGTGATATGATACCCGTGGTTCATTATTTGCTTGGATTACTGAATTAGGGAATACCAGGATCATACACTGAGGATGCTGCACTCAAAGCTTTCCCTAATTGTGAAACGGTTTCTTGCAATGACTTTGAAGAAGCTTTTAAGGTTTGGCATAATCTGTAATATTCTTAAAGCTAATCTATGGCTGAAATTGTCACATTCCTTATATTTTAAGATTTATCAAAAATGATTTTCATCGTTCCAATTCAACATCCTATATCCCATAGGCAAGGTCATATGGCCTCAATGTCTTTCTGATGTTCTCAAGTTATATGTGTCTATCTTTAGCCATTCTTCCCACTCATTTTCCTATATATATTAAAAAAAAAAATGTCTGACAGGCTGTTGAATTATGGCTGGCTGACAAAGTTATTGTTCCAATAGAAAATACCTCTGGGGGAAGCATTCATCGAAACTATGATTTACTTCTACGCCATAGGCTTCACATTGTTGGCGAGGTGCAGTTGGCCACAAATCTCTCACTTCTAGCTCTGCCTGGTGTAAGAACAGAGTTCCTAAAACGTGTTCTAAGTCATTCTCAGGTGAGGCTTCAATTCATGTTATATAATTGTGTAGAATTGGTATACTTTTATAGGAAATCTGTTTCTTGTTGTGTCTAATCCAAGAATAGAACTGAAATTAAATCAATTATTTTTCAATGTAATATTGAATTTTAACGTTTCAAACTTGTGGAATTTTTTTCTTGAAATCTGAGTAATGATTGGTATATCCAATCCATTAATTAAACAAGTGTTGCCTAGTTTGTTTGACAGTGACTAATTTAGCGCAAATTGACTGTAGAGCTTAGTTATAACTGAATCCATGAGTAGTGTTCTAAAAATAGTGTACAAGTGTTTTAGAATACCTAAAGGTGTACTAGTCACATTAGAGCTGTAAAAAGTTGAAAGGTTTTTCTTGCAGGCACTTGATTTGTGTGATAATTTCCTGACGAAATTAGGTGTTACCAGAGAAAATGTAGATGATACGGCTGGTGCTGCTCAGGTAATCTATCCATATATCTTATGTGACTTCAGAGTTGCTCTGATGTGTCAGTAGTAGAAAACAATTATTTTGTTTTTCTCAATGTGTATATGACATTAGATTATAGCCTCAAATGGTCTGTATGATGCTGGTGCAATTGCAAGCATTCGGGCTGCAGAAGTCTATGGGCTTAATGTACTTGCAGAACAAATCCAAGTAAAATCCCTTACCATTCATCATTTGCAAGAAATCTTCAATTATTTTTTGCTCATTATCTTGATATCTTTTGATTTGATTATAAACCATTATGCATCTGAGAGGTTAGTGTTTGCATGCTATCTTAGTTTGAAAGCAAGAAACTAAGCAATGATACCAAAGATTTGCAATTAAAAAGTTTAGCTTTGGTACAATTTTCTGATATTAATGATAGTTATAAAGTAATGGTGATATTGATTAAGAGTATAAGCATAGCATGTATGAGCATTTCTTTGGTGCTCCCACAGCATGAAGAAAATTTCTTGCTATGTACCATTGAGTGTGTAACTATCTCGATTATCATTTAAAAATGTAGTTAAAAGTAGAGACAATGATGACCATATAGCTGAGTTACATTCTATAAGACAAAGCAATTGATTAGTCTTTACTCTGGGGACACCTATGAATTTCTCATCAAGTTTTTGGAAAACTATAGGTCCATAATGAATTAAGAAAGAATTAACCTTGAAATCACGAGTGGTCATTTGTGTATGCTCTTTCTTTTAGGGTAAATATAGATGTTGACTAGATGCAAATAAGCAATGTGTGCCTCAACCTATAGCATCAATGCATGGTTCAACTTTATGTGCTTCAACTTATGGCGTTTCCTGATTGTCCATGTCTCTCTACCTTTCATTAGGATAATCCAGACCCTTATTTTATCTTAATTTTCCAGCATGTTGAAGACATATTCCCCTAGAAAGTTATGCTGTTAGGTGGACACTTTTCTTTTAACCCTTGAACAAATTTCTGCTGATAAGCTACATCCAGATACATACTCTTATGGAATACAAATTTTTTTTGAGGTTGAAAGTTTTCTGCAACGGGTTTAAATTAACAAGTTGAAAATACATACTCTCAACTTATGCCAACTGCAATGCATTTGCTCGGTGTTATTCCTTCCAACGACAAGTATGTGTTAGATAGATTAGAAATTAGTTAGTACAAGAGTCTTCCTTTCTTTATTTTTTTAAAAGGCAAAAACACAAACTATGTTTATTGATGTGCATAAAAGTATCTAATAGACATGTTCTTGTAATTCATTGGTACACGAACTACTGAAATAGAGGCAAGTGTAAAATAAGAAATGCTCTGGTTGGTTTCAATGTCCAGTACTAGCTTATCCTGAAATCTTGTGTTGGTTTCAACGTCTTGTACAGGATGATTCTGAAATCATCAGTCGTTATCTCGTGCTTGCAAGGGATCCGATAATTCCAAAAGCTGACCGGCCCTTTAAGGTAAAAACTCCTTTTGATCTATGACTATTGTATTATAATCATGTGCAAGATTCTCTAGAACCAGTTGTTCATTATTTCCAGACAAGCATTGTGTTCACACTGGATGAAGGTCCGGGTGTGCTGTTTAAGGCCTTGGCAGTATTTGCATTGAGGGACATCAACTTAACCAAGGTATCTCTGGACAAATTATTTCTTCTTGTTAATCTATCTCAATATATGATGATTACAAGAAAATTAACACTAGTATTTCGAAATCAGATTGAAAGCCGTCCTCAAAGAAATCGGCCACTAAGAGTTGTTGATGACTCTAACACTGGAACTGCCAAGTGAGTTAGGCTCCGTTTGGATTGTGAAAACATTTTCTGTTTTTATTTCTTATTTTTTAGTTTTAATTACAAAACTGCCATCTTATTTTCCTGTTTTCAAAATTATGTGCAGGAAACACTAAAAATAACTTTTGTCTGTTTCCTATCTTCATTTTCTGTTTTCATTTTTTTCTAGTACAAATTTTTGAAAACAGAAAACATGATGATAGTTTTGTAATTAAAATTGAAAACAAGAAATAAAAACAAGAAACGTATTCACAATCTAAATGGTACCTTAGGTTTTTGCCTTGTCATATCAGAGCACTGCAATTTGCTCCTGTATTCCATATCACATTGCTGCATGAGTTGTCTGGTTCTAGCTACTTTGTCCTTAATTGCTGCAGTGTTCACACATGTCCAAATTTTCTCTTTTACTAAATTGTTTTCTATCATGGATGTGCTATTACTTTTTCTCCTCAATTTCTGTGGTAAATAAGGGTAAAGTATATTTCTAATCTCTCTAAAATGGCTTTATTCAATTTTATGACCAAAACCAATGAAATATTTTTTAAAAGGATCAAAATCAAATGAGGTCATATTTATTGGAACTGAAAACATATTTAAGCCACTAAACAATTTATGATAAACTACTAAACTGCATCTAGATTTCTGAAAGACTATATTTTCCTGTATGCTGGATTGCCAATGCTTCATTAAAATAACCTGTAACATTTTTTGATTTAGGTACTTTGATTACCTTTTCTATATTGATTTCGAGGCTTCTATGACTGAGCCCCGGGCACAAACTGCTTTAGGACATCTCCAGGTTTGTTCTTTGACTTCTTTCTTTATGATTTGAATTCTCTCTCTTGATTCTTCTGTTTGCTTTAATCGTCTCTTAAGTTTTCCATTTGAAAGAGCCAAGAGGAAAATACAAGATAGTCTTGTTTACATGTTTTAAATTTTTAATAGTCTAGAACAGCAAGACTCGCAGAGTAGTATTTCGTGTTTTAGATTCTAGCATGCTAACACTGTTCAAACTTTCATCCTCAAGCATTTGGGGCCTTGCTGTAGCTTTTTATTTTCTATAGAGGAAGCTATAACAATGAATTAACCCTTCAACTTTGTTGTCATCAGTACCCGACCACATATCAAACCACTGTGTGTCCTTGCAGGAATTTGCTACATTTCTTCGGGTGCTGGGCTGCTATCCCATAGATACAACCATATAGATTATAGCTATCTATTTTTATTGGTGAGTTTACAATGAATGTCATCATATTCAAGACACAAGACTTGGAGCCAACTTCATCTTCAAGTAAAACGAGGTGTCAGATGGTCAAACTGTAATTTATGACAGTACAAAATTTGGGTGCTGTTCCTTAAGCAATTTTGCTTTGTTCTCCAATTAAAATCTGAATATCACTTGGTGTGAAATAATAGAGAACAGTGCCGAAAGCACTTAAAGAACTTTTACCTAAATTTTCCTTTTATCATAAAAATAATTGATCTTGACCTTAGTTCCATTATGTTAATTTAAACTTCAATCTATGTCATGGAGAAATTGAAACGACCTTCAATTAAGTCATTTTTTAAGTGTAAGGGACAATGAAAAATATAGTATGAAAGGTCTAAAATGAATAATACTTTACAATATCAAGGATTAATTTGAGACTTAAAATTTCAGGAACTAAAATGCACAATTCATATAATCTTAATGACTAACTTGAGTTGAGGGTTTACTCCTAAGCCAAATATGTAGTTTTCTTTCTATACATTGTCAAACCTAACCAAAGAAACAAGTGAAAGTAAAAGAATCTGTTAATGCATTCTTTCACAGTGAGGTCATGGTTTGATTGCTAGAACAGGTTTGATTCCCAGCTCATGTCTTGATTCTTATCACAAGTCATAGCATCTTACAGCCGCCAAATTGGTGCTAGTGTTTTGTTATATTCGATTCATATGTTGAAATTGATAATATTCTTCTAAATGCATCTTGCCATATATGTAGCTTTCATTCCATTACAAGTCAAACTTAACAGAAGAAACAAGGTAAAGGAAAAAGCTGCTGATGCATTGTTGGACTGTGAATTCACCATAATGAATGAGAACTTGCTTGGTCCGCATCTCATGTCACATTTTGTGTTGATTCTTCTCATTGTTGCGTCTTCCTTCCTATATTCTGTTCACATAAGAAAAGCAAAATAATTCTAATTTCAAATTTTGCAAAGATTAAACATGGGACTTGTCTCGTAAAAGTAAAAGAAGTACAAAGGCTAATTCAAGCATTACATACTATTTTTTTTTGGAATATTAAGTTTGGGGTTTGTATTTGTTAGTTAGTTTTACTATTACGTGAAAGTTCCTAGTTCAAATAACATCATCTCACATAAAGATTAAGAGTGTAAAAATTGATTGAAAAATATTTGAAATCCTCTATCATAGAGGGTGATTAAGTTTTTTTGTTGTAATTTTAATCAATGGTTATACCGTTTTAATAACTTTTTATTTGATCAATATTTTTTAAAATTACCATTAGATTCAAAGTTATATCATATTGATCATGTGTAAAAATTTAGACTGATATAAAACTATTTAGTACGTTATTCATATGCATTAAAATTAATATAATATATATTTTTGAAAATATATAAAAATAAAATTTCCTAATTATATATCTTCGATTGTTTAATTTTAATAAAATTAGACATAGATGATTTACATCTATATATGATTTAACGAATAGATTACAATCTAAAAATTAAATTGTCACTTAAGTGTAATTAATTAAAATTTCAGTGGTGATATTCACTGAATGAATCGTGTATTGAAAAGTCGTGATATGTCATGGATATGAGCACGCTGCGCAATTGAATGTCTTTATGAGACAGAAAAGTTTATGGTGTACTGCAAATTCTTTTTCTTAATATAATATATGTTTCAAAGATACCCACTTGGTTACTCTCACAATCTGACATGAAGGAATTAAGTATATTTTTAGTTTGACACTCATTGTTCAATTTGTTTGACCCTAATATATGGACTCTTACGTGTTACATATGAACAAGTTGCACCTATACAGTTAGAAATTTTGTTATATTTTAATATTTTAAATTGGTCAGATTTTATTTTACATAATTGATCCTCACTCTTTTTAATTAGTTAATCCCTTCTTCTTGAGAGGTAAAATTTTACAGTATCTAATAGCGTCTATTTAATATTAAAGAATCCAAAGTTTAAACATTGAACCAGTGTAGACGTCCTTTAATGTCAAAGATGGCTGCCCTCACCGGGCTCCCCGTTTGGCCATTTTAATTGTAAATTCCCAACATTCAAACAGACAAGATTTTTTTATTTAACTAGAAAAAAAAAAACCACATTTCCACCTCAAAGTTTTCTCTGTGAGAGAAAGACGAAACTAAGTTGTCATTTATTTATGTAATTGTAGATGAAATGTTTTAAATATCTTTGTATAAAGTGTAACAAATTCTATTTATAGTATAACAACTTTCTGATTTAAAGTTGTTAGTCTTTTGTTTCTAAAAAACTCTATAAATAGGAGCATGATAGTTTTTTTAAGTGTAGTCATTCGAATAGACTTTGTTAGTGTATATAATAGTGTGTTTAACTATAAAACTGTAAATGTAAAATAGAGTGTAAAGAACTTTTATGTAAAGTCGTGAGAGGGAGTTTCGAAAATGTTTATAGGGCTTGTTTGGTTCGTAGCCTCCACCTCCGTTCCACTCCGTTCAACGTCACTTTCCGCGTCCGCACGAACGACATTGTGTTTGGCTGCGTGGTACACCTCCATTCCGTCAAGGCCAACGACGTTGCGTTGGCTAAAACCTTCGTTGGGCAGAAGGAGCCGCAAGTTGCCTCCCTTCAACACTATTGGGTGAAAGTCGATAATACCCCTCCCAATGGTTATAAAACGTGGAAAGACGTGACCCACGACCCTTTTCCTCTGATATGAAGATTAGACGATGAAAGACGTTAGCCACCACATCCTCTTCCTCCGATCTGAAGCTGCGACGACTGCCCTCTGATTTGAAGAACGGGAATCAGCCTCCATCGCTCCTGAGGTAAAAGAACCCTGTCGCGACCGGGGTCCCGGCGCACGACGCGGACTGGTTAAAGACAAATAAAAGAAAATTGAAACGGCATTGAAGTGAGGCTCTTGAGAAGCCTAAAAAATAAAGGGTTCAAGGAGTCGCCACCAATATTTATTAAGGAAAATATTAGGAAAACCTTTAAATAGCACTGGTTTTTTTTTAAAAAAAAATGAGATTCTGTTTAGTCCGGGAGTCGAATTACAGGAGGGGAAGGTATTAGCACCCCACACTGTCCGTAAAAAACGGTTACCCAAATTGATCATGCATAATTTAAAAAATGATTATCAAATATTTCATCCTTCATAAAACAATCATAAATAATATACACAATAAAAAAATATATAAATATGAATAAAACAAAGATAGTAAAAAAAATACATCTTCTAAGTTTGTTGTTTTTTAGTTCTAAGAGAACAAATAAATAAATGATTAAAAGACCATAAAAATAAAAAGATAAAAAAAAAATAAGACGTCTTGTCTTACTTATTTTCTAGTAAAAAAAATTGATTTTTATTGAGAAATATAAAGTTCAAAACAAATAAATAAATAAAGATAAGAGAAAAAATAAAATTAAAAGCATCAACATGAAGATAAAGAAATATAATACACTTAATTAATTAAAATTGACAAGGAATATTATTTAATTATCTTTTTTAAAAAAAATAAGATTAATAAGATGTCTCATCTAAATTAATCTCATCTTAATTTTAAGAGAAAAATGAATGAATAAATAACACACTATTTATTAGTCTTGATTTTTTTTATTTTTTTATGAAAATAATTTCTTCTTAATTATTAAAAGGTTACTAAGAGAAAATAATAGGAAATCATGACCATAATAAAAATGGATAATTATGTATATATATATATACATATTTATAAATTATTAAAATGGTCAAACGTAAATAAATAAATAGAAAGTGTAGAAAGATAAAAGCAAAAAGATAAATAACTAAAAATAAAAAGTATAGAGAATAAATAATAATAATAAAATAAAAAAATAAAGGTAGAAAAAAAAATAAATGAAAAGTTCAAAAAAAAATAAAAATAAAAATAAATAGACATAACAATAAATACATAAAAATAAAAGAGTAGAAAAAAATAAATACATAAAATAAAGGGGCAGAAAAATAAATAATAAAAAAAATAAAGGAACAGAAAAGTAAATAACAAAAATAAAGCAGCAGAAAAGTAAATAACAAAAATAAAGGGACAGGAAAGCAAATACATGAAAATAAAGGGGCAGAGATGTAAATAACAAAAATAAAGAGGCAGAAATATAAATAACCAAAATAAAGGGGCTAAAAAATAAATACATGGAAATAAAGGGGCAGAAATGTAAATAACAAAAATAAAGGAGCAGAAAAGTAAATATATAAAAATAAAGGGGCAGAAATGTAAATAACAAAAATAAAAGGGCAGAAATGTAAATAATCAAAATAAAGGGGCTAAAAAGTAAATACATGGAAATAAAGGGGTAGAAATGTAAATAACAAAAATAAAGGGGCAGAAAAGTAAATACATAAAAATAAAGGGGCAGAAATGTAAATAACAAAAATAAAGGGCAGAAAAGTAAATACATGAAAATAAATGGGCAGAAAAGTAAATAACAAAAATAAAGGGACGAGAAAGTAAATAAATAAAATAAAAGGGCATAAAAATAAATAAATAAAGATAAAAATGTAAAAAATAAAAAAATGACTAATAATTGTAGAAATATAAAGTGCGGATAAATAAAGTGCAGAAAAATAAATTAACAATAATAAAAGTGCAGAAAAGTAAATAAAGAGGAATAAAAGTGTAAAATAAATAAATAAATAAATAAATAAGGAAAAATAAAGGTACAAATAAATAAATAAAGATGGAGATGCATAAAAATAAATAAACAGATAAATAACTGCAGAAAAATAAAGTACAGGAAAATAAAGTGCTTGAATATAAATAAAGAAAAATAAAAGTGCAGAAAAATAAATAACAATTAAATAAGACGAATAAATAAATATAAATAAACAACTTTGTATTAATAAAAAATACCTTGGTACAAGATCAATTACAGAGAAACTAGAACGGAAGTCGGGAAATCAATTTTGTGTAGATTTCCTTTGCTTTTGGCTTTGTTTGGACTTGATTTGAAGGTATTTGGATACCGGTTACAACACTTGGACAGTATTTTAGCTCACAAAAACTCACATACTAAGACAAACAAGAGTGGTGCACTCATTTTCCTAACTAGAATTACACAAAGTAATTTTTGAAAACCAAAACTTCTAAAAATTCTCACAAAAATTTAACACTCTTTCCCCTCTTTTTCCTCTTCTTTTCCAAAATGCCTCAATATCACCTTCTATTTATAGAAGAAAATTGGCATTGGATTCTCCATAAATGATATCACTTTTCTACTTTTTCAATTTGTCCAAATTTGATGTCAATTTCCCCAATTTTCTCCAATTATCCAACCAAACCGGGGCCCACCACTAATAAACCACCGTCAACTTTTTGATTTTCCTTTTTTTTTTTTAAAATTTCGTTTTTTTTTACCCTTTTTTTGGATTTTTTTTTTTGGGCCCATTTCCCTTTTTTTGTTTTTTTTTGGGCTTTCTTTTTTTGTTTTTTTTTGTTTGGCCCGTTTTTCTTTTTTCTTTTTTTTTTGGCCCTTCTTATTTATTTTTATTTTTATTTTCGTTTTTTTATTTTTTTTATTTTTTATTTTTTTATTTTTTTTATTTTTTATTTTTTTTAATTTTTTTATTTTTTTTGATTTTTTTTTTGATTTTTTTTTTGATTTTTGATTTTTTTTTTACCCATTTATTTTTCTGATTTTTTTTTGGGCCTTTTATTTAAAGATACAAATGGAAACATAAATTATTTATTACATATATGGAAATATATAAAATATCCAATAAATATAAATTACTACCCACACTATAAGGAGTAAAAAGGTAGTCACAAAACATCGTCTTCCCTCCCTTATTCTTTCCTCTTGGCTTCGGCATCCATCAGCCATTGCTTGAGAGAAATGAAGAGAATTGATGAAATGAGAGGTGTGGTAGGAAATGAAGAGGGATTGGGTATTTATAGAGATGGGGAAGGGTTACTATTCTAACGGTCACTATGCAATTTTTAATAATATTTTTTTTAATATGATCCAGGGTGGCAATCTGGACTGGGCGGGGTTCTAAGCACTGTACCGCGTCACCAACGAGAACTGGTAAGTCATAACCGGGGTCTGAAATCATTGGTCAACTATAGACATTTCTCTTCACCTCGGTTAAATATTAAGCATTGGGGAATCTCCTGCAGGTGTACCTCCGGTGTGTCTTGAAGTTCAAGTACGGATTAACACATCAGTTTTAACTTGAAGAACCTCGGATTCCCTTCGAACTGAGGTGTAAAATACCGTACTCCACTGAGGCTGTACGAGCTTAGAACTAATGAGGTAACACCGGTCATGAAACCGTGCTAGGACCCCGGTTAATGCAGTCAACATTGACTCCGGACTCTAGGACAAAAAAAACTCTTTTTTTCTTCTTTTTTTTTTCTTTTCTTTTTTTTTTTAATATATATCACCGGACAAAAATAGGTGTTCACAGATGCCCCTCTTTACTTCTTTTCATGAAAGAATATGAGACATATTCATATTATTGATGTGAAAAGAAAGTAAAGACGTGAACACCACTAAGAATACCCGACAACTTTTGACAAGAAGTAAATAGCCGAATGGTGTTGTCCCAATGCTAGATAGTTTAAGGAGAGGCACTTGGAACATGACAGGAAGATAAATGGCATAACCTAGGGGTTAATACCTGAAGCTTTGGAAAAATATGAAGTTGTCTTGACATTTTGAGGAGCCTAAGAATGGGTATTTGAGGCTTCGACATAAAATAGATGACAGGGGGATGCCCCTGAATGATTTTGATTGAGATAGCCTAGGGAAGGATACCTGAAGCTTTGACATGAAACTAAATGACTGGGAAGATGCCCCTGATTTGATTTTGATTGGGATAGCCTAGGGAAAGATACCTGAAGCTTTGACATGAAACTAAATGACTGGGGGGATGCCCCTGATTTGATATTGATTGAGATAGCCTAGGGATGGATACCTGAGGCTTTGACATGAAACTAAATGACTGGGGAAATGCCCCTGATTTGATTTTGATTGAGATAGCCTAGGGATGGATACCTGAGGCTTGGACATGAAGTAAGACTAATGGGAGATACCTCTACCATAATGACTTATGGTAGAGAATTATATGAGATTTATGCTCAAGAAGAATGTGTCTGAGATTGACTTTTCTGGTTTAGTGTGGGTTCCGAGTGAATACAAGGATTGCATTTTCACATCTTAGTAAACCATCCCGACTGGAGTTAGGTGATAGGCTGAAACTGTTGATCTCGACTCTTTATGGGGAGCGCTTTGTCCTTGTTGTACCCTCAAACCTGCATGGAAGAAATAGTCAAGTGGAAAACCAAAGGTCAAAGATCTTGTTTCCTCCAGGTGACTACTACAATCCTTATGGGACTTGTTATTACTCATGGCAGAGCGGAATATCCTGATTACCAAGGTCTGTGTAATTGGGAAGTATCAAGCTTGTTTGAGATTAAAAATATGCCTTTCATATTTTTTAATATTTTTCACAAAATGCATGCAAATGAAACCTGACAAGACAAGGATTGGAACTGAAATTGAGAATTCCATATATTTACTTGGGAAAATTACAAGTTTACATCATAATTTTTAATCCAAACGTTTAGAGGACATAAAGACTACCCTATCCCTTTAGAGTATGCTCAAGCATAATACTTCTTGACTGCATCTGAATTGACCGGGAAAGATAACTCCTCACCATCCATGTTCGTCAAAATCAAAGCTCCTCCAGAAAAGGCTCTCTTTACAACGAATGGTCCTTCATAATTTGGCTTCCATTTGCCTCGGTGATCATTTTGATTCGGCAAGATTTTCTTCAGTACCAAATCACCTTCATGAAATTGACGAGGTCGCACTTTCTTTTCGTATGCCTTCTTCATACGCTTTTGGTATAACTGCCCATGACAGAGAGCGGTTAACCTTTTCCCATCAATTAAATTTAATTGATCATACTGGGACCGAACCCATTCAGCTTCTTCTAATTTGGCATCCATGATTACTTTTAAAGACGGAATTTCCACTTCTATTGGTAAAACAGCTTCCATACCATACACCAATGAGAAGGGTGTTGCCCCTGTCGAAGTTCGTACAGAGGTACGATACCCATGTAAAGCAAAAGGAAGCAACTCACTCCAGTCTTTGTAGGTTTCAACCATCTTTTGTATGATTTTCTTTATATTTTTGTTAGCAGCTTCCACTGCTCCATTCATCTTAGGTCTGTATGGAGATGAATTGAGGTGTTTGATTTTGAATTCCTCACAAAGTTCATCCATCATTTTATTATTCAGGTTTGTACCATTATCAGTGATGATCTGATTTGGTAAACCATATCTACAAATCAATTCTCTCTTGATGAATTTGACCACAACATTTTTAGTCACGTTGGTGTAGGAAGCTGCTTCAACCCACTTAGTGAAGTAATCAATGGCCACCAAAATAAAGCGATGCCCATTCGATGCTTTTGGTTCAATGGGACCAATAACATCTATGCCCCACATAGCAAAAGGCCAAGGCACAGTTAGAACGTGCAAAGAAGATGGTGGTGCATGAATGTTATCTGCATAGGTTTGACACTTGTGACATTTCTTGGCATAGTTATGACAATCATTTTCCATTGTCATCCAATAATATCCAGATCTGAGAATTTTTCTTGCCATCGAGTGCCCATTTGCATGTGTTCCGAAAGGCCCTTCATGAACATCCTTCATGATTTTGTTAGCTTCCGTCACGTCTACGCAACGAAGGAGAACAGAATCATAATTTCTCTTATAGAGTGTATTCCCAGTCATAAAGAAATTCATGGCTAGGCGTCTGAGGGTTCTTTTATCATTTTCTGAGATACCAGGAGGATATTCTTGATTTTGAATATAATTTTTGATGTCATGAAACCATGGTTTCCCATCGGGCTCTTCTTCTATCTCATGACAATATGCAGGTTCGAGACGCCTTTCAATCTCGATGAAGGGCATGTCACAATCCCTACTTACGTTGAACATGGAGGCCAACGTGGCCAAAGCATCGGCTAATTGGTTATCATCCCGAGGAATATGATGGAAAGAGACTTCATCAAACCCTTTGATTAGTTCCATGATGTGAGCTTGATAAGGAATCAATTTTCCATCTCTAGTATCCCATTCTTCTTTCAGTTGATGAATCACCAAGGCAGAATCTCCGTATATTTGTAGAGATTTCACCTTTGCTTCAAGTGCCGCCTGAATCCCTAAAACATAAGCTTCATATTCTGCAATATTATTGGTACAATCAAAACAAAGTCTAGCAGTGAATGGGAAAAGCTTGTTATCTGGTGAGATTAGGATGGCCCCAATCCCATGCCCTAGTGTATTTGACGCCCCATCGAACATTAAAATCCAAGTTCTATTAGGACAATCTTTCTCTTCTGACAACATCATAATATTTTCATCAGGAAATTCGAATGACATTGGTTGGTACTCTTTTAGGGGATGGTGGGCCAAGTGATCAGCTAAAGCACTCCCTCTTACAGCTTTTTGGGTGACATGAATGATATCATACTCAGTCAAAAGAACCTGCCAACGAGCTATTCTTCCCGTCAGAGCCGGTTTTTCAAAGATGTACTTAATTGGGTCCATCTTAGATATCAACCAAGTAGTATAAGATAACATGTATTGCCTTAGGCGACGAGCAGCCCATGCTAATGCACAACAAGTTTGTTCCACAGTAGAATATCGTGCTTCGCACTCAGTGAACTTCTTGCTCAAATAGTAAATAGCATGCTCTTTTCTCCCAGACTCATCATGTTGCCCCAGTACAGAGCCCATAGACTCATTTATCACCGTCAAATACAACAGGAGTGGTCTTCCTGGGGTTGGGGGAACCAAGATCGGTGGGGATTGCAAGTATTGCTTTATTTGGTCAAAGGCCTCCTGGCAGTCATCATTCCATTGTGATGGTTGATTTTTACGAAGCAACTTAAAGATTGGATTACATACAGCTGTTAGTTGAGAAATGAAACGAGCTATGTAATTCAACCTTCCAAGGAATCCTCGTACTTCTTTTTCAGTGCTAGGAGCGGGCATTTCCATGATTGCCTTTACTTTATCGGGATCCACTTCGATACCTTTCTCACTGACAATGAAACCAAGCAACCTTCCAGAGCTAGCCCCAAAAGTGCATTTAGCCGGATTTAATCTGAGTTTGAATTTTCTCAGGCGTTCAAAGAGCTTTCGTAAGTCAATCAAGTGACCTTCAACGGATTTGGATTTGGCAATAATATCATCCACATAAACCTCTATCTCTTTATGCATCATGTCATGAAATAGAGTTACCATCGCTCTTTGGTAAGTGGCACCGGCATTTTTCAATCCAAAAGACATCACCTTGTAGCAGAAGGTTCCCCACAAAGTAATGAAAGTGGTTTTTTCCATGTCTTCGGGTGCCATCTTGATTTGGTTGTACCTAGAAAATCCATCCATGAATGAAAAAATGGAATGTTGGGCCGTGTTATCAACAAGAACATCAATATGTGGCAATGGAAAGTCATCTTTTGGGCTAGCTCTATTCAAATCCCGGTAATCAACACACATTCGCACCTTCCCATCTTTCTTCGGGACCGGAACAATGTTGGCCACCCATTCAGGGTATTTGGAGACAGCCAAGAACCCGGCATCCAACTGTTTGGTTATCTCTTCTTTAATCTTTAAGAGCATTTCTGGCTTCATCCTTCTCAACTTTTGCTTTATGGGGACACAACCGGGTTTTAATGGCAACTTGTGTTCAACGATGCAGTTATCTAATCCCGGCATATCCTGATATGACCAAGCAAACACATCGCTGAATTCGACCAACAATTCTATTAATTCTCTCCTATGTTCTCTACTCAAAGAGGTGCCGATTTTGACTTCTTGTTTGTTTTCTTCACTCCCCAAATTTATGACTTCAACAATTTCTAGATAGGGAGAAATTTCTTTATCTTCCTGATCTAGCGGCCTTAGTAATTCAGGGGAAGGTTCATCGGACTCTTCATCCTCTTCGCTTGTTGGATTAAAATCATGATGGGAGAAAGCAATCTTATTATTTTGGAATTCAATTTCAGATCTGTAATTTATTTAATATAAAAAAGGCAAAATAAGGAAAATGATAATTGAACTTAACTTTTATTTATTTGAAATGATAAAGAAACATGTTTTGCCCTTATTACAACTCATCCTAAGGCTTTAGGTATAGCCAAAGGATTTAAACAAAAACCTACAAAGTGAACAATTACTTTGAAATGATCTCTGGAAGCTCAACGGCTTCCCAATTACACAGTTCAGTATCTGAAGGACAAGGGTAAATCAAGCCTTCTTCTCTCTTGGACTCATCATCAATGACCGCCACTTGGTTTGGAGATGTCAAGCCTGCACTCCTGAAGCTTCGGTAAAGGTCACAGATAGGGATCTTCGCAGTTAGGGGTTCTCGGTTTTCTAACCGTGCAAGTCGCTTTTCTCTCTTATCTGCGAAAACCTTCGCTCTTTCCATTGGAGATGGATGATACCCCAGCCCAAAGCCGTTTTTATTCTCCTTAACCAATAATGGGTCTACTCCTCCATCAAGCATCTTCCCAAGCCCTTTCCCTGGCTGGAATCCAGACTTCATCATCACTTTAGCTACCATCATAGAAGCTTTAGAAGGACGAGCTAGTTGTAACCCTTTGCTCACATAGGTGGTGTGAGCAATTTCCAATGATTGAAAGGAAGTCTCAAGACTTTCTTCAGCCGCTTCTACATATGGAGTTGACATGGGCTTACTGATAAGGAAATCTCCCTCACCAGAAACAATGATTAGCTTGTTGTTTACCACAAATTTAAGCTTTTGATGAAGGATAGATGGAACCACACCGGCAGAATGTATCCAAGGCCTCCCCAATAGGCATCTATAAGCAGGATTGATATCCATCACTTGAAATAATACATTGAAGGTGCATGGGCCCACTTGGATGGGGATCTCAATATCTCCAATGACCTCTCTCCGAGTACCGTCAAAAGCTCTTACTACCATTGAGCTTGGCTTCATATGTGACCCATCAAAAGGTAGTTGATTTAAAGTGGACTTTGGCATGATATTCAGAGAGGAGCCATTATCAACTAGGACCTTGGCTACGATATGATCCCGACACTTGACAGAGATGTGTAATGCCTTATTATGACCTCTCCCTTCAGCAGGTATCTCTTCATCGGTGAAAGTTAAGTAGTCATTTGAGGCAATATGCCCCACTATCCCTTCAAACTTTTCAGGCGAAATATCTTTTGCAATATGTGCTTTATTCAAGACCTTCAATAACTTTCCACAATGTGGTTCTGAGTCCAATAAGAGAGATAACAAGGATATTTTTGCAGGAGTGCGGTTTAACTGGTCGAGGACCTGGTATTCGCTTTGCTTAATGAATTTCAAAAATTCACAAGCATCTTCCTCTGTTATTCCTTGGGGAGGGTCTTGTTCTTTACCACGACTTTCTTTTTCACTTACAGGTGCATCCTCCTTTCTCAAGTTTTCAGGAGCATAAACTCGCCCGCTCCTAGTCATTCCACTTGTCTCGGAAATATTGGTTACTGAGGATGACGATCCCTTTAGGAGTTGAGGGATTACATCCACTTCATACTTCCAAGGTACTGCATGGGTATCCTTGTATGAAAATGGAGATGGGGTCTTAATTGTCAAGGACGGATGGTTTATGACTGGTTCGGTCAAAGGTTTCTTGGTGTAATAGACCACCAAAGGAACAGGGGTGACTGGGCTTACTGAGTCTGTATCATGCTGCCCATGGATCATGTTGACATTATTGCAAGGGGAACAATGATCACTTCCCAAGTCATGTGTTATTGCATTTACCCCAGTATTTCCATGATTAGGCAAAGGATTTCTAATCACATTTGGGGAGCCTTCTTCGAAATCCAACCACTTGGCATTTATCAAATCACGTACCTTAAACTTTAAGGCAATGCAATTTTCTGTAGAATGCCCCGGTGCCCCAGCATGATAATCACACTTCACATTAGGATCATACCCCTTAGGATAGGGTGGCCCTACGGGTTTTAAAGGACATCGTACAACAAGAGAACTTTTGAGAAGTTGAGGCAAAAGTTCAGTATATGTCATGGGAATTGGATCAAATTGGACAGAAGGACGGTCATTGTTTGGCTTTTTTTGTGGAAGATTTGGATTGGGATTTTGCATCCATTGTTGGGGAGGAGGTGGTGGTGTATTCTTGAAATTATGGACGGGTGGGGGTCTATATGATTGAGGATGGGGAAATGAATTTCCAGAAGCAGCAGCTACATAAGGGTAAGGTCCGTACGGTGGATAATGAGGTGGGAAAGGGAAAGGGGAAGGTTGAAACATTTTTTGATTATGTTGACCTTGATTTCCCATTACAGCATTTGCTTCCTCACCCTTTCTTCTTCCTGCCCCTGTCATAGGTCTTCCTATTGATGGGGAACTTTGGACAACTTTTCCTGTTCTCAAACCACTTTCAATTCTTTCCCCTATTACCACCATATCAGAAAAGCTTGATGATACACTCCCAAGCATCCTTTCATAGAACGGTGGCTGAAGAGTGTCAATGAACATTGCCACTATCTCTTTCTCTATCAGAGGTGGTTCAACTTGTGCAGCCATTTCCCTCCATCGTTGAGCATATTCTTTGAAGGACTCAGTATTCCTTTTGGTCATATTCTGAAGTTGTAGCCGGTCTGGTGCCATGTCCATATTGTATTTATATTGCTTCAGAAAGGCATCGGCTAAATCCTTCCAACAACGAATACGAGTTCGTTCAAGGTGAGTGTACCAGCTCAACGCTGCCCCAGCAAGGCTATCTTGAAAAAAATGGATCAGTAACTTTTCATCATAAGCATACCCAGCCATCTTTCGGCAGTACATGGTCAAATGGTTACGAGGACAAGTTGTTCCTTTGTATTTATCAAATTCCGGCAATTTGAACTTGGGAGGAATTACCACATCTGGAACTAGGCATAATTCAGAAACATTTGTTACGCCTAAGCCACTTCCTCCCTCTACTGCACGCAACCTTTCTTCCAATATTTCCATTTGCCCTTTTGACAAAGGCGCTGCTGGCTGATCAGGATTTGGTGGAGGGACTTGAGCTTTGTGTGACAAGTTTTGGGAAACACCTGCCTGTGGTATTGGGCAACCATAAGGGAAATAATATGGCACTGCTTGTGGGTTTGGTTGTGTGGCATCATGCGGAGTCTGGTGATTTTGTTGTGGAATTGTATTAGGTGGAGTGACATTGGGCGGAGCCTGAGTGTTTTGGGGAATAGCTGTTGATTGGTTGAAATTTGGAGGGTTAGATACAGGGGGATTGGGAACTTGTTGAACGGCAGGAGGATTCTCTTGATTGGGATTAGGATGCATGGTGTAATATCCTTGAGGTAAGCCATATGGAGGCCAAGCATATGCTTGCTGAACATTCCCGTCTTGGGAAACAAAAGGTGGCAATGGCATACCATAAGGTTGGTGTGAGATGAATGGAGTTTCAGTGACTGGAGCAGGATCATTTAAAGGTATAGGGTTCCCCTCTTGAGCTTGAACTTGAGGAGTGGATGTTTGTTCCCCATTTCCTGCAGAAGATCCCCTTTCTGTACCTCTTCTTTCAAGAAGCTTAAGTATTTCTGCCATCTGCTCCTTGATCTGGCCAACTTCATTTCTTAATTCTTCAACTGCGCTTTCCGGCTCTGCCATGAGTCTTGTTTGCAGTCTAGTTTGATAAGGATGCTTTGAGCCCCTTCTCCCCGTGATGTGAATAAATACAAAGAAACCCCCCTTGGTACAAGAACAAGTATTGTTAAATGACATAAAGAGATGATGAATTTTAAATATCGGTAAGCAAAGATAAACCTTTCTTTTAGAATGTCTTTTTCTAAAGTACTAAGTTAGAAGGAAAATGCAAATTCAACATGAGATTTATTCATTGATCAACAAGTTCTGATACATTATTTGTTACAACAACTCAAAATCAATTCTCTCTCGCTTTAGCAATCCAGACCCTCATTTCATCCAATCGCCCCTTGCAGTATTGGATGAATGTTGCAATTTCCTCCGGTGTAGAAAGCGGATTCATCATTGCTTCAGCCTTCTTCAACAGGTGAGGAATATCTCCAAGTGTTCCATTAGCAAGACCGGCTAGATTAGAAAAACGGTCTCTCCAAGAATAGACAAGACTTTCCAACTCAACCCTTTCTAGGGTCATTAAACGTATAATCTCTTCATATCTATCCTTGTCTTCCATGGCTTGCCATTTTTCTTCATTTATTTCACGCTCGCAAGCACTGACGACATCTCTGACTTGTCGTTCCAGTTCATCAATTCGCGCTTGCATAAGGTTCTTTTCACCTTGAGCTTCTTCTTTTGTTTTGGCTAGAATTTCTCGTAACCGCCCTTTGTCAGCCAATATATCATTCTTTTGTTTCTCTTTGGTCTTCAATTGGCTGTTCGCGGTTTGGAGGCATTGATCCAATTGCATCATATGTTCTCTTTCAATTCGCTGCTTCTTACCTATGTCTTCAAAGGCATTTTCTAATTCACACCTTTTTCTCTTAAAGGAAGCATTGTCTTGTTGAATTTTGATTAAATCATCCTCCAAAGCTTGATTTTTCTTTGTCATTTCAGCCAACTCACTCCTCAAATTTTCAATCTCTTTGCTTTCTTCGGGAACTGGATTTCTCACATGAGCACCGTGATCTTTAAAGGGTAATTTAACAATGGCTACCCTATTTGAAATCCACTGGTGGTAACTTTCTTTTGCGGCATGACTTCGGACACCCAATTCTTTTCCTTTACTATGAACCTTGCCCCAAGCATCAATGATAGTTTGAATAACAGGAGCACTATTTCCCTCAATATAATAATGAAGGAAAGGCGTTACTGTTTCTTCTTCTGGAGGCTGTATCATAGGATAAGCAAGTTGTCTTTTTGCAATGCTAGGATTGTAATTGATGCATCCTTGAGTTCCCATGAGAGGCACATTCGGAAATTTTCCACAGCAGTAAATAATGGAATCTACGTTCATCCACTGAGGGTACCACCGAATCATGCTAGCAGATAATCCTGCCAGATGTCCCGCCCACTCCCTATTAGTCTTCTTGGTTAACCTAAGGAGCTTCAAATCAGAGATAGGACATTCAACCTTGCCAACTTGATTGAAGACATGAGAAGTAAGCCATAGATACAAGGCGGGTAGACAACAGACGATCTTTTTCCCATTCCGGTTGTGACAGGAATCCATTGTACAATAGATATCAGCTAAGACAGCAGTCATGGAACTTTCACCTCTAAGCTTTCTAGCTAGGAAAACATCAATTGCCTTGAAATCAATATAATTATCAAGGCTTGGGAAGAGGATCACACCATAGATGGCCAACGCCAAAATGTCAACAAACACGTCCCATTCTCCTTTCCCTGCCCGACTGAGGAGTTGCTGCTTAAAGAAGCTTAGTGCGAATCCTGAAATTTGGTTCCTGTTTAATTGAGCCTTCTTAAGCATTTCAGGATCCATCTTAAGAATGCGAGCTACACTGAAGATTGAAGCATGATGTTCAGTTCGACGATAAGGTTTCAAATCTTCTAATGGCAAGCCAAATATTTGTTCAAACTCCTCCAAAGTAGGAGCTAACTGGAAATCTTTGAATGTAAAACAGCGAAGAGGAGGATCATAAAACTGAGCTAGAGCAGTAAGGGCCCCTTCTTGCACTTCGACCTCTAAGAATTTTAAGATCTTTCCATACTTCCTTGTAAAGGTCATTTTCTGGGTAATATCCATCCTTTTGCTTAAGGACAACAGATTGCTAGTATTTGATCTGATGACTTTGAGGTGTAACAAATTTTTTAGACTAGTTGCGTTCACTTCTTGATCACTTGATCTCATGTTAAATTCCATTTTTAGTGATACTTACCGATGTTTAAATTTCACCTTTAACAAAAGAAATAAATAAATCAGATTAACAAAGAAAACAGTTTGATAAATATCCTAACATAAGAGTGATAATATTTATCATGACTTGAGTATAGAAAAGATACATTTTTGATGATTTTTTTTTAAAAAAAACTTTGTGCAAATGAATAAAAGATAAAAGGAATGTTTGCCCAATTGTGTCTTAGACAAGGTAACCACCTAATTGGCTCTAAGGCTATTTAATCGTGTTTCTTCAAAAGGTAATTGTTCTAATTGGTTCTAAGAAGGTCACCGGAGCTCTGATCTTTAGCTATGAGTCTTATGCAAAAAGTAGGGAATCCTACTTAGTGCGGACATCATAACTAAGATAACACCCCGGCTGAGATTTTCACGCGAATCATGGTAGGACGTCTCGTCCTAAATGACACCGCTAATAATCTCCCCTAGCCTATGTCTTTTGCGGGGCCCGGGAATAGGGTCCCTTCTAATAGTGTGTGCATTATGGTGAATGTGAAGTGTGTGGGGCATTCATACCTGGATTTTTACCCATTCTTCACAATGAACAAACATAAAGAAAAATAAATATCACATGTCTTCTACCCTAAGGTTCTAAATTAAGGCAATAAAGAAGTAAAAAAAAAATAGTATAAAATCTAAAATTAATGGAAGATTAGATAAACAACAAGAATAACATAACAAATAAATATAAAGGATGAAATAATTAACAATCAACAAAATACACAAGATCAATTTAACGGGCTTGACTCTCAAAATGTCCCCAGTGAAGTCGCCATCTGTCGCGACCGGGGTCCCGGCGCACGACGCGGACTGGTTAAAGACAAATAAAAGAAAATTGAAACGGCATTGAAGTGAGACTCTTGAGAAGCCTAAAAAATAAAAGGTTCAAGGAGTCGCCACCAATATTTATTAAGGAAAATATTAGGAAAACCTTTAAATAGCACTGGTTTTTTTTTAAAAAAAAATGAGATTCTGTTTAGTCCGGGAGTCGAATTACAGGAGGGGAAGGTATTAGCACCCCACACTGTCCGTAAAAAACGGTTACCCAAATTGATCATGCATAATTTAAAAAATGATTATCAAATATTTCATCCTTCATAAAACAATCATAAATAATATACACAATAAAAAAATATATAAATATGAATAAAACAAAGATAGTTAAAAAAATACATCTTCTAAGTTTGTTGTTTTTTAGTTCTAAGAGAACAAATAAATAAATGATTAAAAGACCATAAAAATAAAAAGATAAAAAAAAAAAATAAGACGTCTTGTCTTACTTATTTTCTAGTAAAAAAAATTGATTTTTATTGAGAAATATAAAGTTCAAAACAAATAAATAAATAAATAAAGATAAGAGAAAAAATAAAATTAAAAGCATCAACATGAAGATAAAGAAATATAATACACTTAATTAATTAAAATTGACAAGGAATATTATTTAATTATCTTTTTTAAAAAAATAAGATTAATAAGATGTCTCATCTAAATTAATCTCATCTTAATTTTAAGAGAAAAATGAATGAATAAATAACACACTATTTATTAGTCTTGATTTTTTTTATTTTTTTATGAAAATAATTTCTTCTTAATTATTAAAAGGTTGCTAAGAGAAAATAATAGGAAATCATGACCATAATAAAAATGAATAATTATGTATATATATATATATACATATTTATAAATTATTAAAATGGTCAAACGTAAATAAATAAATAGAAAGTGTAGAAAGACAAAAGCAAAAAGATAAATAACTAAAAATAAAAAGTAAAGATAATAAATAATAATAATAAAATAAAAAAATAAAGGTAGAAAAAAAAATAAATGAAAAGTTCAAAAAAAATAAAAATAAAAATAAATAGACATAACAATAAATACATAAAAATAAAAGAGTAGAAAAAAATAAATACATAAAATAAAGGGGCAGAAAAATAAATAATAAAAAAAATAAAGGAACAGAAAAGTAAATAACAAAAATAAAGCAGCAGAAAAGTAAATAACAAAAATAAAGGGACAGGAAAGCAAATACATGAAAATAAAGGGGCAGAGATGTAAATAACAAAAATAAAGAGGCAGAAATATAAATAACCAAAATAAAGGGGCTAAAAAATAAATACATGGAAATAAAGGGGCAGAAATGTAAATAACAAAAATAAAGGAGCAGAAAAGTAAATATATAAAAATAAAGGGGCAGAAATGTAAATAACAAAAATAAAGGGGCAGAAATGTAAATAATCAAAATAAAGGGGCTAAAAAGTAAATACATGGAAATAAAGGGGTAGAAATGTAAATAACAAAAATAAAGGGTAGAAAAGTAAATACATAAAAATAAAGGGGCAGAAATGTAAATAACAAAAATAAAGGGCAGAAAAGTAAATACATGAAAATAAATGGGCAGAAAAGTAAATAACAAAAATAAAGGGACGGGAAAGTAAATAAATAAAATAAAAGGGCATAAAAATAAATAAATAAAGATAAAAATGTAAAAAATAAAAAAAATGAACTAATAATTGTAGAAATATAAAGTGCGGATAAATAAAGTGCAGAAAAATAAATTAACAATAATAAAAGTGCAGAAAAGTAAATAAAGAGGAATAAAAGTGTAAAATAAATAAATAAATAAATAAATAAGGAAAAATAAAGGTACAAATAAATAAATAAAGATGGAGATGCATAAAAATAAATAAACAGATAAATAACTGCAGAAAAATAAAGTACAGGAAAATAAAGTGCTTGAATATAAATAAAGAAAAATAAAAGTGCAGAAAAATAAATAACAATTAAATAAGACGAATAAATAAATATAAATAAACAACTTTGTATTAATAAAAAATACCTTGGTACAAGATCAATTACAGAGAAACTAGAACGGAAGTCGGGAAATCAATTTTGTGTAGATTTCCTTTGCTTTTGGCTTTGTTTGGACTTGATTTGAAGGTATTTGGATACCGGTTACAACACTTGGACAGTATTTTAGCTCACAAAAACTCACATACTAAGACAAACAAGAGTGGTGCACTCATTTTCCTAACTAGAATTACACAAAGTAATTTTTGAAAACCAAAACTTCTAAAAATTCTCACAAAAATTTAACACTCTTTCCCCTCTTTTTCCTCTTCTTTTCCAAAATGCCTCAATATCACCTTCTATTTATAGAAGAAAATTGGCATTGGATTCTCCATAAATGACATCACTTTTCTACTTTTTCAATTTGTCCAAATTTGATGTCAATTTCCCCAATTTTCTCCAATTATCCAACCAAACCGGGGCCCACCACTAATAAACCACCGTCAACTTTTTGATTTTCCTTTTTTTTTTAAAATTTTCTTTTTTTTTGACCCTTTTTTTGGATTTTTTTTTGGGCCCATTTCCCTTTTTTTTTGTTTTTTTTTTGGCTTTCTTTTTTTTGTTTTTTTTTGTTTGGCCCGTTTTTCTTTTTTCTTCTTTTTTTTTTGGCCCTTCTTATTTATTTTTATTTTTATTTTCGTTTTTTTATTTTTTTTATTTTTTTTTATTTTTTATTTATTTTTATTTTTTTTTGATTTTTTTTGATTTTTTTTGTTTGTTTTTTTACCCATTTATTTTTCTGATTTTTTTTGGGCCTTTTATTTAAAGATACAAATGGAAACATAAATTATTTATTACATATATGAAAATATATAAAATATCCAATAAATATAAATTACTACCCACACTATAAGGAGTAAAAAGGTAGTCACAAAACATCGTCTTCCCTCCCTTATTCTTTCCTCTTGGCTTCGGCATCCATCAGCCATTGCTTGAGAGAAATGAAGAGAATTGATGAAATGAGAGGTGTGGTAGGAAATGAAGAGGGATTGGGTATTTATAGAGATGGGGAAGGGTTACTATTCTAACGGTCACTATGCAATTTTTAATAATATTTTTTTTAATATGATCCGGGGTGGCAATCTGGACTGGGCGGGGTTCTAAGCACTGTACCGCGTCACCAACGAGAACTGGTAAGTCATAACCGGGGTCTGAAATCATTGGTCAACTATAGACATTTCTCTTCACCTCGGTTAAATATTAAGCATTGGGGAATCTCTTGCAGGTGTACCTCCGGTGTGTCTTGAAGTTCAAGTACGGATTAACACATCAGTTTTAACTTGAAGAACCTCGGATTCCCTTCGAACTGAGGTGTAAAATACCGTACTCCACTGAGGCTGTACGAGCTTAGAACTAATGAGGTAACACCGGTCATGAAACCGTGCTAGGACCCCGGTTAATGCAGTCAACATTGACTCCGGACTCTAGGACAAAAAAAACTCTTTTTTTCTTCTTTTTTTTTTCTTTTTTTCTTTTTTTTTAATATATATCACCGGACAAAAATAGGTGTTCACAAACCCTCATCCTTTTTTCTTTTTCCCCCTTTTGGTTTTTCTTCTATGCAATCTTGCGTTTTGGGGGTGGGATCGGGACTGTGGGTTTTCGGCTTGGGGTGAGGGTTGTTAGGGCTTGGGAGGGGGCCATAGGTTTTCGGGTTTCATGGGTTGGCTTGTTTGGGGCTGGACTCGGGGAGTGGGGTGGGGGTTTGTTGGGTGGTGGGGGTGGGATGTTGGTCGTGGGTTCAGGGTTGTTTAGGGTGGGCTTGGTTTGGGGTTGGGGTCAGGTTGCGGGAAGGGGGGTTGTTGGGGGCTGGGCTCAGGTTGTGGGTGGTGGGGTGGCTGGTGGATTGGGGTCATTGGCCGTTTGGGGGGGGGGGGGTTGTTTGGGGATAGCTTGGGTTGGGGTCGGGCTTAGGTTGTTGGAGGCTTTGTGGTGGGTTGGGGTGCTGGTGCCCGTGGATGGTGGTGGTTGCAGGTGGTGGCAGCTGGTGGATGGCTACTTAGGATGGACAGTGGTGATGATGTAAAGCTGCTGATGGATAATGCTAATGAGTGTGGAGCTGTTGCCAGATGTATAGTAGCATTCCCAGATTTTTTATTTTGAGTATTTTTTTCAAGTGATTTATGTATTGTGTTGGTTTATTTGTTGTTTAATGATGTCAAATGTAAGGTTAAGGTTCCATGATGTTTAATTATTTGTTGAAGGATTTTTAGATTAGGTAATTTAATTTAGTTTTGTATTTGTAAAGTTAATTGTTTATGTTTAATTATAGTTTAGGGTTTAAAATATGTGTAGATTAATTTTAGTTGTTATGCATAATGAACAACGAATAACGAGCAGCAAGACGTGAGAAATCGTAAACCTTGGCGTACATGTGATAATTTAAGTTATATTACGTAAATAACGATGAGTAACGAGTAACGATTAATTAAAACCAAATTAAGTTGTGATGCGTGTTTGACAACATTTTTATAAAAAATGTCAACATTTACTATAATTTTTATTATAACTTCATATAGTTATAGAAGAAAAATTAATGTCACTTTTATTTCCACTATGCAAAAATAATATAACAACCATTTATTTTGTTTTTTATTTTTATAAAATGAATATACTATCTGAACTGGTCTAGACCGGGGTCTAGGATCCGGTGTGGGACCAACCACAAGAGTATAGGTGTTTTTAGGGTTTGCACACCGGAACAGTGTGTATCCGATGTATTAATCCGGTCTCTCAGTGGGAGAGGCCGGTCTTGTTGTCCTGGAGATCCTTCACACCAGCGTTTCGCGTTGCAGGGGGGCGAAAGGTGGTGCCACCTGCGAAGACTCTCCGACGCTCAAGTTAGAAGAGTGTAAGAACTCAGTGAATGCTTAAGCGAAGTAATAGTAAAGTGTGAGATAGAACAACGATACCATGCATGTATATTGAAACGAGCTATTTATAGTTGTACGTGAGAAAATGAGTCGTTGGGTACAGGTGGGTCCCTTAGCTCTGATAGCGTGTATATTATGTCAATCAGGGTGGCTCAACTCTCAGAATGTGTCAGGAGGGTAGGTCAATTATCAGAGTACGATCCTCTAGGAAGAGGGGAGGATAATCACCTTTTCCGCATAATCTGCTGACACATCCACTTGCTTTCTGAGGCCATTGACGTGACGTATTTTGCTACATACAGTATCTTCGCTGATAAGTTATTAGGGGCTCTTATCTTGCTATGACTGAAAAGCCAACAGTTATATAAATGTCCTGTGAAAATGAACAAAGAACCGTTATAGAGTAAATAAGTGGGGCAATCGTGTGATGAGGACGGACGGTCAGACATCGGATATCCGGTGTGGTAATGTTGAACCAGGACACCGGTTTTCCTTATATGAGGTCACTCTGACGTCACAAGAATGGGGGCCGGTATCCAGACCGGATCATCTGTCCCCTAGCTTGTATGAGGGACTGTTAAGTTGCTCATATGAGCTACACAACTCTAGAGAAGTCTGGATGCCGGTCGTACATTTTGGAAGGTCTCTGGGAGCTCTGTGGCGTCCGCTCTAATAAACGGGTGACCGCTCTTCTCGCGTTGAGTACAACGGATTCAGACAACATAAAATAAATAATGGAAATCCCCAGAGTCTTTGAGAATTGAAACCCTTGGTATTCGAAAAGTGGTTGGGAGGCATTAAATGCGCATGGCATGATTGGACAGTAAATGCGTTTTTTACGCACGAGCCATCATTACCCAAGAGTGTAACCGTCGATTGGGCTTATTGGGCCTGGATTCAAACCGAATGGGGGCCCATTTTGCCAAAATGTTTACTGAAACGTTTCCATTTTTGCGCCCGTGCGTGACGAAACGATGGAGTCGTTTCAATTTGAAAAGGTTGCGTTTTGACGCAAGCCTTGTGACCTTCGACGAAACACTGTGCTTCTTCGTTACCTATAAAAGGAACTCTTAGCAGATTTTGGAATCCACTCTTGTTTTCAAGCTTAGTGAACCTCTGCTCAAATTTCTTTGGAATTTCTCTGTCGTCTTCAAACTTCTCAAAGATCTTCTTCCTTTAGGTAACCTCCCTTCCCTTCAACTCCTTGCAATTTTTGTTCATTCTATTTCGACCATGCGCCCTAGAGCAGGCCACGCTGGTCCTTCAAACAGGGGGAGTTTTGGCTCTCGTGCCCCCCTTAGCCACCGTGGTGGGAGGATTCCAGCGAATCCTCCTGTGGCTGGGCCCCGTCGCTCAAAGAGAGCCGAAGCCTCTTCCTCACGAGCGTCTTCTTCCCAACGTCGCTCTGAGGTCCCCTTTGATTCGAGGGCTACCAGCCACTCTGATGAAGGGTCAAGTGCTGAAGGTTACCTCTCTGACGATGTTGCTTTTTACCACAGTACATACGCGTTCCACCGAGCCTGCACAACTATGGACCTTCCAGGACGTGGAAAAACACCAGTCCTCCGCTCTGCTGAAGGGTGTGTCAACGTTGTGGCACACCGGCTTGACTGGGAGAAACTCAACCGGGAGAAACCCTACTGCTGGGTGGAGGAGGAATTCCTAGAGATCCCCTCGCACCATGCGAGTGAGGAGGAATGCACGGTTTCTTTCTGCTGCAAAATATATTCAGATAAAAAGTACAAGGCGCGATACGCTGTGCTGGCACCACACCCCTCTGAGAGAGTATGCCACAGCGTCCCTGACGAGAGGTCGGTCTACATGTACGACTTCATCTTCTTGAAGTTGGGAGTACGCTTCCCCATGACGGAGTTCCAGATGGCCGTCCTGCATTTCCTAGAATGCGCCCCCACACAACTGTATCCCAACGGTTGAGGTCTAGTCCGGGCTCTGGAGGTTCTGGGGAGCATTTCAACTTCTCCGCCACTGTGGCCAAGCTATTTTACTATTGCCAAGTGGTCCGCCGTGCTAATAAGAAGGGCGGCCTTGGGTTCATTACTCTCCGTAGTGACTCAAGGGTGATAAATTTCAAGTCTTATATGGAATCCGCGAAGGTGGATGGACGCTCCTTCAAGCACTACTACACGCGGGTCCGTATTCAACCAAATAAGCCGGTCTTCTGGCGAAACAAGGAGGGATTTACCAAGTTTCCTCTTAGCTGAACGCACGAGCATTTTCTCCTTATGAGCCGTGCTTATTATACAGACGAGAGCGAACTCTCCTCTCACTCCGTTGAGGTCTTGAGTGCCATGCAGACGGCCTCGAAGACCCTCAAGGGATTTTCCAGCAAGCTCCTTTTGGCCGAGGATGACATCAGAAACGCCTACCTCCGTAATATCTGCTCTTAATCTCTTTCTGTTGTATGGTTATTCCGTTCTGATTATTTTTTCTTCTTATGTGCTAATTCAACCTTTCTTGTTTTGCAGAACAAATCGAAAGAGCCTGCCCAGAGATGTTGTCGTTAAGGACCATGATGGCTGACGATGACTCCTCCTCTGAGGAGAACGAGATCCAGGCGAAGAGGAACGCCACCAAAACTCCCCTCATTCCCTTAACCTCTGTAGTAGGTGATGAGGTTCCTCTCTTTGATGAGGAGCAAACTGAAGAAGCAGCTGAGGCCACTGGAGCGGGTGACGAGGAGGCCGTCCCAGAGAAGAAGAGGAAGAAGAGGCATCTTGTAAAATAGGCAGACCAAGAAAAGCCCTCCTCTGATGACCCTGTGAAGAAGCGTCAGAAGACGGTCGAAGAGACTGAGTTGAAGAAGGACAAGGGAAAGAAGCCCATTCCTGAATCCTCTGCCCCTTCTTCACAGAATGCTTCAGAACCGGACTCTGGGAATGGTCCTCCTCCGGCGTTCGATCCTGCGCGTGACTCCTTCCTTTCTCCTTACTTGTGGTTTCAGGGGTCTATGCCTCCCACTCTTCCAAAGGCAAGGTATTGCCTCCGCCCTTCCCTCGACGCTGCTGGGGTTCGAGGTGCCTGCAAGGCGGGCCGCTGGCAGTTGGATGAACTGTCCGGTCTCCTTGACTCTCTCAGTGAGAAGGCCAGTTATATGGAGCAGGTTGAAAAGCTCGAAACAGAAATTGCTGTGAAAGAGGAGTGGGCCTCCAAACAAGCTGAAACTCACAGGGGCGTGGAGTCGGAACTAAGGAAAACCAAAGAAACGCTCCAGAGAAAGACAGAGGAGGCGAGCCAAGTTCATTTCAAAAATAAGGCCCTAGAACGGGAAGTTGCTGACCTGCAAAAACATAACAAATCTATACCCCTCCTCGAAGAAGAATTACAATTGGAGAAGAAAAGATCGGCTAAGCTTGCTGACGATCTCAAAAATATGGCGGACGGTCGCAACAAAGACCTTGGAGAGTGGGAGAGCCTTCGGAAGGAGATGCAAGCCCAGATCGAGGAACTCAAGAAGGGTGGTGCGAGTGCTGGGCCTTCAGAAGAGGATTTTGCCAAGGTTCAAAGAAAATTAGCTACTGCGAAGGCCAAGGCTGCCAAAGCCTTGGAGATATGCAAAAATGTGGCGTATGAATCCTTCGGCCTGGCCCTTCGTCAAGTCTACTATCGTAACCCTGGAGTGAAGCTGAATTTGTACGGATTAGATCCGTTCTTCGAATTCCATGGGGGAAAACTTGTCGAAGTGCACAAGGACGGCTCGCACCATGAACCCCATGCATCTCTTTATGAACTGCCTCCCCTCCCAGAAGGTCAAAGTATGGAGCCAACAACGTCCGCTGCTGCCTCTGAAGTTGAAACGCAGGAAGGTGCCCAAACTGAAGCAGAGGCCCAAAAGGAGAAGACAGAAGTGCCCACTGCGGAAGATTAGGCACCGGCCTTTTAATTTTATGCTTTCATTCATAGCCGTGTTCTGGGATCGGCTCCAGCTTTAAAACACTTTGTAACCTGCATATTTTCTTATTTTTGAAAATAAAATTCACTATTGCTTTTCTTCAACTGCTTGCGTCGAATGTATGATTGTTGGATAACTTAGTACTGTACAAAACACTTTATTGTTTTCCATGCTTTGCGAATCCGTTCTGTGTGGTTACCTATCTGCTTAAAGCGTACTTATCACACCGGATTAAGATAACAAATTGTAACAAAGAAGTGACAATTAAGTTAAAGCATGCCCTGTCCCCAAGTGTAAGTACATTGGGAAGGGAAATTTTATCTCAAGGATTACCTTTTAACTTCTTAAAAAGATAGAAATGCTTATCTGTCCTCGAAGATGTAGAGCCGGTACATTAGCGTTCAACCGCTCTGGGGTGGATATTCCACAATTGAAGACGGATATTGCCTTTGAATTTTTGTATAGCTCTGGCAAGGGTAAGCTTTACGCCTTTCTCTTGAGGTTCGGTTTGGTCCTACACCTCAAGTCTTCACACGGTGTTCGGTTCGATCCTACTAACCGTACTTGGAGTTCGGTGCAATCCTACAATCCAAGCCTTCAACACGGGGTCCGGATCAGGGCTAATCCTGAACCTACTGCGCCCGTTACTCGGGGTTCAGCGCGGTTTTCTGTATGAACCGGCCTACTGCGCCCAAGCCTTCGCATGGGGTTCGGTTTGTGGCCTTGAGGAAGGACCAGCCCTACAACCCATGTAGTCTTCGAATGGGGTTCGGTTTGTGGCCTTGAAAAAGGACCAGCCCTACAACCCATGTAGTTTTCGAATGGGGTTCGGTTTGTGGCCTTAAAAAAGGACCAGCCCTACAACCCATGTAGTCTTCGAATGGGGTTCGGTTTGTGGCCTTGAAAAAGGACCAGCCCTACAACCCATTCCACCTCAAGGAGTTACATCGTCAAAACACACGATGTGTGATTGAGATCATCCGTCCTGAGGGGTCTTCATCAGTTCCTTGAGGAGTTATATCATCAACTACAGAATTGGTAGTTGAGCTCATCCGTCCTGAGGTGTGTGCGTATTAAACTATGGCTATAAATCACAACACATAAGAAACGTGAGAATGATAGGGCGGTTAAAATGTATTCTCATTAGAATTGAAAGTACATTACATGAAAAGCGTAGTTGGGGTCATGCCTCGTTAAAACCTTCTTGAGAAAACCCAATGGGAAAAAACTCAAGTAAGGAAAAAGAGTACATGCCGTCTTACCAACTAGCTGTAATAAACACATAAGTTCTGAGTGTTCCATTTGTTGCGGATTGGAGTTCCATTAAGTTCTTCCAACCGGTATGACCCTCTTCCAGTCACTTCAGAAACTCTATAAGGACCTTCCCACGTCGGTGCCAGCTTTCCTTAGTGGGCGAATTTATTCCCCACACTTGCCTTTCTCAAAACAAGATCTCCGGTGTTGAAAGCTCTGTACTGGACACGTTTATTATACCGGAATGCTGCCTTTGCTTTTATTGCCTGATCTCTGACGAAGGCCTCTTCCCTCAACTCCTGAAGGACGTCCAGCTCTGATGCCAAATTAGCGTTGTTATCTTCAGCTGAAAAATACTCCACACAAGCCGATCTTGTTTGTAACTCCACTGGAATCATCGTCTCAACCCCGTATGTCAGCCGGTATGGGGATTCGTTAGTTGAAGAATGAGGCGTAGTGCGGTACGCCCATAAAACATGACACAGCTGGTCAGTCCATCCTCCCTTCGCTTCTCCCAGACGCTTCTTCAACCCCTTTAGCACTTCTCGGTTGGCTACCTCTGCTTGTCCATTGGTTTGGGGGTGTTCAACAGATGAAAATATCTGAATTATCCCCAGTCCTTCAAGCAAATCTGTGAACTTTTTATCTGTAAACTGGGTACCGTTGTCAGTCACAATCCGCCCTGGCACCCCGAACCGAGCTATGATATTTTCATACACGAAACGTCTTGTTCGCGCAGAAGTGATATGCACTACTGGTTCCGCCTCGATCCACTTGGTGAAGTAGTCTACCCCCACGATCAAATATTTGATGCCTCCTGGCGCAGTGGGGAATGGACCCAACATATCAAGGCCCCACTGGTAGAACGGCCAAGGCATAGTAGATGAGGATAGCTCTTGGGCCGGTGTATGGTGAAGATTGGAGAATCTTTGACAAGCATCGCACTTCCTTACAAAATCTGCGGAATCCTGCTTCACAGTGGGCCACCAATATCCAGCCCTGAGGACTTTTCTCATTAAGCTTCGGCCCCCAGCATGGTGCCCACATTGCCCCCCGTGCACCTCCTCCAAAACCGCTTGAACCTCGTCCTCTCTTAAACACAAAAGATATGGGACAGAGAATCCCCTTTTGTAGAGAACATCATCGACCATAGTAAAATATGGCAGCTCCCTCTTCACTCGTCTCCTCTCCTTCTCATCAGTGGGAAGTTGACCATCAGCTAGATAGCGAATATAGGGAATGACCCAAGAATCCTCATATGGATAGCTCACCATGATAGCGTTCAGAGAAGGGTACAGAGGTATGCTAGGGGATGTCAAAGTACTTTGAACCACCGTTGTTGTGCTGTCGGGCTGCTTTGTACTTGCCAATCTAGACAAGATGTCCGCTCTGGTGTTTTCTTCTCTGGGCACATGCTTGAACTCTAAAACTTTAAATCTTCCCTTCAACTCATTAACACAATTTAAGTACAATTGAAGTTGCGGCTCCTTTGCCTGGTACTCCCCCTGGATCTGCGAAATCACCAGTTGGGAATCACTGCACAGTGTAACTGCTGATGCTCCGATGTCAATCGCCGCACGGAGACCGGCCAAGCATGCTTCGTATTCAGCTTGGTTGTTGGAGGTTTTGAAATTGAATCAGAGGGAAATTTCTAGGTGCACACCATCATCACTTTCTACCACCACACCTGCTCCACAACCTTTGCTGTTCGACGATCCATCAATCGTAAATGGTCCAATGCGCTCGAGGAGTGGAAGGATTTGCCCCAGTCATCTCCACAACAAAATCGGCCAACACTTGTGCCTTGATGGCTCCTCGAGGCTCATATGAAATTTCAAATTCAGACAACTCGATAGACCATTTTACCATTCTTCCAGCGAGGTCTGGCTTGCTAAGCACTGAACGGAGAGGAAAATCTGTTCTCACTAGTACTGGGTGCGCGTGGAAATAGGGCCTCAATCGTCGTGACGCCCACACGACTGCTAGGGCAGCTTTCTCAATCTTTTGATACCTTCCTTCCGCTCCCTGAAACGTCTTACTAGTAAAGTACACCGGCCTCTGCCCTTCAGGGGTTTCTTTAACCAAGGCTACGCCTAGGGCTTCATCAGAGATTGCTAAGTACAAGATCAAAGTCTCACCAGGGTCAGGCTTAACCAAAATTGGTGGACTCGAGAGAACGGCCTTGAGCTGCTGAAAGGCTTGTTCTTGCTCCTCTCCCCATTCAAAACTCTTGTGTTTCTTCAACGCCTTATACAAGGGGAGGGACCTGTACGCCATCTCGGGCATGAAACGAGCTAGAGCGGCCACTTTCCCATTCAACGATTGGACCTCCCTCAGGCTCTTAGGGCTCTGCATGTCCAGGATTGCTTGACATTTCCCAGGGTTAGCCTCGATGCCTCGTTGGGTCAACATAAATCCTAAGAATTTCCCCGCTGGAACGCCAAAGGTGCATTTTAAAGGGTTTAACCTCATGTTGTACTGTCGAAGCCTAGTGAAGACTTGGCGCAGATCTTCAATGTGGTCTCCTCCAGCGGGCGTTTTGGCTATAATATCATCAATATAAACTTCGACTAGCCTTGTATGCATCCCTTCAAAGACTTTGTTAATCATGCGCTGATAGGTAGCGCCGGCGTTCTTCAATCCAAAAGGCATGACGGTGTAGCAAAAAACACCGCGGTCATTGATGAAGGCAGTTTTCTCCTGGTCTCCCTCCCACATCGGAATCTGGTTATACCCCGAATAAGCATCCATGAAGCTGAGGTACTGGTAACCAGATGAGTCATCCACCATGCGATCAATGTTGGGCAGGGGATATGGATCTTTGGGGCAGCAACGGTTAAGATCCACATAATCTATGCACATTCTCCATTTGCCATTAGCCTTCTGCACCATGACCACATTAGAAAGCCAAGATGAGTAGCGTATCTCCCTTATAAAGCCTGCTTTCAACAACTCCTCTGTCTGCTCACAAGCCGCCCTTTGCTTCTCCGGTCCCAACCTCCTCTTCTTCTGGGCCACCGGTCTTGTTTCAGGATACACAGCAAGCTTGTGGCAACAGAAATCAGGGTCCATCCCAGGCATGTCTGCTACTGTCCATGCGAAAAGATGTTTGAACTCCTGCAAAAGGGCTAATAAGCGTTGCTCCATAGCAAACTCCAGCTTATCATTGATGTGCGTGACCTTCTCTGGGGAATCTCCTAAGACAACATCCCTAGAACCACCATCCGGTGTGGGCTTAGAGGGATTGAGTGGATCAATCTTCAATTCCGCTCTGGGGTCCAGATCAATTAGACTGACAGACTCTGCCGCTGTTCCTCCGTCGTTCAGCTTCCTCTTCTTGTTGAATGCTTCCAACTTGACTATGTTGAGGCTCAGGTTATAACAATATCGAGCCATCTCCTGATCACCACGGAGAAAGGACACACCGTTGTCCTTGTCAATGAATTTGATCAAGAGGTGAGGAGTGGATACAATTGCTTCCATCGCATTCAGTGTTGGACGGCCTATGATACCGTTGAATGGGGATTCCACGTCAATCACCAGAATTCTTGACTTGACCGTTCTCGTACCAGGCTCTCCTTCAAAAGAGATCAGAGTGTCAAGATACCCCTTGGTGGGTTGCTTGGCTCCATTAAACGCTGTGAGTTCTTGTGTGCAGGGTTGTAAATCTGCATCATTGAAACCCATTCGTTTGAAACAATTATAAAAGATAACGTCACAAGAACTTCCCTGATCGAAGAGGATCCTCTTGACATCCTTGTTGGCTATGACTGCCACGATAACTACCACATCATCACCTCCTGGAATTGTTGGGCCAAAGTCATCATCAGTAAATGACACCGTCGGAGCGGTCATACCGTCCCTGAAAGGGCGGTTATCCCTCGGTTTGCCCTGGACAGACAAGACCATCCTATGGTGATTCTTTCGTGCTGTGATTGATGCTCCTCCTCCCGCAAATCCTCCAGCTATCATCTCAATCACTTCTCGTCTGCCCTGCCTCTGCTGCTGGGGCATGTTGTTTTGTTGGGCACCTTCAGCAATCACTACTCCCTTCTGCTTCTCAGCTGCAGTGAACTTCCTTGTTGGGTTACGTGTATTATCATCTTCGTCATCAGGATCTCTATTCCTTTTTTCCATCCTCTGAGGCTCGTCTACAGATTTCTCCTTGAACAAATACTGCTTCAGCTTTCCTTCCCGAAGGAGAGTTTCCACCGTATTCTTTAACACCTTGCACTCATCAGTGTTGTGTCCTGTCTGTTCATGGAAAGTGCAATACTTTCGTGGGTTACCACCCCTCTTGACTGGGGCTGGTTTTCTTATCCCAAAGACGTTCAAAGTTGGCCAACCAACCTCCCTCATGATTTGTGAGTGCCTGGTGTTCAACGGAGCATAGTTATCGAATGATGATACACGCCTATCTCGTGGATGCGGGCGAGTGTTTACAAAGTCTTCTCTAAAGGCATGCTTCTCAGGCCTCACTCTCTCCTTTTCTCTCCGTGGCTGCTGAGTGGGTGCTGAAGGCTTCATTCTTGTTGCAGTTGTCTCTAGATGCATCTCTATGCCCACGTACTTGGAAGCTTTCCTTCGAAACTCCTCGAAGGTTGTTGGGGGGCTCTTTTCCAAAGATAGGGCAAAAGCTGAACCAGGCTGAAGAGCTTCCACTACAATATGGAGTTGTATGGCCTCCGTGAGGTTAGGGACCAAAGCTACCTCCTTATAAAACCTTTTCAAGAACTCATTAAGAGTTTCAGTTTCTCCCTGCCTTATCTGGGCCAGGGTGTGAGAAGTTCTTGGGATATCCCTAGAGATGACAAAATGGCTTTCAAATGCAGCAGCCATTTCCTCCCAAGAGTCTATAGATCCTGAGGGTAAGCTTTTAAACCAGCTGAGAGCCTCCTCCGTCAACGTTCTTGGGAACATCCTACACATAACATCTTCATCTGCTCCCAAATACATAGCTTCATACACATAAGAATCCAAATGCTTAGTGGGATCGGTCTCTCCATTATACTTCCCTATCGACAGTGGCTGAGTCGTTTACAAATGTTTCGGGATGATAATGCTCATCAGCCTTCTTGAGAAAGGGACACTGAGCTTGTACGTCCCTGAAGTCACCACCGCCTGCTCCCTTCTCCTGGTACTGACTCTATCACCAGAGTCTTGCGTCTGCTCTCTCTTTTCATACGTGGGGATCTTCGAATACTGGAGGGTTGTAGATCTATCCCTCGCTGATGCATGATGAGCATCTTCTTCATGGGACGCTGCCCTGTCCCCAGCTCCTCCTCTCTCCCGCTTCAACTCCATCAGCTCCTCCCTGAGTTGCCTGATAACCTCATCGTGAGGGTCAGGCGTTTGCACTTGCACCATCCTCCGGGTTTGAGTTACAGGGGACTCGAAGACGAGTCTCCTTCCAGTCTGTTGATGGGTCACATCCTCCACGTGACCATCAACGAAATCTCTCCCATCACCTTCCATCGTGACAACCAAACTTCTGCGAAAATGGGAATAACTCTAACGTGTCCCACTGGGCGTGCCAATGAACTGGTCTGGACCGGGGTCTAGGATCCGGTGTGGGACCAGCCACAAGAGTATAGGTGTTTTTAGGGTTTGCACACCGGAACAGTGTGTATCCGATGTATTAATCCGGTCTCTCAGTGGGAGAGGCCGGTCTTGTTGTCCTGGAGATCCTTCACACCAGCGTTTCGCGTTGCAGGGGGGCGAAAGGTGGTGCCACCTGCGAAGACTCTCCGACGCTCAAGTTAGAAGAGTGTAAGAACTCAGTGAATGCTTAAGCGAAGTAATAGTAAAGTGTGAGATAGAACAACGATACCATGCATGTATATTGAAACGAGCTATTTATAGTTGTACGTGAGAAAATGAGTCGTTGGGTACAGGTGGGTCCCTTAGCTCTGATAGCGTGTATATTATGTCAATCAGGGTGGCTCAACTCTCAGAATGTGTCAGGAGGGTAGGTCAATTATCAGAGTACGATCCTCTAGGAAGAGGGAAGGATCATCACCTTTTCCGCATAATCTGTTGACACATCCACTTGCTTTCTGAGGCCATTGACATGATGTATTTTGCTACATATAGTATCTTCGCTGATAAGTTATTAGGGGCTCTTATCTTGCTATGACTGAAAAGCCAACAGTTATATAAATGTCCTGTGAAAATGAACAAAGAACCGTTATAGAGTAAATAAGTGGGGCAGTCGTGTGATGAGGACGGGCGGCCAGACATCGGATATCCGGTGTGGTAATGTTGAACCAGGACACTGGTTTTCCTTATATGAGGTCACTCTGACATCACAAGAATGGGGGCCGGTATCCAGACCGGATCACTATCAATCTTTTTATGTGTATAACTTAACATTATTGCTTGTGACATTAATAGATGAGTTTTTAAGGTGTAAATATAAAAATAATATAACATCAATTTTGTAAATATATATGTAACTTTTATACAAGAATTTAGGGTTAAAATTAATGTATTAAGAGTTTAGGGGTAAGATATCATGTATTGAGGGTTTTTAAGAATTTGGATATAAAGTTAATGTATTTAGGTTTAGAGTTAAAATCAACTTAGTAAGTGTTTAGGGTTGTAATTTGTTTAGAATAAAATGAATTTATGTAAGTCTAAGTGTTAAAGTTAATTACTTTGATGTTTAGGGTTTACATGTTAAATAAAATAGATAAGGATTAGGTATAAAATTAACTTATTAAGTGTTTGAATAAAATATTTAAGGATTAGGTATAAAATTTAAGCTTATTAAGAGTTTAGGGATAAAATTAATTTTTTAGTGTTTAAGGGTAAAGTTTTGTTTAATGTTTAAAGTTTAGGGTTTATAAAGAGGTTAGGGATAAAATTAATTTGGTTAGTGTTTATGGTTAAAGTTTTGTTTAATGTTTAAAGTTTAGGGTTTATAAAGAGGGTAGGGATAAAATTAATTTGGTTAGTGTTTAGGGTTAAAGTTTGTTTTATGTTTAAAGTTTAAGTTTATAAAGAGGTTAGGGATAAAATTAATTTGGTTAGTGTTTAGGGTTGAAGTTTTGTTTAATGTTTAAAGTTTAAGTTTATAAAGAGGTTAGGGATAAATTTAATTTGTTTAGGGTTTAGGTTGAAGTTTTGTTTAATGTTTAAAGTTTAAGTTTACGAAGAGGTTAAGGATAAAATTAATTTGTTTAGGGTTTACGGGTTGAAGTTTTGTTTAATGTTTAAAATTTAAGTTTATAAAGAGGTTAGGGATAAAATTAATTTGTTAAGGGTTTAGGGTTGAAGTTTTGTGTAGTGTTTAAAATTTAAGTTTATAAAGAGGTTAGGGATAAAATTAATTTGTTTAGGGTTTAGGGTTGAAGTTTTGTTTAATGTTTAAAATTTAAGTTTATAAAGAGGTTAGGGATAAAATTAATTTGTTTAATGTTTAGGTTACAATATAATATTCATAAAAGTATTTTTTTGCGCAATGTTTTGACAAATTGTATTGTGTGTAGTATGTCTACCCAAAACAGGGATAAAAGGAAGGCACCCACGAAGAACTTAGGCGATATGATATGATATGATATGATAAAGCCAAATGATCCAACCTTCCAACACGTGCCCCAAAAATTACGCAAATATAAGAGCAATTGGCCATATTTCAAAGGTTGTATTAGAGCAATTGATGGAACACACGTCCCCTGTGTAGTGCCTTCAAATGATAACATCAGGTTTATCGGTAGAAAAGGTTTTACCTCACAAAATGTCATGTCCGTCTGTGATTGGGACATGTGTTTCACATTTGTTTTGCTAGGTTGGGAAGGATCTACCCACGACGCACATGTCTTTAAAGGCGTAGTTACAAACCCAGTTTATAATTTCCCACACTCTCCCACGCGTTTGAATTAAAATTATTTGACCTATACATGTCAATGCATATTATTTGATGTATACATGTGATTTTTAGGGTATTATGCTAATGTGTTTTATTTATTTCTCTATTAGGTAAATACTATGTGGTCAACAACGGATATCCAATGCCAATGGGATACTTGGGTCCGTACAAAAATGAAAGATATCATCTCCTAAATTTTAGGCGTGTACGTGAGTTTCAAAATCACAATGAGGTTTTTAATTATTTCCACTCCAGCCTAAGGTGCACCATTGAGAGAAGTTTCGGTTTATGGAAAAATAGGTTATCAATTCTTAGGTTTATGCCAAAGTTCAGCTACGAGACTCAAGTTAAACTAATATGTGCCACAGTGACAATACACAACTTCATTCGAAAATGCAGTCTACCATATATTGATTTTGACAGCATAAATGAAGATAACTATATGAGTCAACAAAATCATTCTCACTCTGTACTAAACGATGAAGTTGACACAACTTCATCACTGGCCATTAATGCAATTCATGACTTAATTAGGGACCAAATTGTTTCTACACAATTCAATAATTAGTAATGTTTATCCTTGTATTGTAGATATATTAGTTTCAATATATGAATTCCTTTTTAATATATTAAAAAGAATCAAATTATTTATTAGTTTTATTATATAAAAAATTAAATAAATTTATTATTTTTAATATATTCAAAAGAAAAAAATATTTTTTTATTAGTTTAATATATAAAACAACTAAATGATACTTGTTTGTTTTAATATATAAATAACAATCAAATTTATTTATTGGTTTTCATATATCAAAAAGAATTAAATATATTATTCACTTTTAATATATACAAAAAAATACAATTAATTTATTAGTTTCAATATACAATAAAGAATCAAATTTATTGGTTTTAATTTATTAAAAACAATAAAATTAATTTATTAGTTTTAAGATATAAAAATAATAAAATTAATTTATTAGTTTTATTATATATCAAAAAATATTTTAAATTTATTAGTTTTAATATATTAATTCATTTATTAAATATGTATAATTAAATTTAATATATATAGTTTAATATTGTATGTTTAATATTAATATAAACAATTATACACACAAATTATGCATATATATTTAAACTCATACCTTTTTTTGGTAATTTTACCCTAAATTGCTATTTCCCTAACCCAATTCCACTAAATTTTTTACAAACCAAACACAATCACTACAACTCAACTGAATTTAACTTAACTGTTAATCAAACAAAACTCCATTTACAAAATCCTAGTTTTCTCAACCCCCTTAGCTCAATTGTGAACCAAACACCCCATAAAGTTTGTAGTTATGGTGTTTGAAATGCAACATCGTATCTAAAGCTGTAAGGGGTGAAATCTAAGATCTATTATTCAAATATAGAAATTGTAATTCTTTTGTACTTCTTTTTACTATTTTCATGGAGTTTATTGTTACTATTTTTATTATTTTATTCAAGAGTAATTTTTTTTGAATATTTTAGTCTCACTAATGCATGATATATATATATATATATATATATATATATATATATATATCTAGATGCATTAACATTATTTATCACCATGTTGCATTTCCTCTTATTTATTCGCACACGGAAACACATAAATGTTATTTTGCTGGAAAGTACATAATTTTAAAAGGAAAAAAATACCAAGTAAAAGAGAGAATATGCATGGCTTGTTTCGTAAAAAATGACACCTGCGATAGCAAAAATCCAAGGATATCCCCTAAATGATACTAATAATTAATCAAACGAAACTAATTACAGTCTGACCTCAAAAGAAATATTTAAAGTATATAGCCACTCTAATACTTTCAAAATCAAAATTGATTGCTGTAATGATTAAACATATCATCTTTTAAATATGTGATTAGATATTTGATTTTGATTTACATATAGGAGCAATTATTTAGTTATGTGCTAACCATTTAAACTAAGAATTAATCTATAAACTTAGGATCTGAAGAAATACCTAATGAAAAACTCTCAACAAAACAAAAACTATGGTATCTTCAATCTTAAATGCACTTAAAAGTTGAAAATCATGTCTCATTTCATACACTTAATGCATCCACCCAATTTCAAAGAGATTAGAGTGGTAAAAATGCATCAAAATTAAACTAAACAATGCATAAGGTATTTTAAAAAAAAAACATTATAAATAATTTTGATCTTTCAAAAATTAGTATGATAGACAAAGAATTGAAGCATGTTTCCTCATTTTGTAATATAATTTCTATGAACCTGGATGGTCTATATGATGGAGAACCACATTGTTTGGTTTCTCCATCAAAATCTACAGTATACGATCCTTTGCAAGATGGTCACATGTTTGGGTCTCATCCTTGCAGTATGCGATCCTTTGCAAGATGGTCACATGTTCGAGTCATATGTCTTTTCAAAATTGACTTTAAATCTTATTGTTCCTTTTCTCTCCTTTATGCTATCATCAATGATCTCGATATTTTTGTCCTTAAGAAAAAGTAAGCTATGAAAAGGGTATAATCACCTTCATGATCTCCTAGATTTTGTTAGCCAAGATCTTGGAAATGATTTTATAGATGCTTCTAATCAAGGAGATTGGTCTATATTCTCCTAAATGTTGAGGGTTGTCGATTTTAAGCACAAGGGGTTAAAGAAGGCATTAACTCCTTTTGGGATCTTTCCATTGCTATGAAATTCATTCACCATTGATACAAATCCATTTTCTAAAAAGGACCACATCTTTTTTATATATATCTAAAGTTTAAGTCATCCGGTCCTGGGCATTTGTCCTCTCCACAATCCTATACTACCTACTTATTTCCTCATTTAGGAAGGGGCTAGATATACCTCTAGATTTGAGGAAGGGGTTTGTGTAACATCCCTGTTTTTAGTAACAGTTTTAATCTTGTAATTTTGAGGTATGGAAGGTCTGTAAAGTGTTAATAAGTGAATAAATACCCTGTGGATGGTCTGTAATATCCCAAAAATTTCATTTTTGTGTATAATCATGGATTTTATATGGACCATTAGTGATATTGTCCATTTTCCAAGTGAAACATGTCTTAGATAAGACTGTCCGAGTGAAGAAAGGGATCTGTTCTGAGTAACCAAGAGAAATTCTGAGTGAAGGTTGGAAATTCCGACTGAAGGTTAAAATTCCGAGTGAAGGTTGGAAATTCCGACTGAAGGTTGGAATTTTGAGTGAAGGTCATGTTTTCCCGAGTAAGACATGACCGAGAGAGCCACTACCGAGTGGAGTCCTGGCCTCGGAGACATTTGGAGTGAAGTGTGTTCGAGAGAACCACTTCTGGGTGAAATTTCCGAGTGAAACGCCCTCGAATGACTCGTTTCCTAGTCAAACACCCTCGAATGACTCGATTCTGAGTCAAACGCCTCCAAGTGACTCGTTCCTGAGTCAAACCTCGTCAAGTGCTTCCTTTTCCGAATGAAACTTCTCTGAGTGCAGCGTTCCGAGTGAAGTACGTCCAATTGAAGGAAAACTCATTTCCGAGTAATAAATATCCGAGTGGGCTATCTCCGAGTTGAATTTCCCTGACGCCGACTGAAATATATACCGAGTGAGTCACTTCAGGTGAGGGACTCTGGAACAGAGAAAGGTTGACTCCGAATGACCTCATTTGTCACATTTCCGAGTGACAATTTCCGAATGACCATCGGTCATATGAATTCCGAGTTATGCATTTCCTGAGAGAAATATTTCGAGTGAAGAAAGATTCTTAAGTACTTTCGGGCAAAAGTATATCCGACTGGATAGCTTCCAAGAGAACCAATTCCGATCAAACGTGGCTGACTGAGAACATTTTCAGACGGATATATATATATCCGAGTGAGGTAATTCTGGGTGAGGCATTTCCGACTGAGTTATCTCCAAGGAAGGAAAATCCGACCGGGTATTTCAAGAAGAAACAGTTCCGAGTGAATTCTCTTCCGAGTGGAGAAATTCCGAGCGGAAAGTGACTGCTAGAACTTCTCGGACAAGAGATAAGCCGAACCAGTCAGAATTGATAGCGGACTAATCAACGGAAACCAACTGGACCAGGGCGGGACCGAGCACGACCTGCTCCATACCTGCTAGAATCCGACCGGTTTTGCACTCCAGCGTTCACCTCACTGTTCTATGGAAACCGACTGAAACAAGCTGAACCGAGACGCTACTTTTAACCAAAAAGATTCGCTCCTACTGGTGACCGGTCCACTAGCTCACGTAATCCAAAAGTTTATCACAGACGTTCCATTATCAAACTTGCACCTTTTCACTCCCATCATAACACCTTTTATATATTTTAATATATATTCCCTTCAATCATACTAACTCTTGTACGCAGATGGCAGAAATGGTCAAAAACAACTTACTTTCTATCCAAAAATCTCCATTATTCCCATAATTAACTCACCTAATCTTCAATCACGAGAAAGCTTGTCCCCCACTTATCTTTTGCATTATTAAATTGATACCACAATTCATTCCCAAGTCTGAACTCTCAGAACCCACGAAACTTAGTAAAACACACTCTTTCTTATTTTTCTCTACGTACCAGGATCTTTCTCTCTCATTTTCTTTTCTCCTCACTGTGAGCTGAAGCAAGGGAAATAACGAAACGTTCTCAACTCCATTAAGGTCAGGGGGGTATATTCTCTGGTATTCTGAGGGGGAACCGAGTGTTTGGAAAGGGTTAAGGTACCTTTGGTCCTCACCTTTCCAGGACAGGTTCAGGAATTGTTTTTAAATTAAATGTTTTAATGTTTGTATATATTTGTTTTATACATTTTCATTGATATGTATATGATTAATTGGCTGTGTTGATTATTATTAACCGTGATGAATTAAATGATTTGCTCGGTATTAAATTGTGAAAATATTAAGAACCATGGGTGTCTATGTGAATTCCAGTAAGGAAACTTTGAAAAATGAGATGAACATTTATACCACTGTTATTATTATTATTATTATTATTATTATTATTATTATTATTATTATTATTATTATTATTATTATCAGATTTATTATTATTATTATCAATTGTCATTATTATTCTTATTTCGGTTATTATTATTATTAATATTATTGTACTAATATTATTATTGAACAATGAAATAAAGAGCTTATAATTATAAATATGAATTATTGATTATTAATATTATTATTATTATTATCATTATTCTGGTTATTATTATTATTATTATTATTGTTGTTGTTATTATTATTATTATTATTATTATTATTATTGTTGTTGTTGTTGTTGTTGTTGTTATTCTTATTATTAATATTATTAACTATTGTTATTGATATTATTATTGTTTTAATTATGAGTAATGAAATAAGGAACATATTACTTACTCTTTAAACGAAGCAGCCAAGATATAACCGATATATTTTCTAGAATAAGAATTAATAATAATAAAAATGACTTACAACGACTGAAAAATTGATGGGACCCAAGAACTTAAGAATAAATATTATGAGACTGGAAACACATAGATACCTAAGGATCAAATGATAAAAATAAAGCATTTTGCATCATGAAAATATTTTTGAGGGAGTAAAACTAGAGCATACACCTGGTACGCTGGAGGACATTCACGTTCGATCTCCGAGGAGAATCTTGGGAGTACAACCGGGACGGAAACCCAATGGCATCAGAGTCGTGCCTGAAGCCGGGTCATACGATACAATTCTGGTGTACTTTGACTAAATGACAGAATGTAACTATGATCGTGTAGAGCCGAGTCCCAAGATAATATAATGATGAGAACCTGTGAGTTCATTCGTACCTTACGATGAGTAAATAATGAATGGGGGACTTGGTGAGCTCCGATCGCTCTAGAATGGAAACGTTGTGCCTGAGAGGCAGTTTGAGCAAGACGAATGAAAAAGAATGAGATAATGGTGATGGTGGATTGATTTATTGGGCCCACATGCATCATAAGACTTAACTAAAGATAAATTCTAAATAAACCAAACTCATGTATTCTATGACAACATCCTTGATTGTTATACTTGTAAATATGTTAATTGTATGATTTATGTATATATTATTTGTTGTTTGGATATATCCGCACCAGGAACTTTCAGGGTCTAGGGTTTATACTCACCCTTTCTGTTGATTAATAACAGAGGAGCTAGGAAACCAAGAACCAGAGTATGACGAACAACAATACATTGAACCAACTAGAAGCCCTCATTAAATGAAGAATATATGTAGTGGAATATTTATTAATGAATAATGAGACAATGGATGACTGTATAAATATTTAAGGGTGCCTGCATGCCCCATTCTGTTAAGAGTACAATTACTTATAGTTTGTGAATGACTATGTGAGTTATCTATTATTTGCTTCCCCTGATCTGCCATTATTTTAAAAAAAATATATTCACTTTTTCTGAAAATTGTTAACACTCTGAGTTAAATAGGATGATCCTAGAGAAGGGTCTATCTTATCTAATCGAGGGTGTTACAGTTTGCATTGGACTCTATCAAGAATGGGCCTTCGCCATGGAACCTTTATAAATATTTCTTCAAAATACCTGTTGACCTTAACAAGTTAGTCTATTCATTGATTTCACGATCACAACCTTTTATAATGAAGTAAAACAACGCTCTTATTCTAGAGTAAGAGCCATCTGTTTCTGATACCAAAACAAGCAATAGTTGTTTGTAAAAAGGTCCAACCTACTATGTGTGTGAGATGACAAGGTTGGAAGAAAAAGTTGAGAATAATAAAAGAAATGCAGCTCTTAGGGACTTTCCTTTGCCTTCTGGTGGATCCCAAATGCAGCCCCTAAGTAGTAATCCTACTCCCACCAGCAGATTATCTAAAAAAGGAAAAGCTAGTATGGTTGGAGAAAGCATTTGATATGGATACAAGAACCCAACTTGATCAAGAAATTGCTAGGATGTTTTTCACTAGTGGTTTGCCATTTAATCTTACAAGGAACCCACATTACTTGAGGGCATTTACATTTGCTGCAAATCATAATTTGAGTGGTTATGTGCCTTCGGGTTATAACAAACTAAGGACCACATAACTTTAGCGAGAAAAGGCCAATGTCGAGAGGTTATTGCAACCACTCAATGCTACATGGCCAGAGAAAGGTGTGACAATTATGATTGGTGGTTGGAGTGATCCACAAATGAGGCCCATAATTAATTTCATGACAACTGGTGAGACTGGTCCTATGTTTCTTAAAGCAATGAATTGTATGGGTGAAGTTAGAACAAAGGAGTTTATTACTAATTTAATAAAGGAAATGATTGATGAGATTGAGGATCAAAATGTAGTTCAGATCGTAACTGATAACTTTGCAAATTGCAAAGGTGCAAGTGAAATAATTGAAGGAATTTACCCTCACATCTATTGGACACCATGTGTTGTTGTTCATACTTTCAACCTTGTATTGAAGAATATTTATGCTGCAAAGAATGTAGAAAATAATGCAGAAGTGTATGGTGAGTGTCATTAGATCATTGAAGTTCATGGTGATGTCATTCAAATAAAGAACTTCATCATGAACCATATAATGAAATTGTCCATGTATAACAAATTCACTTCTCTTAAATTACTCTTTATGGTTGACACCCGCTTTACTTCTATAATTGTGATGCTTAAGAGGTTTAAGCTTATTAGATGTGGTCTTGAAGCTATGGCGTTGAGTGATGAGTGAGCATCATATTGTGAAGATGACCAAGTCAAGACAAGGTTTTAGAAGGAGAAGATGTTAAGTGAGTATTGGTGGGATCAAGTAACATATATTCTTGATTTACAGAACTGATTTATAGTATGATTCGAGCATATGACACCGACAAGTCACGTCTTCATTTGGTGTATGAGATGTGGGATCCAATGATTGAGCAGGTCAAGATTGCAATATACAAGCATGAAGACAAACCTCTTAATAGCTATAGTGCTTTCTACAAAGTGGTGTATGATATTCTTGTGGCCCATTGGGGAAAGAGTTCTACACCGCTTCATTGCCTAGCCCATTCATTAAACCCAAGGTACTTTGTCCCTTAAGCTCATTCTTTATTAGTTAATGACAATGTCATACCATTTTTTATTCAATTCCTAAACTATGGTGTTTATCTATGTCTCAAGGTTTTATAGCGAAGTTTGGCTTAATGAGGATGCTGTCAGGGTCCTTTCTCATCAAGATGGGGAGGTATCCCAAGAAAGGATGAAGTGTTTCCAAAGGCTTTACCAAAATAAAGATGACTATGATCAGATTTTGGATAAGTATGTGCTTCCTTTTCACTTAAGACAGAACCTTTTGTAGATGTCAACGTTATTTCGAAGATGGGCAATACCGATCTTCAGAAATGGTGGGCCAACTTTGGTGTTTAGGAAAAATTTTTACAATCACTAGCTTAGGGTCCTTGGCCAACCCACCTCCTCATCATGTTGTGAACATAATTGGAGCACATATTCTTTCATTCATTCACTTAGGAGGAACAAATCAACTTCTAAACATGTTGAGGATCTGGTATTTGTCCACAACAACCTTCTTCTGTTATCTAGGAGTTCTAACCAATACCAAGATGAGAAGACCAAGATGTGGGGTGTTGTTGGTGGAGATGAATTTGGAAACTTAGATGATTTAGGGTATTTGGAGTTTGCTACATTGCCCTTAGGTGAGTTGGAATTGGAGAGTGTGTTTTTCTCTGAACAAAGCAATTAATTTGTTAGTGATTTTACTTATTTAGGTTTTTGTATGGATGTTGTTGTTTTTATGCATTTTGATATGAACGAATTTATTTAGTAATAACATTATATGTAAAATTTTATATTTTTACTGCGTTTCCACTCCGTACCTGTTTCTTAGTTTTTGGGATTGACGTTTCTCCGTCCTCGTTTCCATTTCTATTTCTGTTTCTGTGCCTGTGCTACATAGGTCTCTTGGATGCAAAGCACCTGATTGTTCTCTTTTTTGATGATCTCTTTTATACTTCAACATATCACCAACGTCTTCCTCCTTTAAGCTTATCCTCCGTAGTGAGAAAGCATGTCGTCCTCTTCACTAGACGTATTAATAGTGCTAGAACTGATGCACTGATTGCATGTAATTGCTGACAGTTGGTGTGATGTTTCTTCAAAATGTCTAAGGATTTTCAATTTATGCTTACCTTTATTTAAGTTAGAAACATTTGATTTATAATAAGTCTAAGCTCCTTTTGTGAAAATTATTTTATCAAAGGACTTTTGATCGAGCAGTGAAGATTTTATAGGGGTTTGATATGTGAGCTCTGATGTATCTAGTCGAAGACCTAGCCTGAAGTCCAAATTAACCTGTAATAAAGTCAAAATGAATTGAAATAGGCTGTTCTTAAGGCTTGTTTGATTACTAAGAAAAAAACTAAATATCAGAATAAAAGGTATATGAGATGGTGTGCAACGATAAAGATATACCTTTGGTATTTAATGAGAGTTATATTTATAGGGTAAGAATTATGAAGGTGTCAAATACCTTTTTAGAAGTAGCAGTGATCTTATATAGAGATGTGTCATTTGACATGAGGTACATGATGATGACTTCAGAACTGGGGTACCTCATATATGATTGTGTGTCCATCTAACGAGTCTTATTCTGTGTCCATCAAACGGGCTCCAATTTGAGCTAACAGACATGTCTAAATAAGCTAGAATACATTAATATGTCATATTTGAATCAACTTTAGTCTAAACCTTATTTTAAAAAATAAAGATATATCATTTGAACAAACCACCAGTACGTGAATTGTATTTGTAATATTTCACAATTATATCTATGGACATATTCAATTTTATACATGGTGATCTCTTTGATGAGAGTTGAAAAATTAACATTTTTTGTTTTAAAAATAAAGTAATGCAAATAATATTAAATTCTTAATTATTTTATTATATCACCAATAACATGTCCAAATTAATCACCACAAAATCTAAAATACAAAAATAAAATAAAGTGGACACTCTTTGTTTTCTCCATGGAGATTTTGGACAGCAAATAGCTAGCTAGTCAAGTGTTAAAGTGTCCGGTTATTTTGTAGCTGAGCCTGATCATAGGAGAGATTTCCTCTTGACCTCTCTTTAATCATGGTTAAATTACATTATATTTCAAAAAATACTTTTACAATTGTAAACCAATATATATATATATATAGACACACACACACAACTATTTTAAATTACTTTGTCTCTTGTAATAGTCTTATTCCAGTCAAACCCGAATATTTTAGTATTTGCATGCGTATGTGCTCTTTATTTATTTTCCTCTAGTATAAAGGGAAATCATTTGTAATATCTTTATTAAAATCTGTACAAGAATCTGCCACTCTTGCTATCTAACATGATTAGAAAATTAAATGCAAATAGCGTATGTCTTTTTTTTTAACTATTGATTTACAATTAACTCCCATTAACCCATGAAATATTCTAAAATACTTTTTTAATATTTTTGTATTACATGTTTGATTCTCTCATATATATATATATATATATATATATATATATATATATATATATATATATATATATATAAAAGTTCTGTTACGAGAGTTAACCTCCATCATAAATAAAATTACTTTAGAAAATGATACACGTTTGTAAATTTATAAATACTCCTACATCTTTATGGAGCCCAAAAAAAACATATACTTTAATACTTTTAATCTTTTAAAATAGGAGTAATGGGAAGAGAAATAAGTCTGTTAGGAATGGAAACCAAAGTATGGATACTTTATGTTAAATTCAGGCATTAATTACATATATTTTATTACCTGAACCATTGGTGTGACCCAAAGAACAATAAAAAACATACGCGGCTATGAAAATGAATGGGATATGGACAAATATTAGAATTATTAGTATTGTTTTACACATATGGGAAAAGAAACATTACTAAAGATGCATCATAGATGATGGTGATGCTCTATACTTTTTTGCTTTGTTGTTTTTCTAAAAACGTTAGCATGATGCTGCGTGCATATACCAATCTTTAATTTTTTACAGCTCCTCGAACCATAATGTTCCTGCTTACTATAGTTACTATATACATATGCTGTGTCCAGGTTCAATGAACATAGCACTTTTCCCTCTTTTTTTCTTTTTTATTATTTTTTTGTTCATTTTTCCGACAGTATGATTAATTATTTTAGGACCTAATTAGTCTCTTTTTATAAGGAGGGAAACAACAGCAAGAGATCTCGATGGGTCAAGTCCCAATACCCCTTTGTTTCTGCACTCATGAGTCATGAACTTTACTGTTTCTACTCCTTCATCTAACTTTCTCATCTAAAATTCTTGAGTTCATTGGTATGCTTCTCTCTTTTCTTGTTCATTGCTCCATATATCATCTATCATTCATTTGCTTCATATTTAAGCTTAGAATAATTAAAAGAACTTTCATTTTTTGGTCCTTGTTATTTGACCGTACAAGGTTATTACTAAGTTTTCGGGTTTGGCATAAAATATGTTTTAAGCTGTTTTTCTGCTAACTATTTTTGGCTGGAGAAAAAAAAAATAATGGCACAGATCTTTTCATCACAACTCGTTTTATGTTCTTTGACACCAAAGTTGCAAACTTTTATGTGTTGATATTGATGGGTGTGGTTTAGATATTGCTCTTCAGGATCAGTGTTCTGGGATCTATAACATCGAAGTGCAGTACTGCAGTGTTCCTTCTTCAAAGATTTTGATCTCAATTTCTTAGGCCATTACAAACTAGAAAACTTCATACCTGTTACTTTCAGGTACTTTTATGCTGCTTTTTGTATATTGATTCTATGAATATTCTTCTTCATATGCCAAATCAATTGGATTGTGTGTTGTTATGTATTAAATGGACCTATAGAAAGCTCTTTTATTTTACTTTGTCTCTTTGTGTCTACCAAAGAAAAAACGTCTTTCATTTCATGTTTTGTTATGATCTGTGGTGAATTACTAGATAGTCTATGTTGGAATTAATTAACGAAATGAAGCAGTACTATAAACCAAGAGCTAGATTGTTAAATGGTATTAAATAAATTATTCAGATCTATCAACAAGAAAAACATGTCACAATTAGGATGCGTTTATCATTGGTGGGTTGTAGATTTTGTGTACGGAAATGCTATTGACTAATGTATTTTTTCAGGTTTTAGGTCTTCAAGATGAATTTATTATGATAAAAATTGGCCAGTGTAAACTTAGTAGAACTGGTTTATTCGAATATAGCATGTTAAAATTAAAATATAGGAACTCTCAACTTCACTAGATGGAAACCGAAAAACCCCCTCCAATTAGTTGGTGCCAAGTGTATAATACACATTACATATTACATTACTCGTTGACAGTGACACGTATACGTTACATCTGATTATTTATTTGTCTTTCTTATACATATAATCTTGTAACTAACATGCACATAACTCGTGGGAATTTTAAAATAATTTATGCTTTCCCAGCCAGTGTTTCAGCCTTTCAGGAAATGGAAATGCCACCTTGATGGGCTTTTGGCCCAAACTACTGACCCGTTCACAATCACAAAGGTTAAAAATAGAAACTAGATTATAGTATATATGAGTCAACACTTTGAGTTAATTCTTGGGAGTAAGTTAACTTCAACTATTTTTAATATGATCGAAGTCATTTAATATTAATGTGGATCACTTATTAAACATGTTAAAATTGTGTAGGAAGTCTTATATTACTTGATACATTATATATTGTATGATTTAAATATTTATTAAATTATTCTTTTTATTATTAATTGATTAAGATGTAACCTTAACATGATATTAACATCCTCATAATATGTAATCCATGTTGGTGTTGCATATTCCAATTGTAAATAACCGGTTGATGTGCATCAAGTATGCACTGTGAGTCACACAACATATAATTGATTGACAACTTTTCTTTATACACAGGCTGTGGCAGTGTCTTATGCTAAACAAGTCATAATGGAAGGGAAGGCCACAGTTGGAAGAAACAAAGAGCTTACCACAGAGAATGTGGGAGCATCACTATTATGTCATAGATATGATCCTGTGCTGCCTGCCATCTTGTGTTACTTTGACAATACAAACTTGATTGATGGGTTTTATTGAAGCTCATCATTGATAATTGTCATAATCAAACCAACGCAACCCTCATGTACGGGACAATTAGGATCTCAAACCAACAAGTGATGATGACTTGTTGCTGCTTCCTACAAGTGTGCTTCCGTGAGGTCCTGTGTTCTTTGTACTGCTGCAGAGTTCCCCTTGGCAACTTCAAAATTGGACACTATTTTAATCATTTGCTGACCGGTCAATTTGGTCGTAGTTTATGTCTCTTTTGGCATTCCATCAATTTAGTAGTACTGATGAGTTTTACCTTCCTGTTGCCCTTTGCAGCAGAATGCAATAAATTGAAGTTTATGAGCTTGTAATATGAGAGATTATTTACATATGTGAGATAGTATTATGAACTCTGAATTCCATGTTTGAGTATTAATATAATATCATGGACTATGCGCTTTTTTACTTGTTCACTTCAAATATGATCTTTCTTCTTCTTTTCCCCCCTCCTTTGTTTTAACTCTAGTGGAAGTTTATTGTTTTGTCTTTCTCTTTCTCCACATGAAACTAAAAAGATTCTTTACATGTATCATCATATATAGACTTGCCATTACAATACCAATTAATTAATGACCGTTTCGGAACTATAGCAGTGAACTAGAACATTAACGCGCTAGGTAAGGATTAAGTAAAGTATTTTATGAACACTTCGCTCCTTTCAAACTATTGAGACTACTTTATATATATATATATATATATATATATATATATATATATATATATATATATGTGTGTGTGTGTGTGTGAGAGTGAGGTCTATGATAGCCAAAGTGAATAATACTTCAAACATTACTACCTTCTATGATATTTCAGACCGAAACATTATTGTTTTAGATTGAGGCTAAGTCAAACATCGGCTATATATGTAGAGTTAATTGCTCCAGCAAAGTCTTTTAGTGTGCGTTTGGTTTTCAGTTGGGGAAATGAAAAAATTCAAAGATATCGTTCGAGACAGTTAAAACTCCGTTTAACCATAGGATATATTTTTGGGTCGGTCAACCAAACAGCCCCTTAATTTCAACTGGAGGACTTATATTCTCTCTACAATTCCCACATTAAATAGAAGTCCAGTTTAAAAACATAATTTATAGACACTTCTCTAAACACCTTTTACAATTATAAATGTATAAGTTTTATGACAGTCAACCAGATAGTACTTTCAATATGGTTACCATATAATAACCCATACGGAGTGGAACATTAACCCTTGTGGAGATATTTTTCAAGCAGATGGAATAATTGTTTTCCAACTCAAATTAACGCCTTCACTGTCTAGCTTCAACATTAACTCAGTGCAGCGGAAAAAAAGAAGGGGCAAAAGAAACAAAGTAGAAGAGTATCAATAATTTGTAAGTCAGCATGCAAAAGCTTAAATAAACTCTGAAGCTCTCAAGTTTCTTTTGCTTGACTGGCAAAATAAATAGAAACTGTTCGAGCTAACCGGCTAAGATGAGACACACCTGTATATGGAAGGAGGTATCAAATAAACTTAAAATTGCAGTAAACCCTGAATAATCACAGCCAGCAAAAGAGCATAGCTAAGAGCTAAAGTAAACACACTGTATGCAATCAACCTTCAAAGAAGGTCCCTTCTACATGTGTTTATACTGGGTTGGAACATGATGGTGAGCAAGTGAGACATGTTGAAGACTACACCACGGAAAAACAGATATCTTGGTGGAGTGAATCCTCAGCGTTAAGGCGCAAAAAAACCCATATTGGGTTGTTAAAAATTGCATCTTCAAGTGTAGCCTTTCAACCGCCAAAAAAAAAATCCTTCTTCTCATCTCCCTGTACTTCTTTTGATGGTTGAGATTTAAGAAATAGAATGGAAGGAGGTCATTTTTATAAGATCTTTTAACAACTAATGGGAGATTCCAATGAACTAGTTTGTCGTTTGTTTGAGTGCTGATACTATGAAAATGACATGAAATGTGAATATATAATAATGCAATTCGGATATGACTTTAGGGTTTTTCCATTCTTGACCCAAATTCGGATATTTAGAGTAAAAAATTTGTTTTTATCCATCAGCTATAAATAGATAATTTCAGTCTTTATTATTTTTTATTGGTTTTGGTAAAAATAATGATTTTGAAAAGATTATATTTTGACCCAACTACGTGAAAAAAACTTAAAATGATTTTGAAATTAAATTTTAGAATACAAATAGAAGCAAATCCAACCAATTATATCCATTTTAATCTTTCTTTTTAACTTCACCTAAGTAAAATCCCGGCATCTTTTTATTTGCAGCCAAGCCTCCGAAGATTTTACATGTTTTTAGCAAAGTATACAAAGATCTAAAATCTAAAATCATTTTTTTCGTAACAATGCGAGCCATTGAGTCAAACAACACAAAATACTTGTTATGACTTGCGAGTATGGGAATAGCGTAACCAAAAATTTAGTCTAATACGCTTGATACTACATCAACTTTCATATTTTACTCAACATAGGAGTTATAACAGTCTTTTTAGGAGTAGACATTCATGACAATTTCATTACATCAATCCAAACTCAATAATAGTTATTTGTTCTTTAACAATCTCACCCACCTATCAATATTCAATGTATGTATATTTCACCTATAAATAGCTTTTTCCACCCTCTTAATTCTTAATAAAAACACAAATTATTATAACTTAAGCATATGAGAGTCTAGTCAAAAAGATTAGTTCATTAAATAGGTTAATCTCAATGTAAATACCATAAGGGCATAGGTTAAGGAAGTTAAAATGAAAATTTTTTATTTAAAAATATCATTAAAACACACTTAATTTAATTTTTAAGCAATTCTTATACAATCTCCAAAGTAAAACTTCTACTTTTGTATCCTTAAATAATACCTTAGGTATTTGTGACATGTTTAAATACTACATACTTAACAAGTAGGACTCATAACAAAAGTAGTCATTGTAGTGGTGTTCACGGTATTGATCAATTTGATTTTTAGACAAAATATCATCTGACATGATTAAGTTATGATACTGCACTGGTCTAGTCCGGGGTCAAGGATCCAGACTGGAAACCAGCCACAAAGGTCTGAGATTTAAGCGTTTGTACATCGGTACAGTGGGTATCCGGTGTTATAATCCGACCTCTCAGTGGGAGAGTCCGGTCTTGTTATCCTTCACACCAAGCTTTCGCGTTGATGAGGGCGAAAGGTGGTGTCACCTGTGAAGATTTTTCGACGCTCAAGTCAGTGAAGAGAATGAATACTCAGAGAAAACATGAGCAATGTAATAGTATATTAAGAGTAGGAACAACGTAACCTTATGTATGCATGAAAATCAACTATTTATAGATGAGCCTGGAAAATGAATCGTTAGGCACAAGTGGGGCTAGGAGACTCTGACGCAGTGCTCAGCATACGATCAAGAGTAATTCAATGCTCAGTGTACGATTCTGACACAGGAATGGGGAAGATCCACCTTTTATGTGTATCACTCCTGTAGCTGTACTTTATACCTTTTGACGGGTGACGTAGATACTTTCCGTTGTGTAGGGTATCAATCATGGGAAGCGGAACAGCCACTTATCATCTCAAAGTATAGGTGAACGATTATGTGTAATAACATAGAGAGAGCGTAGATGATGGGTCGAGAGTCAGGAGGTGCATGGCATAGAGTACGTTTTCGACACATGATACGGGAAGAATGGGGCCTTTACCAATGTCCCTATGACCACGGAACGGATCAAAACCGATGTGCAAAGTGTTGTTTTGGACATACGGTATAAGAAGAATGCCTATACGGTCTAGTAGTCCGGGGACCATCCTGCAGCTCGGTAGCAAATGGAAAATAAATAAAATTACACATTTTCCCTGGTATCGGTATCTAGACCGGATTAGATACAATTTTGTTGAAATGTATGACAACATCTAATTGATTTGATCCAATCAAATACAATTTGAATTGGATCTGTTTATTCGATTTTATATTAATTATATTATTTTACAAAACAAAATATAAGACATATAATTTCAGACTAATAAAATCAAGAATCACAAATGAAAAATTTCAAAAACTGCTTCAAATAAATCAAAAAGAATTCAACACTTCAAAAAAATTTCAATAAAATTAATAATTACTTAAAAATAGAATCATCGTCGTAAAAATTTCAATATAATATAAAATCATAAATCATTTTAAATCTCATTTTAAAGTTAAGTAATGTGTATAATTTAGTAAGGTAATATAAATATAAAAATAATATATTGAAAATTATAGTTTATATTGGTTTGGTTTGTAAATGTAAATCTAAAATTTGATTCTAACCATTCATAAATGATTTTAATTTGATGGATTTTTTTTATTTAATTAGCTTTTGATTATTGTGTATCAATTAAATGTTTTTATTGGATCCTATCTAAAGTAACCAGTCCGTGCAAGTTAAAACAATGCTTATGTCACTTTCTCCGTTAAGCAAGAGCCCCTAGTATAAAACGGGAGAAAAAGTTTCACCTTGGATTTTGTAGGAATAGTCCTCCATTATGTTAAACTGTTTCTTTAATAAATTTAATCTGCACCCATGCTTTCAGAAGCAAATTGTTATTTTTATTTTGTTGGCAGAGTGTAAGTTTCAAAGATCAATCAATCAATACTCCTATAATTTTCTATATTTTTTCCATTCAGAAAAGGAGAAAAAAAATACTTGTATAGTTTTCTAGACACGGTGACACTCTTTTTGAGGATACTGAAATGGATACAGCTCATGCATCGGATGACACTGTCTCAGAAAACCATAAGTAAAGGTACAGTGATCTATTCCTTCTTCTCATACCGACATCACCCCTCACTTTATCTTTGTTGAGAAATCTCCAAATCACAAGTGAAAAGAAAAGTATAGCCTCGCTAGTAAGTTACTGCTTTGCACAAATAAAAAGAGAGTGGTTATTATCATTCAAATAAATGAGAAAAACTTGCCAACTTCTTTAGTTTTGTTTCAATACTTAGAAAGGCGTAACTGAGAGATTGGAGACATGGGTTACTCCAAGAAACTGAGGTGTCTCTTGTTGTTAGTAGTGTTACTGGTGGTGACATATGCAAGTGGAGAGGACCCTTATAGGTTCTACACTTGGAATGTCACCTATGGAGACATTTATCCTCTTGGTGTTAAACAACAGGTATGTTTTTGTTTTTCTTATCTTATGTTTTGCTCTAATTTTTTTTGTCCTTGTTCTTTTTTATCTTATGTTATTAAACTAACATTTGGTGTGTGAAATGGCAGGGGATATTGATAAATGGGCAATTCCCAGGGCCACAGATCGAATCCGTGACCAATGATAACTTGATCATTAGTGTCTTCAATAGTTTGGATGAATCTTTCCTTATCTCTTGGTTAGTTTCTATCTCTGGTGACTTTCTTGTTTCAATCCACTGGTAAAGTTTTTGCTGCGGAAACAATAATAAGTATTTTGTTTCTCAAATGTGGTGTTGTAGTTACCATGAGAGACATTTCTAAATTGAAACTAATGTCGGTTTGACAGGGACAATATACAAAAACTGTAATGGTTGACTTGGTGAATTGCAGTACATTATGTGAGCTGTCATGTGTTCTTATGTTCAATGTTAGATGCAGTTTGATTAAATAAATCTTAGTAGCCTTTTAAAACGAGTAATTATCAAATGGTCGAGACTCCTACGTCATTTATGATTTCAACTAATTATTATTTAATAAATGTAGAATTTGATAAAAATATAGGAGAGAAAAAACATATAAAAATTTTATATTTACTCATATGTGGAACTAATGGTCAGATAATATTTTTCTTCTCTGAAATAATCTTGTGGCTGATTGAAATTTTAAACGGTGAAAATGATTTGATGTCGTATTGTACTAATTGTAGTATGATATATGAACGGTAAACTTCATTTGTCCGTGAAAATGATTTGATATTGTATACTACTAATTGTAGTATGATATATGAATGGTAAACTTAGTTTGTCCTTAGCAGGAGGAGAGCTAGACTAATAAATCTTGCTATCTAGATAAAAAATCCATTATATATGAGGCTTGAAAAGAGTTACAGTGGTATTAAGATTGGTTTATTTAATATGTATAAACTAATTTGTTGAATCTTATATAAGATAAGAAATTAAAAAAGGAAAATTTATATTAAAAACTTAGTATAATTTACCCAAAAAATCACACTGTTGCATTAATGTTAATTTTAAATAAAAAGAAATTAATCTTTTATTACATACAAGATTACACAGGTTATTCGTAACCTATTAGGATTATATGATTCTTTATAGGAATGGGGTGCAGCAGAGGAGGAACTCTTGGCAGGATGGAATGTATGGTACTAACTGTCCAATCCCACCAGGGAAGAACTTCACTTATGTTCTTCAAGTTAAGGATCAAATTGGTAGCTACTTCTACTTTCCTTCCCTTGCATTCCACAAGGCAGCAGGGGGTTATGGTGGCATCAAAATTGCCAGCCGCTCAGTGATTCCTGTACCTTTTCCTCCTCCAGCAGGAGACTTCACCATATTGGCAGGAGATTGGTACAAGAGAAATCACACTGTGAGTTTCTTGTTTTGCATAAATGTTATTGACTTATTAGTCTAATTGGTCTTCTATTTCATAATTTTCATTTGTTGTAACTGAGGTTACATTCAGGAACCTACTTTTTATTTTCCTAAACCATCAGTATATTTGTATACACCCTTGTAGGATCTGAGGGCCATCTTAGATGGTGGAAGTGGTCTTCCTTTCCCTGATGGGCTCATCATCAATGGTCATGGCTCCAATGCTTACACTTTCACGGTTGATCATGGTGTAGTACATTAGTAGTACTCAACCATAAGTATTTTGTTTACTTGAAGCTGAAGCTAAATGGAGATATCAATTACAAAAATAAATTGTACTTGCTTCTTGGGCAGGTAAGACTTACAGATTCAGGATATCAAATGTTGGGCTCACAACTTCCATCAACTTCAGAATCCAAGGGCATAAGATGGTGCTAGTTGAGGTGGAAGGAATACACACTCCAGAACACTTATGATTCCCTTGACATTCATCTGGGGCAGAGTTACTCTGTGTTGGTTACTGCTGATCAACCACCCCAAGACTATTATATTGTTGTCTCAACACGGTTCACCTCCCAAGTGTTGACTGCCACTTCCATTCTTCATTACAGTAACTCAGCAAAAAGTGTTTCTGGTCCTCCCCCGGGAGGCCCAACAACTCAAATTGATTGGTCTCTTGAACAAGCTCGCTCTCTCAGGTATTTACTTCAATTCATATTCAAAAGTCCATTGTTACATGTGGTTGTCACTTGACATAAATTCTTCCATGCACACTCCAATCTTCTCTGTGAACTATGACTATTAGATTCTATATAGTTGGAGATTGTTTTGTCCGCAACTTAACTTTCCTTATGAAGTTCAATCTCAAAGTTTCAAAATTCTTAAAAACTTCAAATTCCACACATATTTTGAGTATCTGTTTAGTTCTCAGTTGAGATTACCTAAACATGACCACTATCATCCAACTCACCTTGTAAAACATGCTACACAAATTATAATTGTTGATTGATTGTTGATTTTGTAAAGCAAAACTTGGTTGACTCAACGTATACTAAATGGATACTTATATTAGCTTTGCAACCAAATTATATTGATATTGTATTTCAAATCTAATCATATTATTCCATAGCAAAGAACTATAAGAGTAATAAGTTAAAAACAAAGAGTGTAGGAGGAAGAAAAACAACCATTAAAGTACTTCCAATTTGTCATTCTTAAATCTTACTATAACATGCAATATGTTAAACCAGGAGGAATCTTACAGCCAGTGGACCAAGGCCTAATCCGCAAGGGTCCTACCATTATGGTTTGATAAACACAACCCGTACAATTAGACTTCAAAATTCTGCACCAATTATCAATGGCAAGCAAAGATATGCTGTGAATAGTGTTTCCTTCATCCCTGCTGATACACCACTTAAACTGGCTGATTACTTCAAGATCCCTGGGGTGTTCAACCTCGGAAGTATACCAGACAACCCCACCGGCGGTGGCGGTTACCTGCAAACTTCTGTCATGGCTGCTGATTTCCGAGCCTATGTGGAGATTGTGTTTGAGAATCCTGAAGACAGTGTGCAATCATGGCACATTGATGGCCACCACTTCTTTGTTGTTGGGTAATTTCTCCATCCCCATTGTAAAATATATTTCTCCTATCTTGTTTATGCATATTTAAAAAATTGGTTAATTTAATTAAAGTTGTTAAATATATATTTAGTTTGTGTTAGTTTTTCAAAATTATTGGAATTTGTATAAAGGGTCGGATTTGGTAGTGGTAGAATTGGTTGATTTTCTCTTCACAGTAGAATGTTTCAATTGCAACTTTGCAAGTGTGACATGCTAATGAAAAGTTGTCTATTTTTTCCCCCATTGTAATGTTACATTAACATTTTTACTACTGATATATTTGTTCTCAGAATGGATGGAGGACAATGGTCAAGTTCAAGCAGGTCAAATTACAATTTGAGAGACACGATCTCTCGTTGCACAGTTCAGGTACGTACCATGTATTTTTAATTACCAAAAATGTCATTCTGTCTAGAAATGTTTTTTAACTTGTTTTCACCTATGGTTAAAAATAAAAACATTTTGTGTATGTTTTGATGCACAGGTGTATCCAAAGTCATGGAGTGCAGTGTACATGCCTTTGGATAATGTGGGAATGTGGAATGTGAGATCAGAGAACTGGGCTCGTCAATACTTGGGGCAGCAATTTTATGTTCGTGTTTATTCCCCTGCCAATTCATGGAGAGATGAGTACCCAATACCAAGTAATGTTCTGCTGTGTGGCCGGGCCATAGGCCATTGAACTTGCTCTTTTTCCCACTAGTGTATTTGCCAATTTCCTTCCAAGGCATATTTTTTGGTAATTTCCTTTCTGGGCTTAACTCGAGCCAATTTATTTTGTACCAGTTTATACTAGAAATCAAGATGGATTCATGAAGACTCGTATACCCTCTTCAATCAACCAACTGAATTAGTCATTTTTTACCAACATTTCTTTCTTCATTTCTCTAGTTAAGTCCACATCTTATTTGACAAACAAAAAATGTCCATATTTTACTCGTAGGATCATTTTGTGTTAGGACATACGTGTTTTGTCATGCTAAATATATTTAACAACACGGTGGAATATTAAGTATACATGTAAATTATAAAAAAAAAAGATTAAACATAAATTCTAGGAAAATAGTAGATCATGTTAATATTAGCATAAAAAAATTCAACTGTAATATAAATATAATATTAATTGATATCATGAAAAAAAATTATGCCAATATTCACATGACTTATTATTTTATAACTTCTATTCTTATTAATTCCATTTTTTTTATTATCATCATCATGGTCATATTTAATAGTATTGTTATTATGAATTTTGGTATTATTTTATACTACTTATTATTATTGTTATACTTTTTATTATTTTTTTGAAATAAAATGTTATTTGATATAATGGTTTAGTATTTTTTGTAATATTAACATTTTCTATTAATATTAGCTTGAGAATTTTGCTCTTTTGATAGAAGAAAAGATTCAGGAAGGAAAATGGTTACTAGTGTGATTGTCAAAGAATGACCCAAACATCTCTCATTTATTCTTTGTTGATGATTGACAATTTCTGACTCCATCAAAAATCATTCCAAGCTCAGTTGGTGGAGTTAGTGTTAAAACAATTTTGTAAAGCTTCAGGTTTATTTGTAAATTTAAATAAACTAACATTTTTGGCGTTTGTAAATATTGGTCGGTTAAAAAAAGAAAAAGGTTTTCCAACATTATAATCATTCCTAACACAGTAAATTTAGGGAACTATTTGGGGTTTCCTTTCTTTCAAGGTCAAGTGGGAATAATAGACTTCGATTTCATCATTCAAAAGTTCCATAAAGGTTGGTTATGTGGAAATGCTCTTTGTTATCGAAGCCAAGGAGAGTGACTTCGGCTAATTCGATGCTAACTTATATTCCATCATATAACACGCAACTTCCTTGGTTGTTGTTAGGTGTGTGTCGAGTACTAATTCTTGTAGTAGATTGGGCATTAGGCAAGCTAGATTGCAGAATGCGGCTCTCCTTGACAACATGGTGTGAGTCTTAGCTTCCTCTCCACATAAGCTTTGGGTGGCAATCATACATGATAAATGTCTTGGTAACAAGCCTTTTTTTGGAAGCCAGCCATAGTTCTAATAGTTCTTGTATTTGGCATTCTATTTGTTGGGCTTCGAAGGAGCTTCGTAATGTGGGATAGGGAAATATTTCTTCTTGGTATGAGCCTTGGCTTCCTAATGAGTTATTGTGTTCCTTAGTGTCCATGTTAATATTAAAGATACAAATAGGTTAAGGAAAAATGTATTTTAATCACTATTAGCATTGGAATTCTTTGGCTATTATTCTTTCAAATGATATTAAATTCAAAATTTTTAACATGTTTATTGATGGGGTATGTAATACTTCGGATGTGTATGTTTTAGAGGGAATTTTTGGACAAGGTTTATAGTGTGGTGCTTATCTTTGGCTCTTGGAGGTCAAGGATATCCTTAGAGATAGGTATTTTGCTTGCATTTGGTTTTAAAGCTTTAGGAAAGCATTCATTTTTTCACTTGGTTGGATTGTAGCAATGTTGTCCCAACTAATTCGATGAGGTTTGAAAGGCATTTGAAGTCGAATTACGATTGCTTGAAGTGTGTTAGTGTCTTAGAATCAATGGACCATTTTCTTTGTTTGTTCTAAAATCTCAATAGGTATAAGATTTTTTTCATGTTCCATCATGTGCCTAATTTTTATACTCACCCATTTTATGAGTGGCTTAAGGAGTTTGCAAATTAAGACAAAGGTTGTGAATTGGTTTAGGCCAGGATGTATGATTCAGTGTGGAGACCAGTTCTCAAATTGTGGTATTTGTGTTTATATTACATAGGGATCCAATATTATATATTCTATTCCGGTGGGAAAATAAAAGTGTTGGGGTGATCCTTCGAGAAATCCCACCAACCTCACAGTATTGAGACTGGATCGGGTCGGTTGTTTCTGGTCATCATGTGAATCCTACGAAAGACTAAGAATGAGTTATTTTCCAATTGTGAGAATTGGTCTTTTTATGTGCAAGTGAACAAGATTAATTCTTTTGTCTAACAGGTGGGATCAGTGTGGCTATCTTATTCTTCTCCTTAGTCGATGCATGAGGTACATTTGCATCCTTCACCTAGCTTGTTTATATTTGTTCAACTCGAGTGGTAGTTTGTTGTTAATTCAGGTATTTTAGGAGTTGACAATGTTCTCTGGAATAATACTGAGGATTGAATTGTTAGGTATTCTTGTGGTATTGGTGTTGGTTCCTATTTGAGAATTAAGTTGTGTTAGTTGCTAATTTTATAATCCTTCCTTGATGATTTTTATCTTTAATTTGGCACAATACACTCAATTGATGCATTTTGATATCCTCATTTTGAAGCAATATTGTAATTGTCAACTACCTAGATGATTTCAACTCTTTTTGGTAGATTCTGGTGAAGCCGTCAAAACGGGTATGAAAAATGGGCGACCTTGGGCATTTAAAAAGGAGCCTAAATTGAGACTAGTCTTTTTGAGTCTGGTCTAAACTCGGGTGGGCTTTTGTCAAGTTGGCCCGCAGACAAGCTGAACATGTCTCTTTTTTTTATTAACATGAAAAGAAATTTGTTTGTTATATTTTATTTGCTTGAATTACATCTTGTAGTTCATTTAAAGCATTAGAAAATTTTGGTATTTTTTTATAGGTTATATTTTTTTTACAAAAAAACTTAATGCGGACCCCAAAAAAGCTTAAGCCTATCACGAGCAAGTTACCTGTTAGAATGACTTTAGCAAACTATATGTTTTAACGACTTTAGGTTTTACAAAAAAAAAACTTAATGCGGACCCCAAAAAAGCTTAAGCCTATCACGAGCAAGTTATCTATTAGAACGACTTTAGCAAACTATCTGTTTTAACGACTTTAGGTTTTACACATTTAAAGAGGTTGTCCGAATATTTTTGAAGTTAGCCATTACCTAAAATATTTTCCCAGCCGCTTTAAGCTCAAAGCAATATTCATATAAGTCTTATCTAAAAATTAAACACATAAGTTTAGACACAAAATGATACAAGCCTATCCACTAAATCGAGTTGATTTTTATTCTATATATGTAAATTTTAATATATGATATAAATATATTTATTATATTATGTTATATTAATATATTCTAATAGTTTTTATTAAATGTATTTTGAATAACATATTTATTATAAATATAGTTAAAAATATAATATATATTATTAAATATATTTAATAATAAATATTATTAAAAATAAATTATCAAATATACTTTATAATATTTATCCTTCAAAATAAAAATAAATTTATATAACATGAATATTCTAAGTAATATATAATGAGATATAATTAATAATTAATTAAATATTAAAATATATTAATATATTCCATAAATATCAAATATAATTAGTTTAAGAAGTAAAATCACAAAATTAAAAGTTAGGAAGTAAAGTTAATTTTGAAGGGAAACGTAGGTTCAATCCTTTATTACAGAGAAAAATATAGTGGGGACAGGTCACGCTATTTGAATGCCAATATTCAAATCTCAATCAGGAAAAAAAGTGGGTGAGGATAAAAAAGTGTTCATGTTGCAAAACGACGCGTCGCGAGAGAAAAGTTGCAAGAGCAACTAATCGTTGATATCACAGTAACATGAAAATTCTAGACCGTCGATTTCTCATACTGTTTTTTTATAAAGCGTATTGGAAACAGTGCTGATTTCCATTGGTTTATTCTCGTATATAACCATGGTCATTGCCGCAGAAGATTAAAACACATGACGTTGAACTTCGTGCGTGGCGCTTCACTACCTGTGTACAAAGGGGCACTCACTTCCCGCCGTTTCAGTCACATAACCGAACCGTAAGCACCATCGAATTCTCTCTTCGCAGAAAGAGAGAGAGAGAGAGAGATAACACTTCTTTCTTTCAGTGTTGAACATTCTTCGTCTCTCGATCCTTCGAAACCGTGCTTCAATCTGAAACCCTAACTTTCTCTTACGTTCCTCAATGGAGCTTCGTTCTCGTCGACGCCTCTCCAATCCTACAGCTTCCGGTTTCATTCATCTTTTTAATTTTTCTTTTACTTTATTTTAATTTACGATTTTGGATTATTTATTTTTTTTGCTGTCTTGTTTGCACGTGGACCTTGCTGAGAAAACCTTTGGATTATTTTTTTTTATTTTTGTTTTTGTTGTTCAGATGCATTTTCTTTGTTTGTTATTTGCATCGATATGTTTTCTTGTTTAGGACGAGTGTGTTTCTGACTAGTTTGACCGTAGAAGTTTTGAAAATAAGACGACGAGTGATGGCTGGTGTTAACGGTTAATTGTGTTGTTGACGCTACACACTGTTTGTGGTTTATTTGGTTCGGTTTCGCTTTGTTTTTACCGAACTAGGCATTGACATTGTGAATGGGGAAAACAGGGAAGGAGGAGCAGCCTACGGATGACGCGGTTGAAATTAACGGCCAGTGCAGCAATAATAAGGAGAAAGATGTTTGTACTGTATCTTCTCAATCGGATTTAGCTTCTGATCCTGAATCAGGTTCTAATTATGAAGGTAAATTGTTTTACTTACTGGTTTTAAACCCGATGAATGTTTTCATTTTTGTGTTATTGTGTGTGGTTTAGCTGTAAGATTTTGGGTTTTATTTTCAAGTAAGAGGATGTCTCTGACCTGTATTTTGGGTTTTACCCGCGAGATTTTGGGTTTTTGCTTTCTTGGCGTTTATGTCACTATCTATGTATATAATTATAGTTTAATTTATCCTTTGTTATTGTACTATGGGTGAGAAGAAATCAAGAAAGTAGAGTAAAATTATCTAGAGAACTTATTTCCTTTCACCTTTCAAAGAGCATAGAAATCTCTTTTCATTTTGCAGATTTTAGCTTTGAATTTCAACCTGGTTGTATATCTGAAAAATTAACATAATTATTACAGATGAAGAATTGGGGAGCTGCTTACTTGACCTGAATGCAGAACCCAATTCAAGCATAAGTGTTTCTGGTGGGGAAGATTATACTTCTGATTCTTCTTATGGCAAGCCTTCTATTAAGAGAGGAAAGGTGCAATCCAGAAAGAAAAGAAAAAATATCAACTCAAAAAATGAAGAAGCAAATGATGTAGATGAACATGGAGATAGTGATGAATACTCAATGCCTCAGCAAGAATCAGTTCCGTTTGCTTTGGGGGGGACTAACAAGAAGAAAAATGCAAGAAAAGGAAGAAAGGGAGCTCCTCGTCCTGTGTTGTTGTGGAATGCATGGGAGGAAGAGCAAGAAAGATGGATTGATGAGAATATATCAGATGATTTTCAGTTAGATAATCAGAATGAAATAATGAATGAAACTGCCGAGGCATCCTCTGATCTGACTATGCCTTTACTTAGATACCAAAAGGAGTGGCTAGCATGGGCTTTGAAACAGGAAAATTCTGAGAGTAGAGGTGGAATACTTGCTGATGAAATGGGAATGGGAAAAACTATTCAAGCAATTGCCCTTGTCCTTGCCAAACGTGAACTGCAACAGAAGAGTTGTGAACCTGATCAATCCACGCCCTCGCCCTTACCATGTTCATCAAAAGTGTTGCCTGTGATTAAAGGAACACTTGTCATTTGTCCTGTGGTTGCTGTCACTCAGTGGGTTAGTGAGATTGATCGCTTTACTTTGAAAGGTAGCACCAAGGTACTGGTTTATCATGGGGCCAAGAGGGGGAAGAGTGTGGAACAATTCAAGGATTATGACTTTGTGATAACTACATACTCTGTTGTTGAGTCTGAGTACAGGAGGCACCTGATGCCTCCTAAAGAGAGATGTCCATATTGTGGAAAATTATTTTTACCGAGAAAGTTGATTTATCATCAGAATTATTTCTGTGGACCTGATGCTTTTAGAACAGAAAAACAATCAAAGCAAGTTAAGAAAATGAAAACAGAAGTTACTAAAGTGAAGATCAAAGGCAGTGGCTCAAAAAAGGTGACAAAGCATTGGCTTGAAAAAATGTGTAAGGGTTCTAACCTGATAATAGACGAGGGTATGCAAATGAATATAGAAGATTCAGATGCTGTACACAGAGAAATTTCATTTCTACATGCTGTTAAGTGGCAGCGGATCATATTGGATGAGGTCAGTTGTAAATTGTAATAAATAGAAGATGGTTGGAAATTATGCAAGTTCTATCTTTATTTTTTTAAAAGGGAAATAAATAGGAATTTTATATCTTTACATTGTTTTAATCAGTGCCAATTGCTGTATTTCTAAGATCATGAGTTTTGTTCATGTTTGACTATTGCTAATAGTTGTTTGAGAAATGTGAATAAAAGAACAAATTATAGCTTAAACTATGTCTTTCAACTTCATAGCTTTAAGTTCATTTCTTATTGTTTGTTGTTGTTGAAGGCATTGACTTATAGAGTAGTGTAATTTATTAAAGTTTGTTAAGGTTCAACTCTTCTATTTTATTGACCATTTTTTTCTTAATATATCAAATATTAGGCGCACTATATAAAATCTAGACATTGCAACACTGCTAAAGCAGTTCTTGCTTTGGAGTCTTCTTACAAATGGGCATTAAGTGGAACACCTCTTCAGAACCGAGTTGGAGAGCTATATTCTTTGGTAACTTTGCAATTTCTTTATCTTGGCTGTACATCTCTAATATATTGAGTTTGTGTTTTAAAGGTATCTTAATTTCAATTTCAAATCCTTGTATGCAGATACGTTTCCTGCAAATAACTCCTTATTCTTACTATTTGTGCAAAGACTGTGATTGCAAGATTCTTGATCATAGGTATGATTATTCATTATATCAATGAGCTGGATATGAAATTGGTATAGGAGTTTATTTATTTAAAAGGCCTTTTTTTTTCAAAATTTTGTTTATATCCATCTCGACTTGCTTAGGAATGTGTAGAATATTGTTATTTTTTTCTCATGTTATTTCTTCTCAATTGGAAGACTGTTTCGATGATGCCTATTTTCTAGTGAATTCCACTCATGACTCATGTGGAAGAGAGCAATTGTTATTTTCTTAAGAAGAATATATTCTTATACATCAGCAGTTTTAGGGTTTCCATAACATCGAATCTTCTTTTTACTGATTTCAAATATTGTATCACTTTAACATATACATCCTTGTATATTTTCAAAATGCTTGGTATTCTTCCTGAGTTGTTAACTTTGTGTTTGTTATGCTGATGCCTTTGTACAGCTCAAAAGAATGTCCAGACTGCACCCATAGTTCTGTGAGACATTTCTGTTGGTGGAATAAAGTAAGTTCTGCAGTTTGTTAGTTCTTTTATGTGTTCACTATTTTAAAGAGACACATAGAGAAGCCAACTCTGCAAACTGCAGTGTTGTAGAAATTATTTCAGCCAAGGGGTTGACATGTTTTTTACTATTTATTCTTAATCTTGATTAGTATATTGCCACACCAATTCAATCTTATGGAAATGGGGATTGTGGGAGGAGAGCTATGATATTGCTGAGACATAAAATTTTGAAGAACATAGTACTGAGGCGCACTAAAATAGGCAGGGCCGCAGATCTTGCTCTTCCCCCTAGAATTGTAAGTTGTCTCCTTTCTGGTCAAGTATGCAATTTTCAAATATTGAAAGAGTGCATGCTTATTATGTTTCTCCTTGCAGGTTTCGCTAAGAAGGGACTGCCTGGATATTAAAGAGCAAGACTATTATGAATCGTTATACAATGAAAGTCAGGCACAGTTTAATACGTATGCAACATTCCTTTTCTAAGATACCATGAAATATTATAAATCGGATTTGTATTGAAAAAAAAAAAAACAAACAGCTAGTTAGGTATGAATTGTGGGAGTTGATCCCCAAGTTATTCATGAAATTCATGAAAGGGTAATTAATTATCCCGAAGATACTTCTTTTTTTCTGGAAAGGGTTGTCTGATGTGTCAAAAGTCAATTTCTTCGGCCAATGGTAATTAGTTTTTTTTTTTTTACTATGACTTGATCCAATGGATGCAATTAGCAAAACTTGTTTGTTTCACCATACCTTGACTATGGATACTTTGCAAAATGATTCTGAGCATTCTTCATGTAAGACCATGATTTGTTTGTCGACAGTTAACACATGCTGAGTACTATATTGATGTTGCTGAACTATTCATTGCTTGGAAATTGTTATGATCTGAAATGTTATTTCCCACTTCTCTTTTGGAAGGCTGTATAAGAATTGACCAAGGGGGATTAGGAGGGGGGATATAAATAGGTTAAACTACTCGTGACAGTTATTATTGGTTCTCACACTAATTCTGGCTTGGTGTTGTTATGCTTTCTCATTTACAGATATATTGAAGCAAATACTCTGATGAATAATTATGCTCATATCTTTGACCTCCTCACACGGCTGCGTCAGGTCATAATTGTTCTGATATAAAAAAATTTCTTTATGATTCAGTGACTCCCCCTGGCAATGCATTTTTTCACTTTCAAGTATGGATAAAAGTTGAAGATTTAGTTTATAATCAGGGACATATTGGAAATATTGGAAATGCAACATGAATTTGAAGTTCTTAAAAGTTCTAATATTTTAACTTTGACCCCTCTAATAATCTCCAATATCATTTAGATTTTAAATCTTGTGAAGGAAACTTTTACATTCAGCTGTTAAACTGTTGTGCACATGTCATAGTGTAAGCTAAAAAGACAGCATGATGTTGGGCAATAATTTATTTAAAACTGAATGACTTATTTGAAGCATCTTATCAAATTTTGATTTACTTTGATTAAGTACAATTCATCCCTTTTTTGATAAGGGTACACATGAGCCATCCCACAGTTATTATTTTCATGTTTACTTGAATGAGATGATTGAATGAGATGATTATGTCCTTTTTTTCTTTGATTTATGTTTCATGTCAGAATTAGGAAGTTCCCCGTATTTGCTAAAAAATTCAGATTTGCATTTGTAATCTTGCTCAAATGTACAGGCTGTTGACCATCCTTACCTTGTGGTATATTCTCAAAGTGCAATGTCAAGAAGTGGAGATGTTACAAGTAATGCTGCCATCGAAGAAGTATGTGGCATTTGCCATGAGCCCGTAGAAGATCGTGTTGTAAGCTTTTGTCTTTCCCCTTAACAAAATTTTTTATTGTATTGTTTCATTTTTATTTTTTTTTATCCCATATATTCTCTTAACTTTTTCAGAATGGGTATAGAGTTTTAGTTTGTTATGTCACTATTATTTCAGGTTACCTCTTGTGAGCATGTATTTTGCAAGGCATGCTTGATTGACTTCTCTGCTTCTCTGGGACAAGTATCATGCCCCTCGTGCTCTAAATTACTTACTGTTGATTTAACATCCAACAAGGATGTTGTAGATCATTCTAAAACAACAATTAAGGGTTTCAAATCCTCGAGCATTATAAATAGAATTTGCCTTGAGAACTTTCAGACAAGCACTAAAATAGAGGCATTGGTATGTATCACAAAGTAGTTACATTGTTCAAGATTAATGTGTTCTTTGTGTTTAGTGGCAATAAATATGAGTAGTTCAGCTAGCTTTTTGCATCTCTAGTCATTCTTTTTGTTTAATAAAGCTTGAGTTTTAGAGTGATACAGACAAATACTCAAGAAATTGTGGTTGATGAATGGAGTTGACAACCTGAAAAGGCTGAAACAGATTGTGTGCTTGTGGAAATTCAAATGAAGCATGTTTCTTAGAAAAAAAATTTAATGTTAGTAAATGAGTTTTATCTTAAAAATTGTGGAATTGCTCAAAGTAGTGCTATCTGTGATATTTACAGTTCTATGCTTACCATTTACTATTTGCCTTTCAATTGTGCTGAAGAGAGAAGAAATAAGATTCATGATAGAAAGGGATGGGTCTGCTAAGGGGATTGTTTTTAGCCAATTCACATCATTCCTGGATCTCATAAATTACTCTTTGTACAAGGTAATTTAATTGTCAACATCTGTTTGATTAATAAATGTAAAACACACCTGAATGATAGCATGCTGTGTTAATTGCAGTCTGGAGTTTGTTGTGTTCAGTTGAATGGAAGCATGACATTGCCTGCTCGGGATGCTGCAATTAAGAAATTCACTGATGATCCGGAGTGCAAAATTTTTCTCATGAGCTTGAAGGCTGGGGGCATTGCACTTAATTTGACAGTAGCTTCACATGTGAGGAATCTCATTTTGCATTTCTTGTCAGTCTTTTGGTATGCTGCAGTTTTGAATTTTGAGTTGTTGAAAAATATGCTGGTAACATTTCTAGTGTGGATCATTTTTTTTTAACTGTGGTTCTGTTGGAGAATTTATTCACCACTAATGGTTAAAGGGACTGCTTTTATTTGAAATCAGTTTTCCTAATTTGCAAATTGTAATTATGCTGATTGTTGGTATTATTATTGTTTGGGTTTGTCGTAAAAAAATTTTATCATCTTATTTTTTGTAATGCTGAAGTTTGTTTGTTTTGATTTTGATGGTGATATCAGGTCTTTCTTATGGACCCTTGGTGGAACCCAGCTGTGGAGCGTCAAGCTCAAGACAGAATTCACCGAATAGGGCAATATAAACCTATAAGGTTTTGGTTCTTGCTCTTCAGCGATTTCAACAATAAAAAATGAATAGTTATATTAAAAACATGTAGTAGTGCTTTAATCTTGATGTGAAACATCCTCTATGTGCAGAATTGTGAGGTTTGTCATTGAGAACACAATTGAAGAGAGAATTTTGAAACTGCAGGAGAAGAAGGAACTAGTATTTGAAGGGTAAGTGATGTATGGTTGAAAGTTGTTGCAAATTTTATGTTGACTTTTGCTTGGTTGTTTCTTTCTCTTCTTTAATAGGACTATTGGTGGCTCTTCTGATGCTCTGGGGAAATTGACAGAAGCAGACTTGAGGTTTTTGTTTGTCACCTAAGCTGCTCTTATTATCTTTGACAAGGAAATCTGTTGACACTTCCGGCTTCCCTGTCATCCATTTTGCATAACATTTTTTGATAGAAAGCTTATAGGCGTTTGCGCCGTAGAATGATGTGATGCATCTTGGGGCATTTTTTTATGATAATATATTGGCTTACATCTGGAGAACAGCAAATGCAGTATATGTAAATACGTATATAGGATATTAGCCCACTGTTGGTGCTTCTGCGGCTCCGCCCTTGAAACATGGGCACTGTGCTGTTTAATATAGTGGGATTTTGAAGTTGTAGGTTTCCTTTGTCATTCTATGTGGAATTGTGGGGTGTCAATTTTTTAAGAGTATTTCAAGAAAACTTTTGCCAGATATAACGACGATGTTGAGATTTTAGGCTTTGTATTCACTTGCAACAACCTCAAATCGCTCTTAATAGTGATACCAAATAGTTAATAAGTGATTTTTTTTTTTAAAGCCAGTGCTTTACATTACATATTTTCATATATTCGTTACTGAGATGACGCTATAACTTACAAGTACTAATTTATGTTTTTTATGAGCATGAAATGGGAATAAGGGTTTTTAAAAAGAATGATTTTTAATGACTCAAGATGTTCATTACCTTCGTCCCTCTATTAATACTGTCACAGTGTATTAATGTATTCTACTGTTACTCTATTCAATACACAAACTTCAATTGCTCCATGAAGGTCGCACGTGGTGCAAAAGGAATCATCAACTCAAAAGAACATCAATTCACCCCCGTCACAACAAGATCGCAAAATCTATAGAACAGTTTAGCATTGTTAATGTAGCAGGTTTTAATTAATCAGCTCAATAAACTGATGTTCTTAACTAAAAATCATTTCAATAACAAATTTTGATGAGATCATGGAATAGTTATCTTAATCAAAACCAAAATGCCATCATACATACAATAGTCTAAGAAGAACAGTTTTTTCTTATGCATATTTTTTTGCTCGAAATCTGAGAATAAAGTGGTGAGAAATGACATTATTGTTGAGAACATAAAAGGTATAAATAACAATTTTCTTTTCTACCTTCAATTCAGTTCCTGAAATATTGCTTAAAATAATAAAAATCGTATAACAGAACAGTTCTTTTTGAACAAATTAACTCTTTTCTTAAACAAAGTTGATATGCCAAACTTAAGTTCCATGTTAATTTTTAAGCATAGTAGTAAATTGGTATTCTTTGAAATCTAAAAACTAAAAAACGAATATGAAGCTTAATGTGTCATATAACATTTCTGTTAAGTTACACAATAACGATAATAACATAGAAACTAAGTTAATTAACATATCAAACGATAAAAGTTATGATGAGTTTATATTAATATAAAAGGATGAATTATGAATACCAATAGAACCAAAAATAAGTATTCCCTCGTTTTATATTGCACCTGAAAGTTATCATAATGTGAGTTGCCTTCAGTTTCAAAATGTATTAAACATTTGATTACCCTTAATTATGAAAAATTATTTAAAACATAATGTATTGAGCATGAATAATGGATCCAGTTGAATGCATATAATAAATGAAAAATGAAAACAAATAAATTGGGTGAAAAGTGAGGAAGAGGCAGGTGGGAAGATGTGTGTTGAGTGTTGACCGTTAGGCTATAAAGATTAGAGAGAGAATAGAGAGGGAAAGAAGGAGAGATGGAATGACATTTATACCCATACCCATTCCCCAACATCAATCTAATCTCACTCTCACTTTCACTTATGTCGACTCTGAACACGCACACTGAACCCACGCGCTCAAATCTCACTACTTAATATCCTTACCACCCATTCCCCCGATTCTATTTTTCAGAAATAAGAAACGAAGAAAATGTTGCAGGTTCTGTATGCGGTGATATTTATCGAAATGTTGGTGATCGTGAGCTTTCTTTCCAAGACTCCGACGAGGAAGCTGGTCATCGTTACCCTGGATCACCTCAAGCGTGGCCGGGGCCGCGTCGTCGTGAAGAGCGTCGCCACCACGGTGGCGATGCTGCTGGGTTCCTCCCTCATCATCATAGTGAAGATCCAAAATCGCAGCCTTGAGTCTGGCACTGCCATTGACGACCACACTTACCAAGTCCTTATGTCCCAACACATGCTCCAAGCTTCTCTTTTCGGTAATTGCCATCCCTATTTATTCCCTGCTTTCCAATTTTGAATTGATGGTGACTTGCGCTATCCTAGGGTAGGCTAGAACCTTTTTTTAATTATTGGTTAAAATAAAATTTGCTAAAAATTTTCTGAGCTAAAACCTATTTTCCAGAAAATACGACCTTTTTTATTATCAGAGAAAAACTTTAATTTGTTTTCTAAAATATTAGTCGGTCCCTTAGGTGATCTTCAAAGATTTTGATTACAAAATAAGACCTCCAATAGTTTAATTGGTCACAAAGTTAATTTTACCTAAATGGCTGGATATCAAGCTGATATGGCATGGGTCGTATCGACATTTAGGGTTCATTATTGTTTAAGTGACATGTTATGTTGACATTATTATCCATTGTATCTGATGTAATACATATCATATTATCACTTTTAACTTATTGTTACTCATGTAGCATATGTTATGTCACTCTATTATTCTAATTATTAATAAAGGATTAATTTGGTAATTAAAATCTTTAAAAGATCACTTGATCTTTAGAAGATTAAATTGTTGTTTCTTTCTTATATTTAGGAAAACAATAAAACAAGGTTTGAACGTAGATCCCATGTGCTACCCAACCCTCAACAAACCCCAGTGGTTTTTCTCTTATATTTAAGTTAGAAAAGGAATATTATTTCCACATAAAAAAATAATATTCGCCTTGTGGTGATGACTGGGTGCTGTGCTTATTACTTAAATAAGTTTTCATTTTAATAATATGCATGATAAAAGTAGACATTAAAAAATGGTATGAGTGATCTGTCTAGTGTTATATACCTAATTATCTTAACTAAAATCTCAGGTTCAAGATTAAAAAAAATTGTCACCGGGAGGGTTAACTCTATTAGGGTGGAAATGTTGCTGACTATCAACATGATTGACTCCAGTATATAATTAAATTTAAAAAAAGTCAAATCCTAATTTTTATCAACAACAATTAATTTATTCGTACCACACATGACATTTGGCATTTATTCTTGTATATCTCTTCCTGTAACGTCGCTTAACATGTCAATTACTTATCTTTCTTTACTTTTTTACCCTGTATAGAGTTTTTACCTTTGACATGTACTCTTTCTTTTTATCAAAGAACAACCTCAGTAGTAATAAAAAAAAAAGGGAAAAGGAACAACTTCAGCTGTGCCTGTGTTTTATCTATTAAATTTGTGAAGTACCCATGAAGTGCATCATCTGTACAATCGAATTCAAGTCATGACATGAAAAGTTAGAGAAAAAAGAAACATGTTTTATCTATATTTGGTTCCTTAATAGCTCTAGGTGCTATGTGGGTCAGGAGCATTATCAGTTGATTTTTCTTTTCTTTTGTTTTTGGCTGTAATTTTTATTTCATTACTCTTAAATTCTAATTCATTCACCAAATGATACATATTTTGTTTCTTTTACCCAAGGTCTTGGTTCCAGTCTCAAGGAGGATTACCGTAGTGTAAAAAATAATCTAATCCATTGTTTCTTCTTGTATATCAATAGTTGAATTTGAATATTTTTTCATGTATGATGTGGGCAGGATTTGTGCTGTTCCTATCTCTGGTGATAGATAGGTTGCACCATTATATAAGAGAGCTTCGGTTACTGAGGAAGGCCATAGAGAGCGCTAGGAAACAAATTCGAAGTTTTGGGTTTGGGGGTGCTGTGGAGCACAAGGCATTGATGGAAGAAATTGGGACGTTGAAGTCCAAAATTAAGGAACTGGAATATGAGTATGAGGTGAAAGAAAGCAAGGTTAGGGCCCTGGAAGCTGAGGTGGAAGCTCATAGAAAGCAATCTGAAGAGTTCCTTATGGAATATGATCGCCTCTTAGCAGACAATGAGAATTTTCGGAGTCTGTTGCAGGCTACTGAACGCAGACCTTCTCGTTCATAACAAAGAGACCATGTGAAGGTTCAAATATGCTAAAACAAATTTCTCCTTTGATTCAACCCAAGTTGTGCTTGTTTGCATAAGAGACTAGGTCACAGTTGGATATACTTCAAAGCGTATAGAGAAAAGTAAGATGTTATGCGGATTGAGTGAGTTGATGACTATACTTAAAAACACTTGGTATAGATATATCCCAATATTACGAGGCAATGTTCATATAGCATATGATAAGGTTAATTTGTATATACATCCTTTTATATATATATATATATATATGAAAAGATATTTTACTATGATTTTTTCCTTCTTGACATGAAATTAATCAAGTTAATGGTGAGATTAGAAATCATTCAACTGACTCAATTTGCAGCCTTCATTGCTTGTTGAATGAGTTTTGAGAAACTTGTTATAAATAATTTATAATAATAACTTTTAATTTTTATAAGTTTCTTTTAACTTATTTTAATAAGTTATTTTATATAGCTTATTAAAATAAGTTTTATTCTGAAAATTTTAATCAAACTTATAGTATAAGATCTTATTTAAAGATAATTTATCATACAAGATTTTAATTAAGTTACTTATCCAAATATATCATAATTAGAGGCAGAGAAAAACGCTTGTTGGAAATCCTAATCTTGTATAGAGCAGTCCAATTGATTGCCATTGTCATTGATTTCAGTGTATTAAATTCTTTATCAGCGGCTACGATGATGGCCAGATCTAAGTTTAGGGAGAGAAAACTTGGAACTATTTGTATTCAGGGATGTCAATGTGGATTACCCGTTCCATCCCGTCCCGTCATCAACCCGTCAAAATACGAGGTGGGATGGGTTTGGCTCCCTATCGGAGGCGGGTTGAAATTTCTGACTCGCCTCATTTTGATGGAGGGTCGAGGCGAGTTAGCCTGCCAACCTTTAAAAAATTAAAATTATTTTTAAGATTTAAAAAAAGTTTTTAATGAGAGATTAGTTAATGGTTGATCTCTTTAGAAATATAAATTAATAGAAATTAATAAAAATCAATTAACTTATTTTTTATTAAGAAAAAGTCAATTAAATTAACAAACAAAGTAATATACAATTAAAATAAAAAACTTTAATATAATTATATTAATAATTCTAACTCAAACATCAATAAAAATGATATGCTATGAAAAAATTAGAAATTTTTTTATAAGATATTATTAATATTATATTATTATTTTAAAAATAAAATATCATATAACCCGTCGGGCCAACCCGCCCTGCTAAAAACTCGCAAAAATACGGGGCATGGCGGGCCAATTTTGAATCCACTACAGGATAAATTTGGTCAACTCGCCCCATCCCGTTTTAAACGGGTTGCCCGCCGGGCTCGACCCGCTTTAACATCCCTACTTGTACTTAAAAAGTGTAAAGAAACTGAATTTAGGTATATATTGAAGAAGTCACTAATTTGATATGGAAAATACAAGTAAGAAAACAATACTAACAAACTTCTAACAACTTACTAGTAATAAACAATTTACTAGCTGTCTAATAACAAAATAGCTAGCAAATTTAAAAACATCATAATAGATCTTACAAAGTTATCAGTCAATAACAGGTTTAACATTTACTGTCCCAGACTTAAAATTTTAGAATCACGGAGTTAGATTACAAAGTTAATGCTACTGTTGCAATGTTGTTGAATGAATTGCCATAACCCAATAACCACTTTTTCTATAATCTATATCCCAGATGCCCAGTCTCAATCTCTTTGCTGTATAAGTAGTCTCAATGGTAATGAGATGAGATAAAAATGGTTGACCGAATTTGAATATCCTATCATGATTCAGCACCACCTTGCACGCCCAGTCACTCTTAATGTATAAGGGATTTGGTAACAAGTGATTAATAGATGTTTTAAATTTAACTCAATTTAAAAATTTGTTTATGAGTAAAAGGTTATCTCAAGGTTAATAAGATATATATTGGTCTTATTTCTAGTGGACATCTTAACACGTACCCCTCTAGTGTAAAGTTTTACAAGATTAGATATTTACAAGTGATTCAATATTTAATGTGGGTTAGATTTTAATACCATATTAGAAAATGATAGACCAAACGTAATCTAACAGTTACCTCATGAGTTAAGGGTTGCCTAAACCTTGTAAAGTGTATATTGTAACATCCCGGGTAATTAAAATTAATTACGTATGTCGCATGAGATTAATTAGAAATTAGTGGGTACTAAATTAAATAAATTGGAGTGATAAGTAAATTTATAAAATGGAATAATTTATTTTTAAAAATTATTAATTGAGAAAATTATGGATTTAATTAATTTAGATGGATAAAAATGTAAATTATTATTGTTAAAAGATAAATATATTAAATTTAGTAAGTTAAAGGAAAATAAAGAAAGAAAAGAAAATAGAGAAAAGAAAAGGAAAATACGAAAGGATGAGAAAGCCCTTGCCATTAAAACTTAATTTTCTTCTATCTTTTCAAGCTTCATCACGTGTGCCATAAAAAGAAAGGAACAGAAGTTGCGTTTTGTCCATTTTCATGGTCGAATGCAGGATGGCTTGATCGGGGTCCAGCTCCTCGACGAAATGAAATCAAATACATATTTGGAATCGTGGAGAAGAGGTGAGCGTAATGGTACTTTTAATTTTAAGTTTTGATTCACTTTTCCTCCCTCCTAATTTTTAAAGGCTTGGGTAATATGGTTGAATTTCAAAAATCTAAACCGATTAAAAGATTCTTGGTAGTTCAAAGATGGTAAATATCCTAACGGATTGTGATTCCGCTCAATGTAGGTGACGAACCAATGATTGAAGCGTCGTAGTTGAAGTGGGTTTGGTCGAAGATCAGAATTAGAAGTTAAGCTTCATAAGTATTAATATTGAGTTGTTATTCGATGACCCTCGCTTTTGGCACCAGTGATCCAAAGGGATCCAGTTGAGCTACCCAATGGTCTGGAGGGACTCAGGTGGAGAGTCAGAAGGTCCATGGGATGTCGGAGGACTCTCAGTTAATGGCCGATCCTTTTTAGTATCCAGATGCTAGAGAGTCTTATTTATATTGGCTGAGTGTCGGTTGTGCATTCTATGGAAGGATTTGATATTGATGATTGAGATTATAATGTACATTGATGTGGATTCATAATGAATAGACAGTCAGTGGTGATTGAATTGTGACGTCCTTAGTTTATTTTACATTATTTTTAAGTGTTTAATTATAATTTGCAATAAATTTTTCACAAAATAATAATCCAATAATTAGAAAAATGATTGTTTCCAGCAAAAGAGCCCAAAATATAATTTATATGATGTTTTTGTACCCAAATTACCATTTAAAATGCAAAATCCAAAAATCTGGAAACAAGCGTAGGGCTCTCCAGTGTTAGTATACCAGAAACAACATCAGATGTTTTTATACATTTTAGGCCAATCGGCCAACTTTTGACCTACCCAATTGGCCCGTTTCAAGTCTGATTGCCTCGAAACTTTACGAGCCACATGATTTCCCCATTCCGGGACTGTTGGTGTTGTCCATTCGCCAAAATTCCATCATATGCGCGAGTTATGCGTAAAATACAGTTTAACCCAATTATGTGCAAAACTTTTACACCAAACCACCTAAATGGACCTCAAATGCCCCAAGGCCTATATGCACAACTTCCAAATGGCCTAGGGATCCTATTGGTCCTTTCCAGAGGTTCCTAAACCTACCAGATCACAAAATCACATATCTGGTTCCTAATTTCACATGAAACCCTTATTTCCACTATATACAACAACCATCAATTTCATCAAGTGGTTAACAACTTCCTAACCACATCATACAACAGTTCATAATCATATTACAAGACCTACCATGGCATTCAACAAACGCATAATACTGGCTCCGCGCCACTAATAACCTATTTTCACAGTCGTGCATAACATATACCAAATTATCATCACGCTGTCCATTCAATTCTCTATCATACTCAACTTATCATTTAAGCATGCATATATCACAAGACCTGCCCATATCATGCAATCATGCAACGCTCTATGCCATATAACACGCAAACATAATAGTATTACAACACTACATTATTACACATCTTCATCAACAAAGTAATATAATTCAGCATCTTCATAAATCAATAATGAACACACATAATTATATATTTCTTCTTCTGGTTTCCATACCGCCCTGGCCTCACTTAGCTCTTGCCTCCGCAGTGTGCATCCCTAACCTATCAACAGTCACTAAAACCACAATACAGAGGGTGAGTGACTGGAATTAAGCATTAATACAGAAATAAACAATGAGACTAGGAAATGTATAACACAGCTACATTCCCAGTTATAATTATCTATTGTTATTACTCACTTTCCACATCCTTCCTTTACTTACCATTCTAGTTATTATGCTTGCATAATTACATCGGTTACCTTAAACTAACACCATCATCAACATATTATGATCAATTAAATCTAAGTATACATGCCTAACCGCCTATTCTCTAATTCGTCATTCAATTCCATCACTACCAAGTCAAATCAACAACATATACCACATAGATCTCCATAACCCAATCATCACACATAGTATAGTCATCATAACATTAATTTACCGTTTATCATAAAACATACATCAAGATCATATTACATATGTACAACTGACTCACATGTATGTTAGATACCTAGTATCCGGATACTAAAGGATAAACCTTCAACTGGGGTCCTACTTGACACCTCGTGGACCCTACTTGGTCCACCAAGTCCTGCTTGACTCTTCACCTCAACCACTGGGTCCTACTTGACCACTGGGTAGCTCAATTGGGCACAAAAACCACGGGAGCCAGAAAATAAGGGGCTACACTTACCATCGGCCGTCCCACACCATATAATCACATACAGAAACATATCATACTTGGATCGGTGTCATCAAATCCATTCTTATTTGTCAAAAGCTGACATTTCATAACTCCACGGGGCGGCCATACAGACCCGGCCCACAAATCTTTACCTGGGTGGCCACACAGGCCAGACCCTAAATATATCTCCTCAGGGCGGCCACACAGACCCAACCCAAATAAACATCACATACATCTCTCCATCATGGATCACAATCATAAATTTTGATTGGCAGATACAATAATTCATCAATATCAATTACTACACAACTTCATGACGAATATTTTATTTATTTAAGGGTAAGACCACATCGTTACATACATATATCATTTCAAAGATCATCAATCAAAACTATATTCATGATATCCATGTACCTACACGTATACATACAACATTATTATGACTATTAGTAACATGCCATTTGCTTTCCCCTTTGCTTATTAACTTGAAATCCATCATCATTTTGATTTATTCATTAACTTGTGATTCTTTATTCATAATTTTACAACCACACTATCTTATTATAAACTCTTCTCACATTACTTCCTTACCAAAGCAATCCTTTATGATTTATAACATTACACTCTCTCACATAATCTCTCTATCATACTAATGTCATTCATATATGTATTATTAATTACAATTAGTCTTATTTATCATTATGGATTTCACACTCTCCTTCCTCATATATATATATATATATATATATATATATAGATATATAGATATATATATATATATATGTGGATGTATCTAGGCCACTTGCCTCCTATTTCATGTTATAATCTACCATATATATGTTTTGCCCTACATTATGTCACTGCATAAATTCTACTTATTCTATATAAACTATTCGATAATTTTCATGATCAACATATACCAATATATTCAATTACTCGCTTATTCCTTTATTTCTTATCTATCATTTTCAAGATTTCTAGTTTACCCCCGCTTCCTTATTTTCAAATATCTCCTTATCATAATGCTATTACACCATTTGATCATTTATCAATTATTAGTTAGCCTACCTTTTTTACTTTAATAATCTCTTATACTTCCATTTCACATACTAGATCATCTGAACTAATTTAGAATAATTAGAAGCGGCTATAATACACCTCTTTTTCCTATACAACCATTGCGTAATCACATTTCCTTATTAACCTTAACCCAGCACACACCCCCTTACCTCGATTCTTAGCTTTCTGAAGCTTTCAATCAATTGTCGGGTTCCTCTGAAGTCCATCAAAACTCATTTCCATTTCCAATCCTTGGTCTCTAGCTCCGTCACCTCGAACAATCTTTCGACCCTTCGTTAAAAACCTACAATTACCAAAACAGAACCCCATTATCCTTTTCAGAATACACATCACGTCATGTACTTTTCCTCAAGCTCCCATTTGGCATCAACATGCAAAAATGGAAGACCCATGCATGAATCCTTCACGGCTAGAAAGAGAAGGGGAAGAGGGGTGAGAAGAACATAAAATTGGTGGTTCACAAGAGCATACCTTAGTCCCAACGAGTTCACCACGCAATTAACCTTAAGAATCCACTATAAACTGCCCTAAATTGGCCTCCTAGAACTTGAGAGAGAAAGAGGGGGAAGAAAAGAACCCCAGCTATTCACGCGTTCTGTCTCTATTTTCCCATCTTTAATTTCTGATTTGTGACACTGACGCTACGCGCCACAGCTACGCTAGGTGTCAGACTCTGATCCTCTATTTTCTTTAAAATTCATTTTAAAAGTCACGTATTCATCCCAAAATTCTTATTTCTCTTAATTTAAACTTGATTAGATATTTATTTCACTTTTCTAAATATTAAATACTAAGGATGTTACATTGAATGATTTGAATTAATATTGTTATAATTTCATTGTGTCGTGAAAATGTAATATAGTAAATTGCTGGTTGGTTGAAATTATGAAATAGATTTATGCGAAGGGAATGATATGAATATGGATGCATATAAGGAATAAAAAGGGTAGTGTGGATTAAATCAGTGTAAGAGGTGAGATTATATTAGTTATATAAATGAGAAGATGATTTACAAAAATTTGATGAGAAATCTATCTAATCAAATGGTAGCTAGATTATGTTTTTCCTATTGGTGTACTTTTAAATTAATCTTTATTTTCGGATACTTACCCTCTTATTTTATTTTTTTTAAGTGAATGATGACAGGAAATGGATGGGCACCACGAAGGTAAGCACTAAATGAGGCCAAGAGAAGATCAATGCTAAGTGAGATGGAAATGATGTTTGATTGATATGTATATGTATTCATGCTTTGAAAATTATAAGGTGCTATGATGTGTGATGTGTATGGTATATTTTATATTATGTAATGAACATTGACTAATGATGATGAATGAAGTGCAATCGGATGAGTTTTAGAAGTAATAATTGATATTTTGGTCTATAAGGTTTTAAGACCTCTCGATAGATTGTGTAGCGCCTATACCATATTTGTAATGTGTTTGCAATGCCTTAAATCAAATTGAAGGTGACTAGGTTGCCTTTGAATGTCCAAATGGCATAAAATGACCCAATTGCATTTTACTACATATATTCCTCAATTTTAAGAATTTTTTAATGTGGTCAATCTCATTAGTTAATAATTGATGTGTAGTAGGTGCCCATAAAATTTGGCGACATTTGGAGACCATTTGGGTAGGTTTAAGGCATGTTCATATCAAATGGAAAATTTTACATATCTAGTTGTTGTATTCTGCATAATGAAAGTCTGTTGCTGTTTATTGTATAAATATGGTTAAGTGTGTTGTTATTTATTGTATAAATATGGTTAAATCTATTGTTGTTTGTTGTATAAATATGACTAAGTTTGTTACTATTTGTTGTGTAAATATGACTAAGTCTGTTGCTATTTGTTGTATAAATATGACTAAAGTTGTTATTGTTTGTTGTATAAATATGAATAAGTCTGTTGTTGTTTACAGTATAAATATGACTTAGTCTATTGTTGTTTATTGTATAAATATGGCTGAGCCTATTGTTGTTTTCTATATAAATATGGTTGAGTTAGTTGTTATTTGTTGTATAAATATGATTAAGTCTGTTGCCGTTTATTGTATAAATATGGCTAAGTCTGTTGTTATTTGTTATATAAATATGGCTAAGTCTGTAACTATTTGTTGTATAAATATGACTGAGACTGTGACTGTTTGTTGTATAAATATGGTTGAGTCTATTGTTATTTGTTGTATAAATATGACCGTTGTTGTTACTGTTATGTTGTTGTTGTTTCTACATAATAAAAATTTAGTGTTTCTGTTTTATGTGTTTAAGGCTATTGTTATTGTTGTTTTTGTTTTATATGTTTAAGGCTATTGTTATTGTTGTTTTTGTTTTATATGTTTAAGTCTACTGTTACTGTCTCTGTTTTATCTTAAGTCTATTGTTGTTTTTATTTTAAGTTTGTTGTTATTTCTATTTCTTTTAAAGTCTGTTTTGTTTCATTTTAAGTCTGTTTGACTGTACTTACTTATTAAAAGCAAAAAAAAATTAAATAAAATTATGTTTATAAATAAATAAAATATGGTGGAATGTTATACATATTAACAATATTCCTAACCGATGTAAGACTTATTTTACCATCTTTAACTGGTTAAGTTAAATTGTTGTGCAAATGTTAAATATTTAAATTGTTGCAACATTAACTTATATTTTTTTTACATAAAAGTTTTGGTGAGTTAGGTCCCAGAAACTCATCAAGAGACATGTTTCAAAACTCAAAAGATGTTTATAGATTATCCGCTAATAAGATCTTTAAATCTTTGCGATTCAAATCTATATCATCAAATATACAAATTGACTACTTAACCAACTAAACTAACATTTCATGTCCCTTCCATCTTATCAGTAAAAGTAATATAAAAAAGTCATAAAAATTGTATGTTAGACAAGTGCTACTACCATTTTATTTTTATTTTATCATCTCAATCTCAACCCTTGGTAACTATTTTCAACAATAACGTTATCCAATATGAATAAAAAACAATTATATTTTAACACCTCAATTTCTTACTCATCTATTCAACACTTCATCCTAGTTCCTATTTCCTCTCAATCAATTCTTTATTACATTTTCATTTCTTCCAATTTATATTTTCCTGTCCTAGAAACACACCCTAAAAGGGTGTTAAGGTAAACTTTCTGGTTAATAAATTGTGAAGATTTTCTTGGATGCAATTTTTTTGGGCTTATTGCTTTGGATTCAAGTGATTGTAGTATTTGATCCCGGTGAATATTTGGATCCTAAGTAATATATGTTTGTGTCAGATCAATAAGTGGGCCAAATTAAAAATAAGCATACACCTCTTCTTGGCGTGTTGTTTAGACACAGCAAAAACCCACTTCAATGCCTGTTCGGCTTTAGGTAATACAAATTAAAATGGATTGTTATGAGCTGACAATCCGTTCAATTATAATTAGAAACTTTGCAAATTTTGGTTTTACTTAATAAGTTAAGGGCGTGCTATGTTATGCTTTTTCAACGTCATAAATCACATTCATAATGAAATATTAGTAGTTTATTGCTTATACATTAACGTAATAAATCATGTTGAATACGTTAGTTTTATAAAATTGTGTTAGTTTAAAAATTAATTTTCTTAACATAAAATCAAACACACTCAATATAACTTCCGCAATGATTTTAGATTGTTAATACAAACCTTTTTTTTTAACATACAAACTATATTATATTCAAGACTGCATAGACCTTAAAAAAAAATAAACAACCAACTGTAAGAAAGGGTATATTTTTTTTTATGGCTACAAACCTACAAGATTTGACTATACTTAACTCAGATTCTACCCATTCTTCACCACATCTTTCTACTAGTGGTTCAAAGTTGTTCTCTTTTCTTATACCTTTTATATTGCGTAACCTTTCTAGCAACAAGCCACATCAAGGACCAAGAACTATAAGCCCCATATCCATATCAAATTATCCATATTGGAGTATATGAGAACCAATTCTAAAGCAAATTTAGAAACCAATTAAAGCAAGAGATAATTTGTGCGGATGGGCTTAAAAGATCAAAGACAAGGGCATCACAATAATAATGTTATTAGAACGTAGAAGCCTTTAGTGGAAAATTGTGGATGAGGCTTTGACAGGAAATGCAACTTTGGTAATAAACTAATCAATTTGAATTTTGAAAGAAACTAATCCCATGATTGACCAAAGTTACTCTGCAATTTTTTGAAGGACCTCACCTACTATCACTCTATCTATTCCCTAACTTCTTTTAGTTTGATTTATATTTGGGTTACTAGGCTCTAGGCTCTGAAAATATTCATACAAGATAAATCAACTTAGAGGGGGTTGACCAAATTTAACTACCCAAAGTATTTTAACTTGTCACGTGTGCTCCATTAATTTGTATTTATGTTGATGTATTAGTATTTATCTTGATGTACTGGATTTGACATTAATCCATACCCACCTAACATAATATTTGTTGCATATTCGCTTTTGCTTTTAAAACTAAGGTCGGATTTAGTATACAGGTTCGGTATAGGAGAGTAGAATTTCATCAATAGATTTACCTTCTAACTAATTGGAGGGTTTTGGAATTTTATTTCTGGACCTACCGATACCATTGACAGATAAATAGTAGGCAAAATAGATGGCATAGCCACCAACAACACCAAGACAGAGAGGACAATGATAGACGTTGCACTAACCTTGCTTCCTCATGTTTTCATTTCCATTAGAATCACTCAACCAACACAAATAAAAACACAAGAAACTGGTTGAGAGAGTTTAACACTACCTGGGGCCTCCCCTGCCTTGCATGTTCCTTTTTTTATTTTTCTCAATTCACCCATTTTACCAAACTAAAAAATTTCCAATTTTGCAGTAAGGGCCTTAGGCAATTAAACCAAACATGCCCACCAAACTTGAATTGAGTTAGGCCTGTGGCCAAGAAAAGCCATTGGACATTAACTGCAATACTCATATCTGATGCATGCCCACATGTCAAGGGAGGACGTCAAGTTAAATTTAGTTAATTGAGTGAGTTATTGTAAGTGCTTGACATGTATTTTAATTCTTATTTAAACAAAAAAAATATCTGAAGCCCACGTTGAGAAGAAAAATTAGAAAGTTCTATAATAATTGAATTATAAAAAATCCAATGTTGAAGGGAGAAGCATCTCAGCAATGTCTCTCTCAAATTTGAGACTGTTATTACCTACAACACTAACATCACTACATTGATAAACCTCACAAAAATTGCCACTAATTCTACTATTAACATCTAAATCAAACATATCACTACTGGTTGAATCCCCTGCTTCAGTGCCTCTGGTTGAGATCCAATTCTCATCATCACACAGCCAAATTGGATCCCCTGAACACCCAGCTAGCCTTCTGATCCTACATGCCGGAGAATTCTCAGAACTTTTCACAACCAAATTATCAAAGATGCACTCTGTTTGTGACTCTGAATCTGTTTCTTCCACATAATTCCAAAAGCCCTGCTCAAGAATACTTGTTGGAGAACTTGAATTAGATTCTTGAATTTCCTTAGCATTGGAACTGGATTCCACAAGAAATGGATGATCCAGAAGTTGACTACAAGTCCACCTCTCCTTAGGATTCCTTCTAAAACACTTCTCCAAGAAATCCTTTGCTTTCTCAGACAGAAAACAAGGAATCTCAGGCGACTCATCAGAATATGCAACACGGTACAAAACTGTAACAGGGTCTTCCACTTTAGGCCATGGTGCAAACCCAGTGGCCATTTCAACCACAGTGCACCCAAGTGCCCATACATCAGCAGGGCACCCCTGTTCTTGCCCACGCGCCACCTCTGGTGCCATGAACATCGGCGTGCCACCGATCACCTCCGGAGACTCATTGACAAATTTGGCACATCCAAAGTCTCCAATTTTGGCTCCATTTTCACCAACCAATATGTTGCTACCCTTAATGTCACAATGCACAACACCATTTGTATGCAAGTACTCTAGCCCCTGCAGGACTTGTTGTGTGTAGTGTGCTATCACTGGCTCGTCGAGCCGGCCACCATGCCGGCGAATTATCTGTGAGAGAGAGCCAAAAGGCATGTACTCCATGAAGAGGTTGAACAAGAGCATATTGTTTTCCTTTGTAATGTTACACCCGTTGTAGCCAACTATGTGGGGAGAGAACAGAGTAGACAGGATCCTCTGTTCTCTCTGCAGCTGCTCTGTTTTTGACAGTAACATCTCCGTCGTCTTGACAGCAGAGATGGCGGAGGAGTGTGAAGAGATGGCGATGTGGACAGTGGCTGAGGAGCCTTGTCCTATGATGAGGCCTCTAGTCCACTCCATGTTTTCTTTTTGTGTTAAGCCTCTGCTGCAGAGAGAGTACAGAGTCTTTGGTTTGTAATTGTGGCCTTTATATAATAAATAGGAGTATAGGACTCACTCACTTTGGCTTTGAGTTTAAGAGGGTTTGTTTTTTATTGGTTGGTTATCTTAATTGGTTGAACCTTTTATTTTCCTTAACGGAAGTGTATAACGTGTCCAAATTTGCGTGGCTCTGAAATTTTAATTGTGATGGTTTGATGACGTGTACAAGTTTAAAGCATGAAATCTTTGAGTGTACTAACTCTGAATTAGTACTTGTTTTTGGATGTAGTTTGGTGTGATGTGAGGGAAGGGATAGAGGTTAAGAGTCTTGGTTAGGTGAATTGGAGGAGCAATTAAGAGGGGATTCCTTGTTTTGTATCATACTTTGGACTTTGAAAATGTGAACATTGGGGTATTAGGGGCAAGGTGGAATTGGGTGGGTTCAACCACCAATGTGGTTGAAGTTTAGTATCTTTAACTTTTTGGGTCAGTTTTTATGGAAGATGTTTTGTTTTTAATTTATAATGGTAATGGGATGAATATATAATGCCAACAAATTACAATTCTACAAGGGGAAAAGTACTAGTCAACAAGTGTAGGGGTTTTGTTAGAAGTCAAATATTAGAAAGAAAGATTCATAGTTTTGCCTTGTTCCATGTAATTTTTGTTTTTAGTTTGCTTGCTTTATCATAACCTATATTGCTATTTTTCCCCCAAAACAAGCAAAAGTAGCCTTTTGTTGTGATTGACTTAATTTTTCAATTACATTTACTTTCATGGTTAATTTCCCATCAACAAAATAGTTAACATACAATGCAAAAATGAATAAATTAAATTGATATCCATCTATAAATATTTTATTTTTATAGTCCTAAATTGTAAGTCTTTAATAATTAAGAAGCCTCAACAACATTGTGATGCAATGTGTGTGATTGGTAAAGTGTGGAATGTAATGTCATATCCATCAAAAGTGCATATCAATCATGTTGAATCGGGGATGATATTTTTGGTGTGGTGAATGGATATTTTGCAGCTTTAAAAAACTTGAAAGGGTTCAATTCATCATAATATGAAAACTCATTGAAAGCTGAGGACTAGAAGAATTTGGGTTGGCCATTATAAAGGAACGAGTCCCTTGTGTATGTGAAATTAACACCATGTCCATTTCAATTATTTGTCATGATAATTTGTTCATGAAAAAGTGCAACGTACTTCAATCCAATAAGTTGTTGAAAAACTTTATCAAGCTTTATTGCCAGTACCCCATAAAATTTAACCAAAAAAGTACCAAATGCCACTTTACTCCATGCTTACTTCTAGAAGATCAATCGCTAATTGGATTGGTTAATCCAAAAACAACCCTTATAATGGATGGTTATTATCTCCCAAGTAAAGCAATCATGATCGTTTCAGGGTGACACAACATAGTAAATGAAGTACACACTTTTTCCTTTTCTATTATTTTTTAAAAACTAATAACACCTCCTATTTTTTCAATTTGAAGCTAAAACAACTACATGGCACAACATAATTGGATGAATGACGAATGTCGCTTTACTAATCAATTATAGTAACAAAAAAGTGTCATTTCATAAACAAATCAAGATCATTGCAGGGTAGGTGTTGGCTTGACATTCATTAACCCTCTTTTAACTCTACGAAATATATTATTAGATGGTACATTTATTAATATATTCCTTTCAATATAATTTTACTGTTAGATAAAATTTACGTATGATTTATTAAAAAGAACAATGTTTTTTTAATCAATATGTGTTTCAAAATTTAATGAACGTTTACAAAAGTATTTGTAGATTATTTATTAATAAGATTATCATATTGTTACTATCTCTCAAAGTTAAGATTGAGTAATTTATGTTTAATGTTTTCCTTAAATATGGTAGCTGTTTTTGAGGGCTAATGGCTCTTTAGAATCGAACCATAATTCTTCTGTACTCGTCACCACCATAGTAGGTCGTTATCCTACCATCGAAAATTGATATTGTAAAAATGTGAATGATGCATTACAAAGATAAGAATTGTGTGATCCGACAAATTATCATAGATCATCAAAGCAATACAGATCTTGCATCAACCTTTTATCTAATAAATGCATCATTTTTAGAAGTTGAGGTTTGTTGCATGTATTAGCTTTAAAATTATTAGGGCTATCTAAGTAGTAAATATCATCAAATAAATTATAACTAATAAATGAGTCGTTCATAATTTTACTCTCTAAATTTGTTTACAATTACACATGCCTAAGACTATTGGACAAGCATGCGACTATTGGAAGGATCAACCAAGTAGTATCCATTAATGTAATTACCTATTGTGTAAGCATTGATTTTCCTAGGAGAAACAATACAAACATCACCCAAGACAACCAAAAGTTTAAGGGTCATAACGTGACCAATAACTTATGTTCACCTCACCTAGTCAAAACAACATAAGCATACGTGTCATCAAAATCATTACAATTTTATACTAGCTTCCTCAAAGATATAAGTTCACCCGTTAACTCATTGAACTAATCATTATTTATTTTAACAAGATTTATATGAATTACCATATGCTTAAAAGTTAAACTATACGTCAAAGGTCGGAGTGTTATTAGCATTTCTTAACTTATCGCTACATTAAAGGAACTTGGCTACAAAAGTCACAAATCAAATGCCATTGTATCCAATTGGTGATTTTATCCGTTCATTTTAAAATCAAAGTATATTGTAACTTCATAGTGTCTATCAATTGAAAAAATAGTCTTTACCCCGTATCGAATAAACAATTTATCGAAAATGGGAAAATAATGGTTCATTGATTTAAGACAAAAGTATAGACTAAGTTTACAATTGAGGAACACTATAAAGTTATAGTATACTTTAATTTCAAAATGAACAGATCAGACGAAGTCACTCATTGGATACAATGACTACCAATAGTCACAAAAATTTGTGACAATGCAGCCAAATCCACATAAAAGTCATGACTTTTACTAAATATTAAACTAGACCAAGTTAAAAACAAGCCTAAAACTCACATAAAATATGTATTTTTTTCATGAATCATATCTAATAAAAAATATTAAATTCTGATTTTTTTATATGAGATTAACCTAGTGATTAAAAGAATGATAGAATTATACTTTGTAACATCGTTTATTTATTTTTATTTTTATTTTGGAATGTGTAATCATAGGTGAGGAAAACAATGTGTGTCTATACATATATATATATATATATATATATATATATATACAGAGAGAGACGCATGTAATGAAAATACATTCATACAGTGATATGATGGAAAAACCTGATTAAATCAATTCTCGTCAACACAATTAGTAATAATTAAGCATGCATTATTAAAAAAAAATGGGGGGGTTTGGTGAGTTGGGTATTGGTGGTGTGAAATAGAAGGCAGAGGGAAGTAGTTAATTAAAAAAGTGCTTAGAGGTTGAAAATGCAAATCAAAGGTGGGAACTGGGAAGTGGGGATACACAGTTATGTCTTATTTACGCAGCAAGCAAAGGCATAAAGCCAATTCAATTCCCTACCATTCTCCATCCACTTCATTTCTGTCACTGCAACTCTCTTTATTTCACCACTCTTCATATTAAACTACTATTTTACTTTCTCATATAAACATAGTTGAAAAAAAGTACTATTTCTAAATAATTTAAAATTTAAAACTATAAAACTGTAACATCTTTCAAGGGATTAAGAGCATGTTTGGGGAGGGCTCCAGCAGAAAAAACCTCTGTTGATTGGAGGGAGCTTTTTTATCTTACGGATCAACGGAGTTTTGATTGTTTCGAACGGCGTAAAGAATTTATATCAACCTTTAAATTTTTCACTTCAACTCAACTTCATTTCTCCAACTGCAAACCAAACATCCCTAAGTTTTCAGTTTGACTATGATGGATTACCATCGTAAATATTTTTATACATGATATGCATTTGAGAATATTTATTATAAGTAATCATTTTCTTGATTTTGAAAAAAAGTACTAATCGATATGTTTAGGTAAAAAAAATATTATAATCTAACAGATTATATTTTAAAAAGGAAAATAATTATAATTAAAATTGAATTATTTTTTATATTCAAATTATTAAAAGGTACTTATTTCAAACATATATAATCGATTTGATTATAATTATTATATAAATCAATAATCTTCGTTTACATGACAATTTATTATTATATATCAATGTGAAAACATTTCCACCAAAAGCTTACTTCAATTAAATTTTTAACTTTTAAATGACATAATACCATATGACCCCATAACAATATTTAAAAAAAAACCGGTAATAAATCAAAATCACAACAAATTTTTCTCTTTTAAAACATTGGAAGTCTCTAATTATGATTTTTTTTGTCAACTAGCTAATTATCAATTAAATGATATGTTTATTGCTGATAAAAAAAGAAAAATAATAATCTGGAAATATGAATGACGTGAGTTGGAAGGTAGCATGGTATTAATAGTGAGAAAGGATGCTTGTGTCACACGCAAGTCACGTGGTCCTATTTTGATTTATTTATTATTTTGGGTGTATAGCATGTAAAAGGGGTTTTGGCATTTCGCTTAGTTACGGGAAAAAGAACATAAGGTGGGGCCATTCTGAACACGTGGCGAAACACGTGTGAATTAAAAGCAATAAACTGTGAAGAGAGAGAATAAAAAGCACGTTTTATATATGATGTTACGAACGTCCACAATGCCGATACTAATGTACTGCCTAAACCCTATATAGTAAATAGTCGTTTTTCCATAGCAAAATGGTTATTCTTTACTCTTTAAGTGTTGATACGTTAAAATGAATACTGAGTACGACAAAGAATTGTTTTGATTTAAACTTAGAACAATGTTAATTTGTTTCAGCTCGTTTGTTGAGCCTAAGCAAAGATTGTGGAAAAGGTTTTTTAATTTTATAATTAAATAAAATTTTAATTGTTTCAAACAATATAAATAATTAATATCAAATATTAATTTTTTTTTAAAATTTTGTTTCCCCAATTAAACGGATATTTTGTAAGAGTAGAAAAAAGGGGTTTGGAATGATGGATTTGGTTAGCCGACAAATATAAATGTGTAGTAGAAGAATAGAATGACGTTTCATGTTTGCTTTGACGTTCCGTAATGGTAGATGTAGTGCGGCTTCAAAAGTTGCTCCTCTCATTCTCTTTCTCACAAAGTAAAGTGGAATCATCAAAACTCTACAAATACATCGCCATGCTTTCAACACAAAATCAACCATACTCCATACCAAACTCATGTATATAAACATGTTCCTTACAACGTTTCTCTATTCATATACGTGAAAAATGTTGAAATTCTAGCCCCACCATTTCTCATTGCTACAACTATTTTTATTTACTTTTTAAAGGTATTCTAATTCAAAACATTTAGAAATTGTATAAATTGAATAAAATTTTTTACAGAAAAAGAGTTTAAGTGCTTTCATAGGAGAAAAAACAAGAGCCATGTTACTTTTTTTTAATGAAAGTTGAAAAGAGTCACAACATATTTTAAAATTTAATAAATGTTTATAAGTTACTTACATATCACTCATTAATAAAGTTTTCGTATAGGTAAAATTTGAATCTATATCCTAAAAATATAAATTCACTTTTGAATCACATTTTTTTGGCAAAATAATAATGTACTTTCTAGTCATAGTTAGACTAACTATTTAAATATTTTATATTCTTGCTTCAATTTTTTTAGTTTAAACACTTAGTCGTTGAGATGACAAAACGTATTAAAATATCTCATCATTAACCCTCTAAAAATAAATTAATCAACTAACTTATCATTTAAAAGTTGGTTTGAAAATGTCTGTGACCCTTATTTTTATTAGTTTAATGGATGGTTCATATCTTAAAAAAAAGTAAGAAAACATAATTAATAAATTAACTCATTAAATCCAAAAATAAGATAAGATAAACTCATTTTATCATTTTTACTTACTTAGATAACTTCACTTAATATATATTAATTTTGAGATGAAATTTAATTGTAATTCTTCTTTGTGCCTTCTTTTTATTTTTGTAATTCATTTCTCATGCATCGGATACTGTTTTCATGGATTACCAAAATGTAATGGGCTCACTTTTGCGTCGATTTGGATCATCAACTCCAAATAAAATGTCATTGCCTTCTTCCTTATTAGCAGTGTGCTGAATATATTAATTGAACTTATTATACCTATATACAAGAAAATTTTGGATTAAATAAAATAGAATGACTTAAAGATTATATAAGTATCTATCACTTAATAAAATTCACTTTGATTTTCTTAAGTATATTAAGTTTATAAACCAACTACAGTTCTAACCACCTATGAACTTCATTAATCACAAACGAAACAACTTTTCAAAACCAGAGAAAAAATGGAGGAAAATTAAATATACCCAAATAATACGGTGTTGTAATTGAGTTGTTGAATATGATAATGGGAATTTCGTTATCTATATTCCAATTTTCAGACAGTTCTCCATCATATAATGGTAGCCATTCATCAACTTTTTTTTTCTCTGGTAAAAATGCGATGCTAGGCTCTCTAGTTGCCTCAATGAATCCTTGAACCAAGTATTTATATATATGAATAAGAAAATAGTCTCATGAAATAGAAATATTATTATTATTATAATTATTATTATTCTAAAAAGTTTTATAAGATTTATTTCTAAAAAATATTACAACAGCTTTTCAAAATGAAAAATATTTTTTATAACTAGGAAAATACTAACCAGTGAAAAGTAAAAATAAAAAATAATTAAAAATCATCATTTATACCATTCTCTTGATTTTCAACACATTCTTAATGTAATTTATAAAAATTTCATATTTTCAATTCCTTGCGCAGTTTTTTTAAGCACAGGTAAGCATATAGGACTCTATTAACTATAATCGAATAAAAATAATTTTGAATTTTTTTATAGAAATCTTGAAAGATTAAATTATTTTTACTTTTATATATTTTTAAGAAGTTTAATCGCACGAGACCTACATCATGAATCATCTGACACAAATATTAAAGCCTTCACTTAATAAATTACTGTCAAACAAGAAAAACCCTTTTACTCGAAGGAAAAAGCTTTGAAATATTACTGGCATCAACCAATAATTGAATTTGTTAGCAATGAAAGTTAGGCTATTACACGAAATATGCACATGCAATTGTTTGAATATATGCATTATTTTTTTCAGTTTACAATATTTTTTCCTTCAAAAAATATTCATTCGTCTAATTAAAAACAGTGACACACGTAACCGTGTTTCTTTCAGATTTTCTGGTCAAAAGTTGTTTTTAATTCAGAACTTTCTTCCGGTGATTCAACTCGAAGGAAGTGACTTAGAGACACCCAAGTTTTTTTTTCTTTTATCAACACATCAAGGTTTGTAAATAAAAAATGGCCAAAGCCCGAGTAGAAGAGAAGAAAGTTTACTTCCATCACACTTTTATATGTAAACTTCTCATACTCTCTCACTTTCCTCATATCTTATTTGAAAAGCAGATTGATTTATTAACCACCAAAGAACTACTCGACATTTAGCCATTCGGCTCGACTCTACATCTAACGCTCGTGACTTGGGGGCTCCTGTTCTCCTTCAGTCGTGGGGGGTTCCACGACACCCCCTCTCCCCCTTATTTTAGGCAAGGATCTGGAGAGTGCCAACACTCTCATCAAAAACTAATAGCGTATGATCACACCAAATCATCATGGGCCTAAACCCTAGACATCAATGCCTCGTTTTCCCTCTCCGTCTTACCAATTGTATAAATGGCCTCGAGCCCCCTTCCCAACTGTAATTAACTGACATATTAGTAAACAATAATAACCATAATTTTCTAAAATAATCCTCTAAGGTTTTACGTATATTCAATGTTTGTTTTATGAACAATGTATTTTTATGTTGATGCAGGTTTTGATAATGAGACAACAAATGAAGATATATTAAGGATGTTATCAAGCAAATTAATTATGTTTGATGATGAAATTCAAAAGAATGATTCAAGGCATTTTAAGAAGCTTAAAAATCAGTGGAATATACTCATTAAAGTGCCCAAGACTCAAAGGAATTAAACCAATACGCAATTACATATCAAAAGGAACAAAAACAATGCACAAAAATGGAGAATCAGGTGGATGAATCGATTCATCCATGCCTGAATCGATTCATACGGTTTTTATGTGCAGGAACTTGAAAATTTCATGCATGAATCGATTCAAATGGGAAATGAATCGATTCATACGTTGGTAATGGCATTAAATCAATTCTGATGCATTTTGAAGGCCATGAATCTATTCATTTTCAAAATGAATCTATTCATTTTCAAAATGAATCCATTCATACGTTTGTCAGGAAGAAAAACAAATTACATGAATCTATTCATTTTCAAAATGAATCTATTCATTTCCAAAATGAATCCATTCATACGTCTGTCAGGAAGGAAAACAAATTACATGAATCTATTCATTTTCAAAATGAATCTATTCATTTCCAAAATGAATCCATTCTTACGTTCTCCAGGAGATTGAATCCATTCATTTCAAGCTTGAATCTATTCATTCTAATTTTGTTACGTAAATGCACTAAATGAACCTATTCATTTTGAAAATGAATCAATTCATTTAGTTCAAATGGTTCTAAAATTTGAAATTTGAAAGTCTCGAAAGTTTCAAGTGCCAACAATTTCTGAAATGCTCCACTCACCATACTGCACTATGCTTGAAGTTATAAATTAATTCAGCACTCCATGAAGCACCATGCCATGTCCAAGCTGCCAGAGACAAAAACTGAAAGATACCTTGTTGTTCCAATTTCAATTTGCATGCTAGAAATTTTCAAATGGAAAAGAACCATGCTTGTCCAAGTTGCTGCCAACAGACACTGAATTCCACCTTGTTATTCCAAGTTCCACTATGCACGCTGGACTTTAATAAGCAAGGCACCAATAATCTGATGGAATAATTAACTGCAAGTGTCATGCCTTATGTGCCTATAAATAGAGAAGGAGTTTGAAGAAGCATTTACACCAAGCATTGAAGCAGTTCCTTTGCTTTCTCATTCCCTCACGATGCTCCTCTTCTCCTTTTCTCTTAATTACTCTCTGTTTCCATTTTGGCTTATTATTTGAGAGTAAACTTGTTGAGCAAAATTATTTTCTAAACTTGCAAATTATTTCTTAAGAGAGAAAATATTTTTGAAGTGCTAAAATTTGCATATCCTCTCTTTGAGAGTTACCATTTTGTTAGAGCTTTAATTGTATATCCACTTTATTGGAGAGTTACTCTTGTATTCTAAACACCAAAATTTCTAAAGTTGTGGGTTGGGTTTCAACCTTGTAATTGTGAGATTGAGAGATTGGGTGGGGTGCCCTTGTACTTGTGAGAATTGGGTTCTTGAGTATGGGACACTAGGAAGTCGCGATTGCTCAAAGTTGTATCTCTAATCTCCAATAGTGGAAATCCTCTAAGTGGGTTGCTTAGAGGCGAGACGTACACCGGTGTGGTGGAACTCGTATATATCGGTTTGCAAATCTCTCTTCCCTAAACTCATTTAATTTGTGCACTTAACTTGCTTGCTTGATTTATTGTATTATTGCCAATTAATTTGGACTAAGTGCTTGTTATATTAAGTTGTAAATTATTTTGATTAACATTGTTGAAATTAGCCTTAAGTAATATTCTTGAATTAATTTGAGAACCATAAATAGTGTTGTGATTAATTTGATTCCACTTCTTGAATATTACTTAGACCTTTTAAGTGCTTATTATTTTGTCTTGTGTATAAATTGTTATTACTTGCCATTAAGTTTATCATCTTCAATAAACATAGTAACTAAAGAATCAACTTCAAAAACATTCAAAGTAAAAATTTTAAATACTCAATTCACCCCCCCTCTTGAGTACTTAAGGCCACTTGGTTAACAAGTGGTATCAGAGCTTGACTCTTGGTAGATAAAGCTTAACAGCTTCAAGAGAACAAATGGCCTCAAATTCTCTAAACCTTTTTCTCGAGGATGGTGCCACAAATAGACCTCCCGCTTTCAATGGTGAGGGCTACGCTTTTTGGAAAGCAAGGATGAAATTTTTTGTGCAATTAATTGACTTGAAAGTATGGAATGCTATTGAAAATGGTCCTTTTGTACCTATGCATACTGTTAATGATAAACAAGTTGAAAAACCTATGGATGATTGGACTAGTGAGGAAGAGAAGAAAGTACAATATAATTACAAAGCAAAAAATCTTATCACTTTAGCTTTAGGTCCCGATGAGTTCTTTAGAGTAGTTACATGTAAATATGCTAAGGATATGTGGGATATGTAACATCCTAATTGTCAATTAAGGGTAGATTAGGAATAATTATGATTAAGGGTTAATTATAATTAAGGATTTAATGTTGATAGGGACGACTGATGTGATTGATGGCTGTCACCATGGGGAAGTGTGGAATGGTGACCCATGGTAGTACAAGAAGCGTCTGCCTTATCCCATTCACTTCATTATTATCTTTCGTGCCTATTCAGGGACCCAAGCGACTTCTTCTTCTTTCTAAAAATTCCCTGGAGACTCTTCTCCTTCTTCTACTTGTTTTCCTCTGTTTTCCTCATCTCCTCCGTTGATATATGATATTGGTGTTGTGGTGAACCAGAGGGTCCCCACTGTTGGCAAGGAACGGTTGTTCCAGTGAAAGAATAGTTCCAGTTTTATCATCTCCAGCTTAGTGAAGAGTTCAGCTGGGTTTGAAGGTTGTTTGGCAAGGGGGAGTTGGAAGCTCTTCCCTTCTTCGAAGGTTATTGAGTAAATGAGAGTTGGGAGCTTTTTCTTCGAGGATACAGAGGCGTCGATCTGTTCCTCCTCCCAGTGTGAAGAGTTTAGGGTTGTGGAAGAAGATAACTGTTGGTCTTTCCAAACCGGAGGTCTGAGCCAACGAGGGAGTTGGAGGTTGTCTGTTGAGGAGTGACCGAGAGGAGTGATCGGTCAACAGTTAGCTCGAGGAGCTTCTGAGTGTCTTCAGTAGGTAGGGGAGTATTTTATATCTCAAATGCATAGTTTGTGGACGGAATCCGGGTGATATTGCCATGTTGAATGCCTATGATTTGAAAAGTATTGTTTGAGGTATTCCGATTGAGTGTTGGTTTATGTTATGCCCGGATATGTGTGATGTCTTTGATTTGTGTAAAGCATGTTGAATGCCGTCCATGAAATATATGGTAATTATAGGAATGCTGAGTAAATGCATGAAATGCTTGTTGCTGTGTATGTTGGTACAAATACCGAGTAAATGTATGTGGATATGATATTGATATTTGAATGCCGAGTGCATTGGCGTTGGACGCCTGATGAAAGACCATATTCATCCGATTCGTCACTGAAATGCTTGGAGCATATAGCGTTGGACGCTTAATACCGATCGGCAATCAGATGAATATGTGTTGAAATATATAAAAAGACCCTGGGTTGGACTTGGGACAGTGCCGAGTGCACTATAGAAAGACCCTGGGTTGGACTTGGGGCAGTGCCGAGTGCACTAAGCGTTGGACGCTTAAAGACCTTAGGTTGGACTCAAGGCAAACCTACCGGGTTGGACTCGGGGCTGCCCGTAACACTTCCATTGTCGCTTGGAGTGACTGTGTTACATGTGAGGGCAAACGGTTTGGTACCAATAAAACGGCCGGATCAGCTTGGAGCTGAGAAAAAGGCTTGGAGCCTATGTTGCAACATAGTATTTAATGAAAAGTGATAGGATCCGACTGAATAAATGAATATGTACACATTTATATTTGTTGCCGAGTGCAATATGACTGATAAGTATATGCATTGTTATTGAGAATAACATGTTTAATATAGCCGAGTGACATCTGTGTGTATTCCGACTGAATGATGTAGTGTGTGCAATCATATGAAATGGCAGTGTGTGTGTTATTGAATTGATGAAATATGATATCGTATAGTTGAGAACATGTGGATTTATCCGAGTCATTAACTGTCATTTTATATGTAAAGTACTCACCCCTACAGTGGCTATATTTCAGTGGATATTGGTCGGGATGGCGAGTGTTGAATGGCTACAAACCCGAGTAACGGGCACCGGTACCATGGATGTATACAGACATAAATATATATATATATATATGTATATATTGTGTAAATAGTCTTGTTGTAGCCTTGGCCGGCTCATTGTACAATATTTTGGTTAAACGTGTATGAATTAGACCCTCTCAGGATTAAGGGTATAACTATATATATTTGCATATATAAACCTATGTGTAGATTTGTTCAGTGAGTGTTGATGTAAGAAAATGTTTAAGTTATATACGTAATTATCTCTCGCCGAGTAAATAAGAATTTGGACGATACCGAGTAAGTCAATAAGTTTCCGAGCGGACTATAGATATGAGTCTATTCCGAGTGGTGAATGTCTAAAGCAATTCCGAGTGAGGTGTGGTTGGAGAACCTCTTCTGAGCGAAGAAAGGGGTAATACCCGAGTGAGAATTTAATGATGTAATAATTATTAAAATGATCCTGAGCGGATAAGGATTTATATCCGAGTGGTGAAAGCTAGAGTATTTCCGAGTGGAAGGAGCTATAAGATCCTTAAGCGAGACTTGACATAGGGAAGTGTTCTCGAGCAAGGAAGATTAAAATATACCGAGTGGTGAATGCGTGAATCACTTCCGAGTGAATGTGAGGTTGAGATTCACCGGGTGGTTTTGGACCGGGTAAAGTATCCGTGTGAGGGAAGGCTATTAGAGTCTGAGTGAAAATTGTAATATTCCGAGTGAAGGAAAGCTTATGGATTCCGAGTGGAGTAACCGGGGGAATCATTTCCTGAGGGGTGATTGAGACACTTCCGAATGAAGCATGTTTGTGACTTTGAATGAGGATTTGGCTAAGCAAGGATTTACCGGGTGAAGTATATTCCGTTGGGACCGTTCCCGAGTGAACTTAGGTCCCGATTCTGAGTGATGGAATTACCGAGTGAATTGGTTTTCGCTTAAGCGAATGGATGTCTCGCTCAAGCGAGTGTTTGTGGGATTCGTTACTGGATTGGCCTCGCCCGAGTGTGCTGAGGCGTCCAAGCGCGATGAGCCGTCTCGCTCAAGCGAGTAGGGGCCTTGCTCAAGCGATGGTTAGAGGGAAATGTCTATTAGCTTGATTACGCCTAAGCGAGAAAAGGCTCGATCAAGCGGAATGTTTCACTGATCTAGTTTCTTTCTATTGGCTTGGTTTTCCGCTTCTCCCAACATTAATTTGTTTTATTTTGTCTTGTATGCCTTGTGGCCGTTGGGAGTCGGTTTTCTTCTTCCTTATCTTCCGTCTGCTTTAATTTACTCCCGACAACCTGTGTATTTTTGGGAAAAATTTTCCCCTATTTCAGATTATTTTAATTTAGTTAGGATGTTTCAGGATACCCTTCAAGTAACTCATGAAGGAACTAGCGATGTTAAGGACTCTAAGATTAGTACTTTAACTAGTCAATATGAAAGTTTTAGAATGAATTCCAATGAATCTATTTTAGAACTTCAAAAGAGATTTACTTTGATTATTAATCATCTTATTACACTTGGTAAATCTTATACTAACAAGGAACTTATCCACAAAGTTCTAAAAAGTCTTACTAGGGAATGGCAACCTCTTGTTACGGCCATCAAGCAATCTCCCAATATAAATGATATGTCTCTTGCCACTTTGTTTGGTAAACTCCAAGAACAAGAACAAGAATTGAAAGACTTGAAACAAGCGGAGGAAGAAGAAAAAGTCTCTAAGAATAAAGGGCTACCTCTCAAAGCCACCTCAATTGTTGAAGATGAATCCGAGAGTGATCTTGACAAGGATGAATAGTTAAGCCTATTCATGAAACATTTTAGAAAGCTTATGAAGAGCAAACGCTTCCAAAGAAGCTTCAAATCACAAGGTAAGAAACCTAATCCTACAAAGAATTCTACTTCACCTACTTGCTTTGAATATGGAAAGGAAGGACACTTCAAGATAGATTGTCCAAACCTAAAGAAGAAAAACAAAGAAAGAAAAGAAAGGAGAAGAGCATATATCGCATGGGATGAAAATGAGATAAGTAGCTTGGACGATTCAGAAAATGAAAAAGCGAACCTTTGTTTTATGGCCAATCACCAAGATGAAGAAGATGAGGTAAACTTTCATGACTTAGATAAGGAAGAACTACTTGATGCTCTTGAAGAATTGTATGATAAATTTATGAAAGTGTCTAATAAGCATAAATTATCTAGAAAAACCATTGACACTCTTGAGATGCACCTTATGGAAGTTTGTAAAGAAAATGAATGTTTGAAAAATGAATTAGTAAATGTTCAAGCATGCTCTAGGACTAAACCTTGTGAATTTGTAAAGAAATGTGACATGCTAGAAACTAAGGTTATGGACTTGAATAGAACTCTAGAAAAATTTATAAATGGTAGAGACAACTTAAATGTTTTACTTGGTAAACAACGATGTATGTTTGATAAAACGGGTTTAGGTTTCAATGCCGTTAAGAAACAAAAGAATTATAAGAACTTCTTTATACCACCTAGTAAAACTTCATCACCTTTCATGAAATGTAATCATTGCGGTTTTAAAGGACATAATGCATCTAATTGTAATGTTAGAAAACTAGGGCCAAAGATTGTGAGAAAAGTATAGGTTCCTAAAGGAACATTACCTTAAACTAACCTACAAGGACCCAACATAAAATGGGTACCAAGTTCTCTAACTTGACATGTTTTGTAGGTATGCTTTAAAACAAATAGCACCCATTGGTATTTGGATAGTGGGTGTTCAAAACACATGACGTGAGACAAAAGTAAGTTCATATCATTTACTCCACAAAATAAAGGATTCGTTACTTAAGGAGATAACACGAAGGGAAGAATACTAGGAATCGAAAATGTTGGTAAAAACTCTTTCACTTCTATAAACGATGTATTATATGTTGAAGGACTTAAACATAACTTGCTTAGCATTAGTCAATTATGTGATAAAGGCTATAAAATTGTTTTTGAATCAAACGGTTGCATAATTGAAAATAAACTAAATAAGGAAATAAAATTTGTTGGTCAAAGAGTTGATTATATTGATATGATTAATCTTGATTGTCTTGCTTCAAATGATGTGTAATGCTTCATAACTAAAGATGATGAATTATGTCTATGGCATAGAAGAATTGCTCACATTCATATAGACCATTTAAATAAACTTGTTTCGAAAGATTTAGTAATTGGTTTACCAAAATCGAAATTCGAAAATAAATTTTGTGACACATGTCAAAAGGGAAAACAAGTAAAGGTTTCTTTTCAAGCGAAAAATGTTGTTTCAACAAATAGACCTTTACAACTTTTACATATGGATTTATTTAGACCTTCAAAAATTAAAAGTTTTGGTGGAAACTATTATGGTATTGTGATTGTGGATGATTATTCTAGGTATACATGGACTCTGTTTCTTACTCATAAACATGAAGTATATCATGCATTTAAGAAACTTACCAAGATCATCCAAAATGAACAAAATTTGAAAATTGCATCTATTCGAACTGATCATGGGGGAGAATTTGAAAACCAATCTTTTGAAAATTTTTGTGAAAAATTTGGCATTGGACATAATTTTTTGACTCCAAGAACTCCACAACAAAATGGAGTAGTTGAAAGGAAAAATAGATCTTTAGCGGAGCTCGCAAGAACTATGTTAAATGAAAGTAACATTTCAAAACATTTTTGGGCCGATGCAGTAAATACTGCTTTTCATGTTATGAACCGATGTTTGATAAGGCCTATATTAAAGAAAACCCCTATAAGCTTTATAAAGGAAGAAAACCAAAAATTTCTTATTTTCATATATTTGGATGCAAATGTTTTGTTTTAAACAATGGAAAGGATAATCTCGGCAAATTCGATGCAAAATCTGATGAAGCAATATTCTTAGGTTATTCATCTACTAGTAAAGCATATCGACTCTTTAACAAACGAACATGTACAATTGAAGAGTCTATACATGTCAAATTTGATGAACTTAACCAAAATCCTTTGAGAAAGGAAATTGATGATCTTGTAGGTACCTTCCAAGAAATGAACTTTAAAGATGAAGAAGGAAACAAAAATGAAGGAGATACATCACAAAATGACGAACCTCAACAAAAGGAGTGGATCACCTTAAAGAATCACCCCTTGGACAACATCATAGGTGAAATAACAAAAGGTGTAAGTACTCGAAACGCTATTAGAAATGCATGTAATCACTTAGCTTTTGTATCACAAATAGAACCCAAAAATATTGATGAAGCTATTATTGATGAACATTGGATGTTGGCCATGCAAGAAGAATTGAATCAATTTGAAAGAAATGAAGTTTGGGAATTTGTGCCAAGACCCAATGACTATCTAATAATAGGCACCAAATGGGTTTTTAGAAATAAGCTAGATGAAAATGGAATAATAACAAGAAACAAAGCTAGATTAGTTGCTAAAGGATATAATCAAGAAGAGGGAATAAACTATGAAGAAACGTATGCTCCCGTAGCTAGATTAGAAGCCATAAGATTACTGTTAGCTTTTGTTTATTGTATGAAATTTAAGCTTTATCAAATGGATGTCAAAAGCGCTTTTCTAAATGGCTATATTCAAGAAGAAATTTATGTAGATCAACCTCCCGGTTTTGAAAATCACAAATTTCTAAACCATGTTTTTAAATTGAGAAAAGCTTTATATGGTTTAAAACAAGCTCCAAGAGCTTGGTATGAAAGACTTAGTAAATTTCTTTTAGAAAATAATTTTGAAATAGGAAAAGTTGATACTACGCTGTTTATAAAACGTAAAAACAATGACATTCTATTGGTACAAGTTTATGTTGATGACATAATATTTGGTGTTACTAACGAAATTCTTTGTCAAGAGTTTGCTAAGATTATGCAAGATGAATTCGAAATGTCAATGATGGGAGAACTCACCTTCTTCCTTGGATTACAAATCAAACAAACAAATGAAGGAACGTTCATTAGTCAAACAAAATATTGTAAAGAACTACTCAAAAATTTTGAAATGGACAAAGCAAACGAAATAGCTACACCCATGAGTACATCTTTCTACTTAGACAAAGATGAGAAGGGTAAGGACATTGAAATAACTAAATACCGAGGTATGATTGGTTCCTTACTTTACTTAATAACTAGTAGACCTGATATTATGTTTGCTGTATGCATGTGTGCTAGATATCAAGCATGTCCTAAAGAATCACATCCTACTACCGTAAAAAGAATTTTGAAATATCTTGTGGGTACTCAAAATGTTGGTTTATGGTATCCCAAAGGCGTTGAATGTATTCTTATAGGATATTCTGATTCTGACTTTGCTGGTTGTAAACTTGATAGAAAGAGTACCAGTGGCACATGTCATTTACTTGGTAGTTCCCTTGTTTCTTGGCATAGCAAGAAGCAAGTAAGTGTTGCTTTATCGACAACTGAGGCAGAATATGTAGCAGCTGGCAGTTGTTGTGCTCAAATTCTTTGGATGAGACAACAACTTCTCGACTTTGGTGTTGTTTTAAACAAAGTGCCTATTAAATGTGATAACACCAGCGCTATAAATATATCCAAAAACTCGGTCATGCACTCTAGGACTAAACATATTGAAATAAGACATCATTTTATAAGAGATCATGTTTTGAAAGGAGATTGTGTTCTTGAATATGTTGAAACTTCAAAATAATTGACGGATATTTTTACAAAACCTCTTCCAAAATAACAATTTATAAATATTAGAAGGGAATTAGGAATTTTAGAAATTGTTTAATTAAGTTATTTTCTTACTCTTTAAACATAGTGATTTATTTTGTGATATATGGTCAAATTTTTTCATTGAAAAGTCAATTACATTATCAATAATCATGTTAATGCTCCACAAATCACATGTTTTATTGTCGTTCCGAGTAGTCTTTACTTCATTAAACATATTTTTGACACAAAATAATCTCCTATGTACCACATGGTTCTCAAAAATAAATGGCAAATAACCTTTGATTTTCTTGACTCTCTTGTGCAACAAAATCATTGGCAACTTGCAAAATTTAAATCCTTGTATAAACCCCTCACAAAACACCCATCTAGTGACATGATTCTTCAAACTTGCGTAAAAATAGCTAGATGAATCGATTCATACATAGATGAATCGATTCCCATGTGACTCTGGTTGCTTACATGTTTTGAATTACTATGTAATCTTTGTTGCATGTTCTTAAAGGGAGTTTCATATGCAAATACCTTATCTAAAACTATCTTGTATAAAATCATAAGGGAGATTTTTGATGATGCCAAAGGGGGAGAGAATATATTTATCTTACAAAGGGGGAGAGATCTTTTCAATGAAATTTTTTTTTGATATATGTTGAATGATTAAGGGGGAGATCGTTAAAATTGTATGTGAAAGAGGGAGTTATTTTTGCAATGTATTTGAACTATTATGATACTAACATCCCAAGAGACAAACATTTGTTGTCATCATCAAAAAGGGGGTATTTTTATGTTGATGCAGGTTTTGATAATGAGACAACAAATGAAGATATATTAAGGATGTTATCAAGTAAATTAATTATGTTTGATGATGAAATTCAAAAGAATGATTCAAGGCATTTTAAGAAGCTTAAAAATCAATGGAATATACTCACTAAAGTGCCCAAGACTCAAAGGAATTAAACCAATACGCAATTACATATCAAAAGGAACAAAAATAATGCACAAAAATGGAGAATCAGGTGGATGAATCGATTCATCCATGCCTGAATCGATTCATACGGTTTTTATGTGCAGGAACTTGAAATTTTCATGCATGAATCGATTCAAATGGGAAATGAATCGATTTATACGTTGGTAATGGCATTAAATCAATTCTCATGCATTTTGAAGGCCATGAATCTATTCATTTTCAAAATGAATCCATTCATACGTCTATCAGGAAGAAAAACAAATTACATAAATCTATTCATTTTCAAAATGAATCTATTCATTTCCAAAATGAATCTATTCATTTTCAAAATGAATCTATTCATTTCCAAAATGAATCCATTCATACGTCTGTCAGGAAGAAAAACAAATTACATGAATCTATTCATTTTCAAAATGAATCTATTCATTTTCAAAATGAATCTATTCATTTTCAAAATGAATCTATTCATTTCCAAAATGAATCCATTCATACGTTCTCCAGGAGATTGAATCCATTCATTTCAAGCTTGAATCTATTCATTCTAATTTTGTTATGTAAATGCACTAAATGAACCTATTCATTTTGAAAATGAATTAATTCATTTAGTTCAAATGGTTCTAAAATTTGAAATTTGAAAGTCTCGAAAGTTTCAAGTGCCAACAATTTCTGAAATGCTCCACTCACCATACTGCACTATGTTTGAAGTTATAAATTAATTCAGCACTCCATGAAGCACCATGCCATGTCCAAGCTGCCAGAGACAAAAACTGAAAGATACCTTGTTGTTCCAATTTCAATTTGCACGCTGGAAATTTTCAAATGGAAAAGAACCATGCTTGTCCAAGCTACTGCCAACAGACACTGAATTCCACTTTGTTATTCCAAGTTCCACTATGCACGCTGGACTTTAATAAGCAAGGCACCAACAATCTGATGGAATAATTAATTGCAAGTGTCATGCCTTATGTGCCTATAAATAGAGAAGGAGTTTGAAGAAGCATTTACACCAAGCATTGAAGCAGTTCCTTTGCTTTCTCCTTCCCTCACAATGCTCCTCTTCTCCTTTTCTCTTAATTACTCTCTGTTTCCATTTTGGCTTATTATTTGAGAGTAAACTTGGTGAGCAAAATTATTTTCTAAACTTGCAAATTATTTCTTGAGAGAAAATATTTTTGAAGTGCTAAAATTTGCATATCCTCTCTTTGAGAGTTACCATTTTGTTAGAGCTTTAATTTGTATATCCACTTTATTGGAGAGTTACTCTTGTATTCTAAAAACCAAAATTTCTAAAGTTGTGGGTTGGGTTTCAACCTTGTAATTGTGAGATTGAGAGATTGGGTGGGGTGCCCTTGTACTTGTGAGAATTGGGTTCTTGAGTATGGGACACTAGGAAGTCGCGATTGCTCAAAGTTGTATCTCTAATCTCCAATAGTGGAAATCCTCTAAGTGGGTTTCTTAGAGGCGAGACGTACACCGGTGTGGTGGAACTCGTATATATCAGTTTGCAAATCTCTCTTCCCTAAACTCATTTAATTTGTGCACTTAACTTGCTTGCTTGATTTATTGTATTATTGCCAATTAATTTGGACTAAGTGCTTGTTATATTAAGTTGTAAATTATTTTGATTAACATTGTTGAAATTAGCCTTAAGTAATATTCTTGAATTAATTTGAGAACCATAAATAGTGTTGTGATTAATTTGATTCCACTTCTTGAATATTACTTAGACCTTTTAAGTGCTTATTATTTTGTCTTGTGTATAAATTGTTACTACTTGCCATTAAGTTTATCATCTTCAATAAACATAGTAACTAAAGAATTAACTTCAAAAACATTCAAAGTAAAAATTTTAAATACTCAATTCACCCCCCCTCTTGAGTACTTGAGCCACTTGGTTTACAAACAACACTTAACTTTTATTCTCACTGTCATAAATCAAATTCATTTTCTCTTCTCCATAAAAGTTTTTTCTCTCACATTGTGTAGGTTTTCCTCCAAATGAATTTTTATTTTTTATTTTGAGGAGTATTTTTGTTTCTTTTTCATTTGTTTGGTTGGTCACCACCACCTTCATCGTCTCTAACTTACATTACACTATTTATCTTTATCATTACTTTCCTCTGTCACTTTGTTAATTTCACATAATTTCTTCACCTCTGTTACTTCCATTACTTTTGTCATCTCTACAGTTAACACTGGCCATTTTTGGCACAATCTATTGTATGATTGTGTAGCTCATTGATGGAAGTCAAATCCATCAAATTTAATCCTACTTTTAAAATATTTGCAGATATCAACAAGGAAGGTCGAACATACAGGAATCAATAAAGTTTAGTTATTTAGCAAAAGTAAAAATGGGGTTTGTAAAAATTGAATTGAAATAAAGAATAAAACAAATAAAAGATTGAGATATTCAATAGATGAAAACTCAATCCAATGAAATTTTGGTATTGATTCTATGAATTAATCATCAACATATGAAATAATTCCTTTACCCTTTTGATAAATTGATTATAATTACTAACAAGCTTTATGAGCCAATCTCTACTTACTTTCTTGATAACCAAAACAAGTTCTTTGGTTATTTCCCTTATCAATAAACAACCCTTGAAGCGCTTTATGAATTTAATCTATTGATAGCATTATGATTTATAAAGACTCAATTCTATAGTCAACAAACTTACAAGTTTAGTTCATTTAAACTAAATTGCATACCCACATAACAATCCTGTTGTTTCCTACTAGTTATTGAAACCCTTAGACAATTACGAGTCTAAAGTCTCGATTAGTGATATTCTATTTTATTAACGTTGCAATAGGCTTTTTTGTATCAATCAACAAAATGGAAATAGATAAACAGATTCTGAAGGTATACAGATATCAAAGAACAAAGAGAGAAATAATTTAAACAAGTCCCATAATACTTAAAGAATCAGACTTTGATTATCCTTGACTATAAAAAAAGATTTAGTTAGCTTAGGCTTCCATGAGAAACACAAGGTAAAAGAGAAAAATGATTACAATTTTCAAAACTAAAAATGCTTAATTTTTCCTTCTAATTTTTGCTGCTGCTCTACCCCCCAAAAGATCCCATTATAAAGACTTATCATAATCCTTTAATTTAGGGAGATTGTGAACAAGATAAGGGGATTACAAATCATAAAATCTAGAGATAAATAGATAAAATACTAACAATTCGATATCTTTTCTAAACAAATCTATTTCTAATTTAACACATCCTTTTAAAATAGCATGCCTTATAATCTTCTAAGTAAACACACAAAAGCAAATCCTATTTTGTTTGACCATGGGTAATGGTATGGTCATATCATGACTTAATTTTCCTAACTTTGCTCGAAATCTTCGCATTACTCGTCTTCTTTGGTCCAACGCTTCAACCTATCATGTAAAACACAAAACATAACATTAAGGCCTCAATTCCTAAGTATTTAATTAGTTAATTCAATATGAATCGACACAAAAGTATGTATAAAAGGCATGTAATCACTCATCATCTACTTTCGTAACTGCCTACCTTTGTTAGTTGCCACTGCCACCATTTGTGTTGCCCTTCTTTTTTTTTTCGTGTTGTTTTTTTTTCCAATTTGGTTATGTCCTTGAACTTCTTATGGTTTTCCTATCTCTCTTCTTATACCAGTTAAGTGCTAATATTGGATATCAGTAGAGTCAATATAGCTAAAAAAAAGAGGACTTGTTAAAGTAGATTGTAGAAAAATGTTGAAGCTTTGTTGTTAGGTTGACAAAGCTAATCTATTTAAAGTTGTAGTATAAACTTTTTGTGTGATTGTGGTTTAGATTGAGAATATGAGACCATTCAAATTTGTTTTAATGCCCTAGTTCTTACAATTGATTGGATGAGCATTGCCTAAACTATTATGTTGATTCATTAGCATTGTGTATCACTTTGTTGTAAGTGTTATTTGGCTACATAAGGACATTTGAGTGATATATGAAGTTTTATTGACAACAAAAAATTTATTCTTACTATTTTTTCTAAGATTTGAAAACACAAATTTACCACTCCATTAACCTCACAATCTCCATCATTTCCCACTTTCTTTCTCGTCCTTCTCTATTCCGATAAATAAGAAGTTTGAATTCATGAGAGCTGAATGACCTTTGTAAATTTACGATGAAAAACATGGATATACAAATAATATTCCACTTTCTATGGGAATATTTAAACTTAAATATTCATTTAGAAATGAGATGCGCTCTAAAAGGGTTTTGTTTTTTTGCCCGTGTCCATAGATTGCTTCATTCTTCCTTGTAGACATCTTGTGGGTAAATGTTGCTATACACGAAGAAGTAGCAATTAAATCAGCAACACAATGGGCCTAGGAGACCCATTGACGCACAGGCCCACTTAACTATAGTCCTTCTACCATAGCTCAAGCCCAAAGCTCAAATAAACTGAGACATAAGACACTAAAACTGGGCCATGCATGCCTTATGAACTGGATCAAGGCCTTATGGAGCAGATAATTGGTAAACACACTACACTTTTCCCCAGTTGTATGTATAATTTACTCCTTCTAGATCATACATTCTCCACGTTCAAATTCATATTAACTATCTACCCAATCCTACAATTTAGTTTTGAATCCAACTGAACATATAAATTCCCGATTATGACAACCCAATTAAATTATGATTAAATATGATTTAGATTCTGTCAATTCTTGTTATGAATATAATAAAAGGATCATTACTTTTATATATTTTTAAGAATATATTATGTTAATTTTGCTACATATAAGTGAGGACTAGATAATTTAAACTTAGTCTAACATTTTATAAATAGGATCTATACAAAATGAATTTTGAATCCGATGATAAATTTTGAGAAAAAATATCCAATAAAAAATTAATAAATAATGTAACTATTAATTAAAGTTATATTAATGTAACTATATACTTCATTTATATAAGGAGAATGTAATTTTTAAATAAAAGAGAACAGAAAATGAAATTTAAATTCCTTATAAAAAACACTTCTTTTTGAGAAGAGGAGCATAACTTTTGTAACAATAAACGTATATGCAAAATATGTTTTTGGTGCTAACAATGTATTCACTTTTTTTTTTTCTTAGTTACATGATTTGTTTGATTGTTTTTTACGAGCGAATTAGTGTTGAAATAATTGTTCTTTTTGAAAAAAACAAAGATCGTAATAAATTATTAGTATTATTGTGATGGTTGTTGAATAGAAATGAGTCAAAACCTCATTAAGAAAACTAACAAGAAAAGTGTGTAATCATCCACAAAATTCAACATTTATGAAGAATGTCGATATTAAAAAAGCGAGTTCAGTTCAAAGAGGCAATTATCAATCCTTTAATAATTGGATGAAGAAAAAATCAGAATTTCATGCAGTTAGCGTGAAGTAGGAAACTTTTATTGAGCGATCATGGAGGGCTCGTGCAGCTGAGAATTATAATATATGGTGATTCATTATTACACAAAATTTTGAAGTGCAATATGATTCCCACTTTATTTGCTGAGTAACATATGAGTCAAGAAGCACGGGAATGGTCAATTATCATACTCTCATCACTGTTCAAGAATCATACCCAATTGCTTACTGAAGTGAAGGCATGCAACAATCAAATGATGAAGCCCACAAGCCATGCCCAACCCGTTAACACTTTTGCATACTAGTTTGGGCAATCAAAATTGTAGTTTGTAGTTTATGATTCAACCGAGTTTTAATTGTTTCGAATAATATGAAAGATTACTATTTAACTACCCAAATGTGATATTATTAGGTTTGCCCTAAAATCAATTAAATGGGAGTCAATACTAAGGGTTATTAGAACCTAAATAAATTCAACTAAAATGCAGTTCACTTATATTTTTTAAGAGGTATCAATTTTTTTTATTTAAAAACATCATTTATATTTCTTCACCTTATAAATGCCAAATCTAAACCTTGATTATTACCTCATTAAAAAACTAAAATGACTTCAAGGAGTTGTGTTTTACTCTGGGAAAAAAAAACCACAATTCATTAAATTATAAAGGTACTATTAGTGATGAAACTTGAAGAGTATGCATAACTAGACAAGTGATGGAAAGATTTATGAGAATGAGCGTGTCTCCTTCGCATGCATTCGCCGCCAACAGAAGGTTTGATGATAACATTCAAACCTGCACATGTTTGGTTCCATCTCTATATCTTTTACGTTTCGTGGGTTTTTATTTTCAGCAAGAAAAATGAATTTTCATTCACACAGATGATAAAGAGAGATAAAAAAAACGGGAATCCCTTTAATTTGAGAAAATAATTTATTTTTATATTGTATTGAGTTACTTCCTCTTTTACTTCTTTGAGATCAATTTAATTAAATTAGCGCAGTTATTTCTTATTTTAAAAAATTAATTCTCCTTTCTTGATATATGTTGTACTTATTATTTAGCCCATTTCAGTATAAAAAGCTTTTTTAGGCCATCATTTTTTCTCTTTCTATGTAATAGTTGTTTAAAACATTGCTTGATTTATTAAAATTTGAAAATTGATAACACGATGTATAAAATTAAATATACATTATTTTAAAATATAGATTAAAAAAGCCTAGGAAATAACAAGCCCTCGAATTAGCTACATCTACATTATGGTAGAATTAACTCTTTTAGTAAGAGTTTTTTTCATTCATATTATTTAAATTTGAGATTTTATTTCAAGAAATCAAACATATATTATTTGAACCAACCATTGTTGATAAACACAATTCCATTACTTCCATTTTCCCACAAAATATTTTAAAAAATAAAATAAAATGAAAATGTGTTTTTTTAAAAAAATAAGGAATCAACATAAATATTTCATAAAACCAAACAGTATTTTTAGTTGATAAATTTTGTAATGAAAATGATGAATTGAACAAATTGTAAGTTGAATAGAAATCATGTCAAACTATAATAAAATGGAATGAAACAAAATTATTATTTACCATCTAAATATTTTTAAGAATAAACAACAACAACATCTCCTTCTCTTATATTAAAGAAGACAAATGAAAAAAAAAATAAAACTCTTGTCTAATATATATTTTAGCTCATCTTATTTTAAATAAGGAAAATCATTAAACCAATATCATCTCTTATTAAACTGGTTACAGAACATAATTTGATCACATCATCTAATTCTGTTTGATTAAAAAATCAAAATTTTATTTTTAATCAATTCAAATTAGTTAGGATATATTTAGTTCTCAATTGAATTTTTCAACTAGAATTGTTTAAACACAATTTTTTTAATCCAAACAAAACCTCAGATAACATACGGAATAAATATTAATAATAGATTGTAATCAACTGATAGAGCAAAGAAAGTGAAAGAGAGATGTGGAGATGAGCATCCATTGGGTGTAATAAGCTAAGGTACCTGCCAGGTGGGCTAAAAATGGCAAAAGACAAGTTGAACATGTCCCTCCTATGTCCCTTATCCTTTTTCCATGCAATCTTTATGTGTCCCATGAATGACATCCTCTTTCAACCACTCTCAGACGTTTTTCTTGACTCCTTTTTCCTTCCCTGCTACTTACTTCCATTTGGTTCCATAACAAACAGCCACTACCCCTCATCTTTTATCTTCCTCCTTGTTCTTTTCCCCTCGGGATTTAGCTTCTTTCATCACACCACAAGATAAATATAAAGCACATCAATATCATCAATCACTAAAAGACAACACAAAAGAAAACAACCTTTTAAATTCATTTCCATGCCCGTACAACAAAAAATTGGAAACTAATCTGCTTTCTTCTATATAAGATTATTTTCAGTGTTTTGACACGTTTTTGTTTTGACATACAACTTTGAGGTTTCGGCATTCTACTGAGACATAACAAAGAATATCTACTAAATGTCTGATATAATATTTCCTGAGTCAAACAAATGTAAAAAATGAAAAGAAAGGTATCAGCTCAACTGACGGGGAAAAAAATCAAATTAATCTAAAAAATGAAAGGTTTTTGAAGGTGTAATAATATAACTAGTTTCATGAGAAGTCGGAATTGTTGATTTTATTGCTTCAGTTGCTGTTGTTGTTGTTGTTGCTGTTTGATGAAGTAACATTGCCATTGGTGTTGTTGGTTGTGGTGTTGGCATTAGTATTAGTAATCGTATTGTTGTTTGGCTGTGCACCTCCAATAATCGAAGTGATGGCTGCTGCCAAAGCTGCAGTGAAGTTTGGATCAGCTGCAATGGCAGCACTAACTGTATCAGCAAGGTACGGTGATGGCTGTTGTTGAGATTGGTTGCCCAATTGGGAAGGTTCTGCAACATCTTGAGACATTTGAAGGCCAGAAAACTTCGACTGGTTGTACAGTGCCTGGCCAAATATTTGAGGCAGCAATGTGGCTGCAGGAGAATTGGCAAAGTTCTGAGGAACACCAGGGAAGGGGATTTGGAATTGGTTTGGAGGCTTTGGGAACTGTAATGGGTTTGGAGACTGAGTCAAGTCCAATGTAACTGTTGGGAATGGAGCTGATGCTGATATAGTTGCCATGCTAGAAGAACATGGGAGAAGTGTCCTTGTGAGGAAGTTTGCATTCATTAGGCCATCAGCACTTGACATTGATCCTGAAAGCAGCATTCTTGCTGCCGAGGAAGTTGTTTGTGCCATTGCCATAGCTGCTGGAGGCAAAGGGTGGTTGTGATTCCCTTCATATGTTGTGATAAGTATTGTTCTGTCTTCAGCACACCTTTGCACCTGTTTTTACATAATCAAATAACTCATCAGATATACAATTACAAATATCAAATAAACCACTTAGTGACTAACTTTATTCAACCTCCTCGTGGTGTTGAAATGCTGAAGAATAAACATGAGCCATATGTCAATTTTATCGCATACTTATCAGCTATCCCTCTTGTTTAAATTAACCTCAAGCTCATCATAATTTTTAGTAGGACACGAGAGTTAATGTAAAACTTAATTTGAAGATTTTATTTCCACTTTCAGTTCCTAAATGTCACCTTATTTTTTGAAAATAAGAAATTCAGACAAACTTTTAAAAACAGAAAAATAAGTTGATACTTTTATAAATAAAAGTAAACATAAAAACTAAAAACAGAAAAAGATTTTTGGAACCAATAGTCTAAACTTGAGCATGGACATGACATACCTGTTTTCTCACAGGGCAACCAGCTGCCATGGTACATCTGTAATATGCTCGAGGACATGGGTTTCCTTTGGCCATCTTCTGCCCATACTTTCGCCATTGACATCCATCAGTGATCTGAATAAATACATTAACAACTTTTGCATCAGTGAAAAATAAAAAAGAATAAAGTAAGGCATATAAGAAACCAATTTCACCTTTGCAAGTTGTGAAATTGAAAAACTTACCATGGGTGCTTCTGATCGAGCTCTGACAGAGACTCTAGCTTTCCTCATGGTTGCCTCGGCTTGATCAACATTTGTGGGAGGACTAAACTTTGGAACACTATTAGCAGCTAAGCCTTGATCTGAGGGACTGCCCTCTCTACCAAACTCCTTCTTGTCTTGATCAAAGACAAGTGCTTCATCATTAGCACTATTTCCACTCTTCCTTGTGCCAAATTCCTTAGATGCCACCTCTACATTATTTGCTGGTGACTTTGACCGATCCTGACTTCTTCCCACTGATGAAGAAAGTGAAGGTTCATCATTGTCACCGTTTGTAGCCAGCCCAAGATCCATAAACTTCCTTGGCACCAAGCCTCCACCATTCCCACCTCTTTTATCCTCTTCTGTTTTTCCATCAAACACTTGTTGTTGTTGTTCACCGTCTTCTTCTTCAGCCTTTTGCTCCTGCATCAAACTCGCCAAATGCATCTGCAAGGCATTGTAATCGGTGTTAACCTGATCAAGCTTGTTCCTCAACCTATGATTCTCCACCTTCATTCTTTCAAGCTCAGCTTGAAGCACAACCAGCTGAAAAAAAAAATTAAGAAAGAAAGAAAAAGATTAGATAGCAGAAATCAAACACATAATACATGACACGAATGCTCAAGTATTGTATACATGTATTCATACAACAACTGAATTTTTCTGTTACATATGATTTTTGTTTGATTGATAATTCTTTACCTCACTCTTAGCTCTTTTGTCTTCTGAATTAGGTGATATGCCATCGTCCACCATGGATTGATCACTGCTGGTGTTGGTGGTGGTAAGAAGATTCAAACCAGTCTAGTAAAAGAAGAGTGACATATCCATAAGCACATCAAGAATCAAGAATATTAGACATGACATATAATATAATATACTAGTATAGTATCGGTTTTTGTATCAAGTGCAATCTTCTATAGGATAAGAAATAATCCAAAAAAAATTTCATTGAAAATTGTGTTGAATATGTTATTGTTAATCTTAAATGAAAACTTTTTCCTTTTAATTTCTTATCATATGCGGCACTCGTTTGAAAAATTGGCATAATATATAGAAGAATGAATGGTGAGAATGAAAAAAAATGAAGGAATAAAAGAGATGTTGGTGAAGGAAGAAGGTTGTTCTCACGTTTACTTTCAATTCCAAGATAGCAGGAGTGGAGGAATGATCATGTGTAAGATGGTGAAGTGAGGGAGGTGCAGAGGTGGAGGCAGAGGCAGAGGCAAGGTTGTGGCTGTGGTTGTGGTTGTTGTTGTTGTTGTTTTGAGGGAAGAAGTCCATTTCATCTATGAGGGGTCTCTTGTGATGATCATCAGAGGATGAAGGGTTGACTTGGAAGGGGATGGTGTTGGTGGTGGGAGTGGAAGATGGTGATGACCTCTTTCTGCTAACTGTGCCATCCATGTTGTGACCAAGTTTCCACTTGACTTGGTTTTTGTTATTGTTGTTGCTGTTGTCTTCTTCAGGAAAAGAGTTGAGAACTATTGGCTTGTGGAGGAAGAAGTTCCCAATTGGATCTGAATCAATGGAGAGTCCACCCCCTCTTGCCATCAATTTCAATGGAGTGAGGGAGAGAGAGAGAAAGAGATGGAGACTCTAGAGAGAGAGAGAAAGAGATACAAGTCGTAGACATAGTAAATGATGCAATTGGACTCGGCAATAAAAGAGGGAAGTTGAGGCTTCAGAACAAGACCAAAAGTGAACAAGTTAGAAGTGTCCTTTTTCTTCAATATTCTAGCATTGGATTTCCTTTTTTAATGCACATAAATACTTCACTATAATATAAGCGCATGGATTTATGCTAAAAATTATTATTATTATTATTGTATTCCATCTGTCTTATAAATATTTAAAATCAAATTTTTAATTTTTTAAAAACTTTATTAACATGTAACTTTTCTTTGGTTTGATATTCTATTTTATTCGAACTTGACAGATGATTATAGACATCAAATTACGAAAATTTAATTATGTTAAATTAGAATAGTACTCTTGATGAATGGTTTTTTGTAATGCTTAATGAGATTAGAAAAACAGTCGATGATAAAATAGGAAAGTATTTGTTATAATTTTATACTGGTTTGAAAAATGGGTATAGGGGTAGGTGTTTGCACGTCCTTCATTATTAGAATAGTAAAATTATAAGAAATGGTCTTAACTTAACAAAGAAAAGAAAATACCAATTTTGATGAAACAGTTTTCAGCGAAACTGACTACGAATGAGTTGCCGTGATGGTTGTCAAACAATTTCTTTTTCTTTTTGTGTTTTATGATTTTGTTAAGAGTAATTAGATTGTGCCTGAGATATAGCATCGCTATTATCGATTAATAAGTTACTTAGCTTTATATAAATTTAAATTTGATGATGTTAATGCAATTTGTATTAGACAAGGTAACTCTTTCGTGCGCCGCTCAAAAAGCGCGTATTCCTGCGTCACTTGGAAGAATTTTTAACAAAATTATGCTGTAAATTTAAATATATATATATATATATATATATATATAAAATTAATTGAATTAATAGATAAAAATAAAAAAGGAGGGTGGTGCTATTGGGCCGGCGCCTGAGGCTCGTGAAAAAGTTCAGTCTGAGTCAACCACTTTGACTGAGTTGTTAGAGAGGGAAGAGGTGGGACCCAGTTGGACACGTAGGATAGTTATATTCGGATCGAGGGGAATGCGTTGACCTTTGACCCCTTCATTAACAATTTCTGTTATGTTGCTGTAATGTTTATGTCCAAGTATTTTTGGTCAAACTCTCACACTACTTTTCTTCTTTCCAGTTAAAACAAATTCTCAAAATTTTACTTTTTTTTTTTATCTATTTTATTATATTCCGGCGTTTAGCTTTTCCAACCGCTTTTATACTCGTTACTTTTTTTTTATCAGTATAAATTTTTTTTACCAATTCTTTTTATAATCATTATAAAAATATTTACACCAGTGATAAACACAAACACAACCGTTATAATATACTATAATTTTTGCTCCAATTATATTATAAAAATACACAATGTAATTATATCAGTATCAATGAGTATTAATATCTGATGTCATTATTCACTCAAATTTTATAACAAATGAGTCTAGAGAAAACGGTTAAAAATGATCCGAAATCATAGTGTTTTTGAGTTTGGCGAAACTCTAATTGTTGTTAAATTTTAAATAAGATTTATTTGCTCCATAAACCTTGAGCAAAATCTGTTCAGTTAAAAAATCTTAATTGTACTTCAAACTCTTAATCGTAAATTGTAAATTATAAGTTATAACCATTATGATCGTGAATATTATAATGTAGTAATCAACACACATTAAATTGAATGTGAATTTAAAACTATTACTCTTCATGTTTTTATATATTATTATTTGATTTTTAAACAAATAATTTCATATTTACTGTAACTATAATTTATCTTTACTATTATTTGTTTGTGTATATCAATGTTTAAGCTAGTCATAGTATATCAAACAAAATTCTTCAAATGTTATTAGATCGGTAAAATTACTAATTCTTGATTAAATGGTTGAACTGTAGTTGAAGATTAGGTGTAGTGAAAATAAAACAATTTTCAATAAAAAGTTAAATTATATATAAAATATAATATCTTTTAAATTATATCTTTATTTAATAGAAAAGTTATACTCCCTGTATTTCTTTTTATCTAATATAAATGCAATAGATAAATAGCTTTTCCAAATTTCAAAAATTATCTTAACGACAATTATATATGGCAATTATACTTCATGGTCTGTTCCAATTTCCCAATGGCTATTATGGCAATTACGCTTAGTTGTCTACTCTGTTATTCAATGGTTCTTAATTCCTCCATTTGAAAGGAAGAGTGCTTCTTATTCCATAAGTAAATTAAAATTAGCAAAGGTTAAAAAAATGACTTAGAAACTACACTTATTTTTTAAAACCTCCATGGATGGCACTTCCTACATTCATGTCGCAGACTTTGTGGAGGTCGTTGAAGACTCCATAGATGACACTAATGATGAAAACTTTTTAGAAATTGTTAAACACTCCATGGATGATGATAAGTGTCCATTATGGTATAATTTTACATGTTAATTGGACATGTTTTAGGAGATATTGTTCATTTGGATGAAAATTAATTGATAAAATAGTAAAAAATTGAATATGAATGTCCCAGCTTAGGTTTTGTGAGCTTGATAGTGTATAATCCTTTTTATTTTGATTATTTTGTAGGAAAAAAAAGGAAAATGGAAAAATGAGGTTGAAGTGGCCAAAAAGTTAAGTAAATATGGAGTAACTCGCTTGAGCGAGGCTTTATTCGCTCATGCGAGAAGAAGATTGGAAGCACTACAAGTATATTCGCTTGACCGAGGTGCATCCTACTCAAGTGATTGTCTAGAGAGCAAAGAAAGAACTCTTGCTTAAGCGAGGCTTAGACTACTCAAGCGAGAAAACTCCAGAGAGCAAGGAATGTACACCCACTTAAGTGAGGTTCATTCCGCTCAAGCGAAAAAGAGACAGAGACTCCAAGATTTTGCTTCGCTTGAGCGAGGATTGACCCGCCTAAGCGAAAACAGGACAATAGCATTAGGTCCAATCTCACTCAAGCGAGGAAACTCCCGCTTGAACGAGCATGCAAATATTCAAGCAGCTAACTAAGCAACTTGAAGAAAGAGCAAGTAGCTCTCACTTAAGCAAGACTACTTATATAAAAAGGATTACAACGAAGAACAAGGGAGCTGCTTTTTGAAAACAAAATAGAACGACGATCTCCATCTTCTTTGGAAGTGACGTAGAAGACCGCAGAAGCTGTTTTTCTTCTCATTTCCTTGGTTCGTATGACTACCATGTGTAGCTAAACTTTCTTTTGGAATTGGATGTAGTCGATTCGAGCTTGATGTACTTTGGCTCTGTGTGTATACATATATATATATATATATATATATATATATATATATATATATGGTATGTTGTCTATTGATTTTGGTATTTCATTCTACGTTTATTGCTTGATTCTATTGGATAAATAGTCTCTTGATTCAGTTTCTCTCGAGTTATTGGAAAATGATTCTTGAAGATCGATCTGATTGAAATACTCGAAACGTTTAGTTGTTAGGAATAGCTTTTAGCATATTGGATGCTTTAAACAACTTATTATAATGCTGGAAAATTTCTTAAAATGATTGAGGGGTCAACATTTTAGAAGTTTTCTTATGAAGCTCGTAATCGAGGAATCGATACGGATGACTTTGGATTATTGTGTAAAAATCAATAGTCCTGAATGTCATTTATATATGTATATCCAGGATATGGTTGGGTGAGATAATGAAATCCAATCCCAGTTTCTCATCACTTGAATTCCCTTTTATTTACCTTATTGTTTATGTTTGTTTTTAAGTCTAAGTTTTATTTTTGTAATATATCCATGTCTTTAAATCACAGTAACTCTCATGTGGTGCTCAATGAAAACAATCGTAAAAAAGTAACCAGTGCAAACTATGAAATCGATTTAAATAAAATTCCAGAAGAAGTAGAATGGGAATGAGGTCTTCATTTAAATAAATTTCCTGAAGGAGAAGAACAAAAAATCAGGATTATGGATTTGATTTAAACAAACAATTTAAAAAAAGGTTTGTTAGAATCAAGTCTGTTTTAAAGGACTTTGGAGAACCTAAAATTTATTTTAGAAACCCCAAGATTTACTGTTAACACACATCAAGGCTTTTTAATTAAATAAAGTATGTTTAAGTGTTATTTAACTAGTTACTTGAGAGTTTCAGAATACAAAGTCTGTGGTACAAGAGTCACAATTTAAAGAGGAGCCCATCATTTTAAAAGCAACCAAAATATTTCAAGTTTGACCCAACCTTAAGTCTGCGTTGAGGACAACTTTCAAAAGAAAATTCTTTAAGTATGTGTCCCAAACTTAGGTCTACTAAGCCATGTTCCTTAATCAAATCACCCTCTAGACTCATCATCTCTCTCTCATAAGACCTTCTATCCAAGCACTAGAACACACCAGACTCACACCCTCCCATTTCAAGAATAACTATCTGATTCTAGATTAAAATATACAAAGTTGTCTTAATTCTAACTTCCTCAAGCCAAGTCTGCTCCTGTTCAAAAATGCATAAAGAGACAAACCTCCTAGGAAAACAAATGTTCACATTGGAAGAAAACAAGGAAACCATTTGAGTAGTTCAAAAAGCTGACAACAAGTAGAGCCTAAGTCAGAAGTCCTTTCAAGGTCAAATTAGCCTTTTACAATATTCCATGTTAGACGGAAGAGAACAAAAAGGAACTTTCTCTCTGCAATATTCAAGGCACCTTATTTTCGTGCAATACCTGTTTATCCTCCAAACCAGACGTTTTCCTTTTCTTTCTCGTGCTCCCTTGCTCAAACGACTACTTTTCTCCAATGGAACAATAATGACTATATAGAGAAGACTTTAAAAAGAAGAGACCTCAGACCATGCATACATATGAACAAAGAAATCAAAAAACAGAGACTTCATCTTAAGTTTTATCAACTTTGCTGCTTGCAATTTTAGTCTTTATTTTTAGCTCAACTTAGTATGTACCTTTGCTTCATTTTAAAATCTCTATACATTGTATCTAACTTATCAAAAACAATATTTTTTTTATCTCAGTTCAAGGCTGATTGTGTTAATCAGTCTCAGTTTCTTGCGGGAAACAATTTCTGTATGAAGAAATTTTTGAAAGAATACTTAAGTTTGAGCCAGAAGTGGCTTTTGAAAGAATACTGGGAATAAGCCAAAAGTGATTGAATTCAAGATTACTTATGGCACAAGTGTGTTGTTTATGTAAGGGAATTTTACATAGTGAAAATCCTTCAGACTGAAGGGACTAGACATAGCTTCATGTTTAGAAGTGAATCAGTATATAATCCGTTCTGTAATTTTTTCTTTCCCTTTTCTTGTCTAAGGTCTGAATTTGTGTCTATTAAGTCTGTTGTCATTTTTTTAAAATAATGTTCTCATTCAAAAAAGAGTTTACAGACTTATTCAACCCCCTTTTAAGTTTGTCTTTGATCCTTCAAGGTTTATTTGAAAAGAGAATTTGAAGAGGTGGTTGCAACAATGTTAAAAATTTATCTTGATGGAGTTGTCTAAGAAGCTATTCCATTTTATCTTTACTGGTTGGTGTCTTTTGTTTTATGGGTATTGTTTATTGTTATTTTGCTTGTTGGTTATTATTACTTTGGAGTAAAATGTTTGAGGGGTTGTGTCAATTTTATCTTTATTGGTTGGTGTCTTTTGTTTGATGGGTATTGTTTATTTTTATTTTACGGTTGTTTATTGTTACTTTAAAGTATCTAAATATTTTTAATATTTCTTTTCTTAGTTTGATGAGTAAATTTTTATTAAAGGTATAAAATTTACGTGAATATAGGAATAATATACGTTAAACAAAACTTAAATAATGAAGTGTCATTACCTGCAAACTCTAAAAATGGGACAATTGAGCTTGAACAAATAGACAACAACAACAACAAAACTCCATAATGAACAAATAAAAGGCAGCAACAGAAGCAAACAAACACAATCCAATAGAGTAACACCATATACTTAATGGGAAACCAAAAAATCTTCTAGAAACATACGTAGGCTTCATCTTTGAGCACTATTAGGATAATTCATGATTTCTTGAACTAATTCTAGATCACATCTTATTTGAGTTTGTATCTCTTGTCTTTCTACCCTTCTTTTTTTTTAAATGTGAGATTTTATATTTGTTAGAACATTTGGCTTTCATGATCTTGATTATGCATACTTGCAATGTCAAATTATATGGTTAAATTTCACCATAGAAAAATTGGCAAATGACTTCACAACTACACCAACAAGTTCATCAATATTTTTGGATGTCTCCTTGTACTGTAATGATTGTATGGCACCGAAGAATCCAAGATCCAAAATTTGGAGAATTTGCAGATTGATGCATTAAACGGATATCACATCCATCTTGTGAAACAGCTCTAAGAAACTCATCTCGTGGCCACTTTTCCTTTATGGTGGGTAGTACTTTCTCGACTAGAACTGTTTTTATCACCTCTCTAAAGTTATTACTTTTGTTTCCATTGTTCCTGCAACTTGGTTCACACTAGTTCTTTTAGCTAGTTCTTGAGTAATGAAAGGGAAAATTCTAATTTGTCCATAAAAAACTCCATTGCCTTATGAATCAAATCTTTGACGTGCTACAACAAATAAAAACATGACTTTTGCTATGAAATTTTTACTTTTACAAGTACGATGCAACTCTTCCTCATCCGATAGTAGATAATAATTCTCGGGTTTCTTTGACATATAAAACCACTTCTCGTTGATGTGGATGATGTTATGCATACTTTTAAATATTGGATCATGTGGTATAACTTCAAGCATCGACAAACAAAACTCCAATCGAGTCCTTCTATTTTCTTATTTCCAAAATGGTTTTATTGTATTTGAATGACGTCGTATATCTCCTGACTATAGAAGCCTAAATAATGAAGTTGTATTTGTATGCAATGCATAGGCTAAAGATCGAATTGTTGTTCTTTGACGTAAAGGAATTTGGTGAAATTTTTAATTCTCTTTCATCCGTAATTCCCTACCATTCTTTGAGACACAACATGTGAGCCACTTTTTTGATCGATTTCATATTCGTTGAATAGTTTTCATAAAAACATGAAATGATGAAGTCAATGCTTTTGTTACTCCTTTTTCCAATCTTCCATCGGGACATTTTTCTTACAAAATATGATAAATAGTCATACATTCTTCATTAGTCAAGTATTTCAACTTCTGTTATGGATTTTGGGCTCCTACTTCTTCCATATTGACTTGGCCTTCATTATCTACATGTCATTTAACTTTTTTCAAAAAAAGGAAACTTAAGTTAACAATCATAAATGAATTTATATAAAATGAAACAAAACTTACGTTAACTATATATAGTAGCAAACTTACGTTAACAAATATAAAAAAGAATTTATATCATCACAAGAAACATCACCAAAACAAAATAGAATGAATATATATATATATATATATATATATATATATATATATCAATATAGTTGTTGCATTATGGATGTTGTTGGCCTCCACATTGCTACTGGCATCAAATAATCGCTCCTTGTTATTGTTTTTGCCTTAATCAATATTGGCAACAAATGGTTCTACGTTTAAATCTAGCAATTGAGAAGGTTCTTCATTATCAATGGCGGGAGACATGGGAACAAGGTTAAGATCTATGTGAGGAAATCTATTTGTTGCATCTATGTTTGTAAATGAAAATTTTAAGTACTGGTATTTATATAAACATAATGAATAAGTTCAAATCAGCACCAAAATTTATTGGAGCGAACCATGAGTTTTACAAAAAATGTTTAAAATTAAAATTTAGTGGTAAACAAATTTTGAACTAAAAAAAGAAATACGCTAAACAAAATAGGAAAAACGGGGTAATTAATGCAAATGGTGGATTATAGTTATTTGATGAATAATTAATGAAAGTTAGACGCCAAAAGTAAATGAATAACTCAAGATTATTAACGTTATGGTAGATGGTCTTAGTGGGTAATAATTTAGGTAGAATATTCCTTGTGAATGATTAAATATTACTATTAGTATACATAAAATTTAATTTGAGACAAGTAGAAAAGTAAATGTCAAAATATTCTCATTCAAGAATGTTAATTAATTTTCTTAATTTGTGTGATTTAACCTTAAAAGACAGATAAAAATGAACGGTGAGAGTTTGATATATCATCCATTCATATGCATGTTTGTTTTTAAAAACTTCTCATTCCACACATTAATGCTTACGAAGGTAAATTACAATTTGTGCTACTTTATACTCCATCTGTTATTTTTATTTTACATATTTTTTTAAAAAACACATATTAAGAAAATTATTAAATGGTATTGGAATACATATCTTCATCGTCTAATTTTCTAGTTTAACATTGTACTTCTTTATCTCTTTATTTATTTCACATCTTTAATATAAAGTGGTAACTTGTTTAAAAAGCAAGAGTATAATAGAAAAATGGGTAATAAATATTTTCTTAAACTTCTAAAGTGACATAAAAAAAGGAATAATTTTTTTTTCAAAATTACCTCCAACAGTAAAGAATAAAGGGAGTACTTTATTAATATTCTATGAGCATCATCAAATCATATTCAAAGATGACAAGAAACAAAACTAAAACTAAGCATATGTTAGTAAAATTAACAAAAAAGTTAGCTAATATATTGAAAAGCTAGTTGAAGGTTGAAAGTTAATAAACTAGTTGATTGTGTTGAAAGTGTTTAGTAAAACTAACTGTTACAATAGCAGATAATTTTAAAATGACATAAAAGGACATGCTTAAAACAAAATAAAAGGTAATATTAGAAATTATTTAAAATATGGAAAGACAATAAAATAAAAAGAGATTTCAACTAGTAATTGAAATTTAAAAAATGTTATTTGAAGTAGTATTTCAAAAAATGTTACCAAGTATTTGAAAAGACTACCCACCCAAATATCTCTAATTTACTTGGATTGACATTTCAGCTTTTAGATACCTTGAATGTCTTTCCAAAAAGACACTATGTTGGAAGTTTTACATCGTCTGTCTCATAATATTTCGCATGGTTTAAATATCTGTTGGACCACTCCAACCATTGCCAATTAGTTTTGGGATGGAACCTTTAACATGGTATCAAATTTAGAACATTATTTCTAGTTGTTATGGGCCAAGAGTTGCCCTTTCATCATGGGTAAAAAGTTATCCTTTGCCTGATCCGACGGGTTTTGTTGGAGGGAGCGTGTTTGAAATCCCTCATCTCAGATTTTGGCACTTTCTCTTCTTTTTATTTGCTCTGTTGCTTGTCATTGAATGCATTGTTTCCATTTATGCCATATGCTATGTTATGCTTCCTGTAACATCCTAAAAATTTTATTCTCATGTATAATCATTTTGATTTAGACCATCAATGATATTATCCATTTTATCTCAACTTTCTACATAAATTTTTGGTTAGGACAACATCTTCAATTTAACCTTTTACCATGGTAAATAATTTTAACTTTATACCTTTGGTAAAAGTTAATCAAATAATTTATTACCTATTTCCTTAGTTATTAATTTCCTTGGCTTTTCCAATTACTCTCATCAAATTGCCACATACTCCACTCAAAATGCGTCATCTTGTACACATTTTAATTGTTAGTTAGATTCTGAATTTGGAAATGTGTCCAACTACAAAGTTCTTCCTCTTTTTCTTATCTTTCCAACAAGACCAAATTTGTTAAATTCCATTAAGATATGAGAGAGATATGTCCAAAATACCGAAACAGTGTCAGAATTGATATTTTATTTCAATCATATCATCTTGTACATATTTTAATACCTTGTTAGACTCTGAATTTGAAAAAGTCGTAAACTACAAAGTTGTTCCTCGTTGTCTTAGCTTTCCAACAAGATCACATTTGTTAAAATCCATTAAGATATGAGAGAGATATGCCTAAAATACCAAAACAGTGTCAGAATTGATATTTACTTCAATCAAACAAACTACATTATGTAGGCTGCGGAAATGGTCAACAATCCAGCTCATTTTTCTCACCTAAAACCTCCATTATCACCATAATTCATGTACCTAACATCCCACTACAATCCCATTATGAAAATCTTATCCCCCACTTGTCATTTACATCATTAAATCAACACTACATCTTGTTCCCAAGTCTAAATTCTTAGAACAAGCTAAAGTTAGTGAAGTCTCTCTCTTATTTTCTTTCACTTTCTCCATCAATTTCACTCTTGATCTGAAGCTAGGACAATAATACAACACTTTCAACCACTTTAGGAACCTCCATTAAGGTAAGAGGGGACAGGGTTGTGAATATTTGTGAAATGGGTAGAATTGTATGCTGATTCTAGGATTCCAGAATTTATTCGTAACTTGTTGCTCATTTTTGATATTGAAAACGTGTGAATTTGACTCTGACGTCTTCATGAAAGTTGTAGATCTTTTTGATATCTTAATTTTGAGACCTGAATCAAGTAATTTGAATAAGTATAGCAAAAGTTATAGCCAAAATACTACAGCATGTTCGTGTGAAAGATTTATCCTTTGTTTTGTGTATATATTGATTTACTGGGAACTGTACGTGCATAATCAGCCTTGGATGTCTTCATGAAAGTTGTAGATAATTAAGTTTTGGATCTTTAGAAAGTGGTTTCACATTAAAATAATTTTTGTAGCTCAAGTTATGCTCATAATACTGAAGTATGTACAAGCTGTAAATCTGTGAACTTGAAATCCATAACTTATTGTTAAAATTGGGCATTTTGTAGTAAGAATTAGTGATCAGTGTCTTCATGAAAGTTGTAAATCTTTTTGTTATGTGAATGTTGAGACCTGAACCGATTAATTTGAGTATGTGTAGCAAAAGTTATAGCCAAAATACTACTGTATGTCCGATTGAAAGATTTGCTTCATGTTTAGTGTATATTTTGATATGCTGGGAATTATACATGCATAATCAGCCTTGGATGTCTTCATTAAAGTTGTAGATAATTAAGTTGTGGATTTTTAGAAAGTGGTTTCACATCAAAATAATTTTTGTAGTTCAAGTTATGCTCAAATTACTGAAGTATGTGCAAGCTGAAATTCTGAAATTCTGAAATTCTAGAATTTTGGAAATCCAAATCTTGTTTTCAATACTGGGAATTTTGTGGTATGAATTAGTTGTTTGGGTCTTCATGAAAGTTGTAGATAATTATGTTAAGAGTATTTTAGAACTGGTTTCATGCAAAAATCATTTTTGTAACTTCAGAAACACTGAAATTACTTATATATGTACGTTTTGAAAAACTCACCTTGAGGCAGTGTGGTATTTCGTGAATAAGTAATATTTCTGTTCGGAATTTGAAACTGTGTTCTTCATGAAAGTTATAGATAATTGTATTATTGAGCTATATAAAGTGGAATCACCTAAAAAGGAGTTGATTTGCCCATGTTATGACTGTTTTGCTAATGTATGTTGCTGTTGGGGATGCTGAAAGTCACTTAGAATGGCTATTTTGAAAGAAAATGATATTTTCTCTATGTATAAAAATTATTTATTAAATTATTGAGTGATTATGAATTATTATAAATGTTGTTGAGTATCACACAGTTTGTATATTGTGATGGTGAATAATTATGAATGACATAATTAATATATATGTGCATGAATGCCTTGTGGTTATTGACATATGTGGTTGAAACAGTAAATCCATGATTTTGTGAATTATTATGTGTATTGTGTTCCTTGAGGACTTGTAGTATCCAAGAGGTTTTGGAAATGTGGATATCATGGTATGTTAAAAGAATTAAAGACATTCATACATCATAAGCATTCGGACGCACCATGGAATTTAGGGGTTCCATGATTGCCTACCCTGGTGGGGGGTTACTCTATGATGAGTTAAGCCCTATTATGTTGTGTGCCATGGAGTGTAGGGATTCATGGTTTATGCAGAAGTCCTACTTATGATATTGTGTACTTCGGTACTTAAGCGCCATGAAGTATAGGGATTCATGGTATATGCTAAAGCCCTATTTGTGTCTCTATGAGACTTTTACTGCAGTATTCCCACCAAGACCAAATGGATCCAGCATGACATCATTTGACTAATTAAAGATCTATTAATGGACTTGTTTGGCATATTCATCATATCATTATGAATTGTTGATTGTGTTTGTGCAATTTTATCTATTTTATATTTATTCTATATTCTGTCTCACTCTTACATTAATTTTTACAGTGAATGACACGCAGAATGCAGAGTGATGCCATGATGGATGTCTATTTGTTTTATTACCTGAACTTTGAATTTATGGGTTGTAATAAATATAATATGTCATGTACCATTATCTTCACAATCGTTTCCGCTACTTAAATATTTTCTTGAATTTAATTATTCACGACTAGTATGTATGATAATTTTTCCGCTGTTATTAATTGTTATATAAACTCTGAATTAAATTTATAATTTTTAAAATGATCTTTCGAAAAAGCGAAAAATTTACTCGAAAATTTTAATCCACGTTTCGGGGCGTTACATGTTGGTATCAGAGCATTTTTAAAAATTCAGGACCAATTGCTATGACATATACTGTTTCTCGACATAATATGTAAAATGTTTGATTTATTGCTTGATAACATGCTAAATGTATACTATATGACTTATGCCTGACTGATTAATTGCAAAAAGATTTGTTTTGATTACCGCTTGATGATATGATAAATGTGTGATATGATTGATTGCTTAACTGATAAACTGTAGAATAATGATAGTTATATAGTATTTATATATGATATATTATCCCTTAGAATTGGTATAAACCAAACTATGAATATAGGATGGCAAGAAACAACAACAACAACAACCACGATATGGCAGCAGCTTTCAACCGTTTAGCTGAAGCCATAGAACGACAAAATCAACCAAGGAGCACTGGAGGACTCCATGGGTTAGACCACTTCCTGAAGAGAAAGCCTTCACAATTCAAAGGAGGTTATAATCCAGAAGGAGCATATCTTTGGGCCAAGGAAATGGAGCGCATCTTTCGAGCATTGCCCTGCACAGAATATGAAAAGGTGGAGTATGCCACCTATATGTTGGTGGAAGAGGCAGAGAACTGGTGGATTCATGCTAGAATCCGTATGATCGAGACTGACAGACCCTTGATCTGGGCCAACTTCAAAGACTGTTTCCTGGAGAAATATTTTCCAGCAAGTGTGAAAAGTCGTAAGGAGCTGGAATTTATGGAGTTGAAACAAGGCTCGATGTCCGTTGGAGAATATGCTGTAAAGTTTGAAGAACTATCTCTCTTTTACCCTCCTTTTCAACAGGCTGGTGCTGAAGAATCGAAATGTGTTAAATTTGAGAACGGACTGAATCTGGAAATCAAAGAAGCGATAGGGTACCAAGAAATTCGGAGTTTTCCCATTTTGATCAACAAATGCAGAATTTTTGAAGAGAATCATCAAGCCAGACTGGCACATGAAAAGGCTAATAGACAACTGAAACCTCAGTCAGTTGATTTCAAAAGAAGAGGATCGTTCTATCCAAATCGCTCCAGAGGCGGATCATCATCATCGTCATCTTTTGATAGACGCAATAACATGAGGTGTCTTAAGTGTGGAGGTAATCATCATGTACGTGATTGTAACAGACGTCTTGAAGAGGTCACTTGCTTCCGATGTAACCAGAAAGGACACATCAGTCTAAATTGTCCGCAGAGCAATCAAAACAACAACAGGAACACTATGAGTGAACCAAGAGGCTCTGATTATCAGAGAGGCCGAGGAGAAGACACACGTACTGCCCAACCTCCAAGACAGAACAGGGAGTCCACAGATCAGAGGTTGCAACAAACAGCTGGGAGAGTCTATGCCATCAGCGGTTCAGAGGCAGACCAAGCTGATGACCTCGTACAAAGTAAGTGTGACATTAATGGTACAATCCTATCTGTGTTATTTGATTCTGGTGCTACGCATTCTTTCATTTCTGATGAGTGTGTTAGACGCCTTCAATTACCTGTGAAGCCTATGACATATGATCTGATTGTTTCTACTCCCACCGGTACACAACTTAGAACTGCTAAGGTGTGTAACGAATGTTCTATACTCATAGAAGGTAGACGCTTTCTTGTCGATCTTGTTTGTTTACCTTTGAAGGATCTGGACGTGATTCTGGGGATGGACTGGTTATCGACAAATCGAGTCTTGGTGGACTGTCACAACAAGACCGTGATATTTCCATCAGAAAATCTAAATTCTGACAACCTCAAGACCTATGTATTACAAGGTAAAAGTCAATTGTTTGCTTTATTCACTCTTTACAAAGAAGATGGTGAACCTAAAGCAATCGAGATACCGGTTGTTTCTGAATTTCCTGAAGTATTTCCTGAAGATGTCTCAAGTTTACCTCCAGAACGTGAGGTAGAATTCTCCATTGATTTAATTCCAGGAGCAGAACCAGTGTCTAAAGCTCCATACCGTATGGCACCAATTGAACTGGCGGAACTGAAGAAACAAATTGAAGAGTTGCTGGAGAAGCATTTCATCAGACCGAGTGTGTCACCATGGGGAGCGCCAGTATTGCTCGTCAAGAAGAAAGATGGAAGCATGAGGTTATGCGTAGATTATCGTCAACTGAATAAATTGACAGTGAAGAATAGATATCCTTTGCCCAGAATTGATGATCTGATAGATCAATTGAGAGGTGCTGCAGTATTTTCCAAGATTGATCTACGATCGGGGTATCATCAGATTCGTGTCAAGTCTGAGGATATTCCAAAGACAGCCTTTAGAACACGATATGGTCATTACGAGTACCTTGTGATGCCCTTCGGAGTGACCAATGCCCCAGCCGTATTCATGGATTACATGAATCGAGTATTTCATCCCTACTTGGATCAATTTGTCATCATTTTCATTGATGATATTCTGATCTATTCAAAAACTGTAGAGGAACATGAAAAGCATCTTCGAGTGGTATTGCAGATTTTGAAGGAGAAGCAGTTGTATGCAAAGTTATCAAAATGTGAATTCTGGTTGAAAGAGGTAAAATTCCTAGGCCATGTAATCTCAAACGAAGGAGTATCTGTGGATCCTTCTAAAATAGAAGCTGTGGTAAACTGGGAGAGACCTACTTCAGTCACTGAGATACGAAGTTTCCTGGGATTGGCTGGTTATTATCGGAGATTCATTGAAGGGTTTTCTCAAATTGCCCTACCAATGACTCGGCTAACCCGGAAGAATCAACCTTTTTCTTGGACGCCAGAATGTGAGAAAAGTTTCCAAGAACTGAAGTTGAAGCTTACATCTGCTCCAGTCTTAACCTTACCTAACCCACAAGAAGATTTCGTGGTTTATTGTGATGCTTCCAAAATGGGCTTAGGATGTGTTTTGATGCAGCAACGAAAGGTGGTTGCCTATGCTTCTAGACAGTTGAGACCACATGAGATGAACTATCCGACGCATGATCTAGAATTGGCAGCAGTGGTATTTGCTCTGAAAATCTGGAGACACCATTTGTATGGAGTCAGGTTTGAAGTGTTCAGTGACCACAAGAGCTTGAAGTATTTGTTCGATCAAAAAGAATTAAACATGAGGCAGCGAAGGTGGATGGAATTTCTTAAAGATTATGAATTTGATTTGAAATACCATCCAGGAAAAGCAAATGTGGTGGCAGATGCACTAAGCCGAAAGTCCATTCATATGGCATCTTTGATGATAAAAAAAATAGAGATGATAGAACAGTTCAGAGACATGAACTTGGGTGTAGAGATAAAATCTTCAAGGAGTATGACTTTGGGGACTTTGAAAATAACCAATGATTTCCTGAAACTGTTAGGTGAAAGACAGAAAGAAGATTTGCCATTACAGGAGTTGAGAGAATTACAGGCGAATGGAAAAGATATGGGACTACAAGAAGGATCAGATGGAATTTGGAGGATCAGGAATAGAATTTGTGTACCAGATGATGTTGATCTGAGAAGGACGATTCTAGAAGAAGCGCATAAAAGTATGTTGAGCATTCATCCTGGATCAACTAAGATGTATCAAGATCTGAGGAAAAGCTTTTGGTGGCCAAGGATGAAGAAAGAGATAGTTGAATATGTGGCTTCATGTCTGGTGTGTCAAAAAGCCAAGGTAGAACACCAGAAGCCATCTGGTGAACTGCAACCATTAGAGATTCGTGTCTGGAAATGGGATGACATCTCAATGGACTTTGTGTCGGGGTTACCAAGAACACGTTCAGGGAATGATGCAATCTGGGTTATTGTAGACAGATTGACAAAGTCTGCTCACTTTCTCCCAATGAATATGAAGAACTCTTTACAAAAGTTAGCACAGTTATATGTGAAGGAGATCGTAAGACTACATGGTGTACCATCAAGTATTGTGTCAGATAGAGATCCAAGATTCACTTCCCGATTCTGGGGAAGCTTGCATCAGGAATTGGGTTCAAAGCTTCGATTGAGTTCAGCTTATCATCCCCAAACAGATGGACAGTCAGAACGTACCATACAAAGTTTGGAAGACTTACTGCGATCTTGTGTGATTGAACATGGTGGTAGTTGGGAGCAGTTTCTTCCATTGATTGAATTCACGTATAATAATAGCTACCACAGCAGTATTGGTATGGCTCCATTCGAAGCATTGTATGGTAGGAAGTGTCGAACGCCACTTTGTTGGTTGGAAACTGGTGAAAGTTTGGCGTTAGGACCTGAAATTGTGCAGCAGACTACTGAACAAATAGAAATGATCAGAGAAAAGATGAAGGCATCTCAGGACAGACAGAAGCAGTATTATGATAAGAGGAGGAAACCACTTGAATTCCAAGTTGGTGAGCATGTATTTTTGAAGGTTTCACCTCACAAGGGGATTGGTCGAGCATTGAAGAGTAAGAAATTGAGTCCGAGATTCATTGGACCATATGAGATCCTAAAGAGGGTTGGTACAGTGGCATATCAGATTGCACTTCCCCCTCACCTGGCAAATCTGCACAATGTATTTCATGTATCACAGCTAAGGAAGTACGTACAAGATCCCAACCATGTGATTGCTGCCGATGATATTGAAGTTAGAGAAAATCTGACCATCTCCACAGAACCTGCACAGATTCTAGAAAGGTCGAATAAACGCTTGAGGAACAAGAATGTACCACTGGTAAAAGTTGCATGGAAACAAGGAACTGATGTAACTCTGACTTGGAAGCGTGAAGATACTATGAGGACACAGTATCCAGAATTGTTTCACTGAGGAGTGCGTAATGATTAAATTTCGAGGACGAAATTTTTATTAGGGTGGGAGAATTGTAACATCCTAAAAATTTTATTCTCATGTATAATCATTTTGATTTAGACCATCAATGATATTATCCATTTTATCTCAACTTTCTACATAAATTTTTGGTTAGGACAACATCTTCAATTTAACCTTTTACCATGGTAAATAATTTTAACTTTATACCTTTGGTAAAAGTTAATCAAATAATTTATTACCTATTTCCTTAGTTATTAATTTCCTTGGCTTTTCCAATTACTCTCATCAAATTGCCACATACTCCACTCAAAATACGTCATCTTGTACACATTTTAATTGTTAGTTAGATTCCGAATTTGGAAATGTGTCCAACTACAAAGTTGTTCCTCTTTTTCTTATCTTTCCAACAAGACCAAATTTGTTAAATTCCATTAAGATATGAGAGAGATATGTCTAAAATACCGAAACAGTGTCAGAATTGATATTTTATTTCAATCATATCATCTTGTACATATTTTAATACCTTGTTAGACTCTGAATTTGAAAAAGTCGTAAACTACAAAGTTGTTCCTCGTTGTCTTAGCTTTCCAACAAGACCACATTTGTTAAAATCCATTAAGATATGAGAGAGATATGCCTAAAATACCAAAACAGTGTCAGAATTGATATTTACTTCAATCAAACAAACTACATTATGTAGGCTGCGGAAATGGTCAACAATCCAGCTCATTTTTCTCACCTAAAACCTCCATTATCACCATAATTCATGTACCTAACATCCCACTACAATCCCATTATGAAAATCTTGTCCCCCACTTGTCATTTACATCATTAAATCAACACTACATCTTGTTCCCAAGTCTGAATTCTTAGAACAAGCTAAAGTTAGTGAAGTCTCTCTCTTATTTTCTTTCACTTTCTCCATCAATTTCACTCTTGATCTGAAGCTAGGACAATAATACAACACTTTCAACCACTTTAGGAACCTCCATTAAGGTAAGAGGGGACAGGGTTGTGAATATTTGTGAAATGGGTAGAATTGTATGCTGATTCTAGGATTCCAGAATTTATTCGTAACTTTTTGCTCATTTTTGATATTGAAAACGTATGAATTTGACTCTGACTTCTTCATGAAAGTTGTAGATCTTTTTGATATCTGAATTTTGAGACCTGAATCAAGTAATTTGAATAAGTATAGCAAAAGTTATAGCCAAAATACTACAGCATGTTTGTGTGAAAGATTTATCCTTTGTTTTGTGTATATATTGATTTACTGGGAACTGTACGTGCATAATCAGCCTTGGATGTCTTCATGAAAGTTGTAGATAATTAAGTTTTGGATCTTTAGAAAGTGGTTTCACATTAAAATAATTTTTGTAGCTCAAGTTATGCTCATAATACTGAAGTATGTACAAGCTATAAATCTGTGAACTTGAAATCCGTATCTTATTGTTAAAATTGGGCATTTTGTAGTAAGAATTAGTGATCAGTGTCTTCATGAAAGTTGTAAATATTTTTGTTATGTGAATGTTGAGACCTGAACCGATTAATTTGAGTATGTGTAGCAAAAGTTATAGCCAAAATACTACTGTATGTCCGATTGAAAGATTTGCTTCATGTTTAGTGTATATTTTGATATGCTGGGAATTATACATGCATAATCAGCCTTGGATGTCTTCATTAAAGTTGTAGATAATTAAGTTGTGGATTTTTAGAAAGTGGTTTCACATCAAAATAATTTTTGTAGTTCAAGTTATGCTCAAATTACTGAAGTATGTGCAAGCTGAAATTCTGAAATTCTGAAATTCTAGAATTTTGGAAATCCAAATCTTGTTTTCAATACTGGGAATTTTGTGGTATGAATTAGTTGTTTGGGTCTTCATGAAAGTTGTAGATAATTATGTTAAGAGTATTTTAGAACTGGTTTCATGCAAAAATCATTTTTGTAACTCCATAAACACTGAAATTACTTATATATGTACGTTTTGAAAAACTCACCTTGAGGCAGTGTGGTATTTCGTGAATAAGTAATATTTCTGTTCGGAATTTGAAACTGTGTTCTTCATGAAAGTTGTAGATAATTGTATTATTGAGCTATATAAAGTGGAATCACCTAAAAAGGAGTTGATTTGCCCATGTTATGACTGTTTTGCTAATGTATGTTGCTGTTGGGGATGCTGAAAGTCACTTAGAATGGCTATTTTGAAAGAAAATGATATTTTCTCTATGTATAAAAATTATTTATTAAATTATTGAGTGATTATGAATTATTATAAATGTTGTTGAGTATCACACAGTTTGTATATTGTGATGGTGAATAATTATGAATGACATAATTAATATATATGTGCATGAATGCCTTGTGGTTATTGACATATGTGGTTGAAACAGTAAATCCATGATTTTGTGAATTATTATGTGTATTGTGTTCCTTGAGGACTTGTAGTATCCAAGAGGTTTTGGAAATGTGGATATCATGGTATGTTAAAAGAATTAAAGACATTCATACATCATAAGCATTCGGACGCACCATGGAATTTAGGGGTTCCATGATTGCCTATCCTGGTGGGGGGTTACTCTATGATGAGTTAAGCCCTATTATGTTGTGTGCCATGGAGTGCAGGGATTCATGGTTTATGCAGAAGTCCTACTTATGATATTGTGTACTTCGGTACTTAAGCGCCATGAAGTATAGGGATTCATGGTATATGCTAAAGCCCTATTTGTGTCTCTATGAGACTTTTACTGCAGTATTCCCACCAAGACCAAATGGATCCAGCATGACATCATTTGACTAATTAAAGATCTATTAATGGACTTGTTTGGCATATTCATCATATCATTATGAATTGTTGATTGTGTTTGTGCAATTTTATCTATTTTATATTTATTCTATATTCTGTCTCACTCTTACATTAATTTTTACAGTGAATGACACGCAGAATGCAGAGTGATGCCATGATGGATGTCTATTTGTTTTATTAACTGAACTTTGAATTTATGGGTTGTAATAAATATAATATGTCATGTACCATTATCTTCACAATCGTTTCCGCTACTTAAATATTTTCTTGAATTTAATTATTCACGACTAGTATGTATGATAATTTTTCCGCTGTTATTAATTGTTATATAAACTCTGAATTAAATTTATAATTTTTAAAATGATCTTTCGAAAAAGCGAAAAATTTACTCGAAAATTTTAATCCACGTTTCGGGGCGTTACACTTCCCTTTTTTTTTGTGAGAATGCAATGCAAAAATGTTCAGAGTGCCAAAATATTAAATCCCAAAGAATATTTTAGGAATTAGGGTTTTCCCCTTAAGAATGACATTTAAATATATGAAGACTCTAATGATATATTTATATACCAAGGAGAAAGCTTAATTCTAGTCTGATATCTATTAAATAATCTTAATCTCTTAATAAGATACCTTAAATAAAATATCCTAAATTATAAGGATATTAAACTATTTTTCTTAACTTTATGAAAGATTACAAAATATTTCTTAATGAGTATATTGATTTAGTTAATTGTAGGACCAAATAAAATTTTGGAGGTAGCACTACTTGTTGAGAAGTGTAATTGATAACTTATCATATTTATCAATATCATGTGTGGGTATTTGTGAGTTTATATAATTGTTATATTTTGATTATCAGTATATGTTTATTAGGGATGATGAAACGGGTTAGGTTTGGCGGGTTGGCCGGCCAAGTTCATAAAAATAGACGGGGGGACAAAATTTTTAGTGTGTCGTCCTGCCACGGCCCGACCCGCTAGTTTCGTGGGTTGACCCGATAGGTCCCACCAAAGAAAAAAATCTAAATATCAATAATAAAATAATTTATACTTTATTTTATTAAAACATATACTTTCATTTTCTAAAATTAAAAAAAATGACATTTCTTACTATTTGTACATTTCTTTTAATAATATCTTCTTTGATTTTTAAAACTATTTTTAGATATTTTATCTTAATTTGACATTTTTTTAAGAACAATTGGTGGGTGGCAGGTTAGCCTATCAACCTGCCATCTTTTTCAAAAATGCACATAATTTTGGCTTTGGTGAGCTAGCCTGTCAGCTTACCATTAGGCGGGACAGACCAAAATTTTTAGCTCGTTTATTTAGATGGGGGGGGGGCACAACTTGCTTTTTGGTGAGTTTTGACAGGGTGGATCAGGGCTTGACGGGTCAATCCGTTTTGCTATCTCTAATATTTATGTTGGTATTGTGTGATGCCTTTTCTATTAGAAATTTTTGGTATTTACTACATTTATGTATTTTTATACTTTTTCACCAAAATTGAGAAAATGTTAATTGAGAGCTCATTTTTAATGTGGTTCTTATAGTTACTGAGAAACAACATAATTTTTCAAAATGCTATTTTTTTATATATATATGTTGACAAGGTTTTTGAGATGGTTCAATTAACTGATCTCTTGGAAGTGGCTTAAATGGAGAAGCAGAGGTTTTCTATATGATTTCTCTAACTGGTTGCAACAACCAGGTATGTGTTTCCTAAAGCAGGCATGATATGGTTGGTAGAGTGCTACAATCCATTTGTGACTGATACGCTGCATTATTGCGTTTTAAGGATAATGCTATAATCTCCGGTCTCATAAGTGAAAAAAACAAAATTCTTCACACTTATTAACATGTTAGTTAAACTTATAATCTCGGGTCTCATAAGTGCAATGGTTTTGTAATTAACATGATGAGTTTTGGATAGGTACACGTGTGCTTTTTGGTATTGAATTGATTCACTTTGAGGTGCGGATTTGTGGTATGCAAAATGTTTGCATAAAGGGCTTTGTTTTGTGTGTGGCTCGGTGATAGAGTTTGCTATTGCATTGTGTCACAATTAAATTAAGGATCATATTTTGGTTGTGTGATATAAAGTTATGGACACGTTTTGGAGATAGCACATGTAATAGGAATATTAATTTATTTGGTCTCACTTTGCGGTAGATAAAGGACTACATGGGGAATTCTTCACAAATTGTTTCATGTTCAATTTGTTTGGAATTCTCTTTGGTTGGGGTTGTGTAGCATTTAAGTTGACGTGTGTAAATGAAGAGGGTGTTTGATTTGTATTTGGGGAAACAAAGTTGAGTTGAAATGAAAAATTTAAAAGTTGATATTAATTATTCATACCGTTTAAAACAATCAAAACTCCGTTGAACCGTAGGATAAAAAACTTGCTTCCACTTAACGGAGAAAAGCTCCATTTGAAATGTTCCCCAAACGACGCCGAAATGTTATTAGGTGGCTCTTTATAATTTTTTGCTAGCTAGAGTAATTCTTATACTTTTTTTTTTAATAAAGTTGTATTTGATTTTTTTAAAAAAAATATAAAATGATTTGAACTCCTTATTTATAAATAAGCTCTCATATGTAATACATTATACCTATTTTGATTTTTCACTCGTATGCTCGCATATATTGGTTGCTTATCTTTATATAAATCCAACTATACTATCTATCGTTCTTCTATTTTCTATAGTACACTAATATGGAATATAAAACAAGGTTTTAAGTTTCGGTTTTGATATTTTAATTTACACATAATCACTATTAAGCATTGTGTATGTCAACTTATATGAAAACCATCCATTTGGTTTCATATTTTTTACTTATAATGCTCACCTGCCATCTTTGAAACGTTTTAATGTTTCGTTAAAAATATTTGACATGAATCTTTGCACAAATTTGGTATCACGATTGTTTATCTTTGGCATCATAATTTAATGATATTAATTTTGAATAATAGACAAAATGAATTCATGCTTCTCACCCTAGTTAATTATAAATTTGGCATGATAATATATTTATTTTTGAATATTAATACGAAAGTCATATTTTGCTTTAATATTAAAGATAATTGAATTTATAATGTTAAATTTGTTTTTTAGTTCTAAAATTAAGTATTTTTATTTGAGTTTTTATATATTTTACAAATTTATTTAATATTACAAAAAAAAACAAAACTAAAAATGAGCTATTATATGCCAAGAATCACATGGGTACTACCACTATTTTGTGTGTGTATATATATGTTTGACAAAACTAACGAATAAGTTAACTGAAAAATTAATTAAAAGTTGAAAACTGATGAACTAGTTGGTTGAACTAAAATGTTCTTTGGATAACTAACTGTTTAATATAAAATGACATAAAAACTCATTTTCTTTTAAAATTGATAAGATATATTTTTAAAAAATTATCAAAAAAGATAAAATTATAAAAATAAAATAAACTCAATGTATAAACTCATACATCACTTCTAGTAAGCTACTAAAATAAACTCATTATAAAGAAAAAATATTTTATTAAATAAACATTTAAGTTAGTAAAACAAATTACAAATAAAAAATAACAAAAAAACTACTAACTGACCCTGCGAAACATAATCCTATTTTCTCTTATAATTGTTCTATTTTCTATTTCCATCGCATAATCATGGTTTTATAATATTGTTTTGTCACCAAACTATCACTTCCCTCCCTTCCTACAAGAATCTTACAACTAATTCTACATCTTTTTGAAAAATGGTTAATATATTTAAATTAATTTATTTTTTTTATAAATTATACTAATTTTTAAAAATATCATTACATATTTTTTAGAATTCACAAATCTTTTTATTTAATTAATGTTTATGATCCGATGTGTAAACTAGTCCCCAAAGGCTAGCAACACCAGTTATTGTAGAATATAAAATAAATGATAAGGCAAATCAAGTACAGAACGGAGTACTCATAAAAACCGGACTGATAATCAACATCGATATGAATCTGTAAGCCTAACTCCGTCAGTAAAGCTGACACCTGAATCAGAGTCAGACGCAAGTAGACAACTTGCTTGTAGTAAATTGTTCACTGTCAGGGGTCAAAAAATAAGTCATTCATTAAATTCACAAGTGACAATATTTACTATCCCTAACTACCTTCGTAATCTCTTTATTTCCCGTAATCCTCGTACTGACTTAAGCAGTGGAGTCTCTTTTGCAAGTACACGAAGGCACACAGTTCCCACTGAACCTGTGCTTATGATATCGACTCTCACTGAAACGGTATAAAAGAAGAGAGTAAGAGGTACATTTGACACCGTTGCCCAAGGTGTATCCTATATCCCGGATACCGGTCGGATCAGTTTATTTCATTAATAACGATTAAAGATATTTTTATTGAAAATTAATTAACATTATTAAATTTTTAATGAGTTGCTATATTAAAGGAAAAAAAATATTTCAAGAAATTTTCATACTAAATGACGAGGCTGATATTTGTTTTTGTGTTTTCAAGCGTCACAAATCACACGCACACCTTGTGACTCTACTTCAAAAGATAAAGCAGGTGGCTTTGACTGGTTGGATAAATAATTGATTAGATAATTAGATGGTCTTTCAAATTAATATATAGGTTTACCTGATATAAATTAGTGTATGAATAGAGTTTTTAATTCAATCCTCCGTTTTTAAATATAAGGATTTTTTAATATTTTTTTATTTTAATATAAAATTATTTTTTAATTTTTTAATGTCATTAAATATTTTTAGATTAAAATAACATTGTTAAGTAAGTAATTCTTATTAAAGTTTAAAAAGGAAACAAATGAATTACATTACTTAAAATATTTATTTCTACTATTATAATTGACTGATACAAATATTAATTTCCTTTCTTATTAACTTTATCTTTTCATATGGAATACAAAGAATAAGTGGGAAGAAAAAATAGTATTCTTAATGATCTTAAAGATAATTTTAGAAAATTACCCCTAATTTCAGACAAAAGTAATGATTTTAACTAAACTAACCAATTTTCTTAATACTTGTGAATTAGGTAATAGAATGTTATATTTAGGGATGAAGATAATAATTTCTTATTCCGTATCAAGAGAGAAATGAGTGTGTTTAGTTGAGACGTTATTTCTCTAGTTTTAAAGAATTTTTCTAATCTTTTATTTTCTAAAAAAATATAAAAATTGTAAAAATGTGTTCAAACACTTTATTGATTTTTTAGTTTAAGAAATTGAAAAAGTATTCAAATACAACTAGTTTTTATTTTATTTCTTGTTTTTCTTTCCTATTTTGAAAAAAATTAGAGTATCGTGTTTTATATTGTGGTTTGGGCCAAGGTCCAATATTCGGCCTCGCGACAATCCTTAAATCTCTTATTTGCTCACAAATATTATACCGGTCTAGTGAGGATCTGGTATTATGTCCTCGATTCTAGTGAGGAATAAAGGTCATGAAGTGATTCCTCGCATCAAATCACCAACCTTTACGCGTAGTAGGGGCAACACTCCGACGCTCAAGTCATTGAAAGTTCTAAAGAATTTTAGAGCTTAAGCGTAAGGTTAGAGAGAATGTCCTTACATGTTGCATTGGTACATGATATCTATACCCAGGGGTAATGGAAGAGCCTTCTTGCTTACCAAGTCTTCCATACATATGTTAATACTTACTTTGTTATTCTGCAGTAAAGCTGACTTGTGATGGTGTTACCCATCAGTCACTTTGCAAGCAACTTGTTCAGTACGCTAAGTCATAGGTCAACTATGAACCTTCAGTAGTGAGTAACTAGCAACGAGGTCAGTTTAGGGACCTTTCGTGTGACCATGGATACTAGTGTTAAACCGACCTGTTACGTGAGATGCTAACGTTGAGAGAATAGCTCACACCGGTCACGACATTATATTGGTTTTAGATGTGGGATTCTAGTCAAATTAGTTTTAAGTCCGGGGATCGGTCTCCGGACCGGATAAGTTCTCATTTTAGAAAATTTTGAAGTATTCATCCTTTTTCACAATGAAATTTTTGGAAAACTATTTTGGATAATTTTCTAAATACGGGTTATTTTCTAGAAAAATATGAAATATCATGTTTTCCATTTTTCAAACATTTTCTTGAAAAATTGGATATATGAACATGTTTTTTTTAATTTTCTTATGTATTCTCAAAATGTTTTTCTATTTTTCCTAAAAAAACATGTCAATTAGACGCGCCCTTAAAACTTGTAATATTACTTAATATTTTTGTAACATATATATTATTAGAGTTTATTTAACTATTGTAATGATACGAAATAAAAAAAAATCATTTAAATGAATTTAAATGAAATCTCTTGTCATTGCATTGTTTTGAATTTCTTTTTTATATAAGGTTCGACATTGTAGATAAACTTTTATTCTAAATTACCTAAAACTTAATAAAAATTAAAAATTATGAATGATACTTATTAAAACAAAAAAGATACTTAAATTTATTACAAGATAACAGAAAAATTTGATATTTCTGATTAACATATTGTAGTGTTTTTGTCCTAATTTAGCATTCGGTACAAAAAAGTCTTTCACCCGGACAAATAATTTTCTTTAGAAATGAGATTCTTAAGAATATGATTCTCAAGATTTGAGAATATTACTTTCATTGTTAGCTAGTTATCACAACAAAACTTGTTAAGTTTATAATAAATTATAACAATAGACTTTTCACTCTGAGATATGTATGAGGCAGTTTTATTCCTATTTATATCAATATAATGTATTATATAAGGAAGACTCTCTATTACATGAGAGTAAGATGAAGAAATCTAAGCCGTACAACTATAGAATGAATGATTGAGATTAATCATATGAGTTTTTTTAAAAAGTCATGTGATCTTTTAAGTGATTATGTGACTTTAAATTTTTATTTTCATATCATTGATCAAGGAGGCTAAGAGAAAACGAACCTATTCAAATTGAGAATATTTACAACAAAGTGGAACTGCAATATGGTCCAATTATTGAAGTTAATTAAAGGTTGGTATGGTCATCAAATTTCCTCACATGATTCTTTCCTTCTTATTAGAGGAGTCAACTTCTGAGTCTACACCATCGCAATGTGAACAAATGTAAACATCGTAACAACTAAATATGCCAATTCCACAGCTTAGCATAGTTTAGATAGTCAAAATTGGCTGAGAATAGAATATCCAGCTTCCTTTGCTTTTCAAATGTGAAAATGGTTCTCGAATATCAACTATAACTGATTCTTTGCCAAGTTACTTGCTTTCATCTTAATTTCAACTCAAACCAGCTTATCCAAGAATGATGTTATTGTAGCAGACGCTAATTTCCGGTGACATCCTCTTGCGTTTATTTTTTTTTTGAAATTCAAACTAGCCTATTTCGTAAAATTCAAACTATTCACGTTTGTCGCGAAATCAATACTAAGTGTTCGTTTAGTATGCAATTAGGAAAACAAAGTTATAAAAATGAAAAAATTTATAGATTAATATTGATCATTTACACCATTCGAGACAGTTAAAACTCTGTTTGACAGTAGTATCTTTTTTTAGGTTAGTCAACCGAGATTTGATCAACCCAAACAGAAAACCAAACGAGGCCTAAGTTTTAACTTTAAAATACATTTTTGTTGCAGTGTTTGTGCGTTGACAATTGAATGAATGATTTATTTTAATTGCTGTCTACCTCAAACTGTTTTTTTGGATAAGCAAAATTAATATTAGTTGAACTTGATATAATTAGTTAAACTATCTAGCTAGAACAGCTCACATCAAATTAATCTACATACTTAGTAATTAATTTGACTATTTTTAATAAATTGACTAAGTTTTTTATCTGGTAAATATATTCGAACTAATATAATTAGCACAATAAAATATATTTAATAATTACAAGAACTAAACAGTTAGCCACTTTCTTTCTTTTTTTTTAACTCCACCGTTGTCATCGAAAGGATACTAGGAGCCCATGAAATTGCGGAGTCTGCTCCTTTTGGGCTTGGGTTCTGGATATTAATATTGGGCCTAATTCTCTTTTTTTTCTCTGGTGAGGGATCTGCCGAGTTGGTTTTTGCACCCCTTTTCATTCATCCACTTGAACTTTTTCAATGTGAGAAATTTTGAATGTTCATCTTCAAGGTTGGAATTTTGTTCACTATTATATTGGTACTTAAAAGCAACAATCTCCTCTCAAATTGGGCACCTGTGAATTGTGATTCATTGACGCCGAACAATGAACAATGACACTACTAGCCAACATAATTTCACGTAATTAAAGAAAACCCACAACTACTTCGGAATTATTCATGATTCAAATTTCTCATAGATGCATTCAAACTTCAGGAAACAACCAAAGTGAAACAAGCAGCACACCAAGATATTCCAGTTTGAGGGGCCAGTAGATACTAGATACAAGATTACCACTTCAAAACAGAATACACATATTGCATGAGGCGTAATCATGGTTGAGCTAGGCAATTGCCTAACTTGACAAGTAACGTGTCATCCATGTCTGGAAGCGAGACCAAGCCAGCTGAACAGCGGTTTCATCTTCATCAGGCATTCCCATGTTCTTTCTCCTCTGGATTCCTTCTGCAGACCTGTTCATGAATGCATGTGCATTGCCGGGATATATGTGTACCTCATATGGAACTCCAGATGCCTTCAGCTTCTCCTCCAACGCCTTCGCAGCCTGACACATCAAACAATGTTAATACGTTATTCAGTGGGGATTTAAACATTTTCATTCATGAACATCAACACAACTGCGCACTCTCTCTCCTTCCTTTCCTGTTCATGATGATGAGCTCTACTAACAACAGCATAACAGAAAGAGACAGAATGTGCCTTGTCCAACAAAATAAAATCACAAGAAAGGGGTGTACTTTTCATGAGAGGTTTTAATAGATATAGATATAAGCTTAAAATTTTCAACTTTATTCCGGGTATTAGATGCGGATAATAGGAAAATGAAAGATGGTTGATTTTGGGTGATGAAAATGTTACAGGGAACTGGAAGAAAGGTTTTGTATTTTTCACTGAATGATGCTATCAAGAAGATGAGGAAATCATGATGGAAGGAAAAGTATTTCATATGTCCTACTAGTGATAATCTGAGTGAAACAAACATAGAATTACAAAGAAATTCTCATACTGTAACATCTGAAAAGCCAACAAAATTGTCCAAGTCTCCAAAGTGAGCCTGAACAGGAGCCTTGGCTTGGACAGGGTCCGCCAGCTGTGATGAAGGAACTCCATAGAATGCTACAACAGCATCAACCTCTGGAACCAAGACAGAACTAGCAATGGAGAGTGCACCTCCCATACAAAATCCAGTTACACCAACCTGTTGCAGCAAATGACAAAGTCACATTTTGTATAATTAACACAAAAGGTTGTTCCTAACATTTAGACAGTTAAACAAGATAGAATATTATTGAATAAAGCACAACCAAAGCCAATTTTATTTTCCACTTTAACTTATGTATTATTATAATCAGATCAGACTTTACAGGAACACTTTGGCGCTCTACCCATAATAATTACCTTAACCCAATAAACTACTTTAACAAACACATTATTGGAAGAGACTTACATTTATAGAAAAACAGTCAAAAGCTCAGCAGCATTATCTATTATGTGCTGGTATAGATTTTTGAAAAAATGCCTCAAAGCAATACCTACCTACTTAGATCAATCTATTAACATGGTCATGGAATAATATAATACACCTCTAAATGAAAAATGGAAGGAAAATGGCCACAAAAGACGATATGCATTGACTGGTTGAGTATTTTCAATTCACTAGTCATTGGATCAAAACATTAAGTAAAAATGAAGTTTTAAAATAAACCTTGAAATCAGGAACAGCCAGCCTGAATAAGTGAATATTAAGTTGGACCAATCTTTAAGGATCTAAAACAACTTCCCATTAACTTATTCAATCTCTTACTTCACAAGTAAGACTTAAACTAACTCATTTAAAATCTCATGCTATGGTTAGCTTATTTCTGAGTTGATAAAAAGTAGAAGAACCTTCTGCAACTACTGTATGATTACAGAAGCACAATTAACTCTTCAGACACAGGTCCACATAATCAAATATTTATATTAAGCAAGTACTTTAAATGACAGAGCATTTTTAAGAGTGACAGTTTTCATCTTGACAATGACAACACAGTGACATACCTTCTTTGAACCATTAGCTTTAAGCCAGTTAACCGAAGCAGCGATATCCTTCACAGCACCTTGCCAATCAAGACCATCCATCAAATGCTGAGCTTCAGCAACATCCAGACCAACCTTTCCTCTATACAAACTGGGAAAGAAAAAAAATAAATCAAAACCCATCAGTCGTCCATATGTAGTGTGTAAAGAGATTGCCAGATAATGAGTTGGGAGAATTTACAAAATTTCATTATCTTACTCTGGGATAAGAGCTTTAAAACCAGTACCAAGCTCAGAAATCTTCACGGCATGATTCTTAATTTCATAATCCACACCCCACCACTCCTGAATCACAACAATTCCAGGAGCATCCTCTTTTCCAACCACATATGCATCAAAGGTCTGATCATTGGAAACAAAATTTAGATAACAGAACTAAAAATTGAATTCCAATGCAGATCATCAACCACGAAATAGTTATAGTATGGTGACAAAGGCATATGGCATAAGAAGATTTTTGGTCCAACCTCACAACTGGGAACAATATATCTTTAAAACAACTCTGGTCTAAATCACAATTTTATGCAACAAACTACATCAAACACAGAAATGCATCAAAATTATAGGGCAACATAGTAGGTCACTAGCATAGCCCAAAATAATCAAATATAACGGAAATTCATTTGTCAAGCACAGATTATTGAAATACAACTCTGGTCAATTGCATATATAACAGTTTTCAAATAGTAAGCCCAATCCACAAGGGTAAGTGAAAAGTGGGTAGCTTCCCATTTCAAAAGATGATATTGATAGAGGCCGACGATAAAAATCTATCATAAAAAAAACATCATCACAACACATTGACCAAAAAGCCTGTAACTTTATTTCTGGGTACACTGTAAACAAAAGATCTTCACTACAGATGTTCATCAAACCCCATCTAGAGCCAAAAATAAAAGAAGAAGAAACGAATGTAGTCTAAAAGCAAAGAAATGCAATGAATGAAAGAAGGCACACTCACAGTGTCGTCCCTTTGAATCTGAATTTTCTTGAAAGGGGATGATGCAGTGGTAGCCATGGAATTCAACTCAGCGAAAACAAGTTAGAACTTGGATCAATTTTCACAAAACCTCACTGCTCACAGCCCAGAGGAATCATGCCCAGTATTATAAGGTATATCACCCAACGATGTCGTTTAGTTTTATTTTCAAAACACTGAACAGCAAAAATGGAGTTAAATTATTTATTAATAAAATAAAATTCAATTCAAATTTAAAATACTTTTTTTTAAAATTATATTTAAGAAATTTGTAAATAATTAATACTGTAAACAATTTTAGACTTTTCAATTTCAATGCTTATAATATGCTGCAAATAAGTTTATAAATATCAAGATTTTAAGTATAAGTGTAACCAAAAAAAGATTTTTCAAGTAGAGGGGAGTTTTGCTAGTAGTCGAAACCTTTCTGTCTGAAAGTTCGGGATTAGCTTTTAAACATGATTTGACATTATAATGACGTGATCACTTTGTATCCAAGCACTTAAGCACCCAAATTATTTTGGTTTAAAAAATGGAAAAGAAAATATGACTAGTCTAGGGGTCAGCACTCAGCTGGGTCTATCTAGAAGATTATTTTACAAGCATAAACCGCAAATAGTTTTCACCAGTTGCGGTTACTTAACTAATGTTAATAATTAGATATTTAATATTAGAAAATGTCCATGATTCATTATGTCATTTAATAAGAATACAAAACGAGATTTGTCCATTGGAATTTGATAGGAGCAAGTGGTTTTCCATTCTTTGCCCAGGCGCAGCAGCCAAACATATGCCAATGAGTCATTTTGGGTGAGGCAGTAGTGTCTCATCAGAGGGTTTATAAGTTCTATCAGAACACTTGTTGCGTAAGAGTTTAAAAGTTTTGTCAGAAAATTATAGTTGTTATTTATGAGGGTCTTTTAAGTTTTTCATTATAAAATTTTTTAAGTGAAGTATTAAAGTTTTAATGTGTGTTGGTTGATGTATGTAAGAAGTGTTGAAGCATATTAAATATTTATGTATCGCGTTTATATTTTTATTCTCTTGTTTTATTTGTGGGTGATTTAATCGAGAAGATAAGTTTTAGCCAAAAGTCATTCTTGACATGTCCCGCGTTTGCATTATTCACTCAATGGCCAGCCATGCAAATCTCCCTCTCTATGAAAAGATTTGGTTCAAACGCACAACTCAAAGAATAATGGACACCTTCATTTTACTCCTCCTTCTCCGGCTTCTTACTTACCGTGTTTTATCAATCAACAGCTTCACTTTAACAACATGGCTTCTTGCTTTCTTATGCGAATCTTGGTTCACCTTCACTTGGATTGTCATTCTCAACACCAAATGGACTCCTGCATTCACCATAACCCACCTGGACCGTCTCCTACAACAGTAAGTACATAACGCAACACACAGCCTAGTTTTTAACTGTGCGGACATTATAGAACAAATAAAGTTGTGGTTGATCAGATGCTTCTTGTTGCTTATAATTTCCATGAATGATGCCTTATGCTTGTACATGAGTTTTTTCTTTTTACATCAATAGGGTACCTGAACTTCCACCAGTTGATTTGTTTGTGACAACAGCAAATCCTGTACTTGAGCCCCCCGTCATTGTAGTGAACACTGTATTGTCTCTATTGGCGCTTGACTATCCAGCTAATAAACTAGCTTGCTATGTTTCTGATGATGGTTGTTCCCCTCTCACATACTATGCTCTTGTTGAAGCCTCCAAATTTGCTAAACATTGGGTACCCTTTTGTAACAAGTACAACATTCAAGTCAGAGCACCCTTCAGGTATTTCCCTGATGTTTCCACTGCCAACAGTACTACTGAAGACTCACTAGAATTCAAACAAGATTGGTTAAGAATGAAGGTAAGATATGATATATTGAGTTTTGAGAGTTGCAATTCCCAAGCTCCTTACTCTGACAATGGGCTGCAAAATGGTTATTGTAGGATATGTATGACAATCTCAGCAAAAAAATTGAACAAGTGAACCAAAAACCAAATACATTCCAAACTGACAGAGAATTTGCTGTTTTCTCAAATGTAGAACAAAGAAATCATCCAAGCATAATTAAGGTAACAAATATAACATAGATAAATTCTGTTTTCCTCCTTCATTCATTTCTATTTTCCAGATTCATCAGAGGCCAATTTTTTTTATAAAAAATTGTATACATCTTTCTAGTTGTTATTTTCCAATTTTTCTTTTGTTAGGTTATATTGGAGAACAAGGATGGTCTTTCTGATGGGTTGCCTCAATTAATCTACATATCCAGGGAGAAGAGGCCAGAATATCCACATAATTACAAAGCTGGAGCTATGAATATGTTGGTGTGTTTATTAACTAAAATTTTTTTAGTTCATGGAACTTTGATTTTCATTCTAACAAGTTACTGATCAAACCCCATGACTTATCTTATCTGTGTAGACAAGAGTCTCTGGTGTGATGACCAATGCTCCTTTTATGTTGAACGTAGACTGTGACATGTTTGTGAACAATCCAAAGATTGTTCTACATGCTATGTGCATTCTGATGGACTCAAAGAGTGGAAAAGAAGTTGCTTTTGCGCAGTGTTATCAACAATTCTACGATGGAGTAAAAGATGACCCTTTTGGAAATCAGTGGGTGGCTGCCTTTGAGGTAAACTTTAAAATGTAAATGCAATTCTCTACTTACCCTTTAGTTGTTAAAATTAAAAAAAATATTATCTAAACCCTTATCTCAATTAATTACAAGACGACATATATTAATAAATATAATATTATATATTGTTTTAAAAAAATTATTATCCATTTGTTAAATAATTACTGATTAAAATCATGACGGTTTTGGACCACCTAATAATTTTTTGTTCAAACCTGCTTAACAATGCCAATATGTTTATAATTGATGTTAAGTAGGAGGTTAGGCTAGTTAAAGTTATATTATTTTATCACCGGCTTAAGTATAGTCGGGCTTGTTCTTCTAAGTTTTATAGGACTCAGACTACTTTTTTAGTTGAACACCAGTTGTGTGTCTTTATTACAGTGCCATAGTTAAAGTTCCAATTATTTTTTTCAAGTGAGTTAAAGTTCCAATTTGGAATTGAGAAACTTGGCATTTTTAAGAATTATAAATTTCAGTCTCAGTAGCCCTTAAATATTTGGTACTGAGAATTGATATTGATATAATTCAAGCACATGTTTGGATATCTTCCGAGTTTCTTTCAAACTCACCTTAGAAATGCCTAGGCTACTCTATAACTCTAAGGAGTGTCAAGATGAATTCACATTTACCCCTAAAGCGCGTGCATATCCAAACATGCGCTATATAAAAATTTGTGCTATTCTGCAGTAACTCATCTTCAATTTCTTTTTTTGTTTAATGCAGTACATAATACAAGGCATGGGAGGACTTCAAGGACCTTTCTATATAGGAACAAACACCTTCCACAGGAGAAATGCTATTCACGGTTTTAGTCCTGACGAAATTGAAACTGGAAAAAAAGGTCGGGCCTTTACATGAATGCATAAAATTCACTTATTCGTTCTACATTTTCATTATTCCAAAAATTCCCAATCGATTATCTCAAATGAAAAGATATAATATTAAATACACATGCTTGAGGTATAGTTAAGGACAATATCCAATATCCACTGTAAACTCTTATAATGATATATATATATATATATATATATATATATATATATATATATATATATATGTGTGTGTGTGTGTGTGTGTGTGTGTGTGTGTGTATAATATTAGATACACATGCTTGAGGTGTAGTTAAGGACAGCATCATTTAGATGTGTTCAAGTTTATTATTGTTTTGTAGCTTCTGAAGGAAAATTAGCAGAAGAAACTTTAACAAAACAATTTGGAAGTTCAAAAGCATTTGTTAAAGCAGTAGTGCATGCTATGGAAGGGGTTAGTGCATATACTCCTAATGATGTTAGTCCTTCCAATTTGGTTGAGGAAGCAATCCAAGTTGCCAATTTTGACTATGAATATGGCACCAGCTGGGGTAAACAGGTATGCAACAGACAAATATTTTTCCATAATGTTTTTATTTCAAATATGTTCATATAATTTCCTGTTTGCTATTACAGTAAATTCTAGTTTAGCAAAACTTAAGATTTGTTAATTAGTTTTGGTGGTTTTGGAACTTTAGATGGGATGGTTATATGGATCAATAGCAGAGGATATACCTACTGGGATAAATATCCATAGAAAAGGTTGGAGATCAGAGTGTTGTGTCCCAAATCCAATTGCCTTTACAGGGTGTGCTCCTGGTGATTTTGTCTCTACAATGATACAACAAAAGAGATGGGCCTCAGGTCTCACTGTAGTCTTCTTTGGCAAGCTTAATCCCATTCTGGTTACTCTATTTGGTAAAATCCAATTCCGGCAAGGCTTGTCCTATTTTTGGGCAACCAACATGGGCTTGCGGGGAATGTTTCATGTGTGCTATGTTTCTCTATCTGCGTATTGCTTAATTACTAACACCAATTTATTGCCTAAGGTTAGATCCAATGCTATGGCTAGCATGGTTACAAAGTATTCAATTTCATGAATTTTAAATTTACTTTTTGTTTACACTCCTTTTCATTTTGTTATTATCTCAGGGCCTTGGTGAATGGTTTCCTGTTGCTCTTTTTGTGATTTACAACATCTATACTTTATTTGAGTACCTTACAATTGGTTTATCAATAAGACATTGGTGGAACAACCAGAGAATGTTGACAATAAGGAGCACAACAGCATGGTTTGTTGGTTTTTTGAGTGGGGTGCTTAAGGTGTTGGGGATATCTGATATAGTGTTTGAAGTAACAAGGAAGGAACACTCAAGTTGTAGTGGTGATGGAGATGATGTTGGAAGGTTCAGCTTTGATGAGTCCCCTGTTTTTGTTGCAGGAACAACCATTTTATTGGTGCATTTGAGTGCCTTGTTTATAAAATTTTTGGGGTTAGAGGCAGGTCATAGCGCAAATGGGTGTGGAATGGGAGAGGTGTATTGCAGCACATATTTAGTGGTTTGTTACTGGCCATTTTTAAAAGGGCTGTTTGTGAGAGGGAAATATGGGATTCCCTTTTCTACCATATGCAAATCACTAGTGCTTGCATCTGTTTTTGTGCACTTCAGTAGAAGTGTCATTTCTACACCTCCTGCTTAAAGACAAAATCATATCAAATTTATAGTATTCGATAAAGTTAAAATATAAAATAAAACCTTTATTAAGTTAGACTTGATTGATATAAATTGATAGCTCATTCTTGCAGTATTAAATTTTTGTTAGAAGAGCTTGATTGTTATATTAATTTTATCAGTCACGAGCCAACATAAGATTTATATATGAAAATGATTATTTACTCTTACTGTTATAAATTGACCTGAATCGATGCAAAGTGCAAGCCTTCAACTTTGGCCACTTTCATTGAGTCCTACTTGACAGATACAATACAATGACCTTGACATAGGTCCGGTCCTGTGTTGTACACTGTCGCTTGGAGAGATGGAAGAAAGGGGACAATTTATTTGTATGATATTCGAATTGATTTTTTATTAAAAAATCTTACCATTAAATCTTAACTGTAATCATGATTAGTATTCTTTTAATATTAATGGTATATATTTTACGTATCTCATACCTGTCAGGATAAATGTTTGATAATCCATGATAATATTATATTTGATTTGGTTAGAATAGAAACAACCTGCCTTGTGTATATATCTTTTGATAGCGGTGAAGTATGGATTCAATATGTTTTTCTTAAATTTAGTAAGGATCAAGAGTACTTGTTGTTTATCAGTCTGATATCTTTTATGTTTAGGAACGATGATATCTTTTATGTTTATGAACGAAGTATGGTGTTATTTGTAAAGACACTCCAAAACTTAAGTGAATATATGATATTCAATATAGGAGTTTAAGGGTTAGGAATCAGATTTACTTATCTTAAGTGTAATGAATGTTGGGTATTTATAAATATCAAAGGTGATTCCCTTTAACAATAGTTGTGTAAAGTAAGAGTAAAACTGTCACTGACACAATAATTGTTGACATTCTTACAGATGAGATCTGATATACTCCCAATATTAGTTTAGCATCTCTTGGATATATTAGAATAGACTTCATACTAGACATCACTTAGTGTTATATTTTAGGGTATGATTATGACACCGAATGTTGTCTCTTATATGCCAATACCGATATTATACCCAAATCAAATATTATTCATATAGTTAATTAATCCTTATTTGGCAAATAAGAGAATTGATATTCCCTGAATTATATTCAATTAATTTTGGACAAAAAAAATACCAGGTCTAATCATAAAGTTACACAAGGCTTTTGGATGGAATTGAATTGTTTAATTTTTATATTTATATTTATTATTTAATTAATAACAAGCAAATAAATCAATTTGTCTAAATTTTAGCTTTTATATGTACCCAAAAAATCCTTTAGTTTTTATACAAAATACAAAACTTAAATGGTAAAGAAAAATATGTGACGTAAAATTAAGTTTACTTTGATGTTAAAACTAATAAAATTATAACACATCAAAATATTAAAACATATGTCTCATAAAAATAATAATAAGATATCACCTTAGAAGTAAATTTAAAAAATAATTAAGTACTACAATTTTATAAATATATAAATATATGTTTGGTTTATTTGAATTGGATTAGTTTCAATTATAAATCCAAAATTTGATTTGATCAAAGAAGTTTTAGCTTTTACAAATTTCGATCAATTTAATTTTTGGTTTATTCGGTTATTAGTTTCGTCAATTCAAATTTAATATTTTACATTGAACTCAATTAAATTGGTTTATATTCATCTTTACTTAATAAGAGTTTAGAAAAGATAAATAATGAAATATTATTAGTTTAACACTTGTCATGCGTTATTTAAATATTTGTTGTGACTGTTTATCCAGGATCTGATTTTTTTTTCCATCTATACCTATCAAATACGTCGTCATAATAATAATAATGTTATTTTAGATGTTTTTTAAATCGTTAAAATTATGAATTCTTTTATAATATAATTATTTGAGTGGAAATAAGTGTTTGATCTTTTAAGTAAGTTTTTCTTCGTTAAGTCTTTTATATTTTTTTCCTGTTAATTTGGTCATATAAGTTACGTAATATTTTTAATTTAGTCAAAATTCGTTAATTTCCACCATCCACCACACCACCTTTTCACCCTAACCCTTCATGCCTAGACTATGTGTGGTGGTCACGAACAGATGAGTGATGGTAATGGAGGATGATATTGTGCAAACTACGCATTGTGGTTGCGTGGGTGGTCTGTGAGGAACATTGTTGCTACTTGTAATGAGTTCAATTTTGATAATGGTAGGAGATAATAAGTGTTGGGGTTAAAGTTTTCTTATCTAATTTCATCGATTATGATGATCATCACCTAATGTTATCACAATCGAAGGTGACAATGATTGTGATTGTCAATGACGGTTCCAATTTGAAAGTCACAATGATTGATGGGTGGTATAGGTAGATGGTAATGGTGGGGTACATGTGCAAGGGGTAAAGGTTAGAAGGAGGATGATGGAAGAGGAAAGGGAAAATAAACCTACATGTAACTTAAAAGATAGAGTTAAAAATATTATGTATCTTAAAGAACCAAATTGAAAATTTATTAAATGATGTTAGCCAATTTAAAAGATAAAGCCTAAGTTTTAAAACATTGTATAACTCAGAGAATCGATTTGATAGGACAAAAATATGAAGGATTCAATCCCAAACAAAATTTGACGTTTATTTTTACCTAATTTGAAATAGATCTTATTTATTAGTCTTTGATGGGAAACAAGTAAGCGGTTTAAGTGTTTTTCCCCTAAAGAAAATCCATATAATATGTGATCAAAAGAGAATAGCACTTCTACTTAAGTGCACAAAAATAAATGCAAGCACTAGTGATTTGCATGTGGTAGAAAAGGGAATCCCATATTTCCCTTTCAAAAACAACCCTTTCAAAAATGGCCAGTAACAAACCACCAAATATGTGCTACACAACACATCTCCCATCCCACACCCGTTTCCACTATGACTTGCTTCTAACCCCAAAAACTTTATACACAAGGCACTCAAATGCACCAACAACATGGTCGTTCCCGCCACAAAAACAGGGGACTCATCAAAGCTAAACCTACCAACATCATCTTCATCACCACCGGAACTTGAGTGTTCCTTCTGTGTTACTTCAAATACTGTATCAGATATCCCCAATACCTTAAGCACCCCACTCAAGAAACCAATAAACCATGCAGTCGTGTTTCTTATTATCATCATTCTCTGGTTATTCCACCAATGTCTTATTGACAACCCAATTATAAGGTACTCAAATACAGTACAAATGTTGTAAATCACAAAAAGAGCAATAGGAATCCATTCACCACGCCCCTGGAAAACAAAGGAAGTGTTAAAGAAGAAGTATATATATTGACTCTTAAGCTCAGAATTCATGAAATTTTGAAAGCATTACATACTTCATTTTACCAAATGTACAATAGAGTAGTTGCCAAAATAATTTTAAAATAAAAAATTACATAACAAGACTATATATGATTTAGGATATAGTTATATTTTAAGAATTCGTTTTGTGAAACTAGGGAATAAGGTAGCTTAAAGCTGAAAATCTAACTTTCTAGTCTAACGCTGAAACTATTGTCTAATTAATTAAATTAAATTATATTTGATAAAACTAACCATTAAATATAAAATAATATAAAAGATATATATTTTTTAAATATAGATAAGAGTGATTTAAGAAATATATATTAACAAGGATAAAAATATAAAAAATAAAATAAACTCAAAACTTATAAGTTCAAAAGCTACAAGCGGTTAAAATAAGCTCCTTCACTAACTATTTTGTTTAACAAACTTTTAAGATAGTAAAATAAGATACAAGCTAGCTTGAATTGCTACTCATGACCTTATTATACATAGCATAAATAATTTTTTCATGAAAAGATTATTTTTTAGTGTAAATATATAGGTGTTATTGTCTTTATCTCATTATTTTCCATGATAATTTCCTTATTTAATCAAACTAATTCTTCCTTATTTATGATATTTGAGGTATGAGAGGTTCATTAATTTGTGCTATTATAATTTCATAGTGATTTGTAAACATTTACAATGTTTCATTTTATAAAAAAAATATGTTAACATACTCATTATGCAACATAGCATGAAATTGAATATTCTGTATTAGTTTGTATTGTCTAGTATAACCTTGCCAATGAAGCCATACCTTAGGCGGTAAATTGGTGTTAGTAATTATCCAATGTGCAAGCAGAGCAGCATAGCAAACATGGAACATCCCACGCAAGCCCATTGTTGTTACCCAACAATATGACAAGCCTTGCCTGAATTGGATCTTACCAAACACAGTTCCTATAATTGGAGAATGCTTCCCAAACAACACTACGGTGAGGCCCGAAGCCCATCTCTTATGTTGTATCATTGTAGAGACAAAGTTACCAGGGGCACACCCTGTAAAGGCAATTGGTTTTGGGACACAGCACTCTGATCTCCAACCTTTTCTATGGATATTTATCCCAGTAGGTACATCCTCTGTTATTGATCCATATAACCACCCCATCTGAACTTTCAAAACCACCAAAGCTAATTAACAAAACTAAAGAATTAATCAACTATAGTTATCACAAATCATACCTCTAATTCACCCCCAAAAGATATCCCAATATTTAAAGTTGTGTTAGTTGAATACCTGTTTGCCCCAACTGGTGCCATATTCATAGTCACAATTGGCAACTTGGGTTGCTTCCTCAACAAAGTTGGAAGGACTAATATCATTAGGAGAATGTGCACTCCCTTCCAGAGCATGCACTAGTGCTATCACAAATGCCTTTGAACTTCCAAATTGTTTCATTAATATTTCTTCTGCTAATTTTCCTTCAGAAAGTAAACATAATTCTGAACACATGTCTGATCAAACATATCTCATGCATATATCGTATTTTATCTTTTAATTCGGTATAATCCATTAGGAAAATTTGGAATTAATGATGAAAATGTACAATGAATTAGTGAAATGTATGCATCTATTACCATTTCTTCCAGTTTCAATATGGCCAGGATAAAGACCGTAAATAGCATTTCTCCTATGGAAGGTGTTTGTTCCTGAATAAAAAGGTCCCTGAAGTCCTTGCATGCCTTGTATTATGTACTGCAGTACACAACATGAAACTAAAGATGAGTCGCTTTATTATCAACCAAGTCATCTCTCATTTAATTTTTAATTATATATTTAAACTTCTTTATTTTATAAACATTGGGAGAAAAGCTCATATATATTTGAACTTTAACCCATGTAATCTCCTAAGTTATTAATTTATTCACATTGTTAATTTAAATAATTAATGAGTAAATGTTTATTTAGTAATCAGTTATAAAAATAAAATAAAAAACAAAATATCAAGATAATAATTAATATTAATTTTATATATCTATTCCATAAAAAAATAAAAAAATATTTCTCATCAACCTCATTTAAAAAATCTATAACTGAGAGTTTGATTTGAAATTTACCTCATGGGCAGCCACCCATTGATTTCCAAAAGGGTCGTCTTTTACTCCATCATAGAATTGTTGGTAACACTGAGCAAAAGCAACTTCTTTTCCATTCTTTGAATCCATCAGAATGCACATAACATGTAGAACAATCTTCGGATTGTTCACAAACATGTCACAGTCTACGTTCAACATGAAAGGAGCATTGGTCATCACCCCAGAGACTCTTGTCTACAAATAAATTAAGAAAGATGAGAAGGAGTTTTTGCAGTGATCATCCAATAGAATATTGAGAATCTATGAACTAATTATTTAAATACTATTGCCTTTCTCTCTTTTTTATAAGAAAATCAAAAAATTAGATTATCAAAATTAACATTTACATGAATTATGTATGAGATTTTATTTTTCTTTCAAAAACATCTTCAGTATTAAATAGTTAAAAATAGGATATATAACGCGAACAACTTTTGAGTTCTTTCACGATTAAAATTAAGAATATAAAAAATTTAATAATTAATACAGCTAAAAATACATAACTATTTTTATTAAACTGACAAAAAAAATGACAATTTTATACATATATAAAAATTTAAAAAGGACCAGAGTTAATAAACAAACCAACACATTCATGGCTCCTGCTTTGTAATTATGTGGATCGTGTGGCCTCTTCTCTCTAGATATGTAGATTAAGTGAGGCAAGTCATCAGAAACACCATCCTTGTTCTCCAATATAACCTACCAAAAAATAGGGTTAGAAAAATACAACTAGGAAAATATATACAATACAAAAGCTTTTTTTTTTTTTTTTCCTTTCTAATTTGGCCATTGATAAATTTGAAAAAAAGATAATGCATGACGTAAAGAGAAAACTAAGCTGAATTTGTGAGGTGTGAATAGTTTTGGATGTTATATAATTGTTACCTTAACTATGCTTGGATGATTCCTTTGGTCTATATTTGAGAAAACAGCAAGTTCTCCTTCAAGTTGGAATGGAATTGGTTTTGGGTTCACTTGTTCAATGATCTTTTGGCTAAGATTGTCATACATATCCTACAATAACAAACCATTTTGTAGCTCACCGTCAAACCATTAATTGCCTATTTAGGGATATACTCACAAATTAATCTCAACATATTAATTTACCTTCATTCTTTGGCGTTCTTGTTTGAGTTCTGGTGGGTGATCACTACTGTTGGTAGTGGCAATATCAGAGAAGTATCTGAAGGGTGCTCTCACTTGAATGTTGTACTTGTTACAAAAGGGTATCCAATGCTTAGCAAATTTAGAAGCTTCAACAAGAGCGTAGTATGTGAGGTGGGAACAACCATCATCAGAAACATAGCAAGCTAGCTTGTTAGCTGGATAATCAAGTGCCAAAAGAGACAACACAGTGTTCACTGTGATGAGAGGATGTTCAAGTATAGGGTCTGCTGTCGTCACAAACAAGTCCACTCGTGGAAGCTCGGGTACCCTGTTGGTGTGTAAAATTTAAAAACTCATGTATAAGCATACTTTATAACTCATAAGCAATTACTGAATAGTAGAAGAATTAACGATCGTTTAGTCAAAAAGTAACAACTTGTGTTACTATGTACTTACTGTTGTAGGAGACGGTCCAGATGGGTTATGGTGAGTGCAGGAGTCCATTTGGTGTTGAGAATGACAATCCAAGTGAAGGTGAACCAAGATTCACATAAGAAAGCAAGAAACCATGTTGTAAAAGTGAAGCTGTTGATTGATAAAACACGGTAAGTAAGAAGCTGGAGAAGGAGGAGTAAAATGAAGGTGTCCATTACTCTTTGAATTGTGCGTTTGAACCAAATCTTTTCATAGAGAGGGTTGGCCATTCAGCAAAGGTGAAAGGCTAGCTAGAATGGTAAGCAAGGGGTGGATTTGAGATTTGATGCTTATGGAATCCGGATTTTCAATGTATTGCTCTTTGACATGTGAGTTCTCCGACAAACGAATGGGTGGGGATTGGTTTGTAAAATATGTATATATAACTTAAATACTTATATTTCACTGCTATATATTTATATTTCATTCTAGAAGTCTAAGTTCTTTTTTGAATTATGTCGGATATATTTGAAGTTAGATTCGGTTTCATCCGTTAACAAGATGTTTATGCAGCATGCTAAGAGGATAGTATCTACTTAAGTGATGTTCTAACTTACATATTTACCCATAACTTATATTTTAAAAATTTTAAATAAGTTCTCTATTAAGATCTCAATGTGGGTTACCCTCTCAGCTCCGCTATCAACCAGCTAAAATACAGGGTGGGGAAGGTTTGGTCCTCTGTCTTAGGCGGGTTGAAATTTCTGGCTCGCTCCGTTTTGATGGCGAGGCAGGACGGGGCGGGTTAGCCCGCTAATCTTTAAAAAATTTTAAAAACTAAAATTATTTTTAGTATTTAAAAAAAGTTTTACTAGAAGGTTGATTAATGGTTGGTCTGTTTAAAAATATAAAATAATAAAGATTAATAAAAATAAACTAACTTATTATTTTTAGTACGAAAAAGTTAATTAAATTAAAAAAACAAAGTAGTATACCACTAAAATAAAAAATTGAATATAATTATATTAATAATTGTAACTCAGACACTAATCAAAGTAGTATGCTAAAATGACACTAGCGTAAAAAATGGCTATGAGGATAGGATATGAGCACGGTCCTGAGAAAATCGTGTTTAAAAAATACACGGTGACATTTTTAAAATTATAAAGAAGTTTTTTGAACACGGTTCCCACGTAAACTGTGTTCTTAGGCACTATGTGTTTATATTTTATTTTATTTTATTTTATTTTTAATTTTTAAAATACATCTACAAAACGGGTATTTAGGGAATCGTGCTTAAATGTCTTGCCTATTAACACGGGTATTTAAAGAACCATGCTTAAATGTCTTACCTATTAATCCGGGTGAGTTATAACCGTGGTTAAAGGTCTCCCGCGCACATATTTCAAAACACACTTAAAATCAGTTTTGAGAGGGTTCTATACTTGCATGATCTTCTCCCTCTTCTCTGCACTTTCACGCTTCACGAATCCCTCCCTCCACTTTTATTTTCATGAATCACTCCCTCCACTTCCATGCAAACGCACTTCTTCCTTTTCCCTCCACTGCGTACACTTACCATTGTACCCACAAACGTCTTCTTCTTCTCTCTACTACCTAGATGCAACCATGAACGTCTTTTTCTTCTTCTTCTCTCATACCATAAGCAACCAAGTTCTTCCTAAACCCTTATTTTCCTTTTATGGTTATGCAATATTGGTTAGGAGTTTGTTTGGTTGATGTAATGTTAGGCTTAGGTAGTATTAGGAAAATGAGAATGCTATTAGTTATAGATTAGGAAAATCTGATTATGAAAATTAGAATGTTGTTAGTTATAGATAGGAATGCTTAGGTATTGATTGTTGAAATTATTTTGTATTCTCTGTTTATTAATTTAGGCAATTTAAATTGATATTAAAATAAAAAAATTGATATGTTCAATTAAATAAATACATAAACATTAGTATTATTCCTTGCATTAGTAAAAAAATTAAAAATGTGAACCTTTAACCACGGTTACTAATAACTGTGCTTAAAAAGGGTTTATAACCACGGTTCAAAACCGTGGTAAAAAACTCTTATATATAACCACGATAGGAACAAGCACGGTTGTAGAACCGTGTTTAAAAGTCATTTTTAACCATGCTTAAAACCTCATTATACACTAGTGTGAAATAATCTAATTCCTCATAATAAATTAACATAATAAATAAGGACTAAACATTTAGTTTCAATTAATATTCAATAATAAAATGTTCAACATCTATCCAAAATAAATAATCAAACCAACATCAATAATTAAACTAGTCAAGTTCATTTTCCAAATAGGTGATTAAAGTTATCAAACTACCACTATAACACCAAGAATCAAATTAGTAAAGTGTATTCTTTAAAATATGTAATAAAAGTATCAAATCATCACTAACACCAAGAATCAAAATAGGTAACCAAACTAGTAAAGTGCATTCTCCAAAATAGGTAATTAGAAAAAAATTTATAAGATGTTATTAATATTATATAATTATTTTTAAAATAAAACATTACATAACCTGTCGGGTAAACCTGTCCCACCCCGTCAAAACCTGTAAAAATATGGGGTAGGGCAGACATATCTTGAACCTAGCGTAGAATAAATTTGGTGAACTCACCCCGCCTAATTTTAGGCGGGTTGGCAGGCCGGCCCCCGAGCTTGACCTGTTTTGACATCCCTAACTTGGGATATGAAAAGTGTTTACATGCTTTTACAAGGCTTTGATATGAGGTAAGGATGTCAATGCGGGTTACCCGCCCTATCCCGTTATCAACCCACCAAAATACGCGGCAGGGTGGGTTTGGCCCCCTACTGGAGACAGGTTGAAACTTCTATCTTGCCGCGTTTTGATAGCGGGGTAGGGCGCGAGGCGTAAGGTAGGTTAGCCCGCCAACATTTAAAATAATTAAAAAAATTAAAATTATTTTTAGTATTTTAAAAAATTAATAAGAGGTTGGTTAATGGTTGGTCAGCTTAAAAATAAAAATCAATTAACTTATTATTTTTAATAAGAAAAAGTTAATGAAATTAAAAAAACAAAGTAGTATACCACTAAATAAAAAAATTGAATATAATTATATTAATAATTCTAACTCAAACACTAATCAAAGTAATATGCTAAAATGAAACAATCTTATTTCTCATAATAAATTAAGGATAATAAATAAAGACTAAATATTTAAGTTTCTATTAACATTCAATAATAAAAAGTTCAATATTGTTGAGATCAAGTTTGATTTGAAAAAGAAAGTTGGTAATAACCATTGACCAGACCCCAAAACGCACTAATATAACCAGACCTCAAGATTTGTTAATAACACACATCAAAGCATTTAAATCAAATGAAGTCTGTCCATGTGTGATCTAACATGTTTAAATTAAGTGTTTCAGGAAATAAAATCTAAGTACACAGGTTACAAATAAAAGAGAGAGTCTATCAGAACAAAAGTTTGATTTAAGATAAGTTTGATTTTAGACTTTGCTCCAAAAGAGTCTGATACAAGGACTTTTAGACATTTGGACCACCAATCAAACCTCAGACTTTTGAAGCAACAAAGTCATGCTTCTAGAACGTTACTTCAAGTACTCATTATGCAACGTTCTAAATCTTTTTTGGTGATGCTTTGAGTTAAGCTCCTATTAAGGATAACTGTGCTTATCATCAAAGAAGATAAAGGACAAAATAGTGGAGCAACCAAAGCTCACTTGCTAAGAAATCAAGGTAGTTACCCTACGTATTTCAGAAAAACTGATTGGAGTTAACTCTTGTGTCAGGAAGTTTCAAAAGGTTTTTAGCAATGTGCTGTATGCGTTAATTAGAAGAAGAAAGCCAACAAATAATCTTTATTCTTTGAAGATCTCAAGGAACTTCTTTTTTATGCAAGCTTCAAAGTTCCTTGATACCAGACCTTTTGACATCTCATCAAACTTCTCAAGGTCCGGTGCTTATAAACAAGCAAAAACGCCTTTAAAGAATTTCTAACGACTATATCTCCTCATCGGCTTATCAAATGGTCATCTTGAGTGGTCTATATCTTTAAGCAAAATTTTAAAAAATGAACAAGAGACAACCTCTGTGATCTTTAAGCAAAATTCTTACAATCTCTTCTCAGTTTACTTAGACAAAGACCTTCTTTGTTGTTCTGCTTCTAGCAGACCTTGGTCCTCTTTGTCTATCTTACTTAGTGTATCGGTTCATTCTTTGTATCTTTTCATATACTAAGTTCTCCAAAACACCTTACACAATCTATCTTTGTAAACCTGTTGTTGTTTAAAAGTCTAGTGTATTGTCAGCCTTTAGTTTCTATGGGAAACAATTTATGGCCTGAAGAGGCTTTTGAAAGAATACTTGGGTTTGAGTCAGAAGTGGCTTGTTGAAAAAATACTTGGGATTAAGTCAGAAGTGGTTGAAGTTAAGAATACTTGTGGCACAAGTCTAGTGCTGTTATTGTAAAGGAGATTTTACAATAGTGAAAATTGTAACACCCCTTTATATACACGAGATATATATATTATTATTTCTTTTAAAAACAAAAACTTTAGAAAGATATATAATTTTATTTATCATTCCTTATCTCACTATACAAGAACGTATATGTACCTGATTTCCTTTGAATATTAAAAGTAAAAAAAAATATTGTCTTTCAATATTTGTCCATAATGACAAAATAAATTTATAAAAATCATACGTGATAAAAGATTACAGTATTATATCTGAATGGTAAGGTTTATCAAAGTTTAACCTTTACCTTGTTACAATTATCCAACTTGATATTGTAATAAGGTAAACTAAAACTAAATTATACCTCTACTATGACTGCGACCAATCATTTCCTAATCCTTGAACCATAGGGTTTTGGAATCCTACTCTTGCCATGTCTTTTCACCTATCCGATTGAGGATGAGACTATTTTACCCTCTTGTAACAACATCCTTTTTATCTTGGACTGCTAGCTATATATCAACATAACATATATTTTGAATACAAAAATTCAAACAAGAATGAGTAAGAAACAGAATATAATACTTTACATATAAGACATAAGCATAAAGGTTTTCACAAACTAATATAATAATATCAGTCATAATCTCATACACATTCAATTATAAATAGGGTCTTCATAAACATAACAATTATACTTTCATTCACAACCACCCTCATAGAATGTCATATTCACATGAATGTCATGCAATGCTTTTAATGTTACTATCTCATTTACTTTATGCATATGGGCCCTTAAAGTTTTAATTTGAACTGGGCCAACCAGGAGTTTACATTGTTCCATAATTCCGAATAATAACATAAATGTCTTTGTGGCATATGAACAGCTCAACTGACGTGGAAACACTTAGAGACTAGTCAGACTGAGAAGGTTTTTATTGTGAAAGTACCCGACACTAGGGAGTAACCCCAAGTCACCTGAAACAGTCTTTCACACCCTCTCATCCCAAGGTTCGCATTTGAACCTTCTCTAATGTGTTCTCGGTTTCTATAACATGTCCCCCAACAACATCTCATCTCATTTCTCTTTAATGATTCATGATGCATGAACTACTCGCATATTTAGTTGGTTAATACTTTTAAAAACTCAATTATTAAATACCATAAAGCTTTACAACATTATCTCAATAAACTGTACATTTCCATAATTTCTTCTCTGAATTTCTGTCATACAGAAATAAATTTGGTACAGTTTTCAAATTCATATCTTATCAAAATTGAGTTTCCAAGCCTTAAATATCTCAAAACTTCCTCATAGAAAACTTTACATATTTACATAATCTTTCTCAAATGAAATATTAACAAGATCGAATTTAGAAATTTCGATTACATCAAAATATCATCTAGTTATTATATTGGGGAAATCCAAAATAATTTACTTTAAAATTCTAATTTACTGAAAGAAATTAATTCTTAAAATCATTAAAAAATACTTAAAACTATAAATTTTTCTTTCATTCAAGAAATAACTATCTCAACCTTTTTATAAATTAATTTTCATAAAATAGTTTCTTTCTAAAATGAATATTAGATTTTATACTAAATATTAAAAGTAAGGTTGATGAAAATAATTTTTTAGAAGAAATAAAAGACTAAAGTAATTATAAAATATTTTTTCTTAGAATAAAAACTTAAAGTGTAAGGTGAGAATATTCTTACTGAGTTTTAATTTTCCGTCATGCTTGCTATATGCTCAAACTCCACATACAAGACCATCAATCACTCATCAATCACAATCAAATATTGTCAATCACAATTAAATATCATCAATCACAATTAAATATTATCAATCATAATCAAATCAAATAAATTAAATATCACTTATAAATATCATAATTCAAAGTTTAATGGTTATTTAAATTTATAAAGTTGATTTTAAGTCCTTATAGTCTGTCCCTCGCACGGGTCTATGTAAGTCCATGATAGTCCAGTCCTTGCATAGGTCTAGTTCAGTCCATATAGGTCATAATAATCCAAGTTCTTGCATAGGTTTAGTCTAGTCCACATAGGTCATAATAGTTCAGGTCCTTGAATAGATATTTCAGAATAAGTTACACAAGATACCTAATTTATTAATAACAATTATTATAAATTTTAAGTTAAAACTTATTGTTTTAAAATAATAATATTGTTAAGTTTAAAAAGAGTAGGAGACTCCTCCCATTATTCTTATGTCTTTTCATATTATATTCTTATCTCACTCCTCCTTACCTTATTTTCTACCAAATGCGAGTTCGTTCTATGCCTCGAGTTCTAAAAATATTAATAACAAGTTATTTCAGTATAGGCATAAGATAAAAATTAAAATTACTATTTGAAATAGAAATGGTAAATGGTAATTATACATAGTAACAGTAAATTTTAAATTTTAAATAGTTACTGTGAATAGTAACAATAAATAATAATTTATGAATAGTAACAGTAAATAGTAAATCATGAATAGTAACAATAAAGAGTAAATCGTGAATAGTAATGGAAAATAGTAAATCATGAATAGTAACGGTAAATAATAAATCATAAATAGTAACAGTAAATAGTAATTTACTATTCAGAATAGTAACTTAAAATAATATTATATCCAATATAATAATAGATTTCTAAAACGATATGAAAATAAACCTAAAAAATATAAAAGAGGGTTATTCTTACCTTATAATTTTAGCAGAACCACTTTTCAAAGAAAATTATTTCTCTCTCTTACTTCCACCACTATCTCACTAGCACTACTATATTAAGAAAATTTAATCTGAAATTGTGAGTTTCCTTCGTTTGATCCTTCGTTATTTATAGGAAAAAATTTACTGAGCATTTCGTTATTTTATTATAAAAATACTGTGCAATTTTGAAAATTTTGTTCCTGGTTACTGTGCAACATTGGAAATTGTCATTCATGCACAGTGTTTTGCATAGTAAATGTCGGTTAAATTATTAAGCCAAATAGTAACCATTCACTCAGTATATTTTAAATATTCAAAATCAATCCTTTTTGAAATTTAGCAATATTATATCAGACCTCACTAACTTTATAATAAGTAATATAAAGTTTAAATTTTAAAAATCTAAAATTTTCTGTTAATAAAAATTTGTTAGTACCTTTCCGGTGTCCTTATGATTGGTAAAAAATCAAGATTTTACTCAAACCGATCATTTTTAGATAAGTCTACTTGAAATGTATTTTAAAAAATTTTCTTATAATTTAACTTCACTTTCTTGTAAATGTTTTTAATTTTAAGTAACTTTATATGAATTTAAAATTATTTAAAATATATTATTTTATTAAAATACTCTAAAATTTCAAAAAATTCCAGAAAATCATAAATAATACGTAGATTAAAAAGTTCTAAAGAATCATAATCTAATTCCTTCAAAATTTTATTTTAAAATTCTAATAAGAGTTAAATCATAAATATGTAAAAACATAAATACAAAAACATAAAATAAAAGTTGTGAATAATAAAGATATTCAAAATTCTTAATATAATTTCCTAAATCAATGAATACTAATTAAGTTATTTTAAAATCCTCATTCAAAATACATATTTATTTATTATTATTATTTTAACAAAATAATTAAATATAAATACCAAAATTTCATAAAAGTATTAACTAGTTATTAATAAACTTGACTAATAGTAAGTGTTTTTCATTAAAGAGATATTAATATCTATTTTCTATTTGAGTAGAAAATTGGATGTTACAGAAATCCTTCAAGTTGGAAGGGACTGGACGTAGCTTCTGTGTTGGAAGTGAACCAGTATAAATCTCTTGTGTTCATTCTTCTCTTTCCTTATTCTTTAAAAGTCTGCCTTTACAAGTCTGATTACTTGTGTTTTTAAATGTTCAATTTCCGTAAAAAAGAGTCTAAGATTTATTCAACCCTCTCTTCTAAGTCTGACCTTGCACCGTCAAATATATATCCAAAATAAATAATTAAACCAACATCAATAACTAAACTAGTTAAGTTCATTTTCCAAAATAGGTGATTAAATTTTTATAAGATATTATTAATATTATATTATTATTTTTTAAAATAAAATATTATATAACCCACCGGGTCATGCCTCGCTCCACCAAAAACCTGCAAAAATGCAAGGCATGGTGGGCCATTTTGAACCTACCATGAAATAAATTTGGTCAACTCATCCCGTCCCATTTTAGGAGCGTTGGCAGGCCGGCCCGCCAAGCTTAACCCATTTTGACATCCCTATTCTTTATGATATTAACATGTTTTTATTGAGTCCCTAATTACTAACGTTGTTGTTTGACCACTTTGTTGTTTTTTATGTTGCTATGCAAGAATGTCATTCCATCTACACAAAACAGTAATTGGAATAAATTATATAACCAATTGTTATGACACTTTCATAAGAGTTGAGAATGAAAACATAAATATGAGGAGGAACTCAATTACCAAGAGTAGATCGAGTCCTCTAATTTTGAACTCTAAACTCTTGACAAATGAAGCAACATTGATAAAATAAATGAGAGATTACTTATGTATAAAGAGCTTTTACCAAATCATACACCTTTGTTTGATATTTTAACCCCTTAGTCCTTTGTGAACACAAAACATACATCATTAATAGGTAAATGGAATTATGAAACTCCCCAAAAATGCTTAGAATTAATAATTATAATATGTTTGAATAACCTTAGTTAATGTTTATATTTTGAGAATTGGCATTCATGAAGGTACTTTTAATTTGATTATTTAAATTACATGAAGATGAATTCAGTAGAGAAAACTATAGAAAATGAATGCATGATGGTAAATTAAAGGTTAGAGGCTCTTACTTATTTCTCTACCATCTAATATTTATGTAATATACCCTAAATGTTAAACACGGTAAAACTACTATCATAATAGCTGCCAAAAAAGATACATAGAATTAGATAAAGCATCATGGATACTATATGGTTTTTTAGCGAAACTAAAAATATGATTGGATACTAACATCTTTTTCTAATTTAGTATAATTTAAACAATTGAGTTCATAACAAAAGCTATGGAAACACTTTTAATAATGAATGTTTTAGCTGTTAAGAAGGATAACATATATCATATAAGATGATAGCAATTATAGAAGTAAAAATTTCACCACTCCCCTCATTATTAGATCAATGTTGTTGGTAATCATGAGACCCAATTAAAACATATCAATATCATAGAATTTATTTGAAATTTTTTAAAATTTAAAAGGACTCATTTAAAACCAAAACTATGAAACCTAACTAAAATAAAATATATAAGTTAACAAGTCACTTAAACATATAGGGAACTTAAGTGAAACTATTTTGAAACATAAAGGATTCAACTGAAGAAAAAAACTTAATGATATGAAGTTATAGGAGCATAATAAGAAGCATATTACTTAGTTAGCTTGTATATTTTTTTCACGTGTAAATAGCCTTATTTTCTTTTGCCAACTACAAATTATAGAAAAGGTAGAGTGCTTGAGGTGTGTGAGTGGACCTTATTTTACGGTTTATGTGACTAAGGTGTGATCCCCAAAATACGACAACCTTTTTCGTCTAGAGGCAGGTAAGAATGGAAATGGGCTAGGTTGTCCGTCAGGAGCCCGTGGCCTAACCTGTTTAAAGCCTATATAGGTCAAGCTTATCGGGCTAGAAGGCTAGGGCCGATAAGCCTGGCCTAGGCTTTTAAAAAGGCTTTTTTAAATAAACAGACCAGACCATAGGCTTGTTAGACTCAAGAAGACTCAAAATTCTCTTAAAGATTTGTTGATAACTAGCATCGTGTATTCTAGTTTAAATAAAGTTATATCATGTTATTATTTGATATGTGAGTTTAAGTGTTTCAAGAAAACATAAGGATTCTGTTACAAAAGATATGGGGAGTATGTGTCAAAAGAATCTTTAAAGTATGGTCTCAACATAAACCCTTTGATCCAAAATAAGAAAAGTCTTGAAGTCTGGAAATTTGTCTTCAAAAAAGAGATCTTTGCATCTGAATGTTTTACCAGACCGAGCTTAGAAAATTTCATCTTATACCTCAAAGTCTAAACATCAGATCTTGCTTTTCACATGTACCTCAAAGCTCCCAGACCTTACAAAGGCATCTAAATAACTTGGGCTTTAAAATTGTCTTGTCATCAACATTTATGAATCATCGGACCCAGAACTCTCTTTAAAGGAAGCTCCTATACAAGTCTGGCTCAAAGAATTTTAATGGTCAGAAAACATCCTTGTGAGCATGTTTAAGCAAAGATCCATGAAAAGAAGAATAAAAAAGCAAGGCAGACTATACTCCACTCTAACAGCATCAAGTCTTTCACCCGTGCCTTGTAAATTCAAGGATTCTCTGAATAAAAGCTTCCTCCTTTGTGAAACTTACGCTATCTCTACCCTATCTATGCTCGCACTCAAAGCCTTCTACAATTACGTGCTCAGAACGTCTCTCTCTCTCTCTCTGACAAAAGAAACCTTGTTATCCTTCATGCAACATCCTTCCCTTTGAATATATCATCTCCCAACGGATTTATATCAGTTACCCTCTCCATGGGATCCTTGGAAAAATTGTCTATAAATAAAACTAATTTGCTTCAAAAGCTGAGAGAGCAAGAGAACAAGAACAAACTTGAGCAAGAGCAAAAAATTCAGAAAACACAAAAATGAAAAATAGAGAAAGTGGGAGAGCTTGTTGAAGAAAAGGAAGGAGGGCAAAACACACTAAGAAAAAGTGTGAATCAAAAGAGGAAGTATGGAAGAGCACCAGACGTTCGTATACAAAAGCCTAAGAAAAAGAATGAAATGACAATCTGCTCAAGGAGAAGAAATGAGACCAAGAAGAATTGTCATGAAGAAAAAGAAAGCTTGCAATGTGCAACTCTTCTCTCCAAAAATCCGTAACAACCAGAGATATGCCACCAACTCATATCTCTCTGCTCTTCGAAGAGCATATCATCTCTGGTCATGCTTTAAGGCTCAGTACCTCTCATACTCTTGTTTCATATTACACAAGTACTGAGTCTACTGAATGAATAAAGTCCTTCTCTTTCTTTACAAACCAACTCATGTAGTTAATCACTTAGCTCAGCTAAGTTTGAAGGGTTATTCATTCAGTTTGCAATAATTCTTCCAATCCTCTAGTAGTACATGTCTGGTGTGTTACCAAACTCTGTTAGTGTGGGAAATATTGTTGACCTGAAGAGGCTTTTGAAAGAATACTTGGGGTTTGAGTCAGGAGTGGCTTGTGAAAGAATACTTGGGTCTGCCCCAGGAATGGGTGCTGCAAAATAATACTCATAGGAATCCAGAGGGGTCTGGTGTGTTGAAGCACGAGTTGTGCTTAAGCTAGGACTGGCTGAATTCAAAAATACTCAGAAGCACGGGTTGTGCTTAAGCTAGGAGTGGTTGGAATCAATAATACTCAACATCTGATGTAAATGATTTTTACATAGTGGAAATCCTTCAGATCTGAAGGTACTGGATGTAGTCTCCGAGTTAGAGGTGAACTAGTATAAATTGCTTGTGTGTTGTCTCTTTCTCTCTTTACTATTTACTATCAAAAGTCTAGTGCATTATTATTAATATCTTTGATAGTAAAAGTCTGGTAAAACTACGCTCGCTCAATCAAAGTATCACGTGCTCTCATAAGCAAAAGTCTGGTCTGCTATGTAAAACGCTACAACGCTTAAATATCACTTTTTGGTTTGAAAAAGTGAACAGACTTATTCAACCCCCTTCTAAGTCTGTTCTCCAAACCATCAAAGCTTTCTAAAAAGCCTTTAAGTACAATACGTCGGCTCATCTAATTGGCTTATCTACTGATTATTTATATATATTTATAACATAAAAATAATATATATATATATATATATATATATTACATATTTACATAATATAAATAATATTACAGTTATAATATAAATAAAATAAAATTTTATTTTATAATTGTTTGGATCAGTTATGGTGATTATTTTAGATTTAATAACTTTTGCTTTGTATGAGAAGTTGCATTTGTCTTATTGAATTGAAAATCAAGTGCATTTGACTCATTTATATTGATAAGCTTGTTTATAATGATAAGTTCGTTTATAGTGATAAGCATGTCAACCTATGTAGTTTGATAAGTTTTTTAGATGGTTGTTGGCTTTTTAAAAGTTTAATTGTAAACAAGTCATTTAAATAGGCTTTTAAACAGACCATAACAAACCTTAAAAAAATCTATGACGGGCTAATAGGTTAGGCTCGTGCCACAATTAAAAATAAGTCAGGCTTAGACCTTTCAAAACTTGCTAGCCTGACTTATTTCCATCCCTAAAAACAAGGAACAAAAAATACAAACAATTATTCAGTTGTGATTAAAAAAAAGATATGTAAACAAAAGAATAATCCGAAAGTAACAATCATTTAATTTCGTCTATGACAAATAATGACCTTCAGAAATAAATTTAATTATTATGTGAATTAACGAGAATTAATTATCAAGTTATTCCATTAAAACTTTTCTTTTAAATGCAAATCGAAATTGTTTAAAATTCAAACGCCAAAAAACTAGTTGGGGGAAGCAAATTATTAGAATTGTACTTGAAACTGATATTTCAATTCAATCTCATTTATGTACGGCTCTATTTTTTTTTAATTTATTTATCACCATAAAGCCTATTAAGAATAAATAGTCAAACACGATAGAATTAAATTTTTTAAAAATATATACTCATATATATATATATATATATATATATATATATATATATATATATATATATTATATCAGAACTCTTTCTTAAAGATTAGAAAATACATATTAAAATCTTTCTCTCTCTCCACTTCACCTTTCATTTTAAAAGTGAAAAAAGTGAAACACACGAGATAGCATATTGGATATATGACAAAATATTGTTCTGTCTCCACGTATATGCATTTAAAAGTTAATTTACATGGATTATTAAAATAATTAGTATATTAGATTAATATTAAAACGGATAGCACGAAGTAATGAGTAGACAGGGGAAAGTAGAGGAGGCAATTGGAGGTGCCTCAGCCTATGCGTCTGTATGTGTTTCCCAGTGTCCTCCTATAACTTTGAAGCGTCAGAATCCATCTCTGCGCTAAATTATTAAATATGAATGCGCAATATATATTATTTATTTCGTAATTTTTAATGATATAAAAATAAAAAAATTTATTCAATTAAAATTGTATTAGATTTGCATTAAAATTACTATAAAACTACGAGTAGACACATTTTTTAATTTCTTATTTTGTTATTGAATTGATAGGACACAAGTGGTCTTTCACATATAAATTTTGTCTGATTAATAGGTATTTAACATTAACTTACTCAATTCAAACAATCGTTAACTTTTACTTACATGTTATGTAAATTTGATATGTGTTACGTCACATCATTTAATATATAAGAGATAATGTGATATTAAATGACATTATAAAAGTATAATTTTGTTTATATTTTATGACTAAAAAACTCCACTAAAAATTCGTTGCATGTAGAAAGAAAGTAATATCTTTTTTCTTTACCGAGAATAAAAATTAAAAAGAAAACTTACAAATGTTTACTAGAAGTTACTATAAAAAATATTCGAAAGTAAGTTGTATTACCAAAAAACTTAAAATATGACAAATTTATGCTTTCTGATGGGTAAAAACTTATCCACCTAGTTGGGTGGGTAAAGATTTAAGTGGGAAAGACTTACTAATGAATCCATAATGTTAGTAGATTTGAAGAAGTATTTTTAGAGTAATTTTAGTTATTAGGATAATAATGAAGGAAGTTAAAGATGGAAAAAATTATAATAATAGTAATTTTACGATATTTTGAGGGACAGCTAATAAATAAATATAAAAAACTTATGTTTTGATGCATTTTGGTAGGATTGAAACTTCAAAAATTAATTGAAAGGAAGATGAAGAGTGCTGCCATCATTTAAGAACAAGAATTAGCATGTGTGGAAATAAAGAAGTTCTAAAGAGAAAAATTAGTTGTGTCCAAAAAAAAGAGAAAAATTAGTTACTCATATATGTGGAGACAAGTAAGCTTGTGTGTCAACACATGTGCTGAGATCGTAATTCCTATCTTGGTCATCTACAGGCACACACCGAAACGTTTTTCACTACATGACTCGTGCTAGTGTTAAAATACGAAAATCGTGTAGGAATAAATAAAATAACATGTGTCCAAATTTTTAACAACTATAATATATACACTTTTTTCACTTCATTTTTACTACTCTTAAAATTAAAATATGAGTTCTCTCATCTATCATGACATCACTTGAGTTTAGCTAAGTAAAATGGTTTCAGGAAGGTGGTTATAAAGTCAGGTTCAAATGGTGGTGGTTATTGACTTTTTAGTAAAAGGGTGTCATCCTCACATGATTCTTGTTCTTGACCTACGTGGCATAGAATAGGATGGAGGGTTTTTTTAGGATGTTTGATTTGCAGGAAACAAAGTTATGAAAATAGAAAAATTTAAAAGTTAATATTAATCCTGTATACTGTTTAAGATAATTAAAACTCTATTTAACAATAGAATTAATTTTTTGTTTTTCCCCGACCCCTTACGTTGCTCTTGGTCTCATATCCTAACTAAGAAGAAAATGCAACGATTGATGCTTATGCTTCTCCGGGGTATGATCATGAGATTGGTTTGAAGATCTGTGGTTGCAATTTACTGTATGTATGTTAGTGCCTCCTGTGAGGAGAGACGTGACTAGTAAGTTGTTTCTTTTTTTTTCCTACCTATAAGCCCCTTTCATTTACATACACAAAAAAGATAATTGATCATTGTATATATTTGTTAAAATACCCTCTTAATATTTAATTAAAAATAATTATTAACAAGCATAATTAATATCTAAAATATTTCTTATAAAAATTATATCTATAAAATTATAAACCATATTTTTTTTCATTTAAAGTTAAGTTTCAAATTTGGTCACAACGACCATTTCTTAATTTGGTTAAAAATTACACACTATCCTGCCAAAGGAATGACATTAGATGAGCTCATGCTTCTATCAGGGAATTTGCATCTTTGGAAGATATAAGGCATGGTTAGATAAAACTGATACTTCCCTGCATTAATGCGATAATAAGCTAATGGCAAATAATGTTAAAATAAAGAAAGATTATTTATGTAAAAAGGAAAAAAAATACTTCAGTTCTATTGATTTAAATAATTGGATTGTGTACATTGAATAACATGGAGCGATTCATGTTGGAAAAAAAATTCCTGCCATCTAGGCTAATTGTAACATCCTGAAAATTGATAAAAATATTTAATTGAGATGAATAAATAGGGAATAATTATGCATAAATTAATTAATACTCTGAAAGGTTAGAAATAATTAAATTGATAATTTTTATGACTATCAATAATTTATTGTAGTTTTTAAAAAAATAAAATTTATACCCTATTAAAATATGGGTGTTGGACCAAGTATCTCCGATTGAAGTGCAGTTGGTCAGGGTGATAGAGAATAATATTGGGAACCCGAATATATATATTCGGAATAATTTTTAGATAAAGTATTGGGCGGGGATTCTGTTTATTGTCAAACGAGAAAATTTTAAAGAGGAACCAAAATATAAAACTAAAACCTCACTTTTCTCTCTAACTCTAACGTTCACTCTCCCTCACAAACCCAAACACTCTTTTCTTCTTCTTCCTCCTAACTTCTTCCTCTTCTCTTCCTCTCAAGAGCCTATTGTGGTGTGTGTCTCCTTCCCTCTTCGTTTTCGTTTTGCCCCCTCAAGCAAGGAGGAGATTGAAGTGTGGAAAGCTCTCTCCTTTCCGTCTTTATTTTCATCACCCTCTCTCACTCTTCTAGGGGTTCTTTTTCTTTTGCTTAAGGTAAGATATCGTCTCCATTTTATGAGCTCTAAGCCCTAGGTTATGGTTTGTGAGAGTTGTGCATGAATAGGATATGGTTTAGAAGCTATTCTATGCAAGCCCTAAGGTGAGGTGTATGATGGTACACAAAAATGGTGATGCATGGAGTGAAAAATAGTGAGTATAGATGATGGTTATTGGGTTTTAGTGAAACCCTAGCTTTTAGAATTGGGGAAAATGAGAAATGTGAGTGGGTAGTGGTTTATCCATGTTGATTGAGTGATATTGATGATGAAAGATGAGAATGGTGATGGGAAATGGTTATGCATGTGGGAACCCATTGGTAGTTATGAGTCTAGAATGCATAATAATGAATATAAGCACCTAGACCATGATGGTTATGGTGGGTTCAATAAAATGAAAGTGATTTAGAGTGTAAATGACATGAACACCATGTAGTTAACTAAAAGTATTTAAATCTTGGTGGTTAGAATAGAAAAATAATTACATATGGTATGTTGTGTAATGTAGGAATCAACCTCATCGGTGAAGCGGGACCCTTGGACCGCGTCAACTACTACTTCTCTTGAGGTAGGAGTGGATAACATTTCTAAATGCATAATTTCATCCATTATTGATGTGTATGTATGGATGTGTTTCCATGATATGACTTGGGTGAATATCTTGATGTCTAAGTGATTGAAATACATTTGGAGTAAATTGTGTTATGTGGTAAATGTTTAGGATGATGATGTTTGAATTATGGCTTATGATTGTTTGCCTTAATGCCATAATTGTGATTGGAATGAATATAATGTACGAATATCCATGACATATGTGTGGAAGAAATTGATGAACCATGATTGCCACTAACAATTAATATGAATGAAATCCTAAGAGGTGTGATAATTGAGATTGATAAGGATGTTGAGACCCACTAAGTAATGGTGGTGAGTTATTGGATGTGGAGTGACATTTAGGATGCATAGACTGGGATATACATTAATTGACATTTGCATTTATGGCATATGGAATGTTAGGGGTTCCAATAGGCGAGTCCAGTGGGAGGGCGACCCAGTGCACAGGTAATTTGTAGTATTCCCTAGTGATTCATTGGAATCACGAAGCTGTCCGTAGTTTGGTGATGAGGCATCCTACATGACGGGACCGGTAGGTGGACGGCTCTGTGATGAATGAGTATCCTCGTGGTTTCTAATGAGAAATAACTTTCTTGATGTGTGTTCGAGAAGGGCCCGTAACACTTGTGGCAGTTGTAGCCACATTATTGAATTCGCATCTCATGAGGTGACTAGTGCTACAAGGGGGCGATAGCGGTTTGGTACCAGTAAAAGTTTATGATTATACATGCAAAAGTTGAGATATATGTGTACATATTTAATACTGTAGTAGGGGCATAGTAGCACACCTATGCTTAACCCACACATTGTATGACATTGTATTCCCACAGTCGGATCCACATTAACCATGAGAGCATTTGCATATAGCCGGTGATATGTCGAGTATGTTAGCTTTTGAGAAAATAAGTTTTGAAAAGGAATGGTGGTGTTGTAGTACTAACCCGAATGAATGGTTGTTATATTTGATGATATTGATATTGTTATGATGAAGCTTGTAGCATGAATATGAAATATATGTTGTACACATGTATGCACATATTATCATATGTATGATCTTGATTCATTTGGTTTATGTTACTCACCTCCTAGTTGCCAATTTTCAAAGGTTAATGTAGGTTCTAGTGGAAACTTAAGCCTTTTTGGAGGTGGAGCTTTTGGAAAAAGGTAAATATGCAAGTAGAAGCCTAGGGCTGTGGCCGACGTTTATATGTATATGCAAAACATTTGTATGTTTTAATGTATGACTATTGAGTTGGATATGCGACCTTTTAAGTAGGTCCTATGGGAAAATTAGGCCTACATACCTTGTATGACATAGCTATAATGAATATGTACTTTGAATTAAGTTGATTGATGATAAAAATGAATTGATGATGATATATTTATGATGTATGCTTGAAATTGGGAAGCGGATACGCCATATTCCCACGTATCGATAATCAATTAGTGTAGAGTTTGCCAATAGGTCATAATGTCAATTTAGGACTTGTATGCATGTATGGTTGTGGCCAAATAGGCCTAAATAACAAATTGGCACGTTAGGTTGAGGCAAAATGTGCCTAAAATGACATTTTCGTATCTGATGATCTAGAACCAAAATTCATAGGCGGGACTTGGTGGAACAAGTCCTAGTTAGATACCTAAATGTGTCTAAAATGGTAGTTTAGGCCAATTAGGTAGATGAAATGGTTTGCCACCCCTTGAAGTTTGAATGACTTAAGTTTTTAGACCAAAGCTGATAAATTCACTCAAGCGAGATGGTTGTGTATCAGGTATATGGTTTCTAGCCCAAATTCGCTCAAGCGGGTATGACTTCGCTTGAGCGAATCCCTTCGAAAATGTTTCTGCCTTATTCTCACTCAAGCGAACAAGGTTCCGCTTGAGTAAATCCCTTCACTAAATGGTTCTGGATGAATCTCGCTTAGGCGGAGTAAGTCCACTCGAGCGAATTAATTCATTAAGTTATTGGACTAATTTCACCCGAGCGAATGCTTCTCGCTCAAACGAATTAAATGGGTAATTGATACTGGACAAATTTCACTCAAGCGGTAGTGGTCTGCTCAAGCGAATTTATGAGTCTGATTGTAGTGTGTAATTTGCTCAGGTGAAAGTCGATGCGCTCAAGCGAATTTGATTGATTTCGCTTAAGCAAGTATTACTTCGCTTAAGCGAATTGATTAAATTTTGATTTCTTCACTTCCTTCATATTTTTAGGGGCATTTTCTCATATACTCATATATGGGACTAGGCGTTTGCCCTGTATAAGTATTTTCTTTCTGTTGTATACTTTGTTATGACGTATACACATTGGGCTATTTATTATTGATCCATGTTATGAAACTTTAACTCTCACTCTTCGTTTTTCTGTGGTTTGGGTCTTGATATAATTGTTGAAGTGTCTAACCCCTTTTAAAGATGCAAAAAAATTACTCACATTTTATTTAATTAATTAACTTAATTACATCGGATCCGGGCCTGGGAAATCGAGGTGTGACACTAATTAATAACACCGAGTATCCATGATGGAAAAAATTTCCCGCCCAACACAAAATTTGTGGCGTCTATAAACTTTCAAGAAATTACAAATTTTGTCTTTGATTTGCTTAGGCGTGTTTTTGGATCCCGATTCCCAGCTATGGCGCGGTTGCCTACCTTCGTTCCTCTTCCGTCGCAGTAACGAGCGTCGTGTTTGGATAGTCTCTGCATGCTCATTCTGTGACATCCCGACGCTGTTGAGGGCGGAGAGTGATCGTCGGTGCATAGGCACAGATAAGGAGCGGCTCCTAGCAGGCTTCCAATGGGAGGGACACATGAACGAACCAAATACATACCAGAATGAGAGGGATCCAAAGACTGTACAGGTATGGGACTATACAGTCGAGGATATCTTAAAGAAATGAATTCGTACTACCTATACCAACAAATGCATTAGCCTTTTCGGTGGCTTATCACTTAAGAACTCTAAAGTTAAGCGTGCTTAACTTGGAGTAATTCTGGGATGGGTGACCTCCTGGGAAGTTTTCGGGAAGTGTGTGATTGAGGACAAAGCACACTGGAAAGGTCTCGTGTTGGTTTGTGGGGAGAGTCGTTCATACCTGAAAAGTGATCGGGGCGTTACACATTCCATCCGCTTACCTCCGTCCCGTGATTCAGAACCTCCGTTGCGTTTGCCATTGTTGGATCTTCTGTTAGAGTTTTTGTTTTGGCCATTTGGTGGTGGTCTGGACCGAGGGGTTTAGGTTTAGGGTTAGGGTGAGGGTGGGGGTGGTGGCGTGTGGGTAGTTGTGGTGTGGTGTCGGGGTAGTGATGGCGATGGATCCATGTGGTGTTAGTATGGGTCTGGGTGGGTTTTGTGGGGAGGTCATGGGGTCAATGGTAATGGTGGGTGGAGGTGGTTGTATGGGTGGCTGTTTGGAGTTGAAAAATTATTGAGATTAATCCAAATTTATTAAATTTTGTAACATCTCTTGGCACAAATTCATAACCAATTGTTAGATCTTGCTAGAATATGTTTTCAATTATTTGTTTTTAATCAATTAATTGATAAACATATGGTTTAAATTAAAGCTAATTAAAAAAATTTAATTTTCTTCTAAAATCTTGTTTGATAATTTTATAGTGTTCGAATATAACTTGATTTTGATTCATTAAATTTTTTTTCTGTTACAATTATATATAACTTGACCCATATTTAAGAAAAATCAAGTTCTTATAACCTTAACTATCAGATACTTGTCAACTATAGTTTATAACATCAATTATTAATCAAATGCCTGATTTTCAATAATTTTAAATTAATTCTTTACATATTTTTAAAGTTGTTTTAAATTTTTCACTCAAATATACATTTTTCATTAAATATATATTTAGTATTTTCATTTAAATAAATCTATTTATTAAAATATATACAAGTTGTATATTATAATTATACATAATATAATCTAATTTATTAAATATATATATATATTATTTATCAATATATATATTCTATTATATATATATATACATATTAAATATATTCTTCACTAATACTCATTTTAGTAATTTTCCATCAAACCATTATTTTCTCAACCAACTTCACCTAGCTTTTTTCTGACTAATCACAATCACTATTTTTTAATTTATTTTTTCAATTTCACCATCTAAATACAACCACTTTAACAAAACCCCAATTTTATTAACCTATTTATAAAACCCATTTTTTCTTAACCAACTTAGGATTTGTTTGGTTATTAGTTTGTGTAACCTGGTTGAGATAATTGGGGTTTTGTAAATGGAGTTGTGTTTAGATGTTAACTTTTTAAAAGTACGTTGGAAAGTAGTGATTGTGTTTGGTTGGATAAAGAGTTGGGTTGGGTAAATGCAAGTTTGATTAAAAATTACTAAAAAGGATATTAATGAAAAATATATTGAATATGTATATATTAATAATATTGATCCGGATTAGAGACCGGTATCCATTCCATAAGACATATATAAACGTTATTTGACTGTTCTTTAACGTGCTACCGGTGTGATAGGTATACATCCGGACTCTAAATCCGTATCAGGCGTTCTCCCTATACCGGTTTGTCCAGGATAACACCATGCACACCGGATAATGCACATTTCACCTGATAAAAGACAATGGGCATTGCCACAGGGACAGCGACAAAGATTCCATTTTCCATACTAAGAGCCAAAATCTGCTCCTGGAAATGATCAATTTGTCCCTCAAAGTCTAGCCCTACTTTCTCCACGCTTGAATAAAAAATTGCCACTTGACTCAATCATGCTGGTGAGTGCACACTAAATAATAATTTACCTACTTAATGGAAGTTAGTGGCTACCCCACTAACAAGTCCTCGTATATCGAGCCAACCAGGTATAAGAACTCTTTCTGATATACTTTAAACTCTCTCTGGAATTCATTGAGCTATCACTGAATATTCCATACTTGGAATACAATCATTGACTTGAGCGTCGAAGAATCTTTGCAGGTGACACCACCTTTCGCCCACTTCAACACGTTGGGTCGGTGTGAAGGATTTCCAGGACATCAAGACCAGATTCCTCTCACTAAGACACCGGATACCTATAAATCCGGTGTTCAATCTTAATAATCTGTCGATTCTTGTGACTGGTCCCACACCGGATTCTTGACCCCGGTCCAGATCAGTTCATTGGCACGCCCGATGGGACTCGTTAAAGTTATTCCCACATACCATAGAAGTACGGTGGTTATCCATGGAAGGCGAGGGACATGACCTTATGGAAGGTCAGCCCGAAGGCAGGGCCAACACAAACATCTTCAGAAAGCTCAACTTTGAATCTCAAGGGGGAAGCTCAAAGAAAATGTTGGCAATGTCCAATTCTGACCCTCGTGACGAGTTGATCAATTAACTCCAGAAAGAACTCGCAGAGTTACGAAAAGAAAGAAGACAGAGTGAGGACAAGGAGTCATCTCGCACCAGAGACACTCCCCATACAACTGAAGGAGAAAAGTCCACGACCCTCCAGTATTCAAACATCCCTACGTTTGAGGATAAAGAACAGACCCATGATTCTGATGATAGAGTTACTAGAGGGAAGAGAGTTGGTCACAGCATCCTCCGTGACTTACAAGCTCAACGTCCCTTTTTCAAGGAGGCTCATGAGCATACACATCCCTAAGCACTTGCAAATAACTCAAACTCTCTCCATTGGAAAATATAATGGCGAAACCGATCCTATTAAGCACCTTGATGCTTACGTATTTGAAGCCATGTACCTAGGGGCTGATGAAGATGTTATGTGTCGAATGTTCCCAAGAACATTGTCGGAGGAGGCCCTCAGCTGGTTTAAAAGTTTGCCATCAGGATCGATAGATTCCTGGGCTGAAATGACAGCTACCTTCGAAAATCACTTTGTCATCTCTAGAGACGTTCCTAGGACATCTCATACTTTGACCCAAATTAAGCAGGGTGAAAACGAGACTTTAAAGGATTTTTTGAGAATATTTTAAAAGGAAGCAGCCATGGTTCCTAAGCTCACAGAGGCCATTCAGCTGCATATCGTTATTGAGGCCCTATAGCCAAGATCAGCCTTCACCCTCTCACTGGTAAAAACCCCACCAACGACATTTGAGGAGTTCAGGAAGAAAGCCTCAAAATCCGTGGGCATAGAGATGCACTTAAAGGCTACAGCTGCAAAAACGAAGTCGTCAGTACCAACTTCACAACCTCGGAGAGATAAAGACAGGGTGAGGTCAGAACGCATAGAAAGGCCATTCAACAGCCCCAAATTCAAACCTTTCCTCAACATCGAGAAAGACGTATAAACTCATTTAACCATTATGCACCGTTGAAAACTAGACCATCTCAGATTTTGAGAGAGGTAGGATGGCCAACATTCAGTGTTTATGGTATTAGGAGGCCGACCCCTGTGAAAAGACCAGAAAATCCCTGAAAGTACTGTGATTTTCATGAACAAACAGGACATTCCACAGATGAATGTCAAGCTCTAAAAAACGCAGTCGAAATACTGATTAGAGAGGGCAAACTAAAGCAATACTTGTTCAAAGAAAAGTCCTCTGTCAGGGCAGACCGGACTGAGAAAAGAGAAAGAGATCAGAGATCATGACGACGACGATGATAATAGCTGTAATCCAGTCAGGAAGTTCTCTGCTGCAGAGAAACAAAAAGGTCCTATGGTTAGCGATGCAGCTCAAAGAGATAATATGCCCCAGCAACAGCGTCAAGGTCAGCGTGAAGTTATCAATATGATCACTGGAGGATTTGCTGAGGGAGGAGCTTCAATCACATCCCGTAAGAATCATCATCGAATGATCTTGTCAGTACAAGGGAAAGCTAAAGATAACCGTCCTTACAGGGACGGTGTTGAGGCTCCAATAATTTCATTCTCTAATGAGGATTTTGGCCCAACAATTCCTGGTGGAGATGACGTTGTGGTCATCATTGCGGTGATAGCCAACAAGGACGTCAAAAGAATCCTCGTTGACCAGGGAAGTTCCTGTGATGTTATTTTTTATAATTGCTTTAAAAGAATGAGTTTTAATGACTCAGACTTACAGCCTTACACACAGGAACTAACAGCTTTCAACGGTGCAAAGCAACCAACAAAAGGGTATCTTGACACCTTTATTTCTTTTGAAGGTGAGCCAGGGGCCAGAACAGTTAAAACTAGAGTGCTTGTGATTGATGTTGAATCACCATTCAATGGCATCATAGGCCGTCCCACCTTGAATGCTATGGAGGCAATCGTTTCAACTCCACACCTCCTTATCAAATTCATCGATAAGGACAATGCTGTCTCTTCCATCTGAGGTGACCAAGAGATGGCCAGGTACTGTTATAACTCGAGCCTAAACATGACAAGATTGGAGGCATCCAATAAAAAGAGAAAGCTCAATGACGGTGGAATAGCCGCTGGTTCTGTGAGTCTTATTGACTTAGATCCCAGGTCGGATCTGAAGATCGACCCTCTCAATCCTTCAAAGCCTACACCGGATGGAGACTCAAGGGATGTCATACTAGGAGACTCACCCGAAAAAGTCACGCATATCAATGACAAGTTGGATTCTGCTACAGAGGAGCGTTTACTTAACTTCCTCAAAGAATTCAAAGACCTTTTCGCATGGACAGCGGCTGATATGCCTGGCATTGATCCCACTTTCTGCTGTCACAAATTATCCGTTTACCCGGAAACGAGACCGGTTGCCCAAAAGAAAATAAGATTGGGACCAGAAAAGCAGAAAGCAGCCTGCGAACAAACAGGGGAGTTACTAAAGGCCGGTTTTATCAGGGAAATTTGCTATTCCTCTTGGCTTTCGAATGTGGTGATGGTCTAAAAAGCTAACGGTAAATGGAGAATGTGTGTCGACTATGTGGACCTTAACCGATGCTGTCCAAAAGACCCTTATCCTCTTCCTAATATAGATCGGATGGTTGATGACTCCTCTGGTTATCAATACCTGAGCTTCATAGATGCATACTCAGGATACAACCAGATTCCTATGTTTGAAGAGGATCAAGAAAAGACGGCTTTCGTCAATGACCGTGGAGTTTTCTGCTATACCGTCATGCCCTTTGGGTTAAAAAATACTGGAGCCACTTATCAGCGAATGATTAACAAAGTGTTCGAGGGTATGCACACCAAGCTTGTGGAGGTGTACATTGACGACATCATAGCCAAGACACCGGTAGGAAGTGATCATATTGAAGACCTGCGCCAAGTGTTCACCCGCTTGAGGGAATATAACATGAGGCTAAACCCACTAAAATGCACTTTCGCTATCCCAGCAGGGAAATTTTTAGGTTTCATGTTAACTCAGCGCAGTATTGAAGCCAATCCAGGGAAGTGCCAAACAATTCTTAACATGTAGAGTCCAAAGAATTTGAGAGAGGTTTAATTCTTGAATGGCAAAGTAGCAGTCCTGGCACGATTCATGCCAAAAATGACTCACAGATCACTTCTTCTATACAAGGTCTTAAAAAAGTCCAAAAAATTTGAGTAGGGACAGGAACAAGAACAAGCATTTCAAGAACTTAAGGAGGTGTTATCCAAACCTCCTATACTAACGAAACCTGAAACCGGTGAAACTCTCATCTTATACTTGGCAATTTCAGATGAAGCTTTGGGCGTAGCCTTAATAAAGGAAACTCCTGATGGATAAAGGCTGATATATTTTACGAGTAAAACACTACAAGGCGCTGAGATCCGGTATCAAAAAATTGAAAAAGCCACTCTCGCCGTTGTGTGGGCCTCTCGTCGGTTACGACCATATTTCCACGCTCATCCAGTTGTGGTGAGAACAGACCTATCACTCCGCTCTGTGTTAGTCAAACCTGACCTCGCTGGTAGAATGATCAAATGGTCCATTGAGCTCTCAGAATTTGACATATCCTATGAAACTCGAGGCGCTATCAAGGCCCAAGTCCTGGCTGATTTTATCGTGGAAATGACAGGGACAGATCCAGCTATACCTCGTGTCCATTGGACCATCTATGTGGATGGTTCATCAAATCAAAAGGGCTCCAGAGCAGGTGTGGTCATTGAAAGTGATGATGATGTACATCTGGAAATCTCCCTTCACTTTAATTTCAAAACTTCTAACAACCAAGCTGAATACGAAGCTTGTTTAGCCGGACTTCGAGCTGCAATTGACATCGGAGTGTCTGAAGCGACACTCTGTAGTGATTCACAACTCGTGATTTCATAAGTCTTGGGAGATTATCAAGCTCGTGAGCCTCAACTCCAGTTATAATTAAATTGTGTCAAGGAGTTGAAAGAGAAATTCTCAAAGTTGGAATTTAAACATGTTCCACGTGAAGAGAATACCAGAGCGGATATACTTTCTAGATTGGCAAGCACCAAATGGCTAGGAAGCACCACAACGTTGGTCCAAAGTACACTGATGTCGCCTAGCATTCCTCTTTTCCCCTCTCTGAATGCCATAATGATCAATTCTCCTTATGGAAACTCATGGATGGCCCCTTATATCCGTTATCTAACCGATGGACAGCTACCTACAGATGAAAATGAAAAAAGAAAGATTAAAAGGGAATTGTCATACTTCACCATGATTAATGGTGTCCTCTACAGAAGGGCATTTTCAGTACCTTATCTAACTTGTTTGAAGGAAAACGAGGTACAAGGAGTAATGGAAGAAGTCCACGAGGGGCAATGTGGACACCATGCCGGAGGAAGGAGTTTGATGAGGAAAATCCTCAGGGTTGGATATTGGTGGCCCACAATGAAGCAAGATTCCATTGACTTCGTTAAGAAGTGCGACGCCTGTCAAAGGTTTTCTAACCTTCACCATACGCCGACGGAAGAGCTCTTCACATCCGTTGTCCCATGGCCATTCTACCAATGGGGATTGGATATTTTGGGTCCCTTTCCAACTGCGTCTGGGGGTATTAAATACCTCATTGTGGGAGTTGATTACTTCACCAAGTGGATTGAAGCAGAACTAGTGGTCCATATCACTTCAGCCTGAACTCGTCGTTTTATGTATGAAAACATCATAATACGATTCGGGGTCCTAGCGCGGATCGTTACAGACAATGGCACTCAATTCACAGATAGAAAGTTCACAGACTTATTGGAAGGATTGGGCATCGTCCAAATATTCTCATCTATCGAACACCCATAAACCAATGGCAGGATGGAGTAGCTAATAAAGAGGTATTGAAAGGGCTCAAGAAACACCTGGGGGAAGCCAAAGGGCGCATGGACAGATCAGTTATGCCATGTCCTATGGGCCCATCGTACAACACCCCATTCTTCTATAAATGAGTCACCATATCGGCTGACATACGGTGTCGAGGCCATGATACCAGTTGAGTTACAAACCGCTTCTGTGAGAGTTGCTTACTTCTTAGAAAAAGATAACAATGCTAATCTAGCTTCAGAAATGGATGTGATCCAAGAGCTCAGAGAAAAAGCGTTCATTAGAGATCAGGCCATCAAAGTTAAAGCAGCTCTCCGTTACAATAAACGAGTCCATTCCAGGACTTTCAACATCGGTGACTTGGTTCTCAGAAAGGCAAGTGTGGGTAACAAATTCGCTCATCCAGGTAAATTAGCCCCGAACTGGGAAGGCCCATACAGTATATCCGAAATCACCGACAAAGGCTCTTATCTCCTAGAAAACCTTGATGGCACACCAATCCAAAACAAATGGAATACCCAGAACTTGCGTATCTATTATAGCTAGCTGGTAAAATAACATGCACTTTTTTCTCCTCACTTAGGACCATCCACGGAGAATTTACAACAGCATGATCCTAGCTACGCTTTTATTGTAATTCTTATTCAGTTCAATAAGAATATCATATACAAACTTAATTCTTTCACGCTTTTCTTTATGCTGTGATTTTCAGTTATTCCAACATGCACAAACATATTCAGGACGGACGATTTCAACTACCCATTCTGTAGTTGACGATGTAACTCCCCGAATATGTATCAAAGATCAAACCTTTTTCAAGGTTACCAAATCTAACTTGAAGGCCTGGGCGCAGTAGGATTGGTCCTTTTGCAAAGGTCATACCGAACCCCAGGAAAAGGGCGTAGTAGGATCAGACCTTTTCATAAGGCTATACCGAACCCCATTTGAAGGCCCAGATTGTAGGATTAAACCGAACTCTGGGTACGGTTAGTAGGTTTGGTCGAACACCGGTGAAGGCTTGGATTGTAGGATTAAACCGAAGTCCAAGTATGGTTAGTAGGTTTGGCCAAACGTCAGCGAAGACTCAATCCTTATTCTTACGATTGAGATATATTTCCCCAGGACGGATGATCTCAATCACCTATTCTGTGATTTGATGATGTAACTCCTGGCGTGGACAATTCCCATCATCCTTATGATGAAAGACCCAACTATCATCCTTATGGTTAAGATATTGTCTTGCCAAGACCTAATTATCACTCCTTTGCTGAAGGAATGCCTCTCCCAGAATGGATAATCTCAATTACCCACTCTGTAAATTGACGATGTAAATCCTAGTGCAGCTCGGAATAATACTCTCACAATGAATGACGTTTTTTCTCCAGTGAGATAAATATATACTAATACTAGTCATCCGTTCTATGACACAGTTGTTGCAAACAGTGGATCGACTCATTCTTTCCCCAAAAGAATGAAGGGCAACGCCTTATGACAGGTACCTATCCCTTAATGTACTTATACTTGGGGACAGTATTCAGATGCATGATTCTCCATTCTAAAACTTATTTATTTCAAGTGATTTGACTAGTTTTCTTCGAGGTACTTATTGCAATCCGACCTCAAGTTAATTGTACTGAACGGATTATTAAACACTGAGAAGGTAAAAGTATAGCAAATACGTCTAAGTTATGTTATAGTAGCTCATTTCTCGCAAATGTTAAAGACGAAGTCAAGAAAAATTTCTTTCATTCAATGGAAATTTTATACAAGTTGAAATGAAACTGGAGTTGATCCCAATACACAACATTAAAACTAAAGCTACAATATTAAGGGGACGGTGCCTGCTCATCCATTGGGGAACCTCTTCCTCTCCGCCCTTCTCCTCCTTCTCTAGGCGCCTTCACCCCCAGGTCCCATGCTTTGACCTTCAGGGAGAGGGGGCAACTCATAGAGAGAATCAGAAGGATCCTTATGCGAGCCATCACTCTTAACCTCAACCAGCTTCCCTCCATGGAATTTATAGAACGGATCAAGTCCGTACAGATTTAGTTTCACTTCCAGGTTGCGGTAAAAGATCTGGCGAACAGCCAGGCCAAAAGACTCAAAGGAAACTCTTTTACATATCTCGAGTGCCTTAAAAGCCTTAGCTTTGGAAGCATCCAGCTTCTTTCGAAGTCTGGCATTCTCTTCCTCCGCTGACCCAGCTTCTGCATTCCCTTTCTTTAGCTCTTCAATCTGTGCTAGCAACTCCTTCTCCCTGGCCTCCCACTCCTTCTCCTTAAGCTCCCATTCTGCTGTCCTCTTGCTGTGACCGGCCTCTGCTGCTACAAGATCTTCTTCCAACTTGATACACTTCTTTTTCTCAAGTTGAAGCTCTTCTTACAGGAGGGAGATTGATTTGATTTGTTGCTCCAGAGCCTTATTTGCCAAATGAAGACGACTAATTTTTGTAACTTGTTTCTCCCCCAGCTCTTTAGCTTTCTTTAGTTTGGATTCAACCCCCCTCGTAGTTTCTCTCTCCTTAGCCACCCACGCATCCTTTACAGCAATTTCATCTTCAAGTTTTTCAATTTGCTTCATATAATTCGTTGTGTCTTCTAAGGAGTGTAGCAAACTGGAGAACTCATTAAGCTGCCAGTGGCCAGCCCGGCAAGCATTTTTCACTTCATCAGGCTCAAGAGAAGGACAGAGGCAGTACTCTGGTTTAGGGAACTGTGGAGGCATATATCCCTTATACCATAGGAGTAGGGTGAGGAAGGACCCTTTTGGGGGAGAGCTTATGTATAGGGTTTCTTCCTCCGACTCCGCCCCTGAATTAGTTTGAGAAGGAAGAGTGAGGGGGGATTCAACCGGTTTCTTCCCTTTATCTTTCTTCAAACCAATCTCCTCCAAGGTCCTTTGGCGCTTTTTGGGAGACACCTCTGCAAAAGTCTGCTTTTTCTCCATAGCCTTAACTAGCACCCTCCTCCTTTTCTTCTTCTCAGGGACAGCCTGCTCCGGTTCTTGTTCTTGGACCTGGTCCTCATTGCCTTGCTCCTCATTCAGAGGCACTTCGTCTCCCACTGCAGAAGTCAGAGGATCACTGGAGTCTCAGCCTTAAAGGAATTCCTCTTAGCCTAAATATTATTCTCATCAGATGAAGAGTCATCACCAGCCAACATAGACTTCAGGGAGAGCATATCGGTGGATTTTTCTTCGATTAATTCTGCAAAGAATAAGGAAAACAAACATAAGAATAAAGGGAGATAGAGATATTAATAAACATAAAGTCGATGTAAAGTTGTAAGAACGGATAATTACTGAGATATTCATCCCTGACAGCAACACTCCCTAATAGATGCTTGCAAGAAAATCCCTTAAGAATGGCGGAGTACGCCCTCATAGCGCTCAACACTTCCACGGAATGCGGAGAAAGTTCACCTTCCTCAGTGTAATAAGCACGACTTATTAGTAAAAAATGTTTGTGCGTCCAACTAGTTAGGAATTTTATGAACCCCTCTTTATTGAGCCAGAAGATCGGCTTATTATTTTGAATCCGAACCCGCGTATAATACTGCTTGAAAGAATGCCCATCAATCTTTGTGGATTCAGTGAAGGACTTGAAATTAATTATCCTTGAATCACACCGGAGCGTGATGAACCCAAGGCCGCCTTTCTTGTTCGCACAGCGGACCACTTGGCAGTAGTAGAAAAGTTTAGCCATAGTAGGTTTAAAATTGAAGTGTTCCCCAAGAACTTCCAGAGCGCGTACTAAGCCCCATCCGTTTGGATGAAGTTGTGAAGGGGCACAATCTAAGAAACGGAGAACGGCCATCTGAAACTCGGTTAAGGGGAAGCGAACCCCTAAATTTTGGAAGACGAAGTTGTACATGTATACCGACCTCTCGTCTGGGACCAAATGACAAATCCTCTTCATCGGCCAAGGTGCAAGAATAAGGAAACGCTTCTTATACTTGTCTTTGGAGTGAACTTGAAAGCGCGGGTAGACCGGTCCACCGTCTTCCCTGGTATGGCGAGAGGCTATCTCTTTAAACTCCTCTTCGACCCAGCAATATGGACGTTCACGATTTAACCTTTTCTAGTCTAACCGGTGTGCAACCACATTAACACATCCTTCAGCAGTTCTAAGAATTAATGTTTTCCCAGATCTCGGAATCTCCATTTTATTGGATGCGTATCAAAAGGTCTTCGTACTGTGATAAAAGGCAACATCATCAGAGAGGTACCCTTCCCCACTCGATTCATTGTTAGAGCAACCAGTAGCCCTCGAGCTGGAGGAACCCTCAGGGCGGTACCGAACCACTGGTAGCCGCGAGGAGGAAGTCCCAACCCTATCTAAGTGATGAAACCCAGTCACAGGAAGATTCTAAGAAATCCTTCCACCACGGTGGCCTGAAGGGGCACGTGAACTCTGTCTCCCCCTGTTCAAGGCACCAGCGCTGAACTGTCTAGGGCGCATGGCTGTGTTTTAAAAGAAATTTAAAGAGAAATGAGTTTAAGAACAGAAGAGGTTACCTAGAAAGGGATTAAGATTGAAGAAGAAGAGAACTTCGCAAAATGGCAGCAACAGGTTCTTCGAAAATTTTTGCAGAGTTTCACTAAGCTTGAGGAAAGATGTAGAATCTGAAACAGGTTAAGTTACCCTTATATAGGTAACGAAAAGATACGATCATCAACCAAGAATCGTGTCGTTTATTTCAAAACGCGACCCTTCATTTTCCAAACGACTACGTCGTTTCATACCCAAAGGCGCGAAGGGATGACGCTTCACGAAAGGTTTTGAATTAAATGGGTCTCAAAATTCAAAATTCAGGCCCAAGATAACCCTAATGACGGTTACCAAACCTGAAGCAATAATGACTTGTTCACGTGATATAGGCATTTATTGCCCAATCATTCGAAGCATTTACACCTTTTGACAGTTACTCGAATACCAAGAGTCACGTATTTCGAAAACTCTTAAGATTCCCCACACAATGAATCTTTATGGAATTCGCTATGAAGACATTTCTAAAGCAATAAAGTTACTCACAGAACAGTTCAAATTGTTAATATGAGACTTATACATGACGTGACACCGGCATCCAGACCTCTTGCAAGCTATATAGCTTATATAAGCAACTTTACAGTCCCTCACACAAGCTAGGGGACATATGATCCAGATTAGAGACCGGTATCCATTCCATAAGACATATATAAATGTTATTTGACTGTTCTTTAACGTGCTACCGGTGTGATAGGTATACATCCGGACTCTAAATCCGTATCAAGCGTTCTCCCTATACCGGTTTGTCCAGGATAACACCATGCACACCGGATAATGCACATTTCACCTGATAGAAGACAATGGGCATTGCTACAGGGACAACGACAAATATTCCATTTTCCATACTAAGAACCAAAATATGCTCCTGGAAATGATCAATTTGTCCCTCAAAGTCTAGCCCTACTTTCTCCACGCTCGAATAAAAAATTGCCACTTGACTCAATCATGCTGGTGAGTGCACACTAAATAATAATTTACCTGCTTAATGGAAGTTAGTGGCTACCCCACTAACAAGTCCTCTTATATCGAGTCAACTAGGTATAAGAATTCTTTCAGATATACTTTAAACTCTCTCTGGAATTCATTGAGCTATCACTGAATATTCCATACTTGGAATACAATCATTGACTTGAGCGTCGGAGAATCTTTACAGGTGACACCACCTTTCGCCCACTTCAACGCGTTGGGTCGGTGTGAAGGATTTCCAGGACATCAAGACCGGATTCCTCCCACTAAGACACCGGATACCTATAAATCTGGTGTTCAATCTTAATAATCTGTCGATTCTTGTGACTGGTCCCACACCGGATTCTTGACCCCGGTCCAGATCAGTTCAATATAAATGTATATTATATCAAAGTATGTATATATATATATATATTGATAAGTAACCTAATATATATTTATATATATTGTTTTTTAAAAACAAACTAGATGATATTTTATATAATTAAAATGTATTTATTTAACAAGTTAGATTATTTTTTTAACAAATTAAATGATATTGTTGTATAATTAGAATGTATTTTTTAGCAAATTAGAATATTTTTTAAACAAGTAAGATTATTTTTTAACAAATTAGATTATTTTATATATATATATTTATCTATTTTTTTAACAAATTAGATGATATTATATATAATTATAATGTATCTTTTAACAAATTAGAATATTCTTCTTAACAAGTAAGATTATATTATATGTTTAATGGAAAAGAAATTAACTTTTGTTTAAATTTACGCATAACGAAAATATTAAATATAAATGTCAAAGAACTCAGCAGCTATTATTTGATCTCTAATGGAGTCACGAATAACATTCATGTTCGGCGATGAAATCGTGTCAACATCATCGTCAAGTACAAAATGTGTCCAATGTTGAGCTCCTATACAGTTATTGTCATTTACATTTTCGTTATCAAACTCAATGTCTGGTAGGTTGCATCTTCGAATGAAGTTATGGATTTTCATTGTAGCACAAATTAGGTGAACTTGGGTCTCGTAACTATAGCTAGGCATATGTTGAAGCACGACAATTTTTTTTTCCAAACACTGAAAGTTCCTTCTATTGTGCTCTGTGAACTTAAGTGCAAATAGTTGAACACTTTATTGTTCTTTTGAAAATCTTGTGCGCGTCTAAAGTTAGGAAGATGGTATCTTTCAGCTCTGTAAGGACCCATATATCTTATTGGCGTCGGATAGCCACTGTTAACCAAATAGTTTTTACCTGTTACAAAAAAAAAGACACCATCAACACCACTGTTAACCAATAACATCGTATGTACACATGTAGGGATAACGAAACCATACCTAGGGTGGATGTGGAAAATCATAAGCTGGGGACGTTACTGCATCTTTAAAAACTCGAGTGTCATGGACAGATCCCTCCCATTTGGGTAATCCAAAAATAAAGCACATATCCCAGTCACAAACTACTATCACATTTTATGTTGTGTAGTATTTCCTACCAATAAATCGTGTACACTCACGGGTTGGTATGACACATAGTATATGAGTCCCGTCAATCGCCCCAATACAATCTTTAAAGAACGACCAATATCTCCTACTATCATGGATTTTTGAGGAGACACACATAAATTTTGGATTTATAGGTCTGACCAACTCCATTGACAATGAGACACATGCATTTAGTACACGGTGAAAGTTTTTACTAACTGTTTCATTTGAATGCTGGAATCTTTCTTGTATTACTCTGTTACCTACACCATATCCCACTGTATGCAAAAACATTGTAACCATTTCATGCACTCTCATTCGTGATGAAGAAGTTAGTCCATGGTCAACTAATTTATGGCACAATCATACGAAAACATGTTTACTCATCCTAAACATTTCATTACATCTAGTGTCATTGCCATGGACTATCTCTTGGACCCATGCATGTCCCTCTAGTGCACTCGTCCTACATGGTTCTTTGCATACATGTTTCACAAGCCACTGCCCAATGGGGGTTGTAGCCCCTGCCGTCGCGATAACAACCAATTCAATAGGATCATCTTGTTTTGAGGGATCCTGACCACTACAAGATGCCATCATCAAAATTTACACATGGTAAAACAAGTTGACCATAAAATATTATTAAACCCCTGATCAGTATACAGATAACAACACCACCATTAAATATCTTGCTTATTAAAAAGAAAAGCTCCCATACAACATGTTTCATAGTTAAAAATAACAGTTTCATACAACACTACCATTAAAGATGTTGATAATTAAAAACAACATATTCAGATAACATGTTTCATAATTAAAAACAACAATTACTTTAGAAATGTCAGTTACTAACAAACCCTAACTAAAATTATTTACTAGTCCTTCAACCGCCAAACTTCATCCTTTAGAAAAGCTAGTTGATGTTTAATGTTTCCCATCGTGATGAACCACTTCCGCGCTGCATCATCCCGAAGTATCCAAACACAATTTGCAAAAAATTACATATCATCATTACATTTAGGATTCTTCTGCAATAGTTGAAGTGTCATTACAATGGAGTGTCCCTCGTCATCCTTCTTTCCCACAACCGTAGAGGTGTGAGAAGTCACCGCTCTTGCCACCTGACTCACTGATCATGGTGACACTATCCCTTTAACTTTTATTTTTTTTCAAGTCCCACCAACCCTCTGCCTCTTCTTACCACTCTTAGCTATCACGGTTTATTGTGAAGGCATGTTGATGTTGATGTTGCTGAACCCTAATCCGCTTGTGTCCCCACCAATAGTCGGTTCCCCACCAAAAGTTGAATCCTTGTTATCACCAGAACCCTCGTCCAAATGTTACTCACCCAAATATTACTCACCCCGAGGATCCTCAGGAGGTTCAGGGATGTATTCATTTCTATAGTTGAAGGTGGGTAAAACCGCGCATGAAGGAGACCATGCATACTCCCCAGTCACATTATCCTTAAACATAAATGTCAGCTCCCATGCATATGGTAGACCCTCGTGCCGGTACTTCTGAAAGGCGGGGTCCCTGCATAAAAAATTACAAGTCACAAAACATTCCATTCAATGTTACATTAAATGAAAATCTGATGTTAGTTATAAAGTTCATACCCGCTCATTACCACTTCTGCAATGAATGTATGTCGTTCGTTATCCCATCCAAGACCGGTTGTATTCTAAAATAAGTTGTACCAAGGCAGCCACTCTTTCCTTAGGTTATCCCATTTGTTTTTAAATTGTTCATTGGAGTAACATCGACCAGCCTTAGTATTAAAGTAGGCTTCTAACCCTTCCCAACCAACTTTTGTAAGAGATGTTCCCTTACGTTGTCTATTTTTTATATGCTCCATTGCAGCCTCAACGAAGATTCTAAGCACAAATATATCCTAACTCGTATTCTGAGATTGCATAGGTGCTTTCCCCTTGTCCATTTTAAGGTTAATAAACATTAAACATAAAAGGTTATTAAATATTGAACCGTTAATGTTTAAATTAAAATTACATGATTGTTAGTGATAAAAGATAAAACCCAAATGGACAAGAAAATGATTGTTATTTTCACAATTAATTGATTGTTATCCCTCATTAATTTAATAACATGTGTTTAATTTTTTAACAAAATTAAAATGTGATTATTGTTGTTTTCACAAACTTATGTTTGCTATTCCTAATTAATAAAAAAATGTTATTATTTTTGCCTTTTAAAAAAAATATAATTACTTTTATTTTTGTAATATATGGTTGTCATCCCATATTAATTTTTTAAAAAAATATGATTATTTTTTCTACCCTAGAAAAATGTTATTATTTTAATTCTCACAATTATATGATTGTTAACTTTTTTTAGTTTATAAAAAATCTGAATATTTTTCCAACTCTAAAAAAATGTTATTATTTTAATTCTAATTGTTATATGATTGTTCACCCTTTTTAGTTTATAAAAAATCTAATTATTTCTCCAATATCCAAAAATATTATTATTTTAATTCTCATAATTATATTATTGTTAACCTTCTTTACTTTAAAAATGTGATTATTTATTTTAAACCGTTAAAAAATATTAATATGATTATTAACGCTAAATCGATAACTTAATCGAAACGGATCAACTTGGTTAAATTAAACAAATCGCTTAAGCGGTATAACTAAAATTATCCTTAATGGAACTGAATCGAAAGAGTTAAATTTAAACGCTCAACCTACTATAAACGGATAACTAAATCTAAACGGAAAACTTAATCTAAAAAAATAAACCATACATTAACACAAAAATCAAAGAATACATTAACACAAAAATAAAAATCAACTTATACATACAACAACAAAAAAATAACTATAATTCAAATAAAGCTAAACATAATAAATGTTATTAGATTTTCTATTTTTTACAAAAAAATAAAATAAAGGTACACCCTAATCAAATTAATACATTTAAATACACTAAAAAATTAACCGTATCAAATTAAACTATACATAACAAAAACTAAACAATACATTCAAATTAAACTACAAATCATTTTAAAATCAAACTAACCTTATCAAATTAACTTTATTAATCCATACATACATCAACAAACAAAAACTATAAATCAAACAAAACTACACAATTTATTAGCAGAATTTTTGTTTTTTATATATATTTTTTACAAACTAATTTTAAGGTACATTCTACAAAAAACAGACCACTCATACACCTTCATCATACACCATTAAATTTTTTTTAATATAGACCAACACACAGAAGCAACACTCATACACCTCCATCACCACCATCCCTAACCACCATACACAGCAACTATCCCCACCGAGCCACCCATCACCTACCACCCACCACCACGAAACCCCTTCCCCACGGCCTCACCAATCTTAAACCCGTAACCCCTCCCCACACCCACCACTCACCACCCACAACCCCCCTCCCCACGGCCTAACAACCCCAACCCGATATCCCTTCCCATACCTACCACCAACCTCCCACGAAACCCCTACCCCACAGCCTAACCAACCCCGACCCATAACCCCTCCCCACACCCATCACCCGTAACCCCTCCCATCACCCAACCCAAACCCGTAGCTAGAAACCTAGAGATCAGAAACAAAGACCATAAACCCAGAGAATAAAAAATCAAAGATGCAAAGGGAGTGGAAACCCCAAAACCTAGAGATCAGAAACAGAGACCACAAACCCAGAGAATAGAAAATCGAAGATGCAAAAGGAGTGGAATATTACCTGCAAGATTGACCCTCTAAAGCTCCTTCGTTTCCGCGAGATAGACCATCCACACTAGCAAAGTTCCTTCCTTTCCATGAAATTGACGCTCTCTTCGTGTGTAGCTACCGTAGTTGGGTGCGTGGGGCTTTGTTTTAACCCTAATCGCGAGGGCATGCAGGACTTTTTCCCCAAACTACGTTGGCAGGGAGCAGCCTCTACGAAACGGGGCTAGACGGATGCCAACATAACCTCCAACGGAGGTTCAATGGACGGAATGGAGAAGGAAACCCAACTAAATGCAACGACATTGACGGAACAAAAGAAAAATGGCACTACATTAATGACATGACATTTTCTCTTTTAACCAAACAGTCACTTACATTAATTTTTAACCAAACGGACACTACCACTAATGTTGTACAACGTTTGTAGCAGTTACGCTAGTGGTCAACTCCAAAATTGAGCGCAGGAAATGTATTCTCTAGTAGCTTTTAAACGCTAGTGCACGTTTTATTCTTTAAAAGTAGAAGGACAAAACAGGTCGATGTACTTAATTTTTTTTTTTGGTCAGACTTAAAATGTTTGTTTTGAATTTGTATTATAATTTTAAGGTTTGGGTTCAAAGTGTATCATCCCTGTGAGATTGGTTAGTTTTTCTAGGTTTTTGGTAAATTCATATTATTTTTTTGTTTTATTTGGTAAAAAATTATTTTCTTTGTTTTGTTTGGTAATGAATAAAAAAATACAACCACTAAAAATATATCAAAATTTTTAATGCTCTAAATCAACTACAGTATTTATTTCAAGTGAAAAATATAGAGTATTTTTTTATGTTAGTCTAAAAAAGGAAAAAATACAGTGGGCTACGATCATGTGTGATTTTTTATCGAAATGAACATAATTGGTCTGATTTTAATTTGAGCTTTTTTATTGTCTAAAGCCCGCCTATTTTGCAGGTTGGTCTGGCCAGGCCTGACTAGTCAGACTCATTTTGACAACTTTACTTTTTAGACCTTTTGTATAATAACTTTTTTGGTAGTGACATGTGTGTAAAATAAATTATTTATTGTAATATATAAATGGCTGAAAAACATATATACAAATTCAAACATAGGTGGGAATAGGTTAGATTGATGATTGAGGCTTGTGATTTGAAATTGTTAAGGTGCCTTACTTATTTAATTACACGTTTAAGCATTTCAAATAGTCTATTTGTATAAAACGATAACACTTTAAAAAATCTCATTAGACCTGATAGGTTAGTCTATTTATATATGGATATAAATACATGTTTTAATGTATATTAAATTAATGATAAACTATGTTATTAATATATTAATATTCCTTACTAATAAAATAAAATAAATTTATATAACACTAGTTAAATATCCTATCTACTTAACTTTTTTGTTTACTATTTAATTTTGTTTTACATAATATTCAAATAATTATATTGTGGGATGATTATAGGTTATTTCCTTATCATTATTTTGATTAAAAAAATTAATTACGGGGTTGTTTTGAAAGATTCAATTGTACAGCAAAAATGATTCTAGCTTATAAGAGTGTTAATTTTTTAAGTCTTTAATATATTTAGAATTAGGCGTATTAGTCTATTAAAAAAAGAAATATTTCAACCGGTGTAAAAGTCTTAATTATAAAATTGGTTAATACGTGATAAGATGAGACTCAAACATTAAATAAGTGAAATCTAATTAAGCACGTGTGTGTGACTTATTTCTATATAAAACCCGACGAGGTTAATTGAGTTAAGCAGGCCGTTTGAAAGTATACAGAAACTACACAATTATAGTTGAAAAGGATTGAATCTAAGTCCCCAAGCACTGTCATAATTACCAGATCAAACGCTTTTGTTTATAAATATATGCAAAATTTATATATACATATTTAGTAATAATCATTTCTTTTGTATAATAATATAATATAATAATATATTCTACCAATTACTTTATGACATTATGTATAAGCCGATATGCATAAATCAAAATATATACTTAAAATTAAAATTTATAATAAAATACTATTAAAATATAATATATTGTGAGATTATTTTGACTATGAATTTTTATTATATAAAATTACATATATATATATATATATAATCACTATTTAACCATTATCAATATTTTATTAAATTAAAATATCACATTTGTATTTTTTAAAAATATAATTCTTCTTGGTTTTAATATAAAACTATGTGTTTTGTTATATACAATGATATAACTAATTGAACCAGTGACTCAATAACCTGATATTTTAACTGGGTTGATGACCCGTTAAGGTTTAATAACATTAATCACATGACTAATCTTTTTGTTGTCTTGTAAACATTTAAATGAACAAAACAACTAAAATTTTGAATTTACTTCATACCCAAGATGCCATGTCATTTACTCTCTTTTCTTTTTTGGTAAAGCAAGTTATTTACTTTAAACTACTTTATATAATTTTTGTTTTACAAGCAAAGAAAGAAAGTTAAAAGAGTTCATCAAGTTGGTTGAAAATTACCAAAATTCTATTCTTACTTAAACCAAAAAAGAAAAGAATGAAAAATGAAAATGTTTTCTAATGTTCGAGGAATTAATCACTTTACGGTGAGAAAACGAAAAATCTTTGAAATTATTAATTATTAATTATTAATTATTAATTATTAATTATTAATTACTTTTTCATAAATTAAATGATTTAAAGTATCATTTGTTTTTAGAAAATATTTTCTATTTTCTATTTTGTTTTTATTTTTAATTATAAATGTGTCTCATTATTTTATTTAAAAGGATCATACTTTTTAAATCCAACAAAACAATACTAAGAAGTATTGGAATCCATTGCTATTTTCATTTTTATCATGCCTAATTGAAAGACTTCGAATGCATACGGCATTTAGCATTTTAAAGGTTTGTTTGGTATGTAGTTGGGAAAACGAAGTTTAGAAAAAGAAAAAATCTAAAGGTTAATATTGATCCTTCACGTCGTTCAAGATAATCAAAACTCTGTTTGACCGTAAGATATATTTACTTCTACTTGCAAGCTCCATCTCTAAGTCTTCAACTTTAAAACAAATACACGCTAAGTATGTTCATTTTTTAACTGTTTACGAAATTCAAGATGTATTTTCTATTTTTATCAATATGTTTTTATAATAAATATTACACTTTCACATTTTCATATTAATGTGTTAAATTAACATACACAATTCTTAATTATAATTTATAACTTACCAAATTAATTAAAGAAAAATATTTGAGGGGAGGTATATTAAGAAATCAAAAAATTATTGAAATCAAAACATCTAATGACGTGGTTGTTCACAACAAGGACTAGGATTACCAGAAACCCTAAAGAATTACTCTAGGAAAATTAGGTTTATTTTCTTAATTGTGTCACTTAAAAAATATAATATGAACCAATAGACTGTATTTATACAATAGTGAAGTAATTAGTAGAAAAAAAGGGAAAACTGGGCCTAGGCCCATTAAAGAAAACAAATGTTTGATGAGTGAAGGGGTCTCAAGGTGCTCCCTCAAACTCGGGGGAAACAATGGTTAATTCTTATGTATAACTTAAATGAGTAAGAAAAACAAAACAATAGGAATAGATGTCAAAATATACAAGGGTAAAGGGAAAAATCATGTATATTTTGATTGTGTTATAAATAAACTCAAATTATAAGAGTATAAGAGTAGAAGAGAGAAATAAAGTAGGGAATGGACTTGAAGATGAAGGATAGAAGAGTAAAGAGAGAGTTTAGAGAAATTGAAGTCTCACATTATGCTTGCTATGAAGTCCTATTTATAGAGGAATTGGACATCCATAAAATAGTAAAGTATTCATAACGCTCCCCTTAGATGTCTATATTTTAGAATGTGCCTCGTTAAAATTTTATTAGGAAAACCCAAATGAGATAAAAACTTAGTGACGGAAAAAGAGTACAACATTCTTTATAAAGTAAATAAATGATTAAATGTACAAGTATTTAATTCTCCCCTTCATCAGAACATTTGTGTAAGGCGTCGAAGACCGATCTTTTGTACTAACTGCTCAAAGAATTTGGTTGGTAATGATTTTGTAAAGATATCTGCTAGATTCTCACACGATCGGACTTGTTGAACATTTATTTCACCATTCTTTATAAGATCATGAGTAAAGAAGAATTTTGGTGAAATATGTTTTGTCCTATCTCCTTTAATATAACTCTCCTTTAACTGAGAAATGCAAGCTGCATTATCTTCACATAAGATTGTTGGGGGTAATTTTCCAGCATGCAAGCCATAAGTTTCTTGAATATATTAATCATAGACCTCAACCAAACACATTCTCGACTTGCTTCATGTAATGCTAGAATTTCAGCATGATTAGATGATGTTGCTGTGATCGTTTGCTTTATGGATCTCCATGAAATTGTTGTACCACCACATGTGAATAAATATCCTATTTATGATCGACCATTATGAGGATCAGACAAATACCCCGCATCTGCATAACCAATTAGGTTTGCCTTAAATACATATGAGAAAAATAAGCCCATGTCTATTGTACCTCTAAGGTAGCAAAATGTGTGCTTAATCTTATTCCAATGCCTTTTTGTCAGTGAAGAACTATGCCTTGCTAACAGATTGACAGCAAATGATATATCAGGTCGTGTATGACTAGTAAGATACATTAGTACACCAATTGCACTGAGATATGGTACTTCAGGACCAAGTAGTTTTTCGTTTTTCTCTTGAGGTCGAAAAGGATCTTTGCTTACTTCAAGTGACCTTACAACTATTGGACTACTTAATGGGTGTGATTTGTCCATATAAAACCACTTTAGCACCTTTTTTGTATAAGTCTTTTGGTGCATTAAAATTCCTTCCTTTAAATATTCTAGTTGTAATCCAAGACAAAACTTTGTTTTTCCCAAATCTTTCATCTCAAATTCCTTTTTCAAGCAGTTTACAGCCTTTGAGAGCTCTTTAAGAGTTCCGATGATATTTAAATCATCTACATAAATAGCAATTATAACAAACTCTTTTCCAAATCTTTTCATAAAAACATATGGACAAATCGGGTCATTTTTATACCCTTCTTTCAACAAATATTCACTGAGACAATTGTACCACATATGTCCAGATTGTTTCAGTCCATAAAGAGATTTATTCAATTTAATTGAATAACTTTCTCGAGGGTTTGTCTTGTATGCTTCAGGCAAATTAAATCTTTTAGGGAGTTTCATATCTATGTCATTTTCAAGTGAACCATATAAATATACTGCAACAACATCCATAAGGCGTAAGTCAAGCCTTTCACGGATTGCCAAACTTATTAAGTATCGAAAAGTAGTTGCATCCATCACTGGTGAATATGTTTCTTCAAAATCAATACCAGGTCTTTATGAGAAACTTTGTGCAACAAGTCTTGCTTTATATCGCATAATTTCACCATTTTTATTTCTTTTTCTCGTAAAGACCCATTTGTACCCAACTGGTTTTACACCTTTGGGTGTTTGGACTACAGGCCCAAAAACTTTTCATTTTGCAAGTGAGTTTAACTCGTCTTTCATTGCATCTTTCCACTTTGGCCAATCATTTCTTTGTGCATATTCCTTAATAGATTTTGGCTCATGATTCTTATTATCATTTATAATATCAAGAGCTACTTTGAATGTAAAAATTTCATCAACATCGACTTTATGTCGATTTCATTATATTCCATCCATGACATAATTTATAGAGATCTCTTTATTTTTATCAATTTTAGGTACCTTGGTTTCTTTGGAATTTGAAGCCTTGATTATGTCAGGAGACTCTTATGGAGTCATTATATCCTCGATTCGACCATCCTTTTTATTTACTTTTCTTTTTTGAGGATTTTTATCTTTAGAATCAACAGGTCTGTCACGTTTTATTTTGGCTTCAGACTTGTTTGCAATTTTAGATTGTCCTGCAGGGACATCAATCTTTATTGGGGTATTAACAGCTGTTATATGTGACTTAGTCACTCTTTTTGGATCAGCAAATGCATTTGGCAATTGGTTTGCTAAATTTTACAAACTAATTATTTTCTGAACTTCTAGTTCTGATTACTTTGTTCGAGGATCAAGATGAGATAGAGATATTTTATTCCAATTAATCCTTTTATCCAACTCTTTATTATCTCCCCCTAATGGTGAAAAAAAAAGATTCATCAAAATGATTATCAACGAAACGAGCTGTAAATAAATCACCTGTTAAGGGTTCAAGATATTTTATTATAGATGGACTTTCATATCCAACATATATTCTCAACCTTCTTTGAGGTCCCATTTTAGTGCATTATAAAAGGGAGATAGAAACATATACCGCACTTCTAAAGATTCTTAGATGGAAAATATTTAATTCTTTACCATGAACCAATTGTAAAGGGGAATACTCATAATAATTTATAGGCCTGATGCGAATAAGTACTGCTGCATGCAAGATTGCATGTCCCTAATTTGAAATTATGAGTTTTGATCTCATTAACAATGGTGTTGCTATCAATTTCAAACGTTTAATCAATGATTCAACAAGTCTATTTTATGTATGAACATGTGCTACGGGATGTTCAACATCAATTCCAATGGACATACAGTAATCATTAAAAGATTGAGATGTGAATTCACCAGCGTTATCAAGGCATATTTTCTTAATTGGATAATCGGGAAAATGAGCTCTTAAACGAATTAATTGAGCTAGTAATCTCACAAACGTCTGGTTATGAGTTGACAATAAGCAAACATGTGACCATCTAGTTGATGCATCAATTAAAACTATAAAATATCTAAATGGTCCATATGAAGGGTGGATTAGTCCACAAATATCACCTTGTATACGCTCTAAAAATGTAAGTGATTCACTCCTAATTTTCATTGGTGATGGTCGAATGATCAATTTTTCTTGAGAACAAACAACACATGAGAAATTCTTAGTTTGCAGAATTTGTCTGCTGGACAAGCAATGACCATTTGAATTCTCAACCATTTTTTACATCATTATTGTTCTAGGATGACCTAACCGTTCATGTCAAATAACAAAGTTATTCTTATTTGTAAACTTCTGGTTTACAATAACATTTGTTTCAACTGTACTAATATAGGTGTAGCACAAACCAGAGGAAAATAAAGGCAATTTTTCTAATAACATTTCTTATCAGAAATTAACTTTGTGATGTAAAGATATTTATCATTTGTAACACCCCTATTTTTATTTTTATATTAAAATTTTGAAGGAATTAAATTATGGTTCTTTAGAACTTTTTAATCTACGTATTATTTATGATTTTTTGGAATTTTTTGGAAATTTGGAAATTTTTAATAAAAATAATATTTTTTAAATAATTTTAAATTCATATAAGTGACTTAAATTAAAAATATTTATAAGAAAGTGAATTTAAATTATAAGAAAATTTTCTAAAATCCGTTTCAAGTAGACTTATCTAAAAATTATCGGTTTGAGAAAAATCTTGATTTTTTTCTAATCGTTAAAAAATTAGAAACGTATCAATAAATTTTTATTAACAGAAAATTTTAGATTTTTAAAATTTCAACTTTATATTACTTATTATAAAATTAGTGAGGACTGATATAATATCGCTAAATTTCAAAAAGGACTCATTTTGAATATTTAAAATATACCGAGTGAAAGGTTACTATTTGGCTTAATAATTCTGCCGACAGTTACTATGCAAAACACTGTGCATGTACGAAATTTTCAAAGAATGCATAGTAACCTGGAATAAAAAATTCAAAAATGTATAGTACTTTTATATTAAAATAATGAAATACATAGTAAATTTTTTTCCTATAAATACCGAAGGATTTCTTCTTTAGAATTCACAATTTCAGATTAAGTTTTCTTAATACAGTAGTGCTAGTGAGATAGTGGTGGAAGTGAGAGAGAGAAGAAAAGTTTTTGGAGAGAAGGTTCTGCCAAAATCCTAAGGTAAGAATACTTCTATTTTATATTTTTTAGGGTTATTTTTATATCGTTTTTAGAAATCTGTTATTATACTAGAAATAATATTATTTTAAGTTACTATTCTGCATAGTAAAATACTATTTCAACAGTAAATTACTATTTCAATAGTAAATTACTATTCAAATAGTAAATTACTATTTACTGTTACTATTTACCGTTACTATTCACGATTTACTATTTACCGTTACTATTCACGATTTACTATTTACCGTTACTATTCACGTTTTACTATTTACTGTTACTATTCACTATTCACTATTCACTATTTACTATTCAGAATTTACCATTTCTGTTTTAAGTAGTAATCTTAATCTTCGTCTTATGCTTATACTGAAATAAGATTGATATTAATATTTCTAGAAATCGGAGGCGCAAAGCAAATCTCTTTTTGGTAACGACTCAAGGTAAGGGGGAGTGAGATAAGAAGTATAATATGAAAAGACATAAGAATAATGGGAGGAGTCCCCTACTCCTTTTAAATTTCATAATATTATTATTTTAAAATATTAACTTTTTAACTTAAAATTTTTAATAAATTTTAAATTAAATATCTAGTTTAACTAACTCTAACATACCTATGCAAAGACTTGGACCATTATGACCTATATGGACTGGACTATACCTATGCAAGGACTTGGACCATTATGACCCATATGGACTGAACTATACCTATGCAAGGACTGGATTATATGGACTTACATATACCTATGCGAGGAATTGACCAAAAGGACTAAAATTGACTATATTAATAATCATTAAATTTTGTATTATGATATGTATTAATGATATTTAATTGATTTGATTATGATTTGATTATGATTGATTGATTGATGATATTTATTTATGATTGATATTGTTTGATTTTGATTGATGATATTGTAATGTGGAGTTTGAGCATATAGCGAGCATGACGGAAAGCTAAAATTCAGTAAGAATTTCTTACCTTACTCTTTAAATTTTATTATCTTTTATCTCTTCTTAGAAATTATTTTTATTAACTTTATTTTCAATATTTAGAATAAAAAAAAATTAGTAGTTATTTTAGAAAGAAAATATTTTATGAGAATTTATTTAATTAAATCTTGAGTTAAAGAAAAATTTTGTAATTTTAAGTATTTTTGGTTAATAATTATTCTCTTTTAATAAAACAAAATTTTTTGAAAGAAAATTATTTTATTTTTTCCAACTTAATAACTAAAGATATTTGGAAATAATTGAGATTCTTAAATTTGATTTTGTTAAGATTTAATTTGAGAAAGATTATGTAAGGTTTTATATGAGAAAGTTTTTAGATATTTAAGGCTTAGAAACTCAATTTCAGTGAGATTTGAAAACTGTACCAAATTTATTTCTGTGGGATAGAAATTCAGAGAATTGAGAAAATGTACAGTTTATTGAAATAATGTTGTAAACCTTTAAGGGATTTAATAATTGAGTTTCTAAAAGCCTTAACCAACTCAATACGCGAGTAGTTCATGCATCATGAATCATTAAAGTGAAATGAAATAATATTGTCTGGGGACGGATTATAGAAACCGAGGATACATTAGAGGAGGCTTAATTACGAGCCTTGGGATGAGAGGGTGTGAAAGGGTGCTTCAGGGGACCTGGGGTAGCTCCCTAGTGTCGGGTACTTTCACAATAAAAACTTTCTCAATCTGACTAGTCTCTAAGTGTTTCCATACCAGTTGAGCTGTTCATATTATTATTATCCGGACTTATGGAACAGTGTAAACTCCTGGTTGGCCCAGTGCAAATTAAAATTTAAGGGCCCACATATATAGGTAAGTTATGATGAAGATATTGCATAACATTCATGCATTCATAATTGATTGTGTATGTGATTGTGATTGATATTATTATGTATTGGTTGTGAAAACCCTTTGTTGCTTATGTCTTATTCGGAAATATTATATTCTGTTTCTCACTCCTTTCTCCGTGTTTTTGTTTCATATATTCTAAATTGATGGTTCAGAGGGAAGGATCGAAGAATATCAGCAGTAACTATAGTACGTTCTAGAAAGGGAGCTCGGTATGAATACCGTGGTCCAATGAATAAATAATGTTAATAAGTAACTGCTTCTGGGCCATGGAGTTTCCTCTCTTTCTTATAATGTTTAATATTTATTTCCGTTGGATGAATGTAAAATTACTTTATAAAGTTTTAATAATATTTATGAGGTATTTCAGCAATAATGTATATAATTTATTCCGATAGTTTCTTTTTAACAATCATATCTTTAAAAAAAAAATTTACAAATTTTTCTAGAATTTATTAAGGTGTAACAGAGGGTGTTACATCATTTCCTTCATTTGTGGTCTCAATATGGTATCCATTTATGCGGATATCCTTAAAACTCAATAAATTTCTTTGAGACTTCATAGAATATAATGCACTTTCAATGTAATTTTTGTTCCTTCAGGTAACAAAATACTGGCTCTGTCGGAGCCTTTAATTATATTTATATAGTATTAACATTGGCTTCTCGTTTTTCTATATGGTAGAAATATTTCTCATTCTTGAAAATAGTATGAGTTGTTGCACTGTCTGCGAGACATATATCTTCGTCATTCACATGAGCATTCATTCTTCATTAAATAATATAAAAAAATCATGAGTGAAAAATATAACTAACAACAATAAATATTTAACATAAAATTTTATTGATAAAGACTAAATTCATAACAAAATAAATTATATGAATAATTTATTTAGGGGTACTCCCTTCTCCAACTGAATGGTCAATGTCTTCTTCAGGAAGAGTAAGGAAATCATTTACATTAAAGTGAGTAAAAGCATCATCCATACCAGTAAAATTTATTTCTATTATTTTCCCTTTATTTTTAAGAGATTTTTGGTATAGATCAATTATATGCTTTGGTATGCGACAACCCCGAAACCAATGACGTTGACTACCACAATGATAGAAAATATTTTTAGTTTATCTAATTTGAGCATTTTTTCCTTTTTCCATACGTTCTTTATTTATTTATTTTTCATGTAAATGATGATTTATCATCATTTCGACCACAACCATGAGTATAACGATCATGTGTTGCTAAATTCACTTCTGGGAATGAAGCAGTTTCAGTTGGACGGTACTCGTGATTTTTCATAAGTAATTCATTATATTTTTTTTAGCCACAAGGAGACAAGTATAAATAAAATTTTACATAAGTAATCTGGTAGTGAAAATTTTAAAAATTTCATAAAATATCATTCAAATACTAGTGGCCTAGTGGTAGATTGATAACTTATCATATTATAAACCTGGGTTCGATTCTTTATTAATGTGTATATTATTTATTAACACTTTTATATATAATAAAATATATTATATTAATTATAAATACCTATTATGAGTCTAAAACAATTAATATTTTAATGATATAAAATCAATACCCCTTGAATTGCAATTATAGTAATTAAAATAATATATAAGGTGAATTGCAATGTTTTTGAAAACCAAGATATAACGAGTCCGCTATTCCGGACCAAAGGGAACGAAATAGGATAAGGATTCTACCATAATAGAGCCCATCACGGGCGCAATCGCGCATGCACACATTCAGGCACGTATGGGGGCGCGCGCGATAATAGAACACACACGAGCACAGACAATTAATATTTAATCAATAAAATGTAACAACAATATATAAAATATATAAAATAATAGCATAGATTAGCAGAAGCATGGATATAGCATATAAAATATATAAATCAGATATAGCATATAAAATATATAAATCAACAATAGCATATGTAGCAATTTAGAAGTAGCATATAAAATATATAAAGCATGGAAGCATGAATCAGATAGTGGAAAACAAGTAGCAATCAGCAATTGTCACATAGCATATAAAGTAAACATTGTATTTAATACATATAAAATAATATATAAAGCAAGTAATGGATCTAACGTGAAGTTACAATGGCAATGGATATAACATTTAATATAACATAAATTTAATATTTAATAAAATGGGGAAGCTAAATATATGATTTTATTTTTATTTTTTAAATTGTTATAGTTCTTTAGGAACTATCAATAAACATTTTTAAGAATTCTTCATGCAAGGATGTTTATGAATAAGTTCTTCAGGAACTTTTATAATATATATGTAACAGAAGATACATAAAATAAAATTATGAAGGGAGAAATAAAATAAAATAATCGTGTTACCTCTTGAAGACTTAATTAGATCTCAGTTGGTCAGAACCTCGTGTTGATAACGTGTTATAAATAAACTCAAATTATAAGAGAATAAGAGTAGAAGAGAGAAATGAAGTAGAGAATAGACTTGAAGATGAATGATAGAAGAAGAGTAAAGAGAGAGTTTAGAGAAAATGAAGTCTCACACGATATTTGCTATGGAGTCTTATTTATAGAAGAATTGGACATCCATAAAATAGTAAATATTCATAACAGATTGGTCATTAGAGAAATCACTGAGAAAGTTTGTATCCAACTTGCTTGATTATTCTTATTCATGGGGCCAAACACCCACTTAAATGCCGTAGATTACATGGAACTTCAACGTGGACATAGACACAAATATCAATCTCAGCTAGCACACAGTGCCAATGGTCCACTAAATAAGGTGTGTTTGGTTCCGCATTTTTCTATTTCTCACGTTCACACTTAATTCTTCCTATTTTTAACTACGTTTTTCCTGATGAATACAGTCACGTTGGATTACCAATAACACCATCAGTTGAATTAATTACAAACACACTCTAATTACACATTCAGCTCAATAAAAAATTAATTTTATTAGAAATATATATAATTAATACTAACCATTAAATTTTTAAAAGAATCACTTATTACTTATTAAATTAAATAAACTGTGCATTGGAGGAAACGTCCGGAAGGTTGAAACTTCAAACTATGTCTAGACAAAATAAGAAATGAAAAGAAAATTTCAAATTAAATAATCATCGCAAGGATTTCGAGATGGTCTCTTTTGCTTTTTTGTATTTTTGTTTACCCAAAGAAATGTATTCTTTATTTCTTTGTAAAATTTCAAAGGAGTGTATGAATTCCCTCAGTCCCATCTCAACAAAGTGATGTTTAATATACAATTGAAAAAATAAACTTGTAAAAATTAAAAAAATTAAAATTTAATATTAATTCTTCGTGTTATTCATCTAACATATTTTTTATTAACAAACCTATCACTCTTAACTAAACTCCCGTATGTCATTATATATGTGACATCATCGATCAATAATTTCATTCTTGTAATCTTAAAAATAAATTTGTCCATTTACGAGTCAAATCTACTTGGGCTACTCTCAATGCAAACATATCAGAGTTCTCTGTTCTCTGCTTAGGATTTCCTCCATGGCCAACCAAGGATACGTTCCTCTGTATGAAAAATTTTGGCTTAAGCGCACGATTCAAAGAGTAGTAGACACCTTGATTTTACTACTCCTTTTCTTGTTTCTTATATACCGTGTTTCATCTATCAACAGCTTCACTTTCCCTTGGTTTCTTGCTTTCTTATGTGAATCTTGGTTCACCTTCACTTGGATAGTCATTCTCAATACCAAATGGAGTCCTGCAGTAACCAAAACACACATAGATCGTCTCCTGCAACGGTATGTAGTTACTAACATAAAGCTTTTCATACTCTTCCTCCTTTCATAATAAGCCAAGTTGTTTCATTTGAACTTGATTCCCTATTCCTATGAACTCTTCCCTTGTTTTACTTGTTTTATTAAATGCTTATTAGTTGTTGCATATTACTAAGCATGGCATAACATTATACATTTGCGTTTATATTTATACTTTTTTTTTTATCTCAATACTCAATAGGGTACCTGAGCTTCCACGAGTGGACTTGTTTGTGACAACAGCAGACCCTATACTTGAACCTCCCATCATCACAATGAATACTGTGTTGTCTCTTTTGGCACTTGATTATCCATCTAACAAGCTAGCTTGTTATGTCTCTGATGATGGTTGCTCCCCTCACACATACTATGCTCTTGTTGAAGCCTTCAAATTTGCTAAGCATTGGGTAGCCTTTTGTAACAAGCACAACATTCAAGTTAGAGCACCTTTTAGATACTTCTCTGATGTTGCCATTGCCAAAAGTGGAGATTCTCTTGAATTCAAACAAGAATGGTTGCAAATGAAGGTAAGGGTCTGTTTTACAGTTAATTGAATTTGGTGCACTTCACCATAAAAAAAATGAAATTCAAGATTTGTTTGAGCACAAATGTTAGCCACGTATGAAAAGAAGATCCTTTTATGGAGATAAGCTCCGAATTTAGGGGAAAGATAAGTAGAAGCTATTTTGTTGAAACTTCTAAGTACTCTGACCATGAAGTACAAAATGGTTTGTCTTTTGTGTTTTGCAGGATATGTATGACAATCTTGGCAGAAAAATTGAAGAGGTGTCACGAAAACCAATTCCATTCCAACTTGGTGGAGACTTGGCTATTTTCTCAGATGCTGAGCAAAGGAATCATCCAAGCATCGTTAAGGTAACAAATATAGTATAAAATATTGATGCAGAAATGCAGAGTGATTGTAATGCTTCTGTACAACAAATTGAAGTTGCTGGACAATTTAGCTTCTGGTTGCTCCTCAAAATGTTCCTTGTTTTTTAGATTTTCTGTTCGTATCAATGTTTATAAAAAAAGTTGTTTCTATGATAGAAAAGTTTTAATCATCAAAATCAGAACATAAGTAATATAACATTATTATATTATTATAGACAAAATAAGTAAAATAAAAAGAAAATCCTCAAATTATGTAGGCAAACATAGTTTCTTTCTAGTATTCAAACACGTCAAAGTTCTACACCTTGTTTTCCGTAAATCAATTCTACTTCTCTAAGTATGCGACAACTTCTATACACATCTTTCTAGTATTTTTTTAATGCCAAAGTTCTGGTTTTTGCATGCTTGAAAACCGAACAAAAACCATCTATTTAATTTGGCGTGGGCAGGTTATATCAGAGAACAAGGGTGATCTTTCAAATGAGCTACCACATTTAATATACATATCGAGAGAGAAGAGACCACAGTATCCACATAATTACAAAGCCGGAGCTATGAATGTGTTGGTAGGATTTTTAACATCACACAAGTTCCTTCAAGTTATTTGGAATTTATTTAAAATTAATGGCACACATCTTTCTCAATATATGTAGACAAGGGTCTCTGGCTTGATGTCAAATGCTCCCTTTATGCTAAACGTAGACTGTGACATGGTTGTGAACAATCCAAAGATTGTTCTACACGCTATGTGCATTTTGATGGACTCAAAATATGGAAAAGAGGTCGCTTTTGTTCAATGTTTCCAGCAATTCTACGATGGAATAAAAGATGATCCTTTTGGAAATCAGTGGGTGTCTTCATTTGAGGTGTGTTTTCAACTTTAAATGAAGCTCTTCACTAGTAAATTTCATGAGGTAAGGAGCTTTGTAAACAAACATTTTCTTGTTTTGTGTAATGCAGTACATAATACGGGGCATGGCAGGACTTCAAGGACCTTTCTATGGAGGAACAAACACCTTTCATAGGAGAAATGCTATTTATGGTCTTTATCCTGATGAAATTGAAACTGGAAGAGAAGGTCTTGCCCTTTGTGCATACATAAAATTTGCTTATTCATTGTATTTCTTGATCTTTCCAAATTTTTCAATAGACTCCCATATGAAAAGTTTGAGTACAATATGCTTGAATTTAATATACATACATAAATGTACACATTTGTTAGTGTTAGTTTTTGATTTCTGCATGACATACCCTAGACTTGTTTACTAATTTGTGTCTTTTTGCAGGAATATTAGCAGATGATATATTAACACAACAATTTGGAAGTTCAAATGAGTTTGTGAAATCAGCAGCATGTGCTTTGCAAGGGAGTAGAAACTATCCTGAAGATATTAGTCCTTCCAACTTTATTGAGGAAGCAATCACAGTTACTAATTGTGCATATGAATATGGAACTTATTGGGGTAAAGAGGTATAAAACATACAATTTTTTCTTCAAGCAAATTAACTATTTTGGCAAAAACTTAAATTTTGTTTATTAACTTTGAGGATTTTGAGATCTTTAGATGGGCTGGTTGTATGGATCAATCTCAGAAGATGTACCAACAGGGTTGAACATCCAAAAGAAAGGTTGGAGATCAGAGTGTTGTACACCAGATCCAATTGCCTTCACAGGCTGTGCTCCTAGAGGATTACTCTCTACAATGGTACAACAAAAGAGATGGGGTTCAGGCCTCACTGTAGTCTTCTTTGGAAAGCATTCTCCCATTTTGGGCATCCTCTTTGGAAAGATCCAATTCAGAGCAGGCTTGTCCTATTTTTGGCTTACCAATTGGGGCCTCCGTGGTTTCTTCTTAGTTTGCTATGTGGCTATACTTGCATATTGCATGATTACCAACATCAGTATCTTTCCTAAGGTTAGTTCCACATTTCAATTTTATATTAATGGCATACTTAAATAATTACTACTTCGTTCCTATTTATTTTTCCTGAAGAGAAGAAATTATGTAATTTAATCATTATGTAATCTACCATTTATTTATTTGCATTGATAAAAAAGGACATTAGTATAAAATAGTATTACTTGAACCACTATATAGACTAATAAAACTGAGGAACCGATGTAGTATACATTAGAAATTACAAATATACTTTTTTTATTCCCTCTTCACTTTGCTTTTGTTCCAGGG